>JARQOD010000008.1:128923019-128947094 GCA_033576555.1 Oophaga sylvatica
CTTCAATCTGCAACATTTTCCCTTTTCCAAAACCCCCATAGGACGGAAACAATACGTCATGACAGTAATCACCAGAAAAGAACAAGAGGGACTTTACTTGACTTCCTAAACCACTCCATCTGTATTTCCCCAAGTGTCATAATTCAATCTGTCCAACCCGCTCGGTTAGCTATTAGACTTTCAACTTTGTTATTAAATTGACATTTTCTTGAATACATTTTACATTCGTTTGTTCATTAGTTGCTTTTGTTGTTTTAACTTACATCTTGATTTGTTAATTTTATTTTTATTTTTTTCAATATTTTTCAGTTATCTCTGTACATATTATCTGAGAACTTTATATTACGGCCAAAAACGTTCTTTAAAATTTTGTAACCTTCTTTTTTTCACATAGATCAATTAAAGCAAAACCAAAGCAACTAACATCTTCTCCATTATTCATCCTACCGTTCAAGCTTTCTTTTTGATGTTATTTGGCTAGACCCTATTGGGCACCACAACCTTATTTGATTCTTTGATGCCATTAAATTTACATTCCTGCTCTGGATTGCAAGCAATATCTCACCTAAATTTTATTCATCAGGACAAAGGTTGTCCACCTCTAAAAATAAAAAAGCATTTGGGGCTTAAAAAAAATATATATTTTTTTTTTTTGCAATTTTTTAAATAAGCTTTTGCACAGTTTATCCCTCACATTCAACTTTAAAGCAGCCGAGTAAAACGTTAGGGAACCCGCACCCAAACAGGGCTATACCCCTTCATTCCGAATCGTGAAAATAGGAATCACTTACAGAGAGGAATACCTTAAACATTCCTACTGATTAGCGCAAAGGGTAATCATAGAGGGCGGGAAAGCCAAGACCTTTGGTGGACAAAGTACAAACGCTGCAGAGACCAAGCACAATAAGGGCCCCCAACCACCAGAACCACAAGGAGATGGGACAAGGAGGAAGGGTGAGGTTACATCAAGGCACTTCTTTGGGCATTACCCCTTGCTTTCTTGGCTGAAGGTTCAAGTGGGTCAATTGCTGCCTTCATTAATTTTCATTGTCTGCAATGACAACCAAAAAAGAACGTTACCCCCCAAAATAAGTACAGTCAGGGCTTCTCAGCCCTAAAAGGACCGTAACGCCAATCCCCGACAATAATGGGGTTCAAGATTTCTAAAAGTTTATCAGTGACACAAACTTTATAAGGTCTAATAAACTCAGGAGTACGTTGTTTATAACCCCTCCAATATACCAGTCTCGTTTCAGTTAACTTTTTTTTGTAAAAACAAACCTGTTAAATTAAACAGGGCAGGATTGTGGACCAAGTTTATATGATACACCCAAACAAAAAACCCAAGTTTGGCATTGCATTGGAAAGCTCCAGATACCTTGTATTACGGACAATCCATAGCCCCCCATCCAGGCAAGATATCCAAATTCCATTTGGCTATCCCAGCGGTACACATCCCCTTGTAGGTAAAAGCATAACTATTACAATTAGGTTTAAACAGCGAGCCGATTTAAACGGTTTGTATATGGACCACAATGCCAGACCCACTGCAGGTCTCCTACCCAATTTGCACCTCAAAAAACATATAGCGATATAAGTCAAACCCGATCAGTCCGCGTTGTATTTCATAAAAGAAACCATGAAAAACAACTCTGAACCATATAAAAACTTAGTCACCTAGCAGGGACACTTATACCAGACATCCCGATAGGTAAAGAAGGGACCCCCACAGACACCTAACAAACTTACCAACACTTGTTTTTAATTTGGAAATTTGGGGTTTGGAAATTTGATAAAATAATAATTTTAAAAAAAAATGTAGGATTAATAAAAAAGAGTCCCTTCCAAGGCGGGCATAATGTCCACTCAGCCCGTTCAACTTTCCTGCCAACCGGGGTGGAGCTATTTGCCTCCTCAGTTTGACACGGGATTTTTGGGCAATGACAGGTTTTACCATCCCTCTTGTATATATCTTTAGTACCTACAATAAGAACAATTGATTTTTTACGATAATTTAAAAGGAGATTTTTTGTACCACCGTAAAACCTTTCTCCAACGCTCTTGGGGACAAAACCATGGGTGTTACTGCGCCACTAGGGACACTAACAATACAAAGCAAAGAAATAATCTCCCCCCGCATATACACACTCTGTTGGTCATCCTAACCATTTCGTGCCAAACATAGAGCTCAAACAAAGTGCAATATGTCAACAATTCAAAGAAACAACGGCAAGCAAACAAGGGGAGCTTGTCCCCCAATGAGCGTCCTCGGAGAAAAAGGTTTTACGTGGTACACAAAAATCCTCCTTTTCTCCATCGCCTCATTGGGGGGACAAAACCAAGACCCCAAACATCCCGGGTGGGAAGCCATAACGAATGAAGCCTCGGAACCACATGCATAAAAACGCTTAAACATCAACACAACTTACAATCCAACAGCTATTGCAGAATTTTCGCCAATGCCGCATCTGAAGAAACTTGACATGGATTTGGTAAGCTTTTACGAAAATAAACTGGACCAAGTCGCAGCCTGCAACACTTCTGTGCCAAAAAGCCTGGTGCCGAATGCCCAGGACCCCCAAGACCGATGATGTGCCTTAATCCAGCCGGGATAGGCAACCTTTTTACCCGAAACGCCTCTTGGACGCCGAACATCCATCTGCTAACTGCCTTGGGAAGCGGAAACCCTGTCTGCGCCTTCCGGAAGCACAAACAGGGCGCCGATTTACGGAAAGATCATTTCCGAAATGTACCTTCGAAGCCCCACCAAGTCCAAGGTGTGAAGGGCTTTTCAGTACGGTAATCGGCTTGCAAAACGAGGGCAAGACATTTCTTCATGATAAAAAAACCGAAACACCTTTTGGCATAAAAAGGAGAATCCTAAGACCCCCGGCCTGGTGAAAAAGAAAAAGGGGTTTACAAGACAAAGCTGCCAACTCCGATACCCCTGATAGAGGTATTTGCCACTAGGAAGACAACCTTCCAGGAAAGAAAATAAAGGCAACTTCCGCAAAGGCCAAGGGATTCCGTAAGGCACTGAGGACCCAATTAAGATCCCAACTCAAAAGGGCCCCCCCCTCTTGTAGGGCGGAGCAAGAGTGACACTCCTTGAATAAAAGTCCTACCTGAGACTTGGGATGCGATCCGCGCTGGAAAAGGACGGACAAAGCGGAAATCACCCCTTGAGGGGAGAGTGCTAACCCAGAGTCCATTCCCGTGGAGAAATTCCCAAATGGAAGGGAAAGAAACCAAAGGGAACGACCTTTGTCCTTACACGAAAATAATTTTTCCACCACATGATAAATGCGGGCGGAACCGGCTTCCTGGCATTGACCATTGTGGAGACAACTTTGGAGAAAAACCACCGACCTAAGATCCAGGCTTTCAATGGCCATACCGTCAAATTCAGCGCTTCGAATTGTGATGGTAAATTGGACCCTGTGAAAGAAAGGTCCGGCGGTCTGGTAATTTCCAAGGGACGTCTGCGACCAAACGCACATTCCGCGTACCACGGACGCGGGCCATCCGGAGCGACCAGAATGAGAGAACGCCTTCTGCCTTGATCTTCCGAATCACCCTGGGATTAACGGAAGAGTGGAAAGATGTAAGGAAGGCGAAATTGACTCCAAGGAAGGACTAGCGCATTCCGAGCCGATGGCTATGGATCGCGAGATCGACTTATGAAAGTCTAGAACTTTGGCATTCAGCTGGATGCCATGAATCCACATCCGCCACCATGCCCCAACGCTGGCAAATGAGTTTGAAACATTTCCGGGTGCGAGGACCATTCCCCTGATCTAAGCCTTGCGACTGAGGAAGTCGCCTCCCAATTGTCCACTCTGGGATGTGAACCGCAGAGATGGCGAGCGTTTCCTCGCCCAGCGCAGGAGTGTGATACCTCGGCATCGCTGTTCTGCTCCGAGTGCTCCCTGACGGTTGATGTTACCCACAGCCGTGGCGTGTCTGACTGGATCCGGATGGGACGACCGGCCAAAGATGAGGAACTGCAAGAGAGCTAGTTTGATAGCTCTGATCTCCAGGATGTTGATCGAGAAACGGGTCTCTGGAAGACCACGGCCTTGACCGTGTGGTGAAGGAACACCACTCCCCATCCGAGGACACTGGCATCGGTGGTCACCACCAGCCAATGACAGGCAGGAAAGATTTCCTTGATTCAGCGATGAAGCATTTGTCCACCATTTCAGGGAGCTTTTGACTCTGGGAGAAAGACGAAAGCACGACTTAGGGACGCTGGATTCCTGTCCCAGACTGATATTAGCCCTGTTAAGAGGCGAAGATGGAACAGGCAACGTACTGCCTCGATGGAGCTAACCATTTTCCCGAGGACCTGCATGGCGCCCCCGCAGAGAGTGGAGGCCTAGAGACAACAGGACACTCCCCCCTCAGAGAAGCAATCTTCTCTGGAGGAGAGATACCAACCCTTGGGAGGTGTCCAAATCATTCCCAGAAAAGGAATCTTCTGAGAGGGAATGGGAGAAGACTTGTCCAGATTGACTACCAACCCGGCGGGAAGGGTGTCGATAGTGAATCTGACACTCTCTGCGCAGGCCCGAAAAGTCGGACCTTTGATTGAGCAGGTCATCCGTATGGAGACCACCACACCCCGAGAGTGTAAAATTGACATGGCGGCCGCCATGACTTTGTGAACACTCTGGGGGGGGTTGTGATCGAAGGGCAGGGCGGCAAATGAAAAATGATCCCTCCACTGCAAAACGCAAACCTTTGATAGCCTCTGAAAATCGAATGTGTAGATACCATCCTTGTTGCGATAGACGCCAAGTAATTTCTTTCTTTCTAGGGATGTGACAACAAACAGGGATTCCATTCTGAAATGGCGGACTCTGATGAATTTGTTTCAGCAATTTTAGTCCAGAATAACGCAAGGAGCCCTCCTTCTTGGGAACCACAAAGAGGTTTGAGTAAAACCCTTGGATCTTTCCTTGTAGGAACTGGGACGATGACCCCCGCTGGTACAAGTATGTTAAGGGAATGAAGAAAGGGAATTCGAATCCTTGGACTTTGGGGGGCGAGACTGGAAAAAACGCCTTGGGGAGAGACAAGAATTCGATCTGTAGCCGGATTGTAACAAATCTCGGACCCACCGTCTTGAACGACCAACCCCCAAACCCCGCGGAACAAGAGTAGGCGCCGCCTACCTTGTTCGGGTCCCCCGTCCCCAGCAAGGAGTTATTGGGGAAGATAATTGCGAGAGGAGGAGCTCTTATTCCCGCCTGGGAAACCTGTTTTCTCCAGGGCTGAGAGGACCTAACGATGTTGTGAGCCCGTCTCTGCGAGAAGAACGGGTGCTCGAGAAAGGGTCGACGCAGAGGACCAATTAAAGGAGCTACAAAATGGCCGGAACAACTTTGGTATGAGACCGAAAGGGCCGATTGATTCGCGCTGCGGAGAAATTTACTTTTTCCACCTGTACGTCGGACATAATCTGATCAAGACGATCTCCAAAGAGACGCCCTGAAAGATAAGGCAGCGAAGTCAAAGTACTCTTTGAAGTAGAGTCTGCACGCCACTCTCGGAGCCAAAGGGACCTCCGAATGGCGAAGCATTGGCGCTGTGAGTGCAGCGCAATTAGCTGCATCAGGGACGCAGGACCTGTAGTCGCCTGCCCGAGTAATCAGATAGGCCAATTACGTGCCTCGGGGGGAAAGGATATCACTAGAATTTTAACTAGATTCTCAGCCCAAGCCACCATGGACCTTGCCACCCAGTGGCCGCAGAGGAAGGAGAGAGATGCTCCAGCAGCTCAAAAATCAATTTGGCGAGGTTGTCGATCTGTTTATCTGAGGGGTTTTAATGGATGAACCGTCTGAAACGAGAGCAGGTTTTTGAAGCTAAGCGAATACTGGGTGGATCTACCACTGGAGATTCAGTCCACTCTTTTCTACAGTTCTGAAAATGGGTATCAGCTTCAGAGACTTCAGTCCAAAAACGTCTGTCTGGACGATCTCTATGTCCCTGAACAATGTCCGTAAATTCCGGGTGGCTCTTTTGAAAGAAATAGGATGATTCGGTTGAGACCCGGGTTCTTCATCTAGCTTGAGGATTTTATTAATCGCCTCAATGAAGAATCTAGAGACTCTTGAAACTCTGGCGAGTTGGGGTCATCACCATATCCGACTCGTACTCAGAATCATGATCACTAAGATCTCTGGGAGAGGGGGAGCGAGAGCCTGAGCTCGCCGATGCCGAACCGCTAGATGGATTGGGGGATGCATTATGGCGGCGTTTTCCAGACGGCCGCTTTGCTGATGCCGCGGTCGGCCCCTGTCTGATGAGGTCTCTCTGAAGGCTAACGGGCCCCTTTCTGGAAAAGGGACGCCCTGGCTAGAAGAGGAGCCACGGAAGGTATCCAAGGCCCTAGTCAGAGAATCCATGGACTGCGCCAGAAACGTCCCCTTAGATAGGGGTGGAGAGGGATCTTAATCTGCCTCCATACTGCCACCGCTTTCCGTAGAGGTGGTGAGGGGTTCCATCCGATGTTCCACGCCATATCACATCACCCACATCGAGGGTATCTCATGGGAGAGCGGCCCATTCAAGGATCTGTCGCCCCATGGTAGCGTAGCAGGAGGGGTACGTGGAGGCGACACTCCACGATGCCGCCTGTTGATGGTTTTTGGGAGATCGGGACTTTTCAATAAGCCCCGTCGCCCTTCCGTACGTGAAGAGAGAAAAATAATAAAAAAGGTAAAAAATGAAAAAAGTGGGTCTGAGAGCAAACCCTAGTGCCTCCTACAGACACTAAGCAAGAACGATTCAGGATTGAGCCAACAGAGGGTGTATACTGCAGAGGGGGAGTTAATCTTCTTTGCTTATGTATTGCTTAGTGTCCTCCTAGTGGCAGCAGCATAACACCCATGGTCTTGTGTCCCCTAATGAGGCGATGGAGAAAGTTAAAGTTTACTAGGGTCAAATTAATCTGTCCCACAGAACATATCGGTAGTCATCTCACATCAAACTTATTCTTCCAAACAGGTCCGACGTTCTGTGTGAAGTCATTCTAGAACGTTGCTTTGTTTTTCAGCTACATTATGCCAAATCCCATCAGTACACCAAATTACAAAATTCTGGCTACCTGCAGCCACCACTGGGGGTGCTTACTCTTATGGTCTTATTGCAAAGAGGATTGTCTTGTGACACCACCTGGCGACTTCTCCATAAGAAGGGATCCGACACCCGGTACACCCGTAGATCAATTGCAAGCAGCTATGGCAGGGGTATGGATGTAATCACATGTACAGAGCTGTCCTGCAGTACCCAGCAGAGGCCACTACACACTGAATGCATCTACACTCTGCTCCATGTATTTACATCTGGCCACAGCCGATCAGTGAGGATGTCCAACCCCCTGGATCTCATTAACCTTATCCTATGGATATGTCATCAATGCATCTGCTGGCATCCAAAATCTTGTATTTTAAACACTACCTAGAGAATTTAGGTTCAGGTTCTCTGACACATTATACCTATGATGGCCATAGCAGCCGAATTTGAGCGATTTGCTGACCATCTAATGAGTATTGGGTCTGCAGACGCTCTCCCAACTGATTACGTCAAGAGATAAACAAAGGGAATGTTGCGTTTCACCACTTGTTCTTTCTGATGCTGCAGAAGATAAGTCATCGATAGCGGCGGCCAGCAATGGAATGCTCCACTCTTCTCTCTGAAAACTTGATTGACTAAACGTTACGTGTAAGAGGGTGGGTGGAGGTGTTAGGAATAGCCATCAGATGAACCATATGTACTATGCTTTAGTGTTCAGCCTTTTACCGCAGATCATCATGAACCTGAACGTCACATAACACAAGTCTACATGGCTGCAGATAGAAGGCTAGGCTTACCTTATGATACACACGCGGCTGCTGAAAAGGCATGTGCGGAAACGTCATGCTAGGAGCTTTCACCGTTACACCCATTGGAGGAATACCCAGGATTGAGTGTCTTGCAGCTGCGGTAAAGAATGGAGGCATCGCGGAGGCGCCACCATGCTGAACCACGAAGGTTACCTACAAAACAATTGACAAATCTTCAGATATAATAAATTGTTGTATTGCAGGAATTCTTATCATCACAGGCAGGTTTGCAATGATAGTTGCTCTGCTTGGAGTGAGACCGGGGATATACACCCCCACCCCCACTCAAGACAGGGCTCTACAGTGCCCCATTCCTGGGGGTCCCCACGGTCAGCACGTTATCCCTCATCTTACCTCTGGAATCCTCTTTTAATAGCAGTTCATATTCATGCAAAGAAAATTAAAACCATATGAAGAAATACACACCATCCAGCTTTAATGGGGATTATAATGTAAGCGATGGCTTAGGCCCCTTTCACACATCAGTTTTTTGCCATCAGTCACAATCTGTTGTTTTTTGAAAAAAAAAAAAAAGGATCCAGCGACTGATGCCGCAGGATCCGTTTTTTCTCATAGACTTGTATTAGCGACAGATTGTGATGGATGGCCTCACGTTCAAAAACTTTCCCACACTAATCAGTTCATCTCCGGTCAGCCGGAGACTCCGCGCAGCCTCACTGACTTCAGCGTAGTAGTGAGGCTGCGCGGAGTCCCTGGCTGACCTGAAGTGAACTCGACAGCGTGAGAAAGTACAGAAACTTTCCCACGCTAATCATTCATCTCCGTCAGCCGGGGAACCTGTGCAGACATGATTTCATTCATTCTGCAGTGGTTTACAGCCGGGCCGGTAGCATTAGCATCGGTCGCGGTTGTAAACTAGTTAACCCCTATACACACAGTACAGACCAAAAGTTTGGAAACACCTTCTCGTTTAAAAGATTTTTCTGTATTTTCATGACTATGAAAATTGTACGTTCACACTGAAGGCATCAAAACTATGAATTAACACATAGGGAATTATATACTTAACAAAAAAGTGTGTAACAACTGAAATCATGTCTTATATTCAAGGTTCTTCAAAGTAGCCACCTTTTGCTTTGATTACTGCTTTGCACACTCTTGGCATTCTCTTGATGAGCTTCAAGACGTAGTCACCGGAAATGTTTTCACTTCACAGGTGTGCCCTGTCAGTTTAATAAGTGGGATTTCTGGCCTTAGTCATGAAAATACAGAAAAATCTTTAAATGAGGTGTGTCCAAACTTTTGGTCTGTACTGTGTGTGTGTGTATATATATATAATATAATATATATATATATATAATATATATATATGGATTCTATGTGCATATATCTATTCTTTCGATTCTTTATTAAACTGTCAGTGTGATTTTACTGTACAGCACACTGAATTGCCGGCTTTTTAAAAACGGATCCGTCTAAAAACGAAGAAACGATGAAAAAACTGATGTGACGGATCATGTGTCGAGGGATCCGCCAGTCGATCCGTAAAAAAAAATGGATCCGTCGCATTAGTTTTTCCCAATCTGCGTCGAGCCAATGGATTGTGACTGACGGCAAAAAACTGATGTGTGAAAGAGGCCTTACACCCTCCTTGTGTTCTCATATGTAGGTCACTGTCCTAATTCTACGAATACTGAACATAGAAGAATCAGACCATCACTAATAAAATAAAAACAATGCAATCTACATACAGACATGAAAGAACAGAGAAAGGGCGCATGTCGTCCCTTATAATGAATACGACCTTACCTTGCATCTGCTGCATCAGCAGAGCGCGCTGTATCATGGGGTGAGTATTGAGAAGCGTGGCAGGATTGGCAGCCCGCAGGTTCAGCATCTGCTGCGGTTTGCTGGTGCTGCACCGGGTTTGGCATTGGCCTGTTCAAAGACTGTATTAGTGTGGAGAAGCATTATATGGCAAGCAGTAACTGGCAGCAGGCTATGCTTACCTGGGCTGCATGCTGGACGGGCAGCGGATGCTGTGCGCTCTGCGGAGGTGCGCTGGCTGCTGCACCGTGTGCTGCTGCTGCAGGAGGTGCTGGAGCTGAATGAGCTGCTGTAACTGCTGCTGGTTGTTAAACATCTTAAAGCAAAAGACCTAAGACAACAGAGAAGAGCTGATCCTTCACATCAATGGGGAGAGCTAAAGTCTCGGAGGTTGGACCCCCTCTGATCCTGAGAATGAAATGGACACAGCCTTGTAGCCTTCTACAAATTTTCCTGCACAGCGGCAACCTGACCACCCAGCTGTAGAAGGAAAGGTAGTAAGGCTATGTTGTAGTTCCCCTACATAGCGTGGAGGGCGCTACAGTGGACACACACTAGCGCCGCAGCTTAGAAATTGGCTCCTTATGATCATTTAGTCTACATTATGCCATCACTTTAAGATAGGAGAGCCCCTTTAAGGAGATGAATAGCTACATATGGCAGCATTGCCATTTAGGATTCTGGAAAAGTCACGTATTGGCCCTTATAAAGTAATGGGGACATTTGGGTTTTTAACCTGCTCCCTTAGAGTCAGATACCCAAGAAGCTGATAGTCCTGCCCACACCAGCCGATAAGTGGTCCCTACGGGAAGCGGTAAATCACTTCTAGGAGGAAAGTGCAGGTAAATTATTCTTGGAATGATGAAAGTTTGCTTGCCCACAGACTATGAGGGCAATAATGCAACATAACGATCCCATCACATGTTGAGGGAAAAAAATCTGATTAATGCTGCGGGGGAATAATGATGCACATGATGGTGCCTCCTCTCTATATAAGGCTTCACATTGAGTACCCCAATATTTACAGAAGTGCCCACTTACTGTCCAAGAACATAGACGCCGATTACTTCACTTCCATGTAAGCCACCTACTTCTAGTGCGGCAGCCTGGCATGAATTATGCACATCTAGCTCATGTTACATGCCAACCATCAGCTGCCAACCGTATCCTGTAACACATATATTGCCCAATACACGGCAGAGCGGTGACACTGCTCATGGGGCGAGTACTAGGACATCTTAGAAGAGAAGCTTTATGTGCCCCCCACAATGCCCTGTGCGCCACCCCCCAATGATCATCTCATGTAACATCACATAAGAGTGAATGAAAACTGTCGGTGGCCATACAGCGCCCTCCTCATGTTACACAGCCCTCATTATGTGAGGAGTTGTGAGAGATGGGCACGGAGGGTGGCACATACAATATTACCACACCCACCTGTCATTATACGTTAGAGGGTGCACATGCATCCACCTTTTACCATGTAATATGTATTTGCCTCTCTGTGCCCATCCACCCCCTCTGTATGTAGTGTTACACGAGGTGGCATTCAGGTGGCACGTACATGGTGAGAGACGGCTGCAGGTGCCGCCCCTCTCATTGCAGGGTACACCTATCATTATGTAACCACTGGCATTGCCTGCCACCCTCAGTGCCCATCTGACACGTCACGCCCCGCATTATGTCACACAGGTGGGCACACACACATGGTGAGGTGCATGCATGTGCCCCCCTGAGTAACCACCTCTCCTTACGTAAGAAGCATGTGCCATCCTCAGTGCCCACCACACGTAACATGCCACCAGTCATATCCAGCCTTTCTGCCACCATGGATGCCCCACTGACACCAGCTGCAGAGCGGCAGTCTCCCCCATCTCACCGGCTAATGCTGAGCGTTAACCCCCGGCAGCGCTCCGCTTCCCCCGGACAGCCGGTCCTCCCCGCAGCCCCCAGGCCTCCTCCTCTCCTGCACCACAGCGCAGACAATGGCGCGGACCATGCCTTACTGCGCAGCGCGCCCCCTGCCGCCGGAGGTCGGACGTGCGCAGCTCACACTTGTTTAGATTGTAGCACAAGGACACAAATGGGTTAAAAACAAATGGAGGCTCATCAATAGAAAGGTTTAATGATGTGGTCCAGGGGTGACCCCTTCTACACTATAGATATACTGTGGCAGTGAGCCCCCAAACTACAACTCCCAGCATGCCCTGCCATGCAACCAGAGCTCCGTCTATGGCATAATAGAGTCTTCAATGGAGTGAAGGAGGCTCCGCCCTTCCGGTGACGTCATTGCATCAAGCAATCAACTCCGTTCTAGTCGCTACCATGGCGTTACTGCGTCTCTTCAGGAGTCTACAAGGTCTAACCTGCAGCTCCAGCCTGTATAAAGAGCAGCTAGTGAAGAGTTAAAAGTGTCTCCCCAGAGACCTTCCCCCTCCACAAAATGGGGGACTGTGCTCCGCTGCTGTTCCCACTTCTGTTTGGAGAATGGACAAGTGGCGGCCACCCCCATATATTCTCCCAGATGTGGGGGCCA
This sequence comes from Oophaga sylvatica, assembly GCA_033576555.1. Taxonomy (NCBI): domain Eukaryota; kingdom Metazoa; phylum Chordata; class Amphibia; order Anura; family Dendrobatidae; genus Oophaga; species Oophaga sylvatica. The sequence continues at coordinate 128,935,236 of JARQOD010000008.1, forward strand.
GCGGCGGCCACCCCCCATATATTCTCCCAGATGTGGGGGCCAGCGGCGGCCACCCCCCATATATTCTCCCAGATGTGGGGGCCAGCGGCGGCCACCCCCATATATTCTCCCAGATGTGGGGGCCAGCGGCGGCCACCCCCATATATAATCCCAGATGTGGGGGCCAGCGGCGGCCACCCCCATATATTCTCCCAGATTGTGGGGGCCAGCGGCGGCCACCCCCCATATATTCTCCCAGATGTGGGGGCCAGCGCGGCCACCCCCATATATTCTCCCAGATTGGGGCCAGCGGCGGCCACCCCCATATATTCTCCCAGATGTGGGGGCCAGCGGCGGCCACCCTCCAAATATTCTCCCAGATGTGGGGGCCAGCGGTGGCCACCCCCATATATTCTCCCAGATGTGGGGGCCAGCGGCGGCCACCCCCATATATTCTCCCAGATGTGGGGGCCAGCGGCGGCCACCCCCATATATTCTCCCAGATGTGGGGCCAGCGGCGGCCACCCCCATATATTCTCCCAGATGTGGGGGCCAGCGGCGGCCACCCCCATATATTCTCCCAGATGTGGGGGCCAGCGGCGGCCACCCCCCAAATATTCTCCCAGATGGGGCCAGCGGCGGCCACCCCCATATATTCTCCCAGATGTGGGGGCCAGCGGCGGCCACCCCCATATATTCTCCCGTATGTGGGGGCCAGCGGTGGCCAACCCCCAAATATTCTCCAGATGTGGGGGACAGCGGCAGCCACCCCCAAAATATTCTCCCAGATGTGGGGGCCATCGGCGGCCAACCCCCAAATATTCTCCCAGATGTGGGGCCAGCGGCGGCCACCCCCCAAATATTCTCCCAGATGTGGGGGCCAGCGCGGCCAACCCCCAAATATTCTCCCAGATGTGGGGGCCAGCGGCGGCCAACCCCCAATATTCTCCCAGATGTGGGGGCCAGCGGCGGCCACCCCCCAAATATTCTCCCAGATGTGGGGGCCAGCGGCGGCCAACCCCCAAATATTCTCCCAGATTGGGGGCCAGCGGCGGCCAACCCCCAAATATTCTCCCAGTTGTGGGGCCAGCGGCTGCCACCCCCAATATTCTCCCAGATGTGGGGGCCAGCGGTGGCCAACCCCCAAATATTCTCCCAGATGTGGGGCCAGCGGTGGCCAACCCCCAAATATTCTCCCAGTTTGGGGGCCAGCGGCGGCCAACCCCCAAATATTCTCCCAGATGTGGGGGCCAGCGGTGGCCAACCCCCAAATATTCTCCCAGTTGTGGGGGCCAGCGGTGGCCAACCCCCAAATATTCTCTCAGTTGTGGGGGCCAGCGGCGCCACCCCCCAAATATTCTCCCAGATGTGGGGGCCAGCGGTGGCCAACCCCCAAATATTCTCCCAGATGTGGGGGCCAGCGGTGGCCAACCCCCAAATATTCTCCCAGTTTGTGGGGCCAGCGGCGGCCAACCCCCAAATATTCTCCCAGTTGTGGGGCCAGCGGCGGCCAACCCCCAAATAATTCTCCCAGATGTGGGGGCCAGCGGTGGCCAACCCCAAATATTCTCCCAGATGTGGGGGCCAGCGGCGCCAACCCCCAAATATTCTCCCAGTTGTGGGGGCCAGCGGTGGCCAACCCCCAATATTCTCCCAGTTGTGGGGCCAGCGGCGGCCCCCCCCAAATATTCTCCCAGATGTGGGGCCAGCGGTGGCCAACCCCCAAATATTCTCCCAGATGTGGGGGCCAGCGGGGGCCAACCCCCAAATATTCTCCCAGTTGTGGGGCCAGCGGGCCAACCCCAAATATTCTCCCAGTTGTGGGGGCCAGCGGCGTCACCCCCAAATATTCTCCAAGATGTGGGGGCCAGCGGCGGCCACCCCCCATAATTCTCCCAGATTTGGGGTCAGCGGCATCCACCCTCCATGTATTCTCCCAGACGTTGGGGCCAGCGGCATCCACCCTCCATGTATTCTCCCAGATGTGGGGCCAGTGGCTTCTATCCACATATTCTCTTCCCAGATGTTGTGGCCAGCGGCATCAACCCTCCATGTATACCCCTCCCAGATGTGGGGGCTGCGGCATACACCCCCATGTATTTCGCCAACCTGCTGTAGGGGCTAACGCCTGCCACACCCCATATATTCTCCCAGATGTTGGGTCCAGCGGCATCCACCCTCCAATATATCCCCTCCCAGATGTGGGGGCCTGCGGCATACACCGCCATGAATTCAGCAACCTGCTGTAGGGCTAACGGCTGCCACACCCCATATATTCTCCCAGATGTCGGGTCCAGCGGCATCCACCCTCCATTATTCTCTAACAGATGTAGGGGCAAGCCACAGCCACCCCTCATGTACTCTCACAGATGTGGAGGTCTGCAGCATCTACCCCCAATGTATTCTCCAAATGTGAGACCAGCGGCATCCACCCCCCATGTATTCTGCTCCAATGTGGGGGTCAGCAGCATCCCCGTCCATGTATTCTCCCAGATGTGGGGGCCACAACGGCCACCATCCATGTATTCTCCCAGTTGTGGGGGCAACTACGGCCACTGCCCCATGTATTCTGCCAGATTTGGGAGGGAGGGGCAGCCATCCCCATATATTCTCCCAGATGTGGGGGCCAGCAACTGCAGCCCCCATATATTCTACTTCCAGATGTGGGGACCAGCGGCGGCCACCTCCCATGTATTCTCCATCCAGATGTGGGGGTCAGTAGCATCCCCGTCCATGTATTCTCACATGTGGGGGCCAGCAGCATCCTCCCTCCATGTATTCTCCCAAATGTGGGTGCCAGCGGCCGCCACCCCCCATATATTCTCCCAGATGTGGGGGCCAGCAACGGCCACCATCCATGTATTCTCCCAGTTGTGGGGGCCAACTACGGCCACTGCCCCATGTATTTTCCCAGATTTGGGGGAGAGGGGCAGCCACCCATGTATTCTCCCAGATGTGGGGGCCAGCAGCAGCCACCCTCATATATTCTCCCAGATGTATTCCCCGCCCATATGTGGGGGCAAGCGCCATCCTCCCCTTTGTATTCTCCACCCAGATGTGGGGGCCAGGGGCTGCTACCCCCCGTGTATTCTCCCAGATGTGGGTGCCAGTGGCAGCAAACCTCCATGTATTATCTGCCAAATGTGAAGGCCACCGGCATCCACCCTCCATGTATTCTCCAACCAGATGTGGAGGCTAGTGGCAGCCACCCTCCATGTATTCTCAATTCAGATGTGAGGGGCAACGGTACCCCCCTTCATGTATTCTTCTCAAAGATGTGGGGGATAGCTGCATCCACCCTCCATGTATTCTCTGCTAGATTTGGAGGCCATCGGCTTCCACCCCACATATATTCTTCTACTATTCTCCGAGATGTGATTGCCAGCAGCAGCCACCCTCCATATATTCTCTGCCCAGATGTGGGGGCCAGCAGCATCCACCCACCACGTATTCTCCGCCCAGGTGTGAGAGCCACAGTAGTCACCTTCCATGTATTCTGCACCCAGGTGTGTGGGCCAGCAGCAACCACCCTCCATGGATTCTCTGTCCCGATGTGGGGGTTAGCGGCAGCCACCCCCATTGTAATCTCCACCCAGATGTGAGGGCCAGTGGCAATCACCCTCCATGTATTCTTTAGATGTATGGGCCAGCAGTGGCTACACCCTTACCCCATGCATTAGCTGCCTGAATGCAGGACTTTTCTTCTATTGCTGCTATTTAAGCAACTAGATGCTGCAGTCAATCTCTAGTGATTAAATCATGTCAGGTACCATTCAAGTGTTCTCGGGATCTAACAAAATAAAAGTAAGAAAAAAAATTAATAAGAAAATAAAAATGTGAATCATCTCTTTTTTCTCAATACAAAAAAAAGAAAATGTAAAACAATAAACACATTTTCTATTTCAATAAAAAGGGGAACCAGGAGCTACTAATTGTGCCACTGGGAGTGAAGGGGGGATCTGGAGACATCACTGAGGTGTAGGGGGTATGAGATAGATAACGTGCTGCTATTTCTTTGTGACAGTGGATAATAATGACTTTGAGCAGAGGCGGCTGTGCGATTACTGAAGCTGAGTGACTGCAGATCCGTGGTCAGTGCTGGTTTGAGATCAGTACAAAGCTCCTCGGCCTAGGATCCACCATCTGCTGTCCTCGCATGACCAGGTGGCCGTTTGTAGCCTTTACTCATAGCTCAGAAAACAGAAGCATTTCACTTCTCCGCATTCCTGAACCATATGTCCTCACATAAATCCATTTCATCAAAATACCCCAAGGATAGGATCATACTCTACAGCTCGAGCACAATGTCAGGACCCCGTACCTACATCATGTGAGGCTCGGCACAGCCGGCACCTCATAATATCATCATTGCGCCTCCTGTGTCGAGCCTCAAACATCACGCACAGGCTGGATGGTGGAGCAGAGAGCTAACTGCTCCCTGTTCCACTATCGGTTTCATCTGTATCTGCGTCCTAAAGATGCCGATGCAGCTGAAACGCATTAACCTCTCAGGACCAACCTCTCTTGGGTCTCAGCTCCAACCTCTCTTGGGTCTCAGCTCCAATCTCTCTCGGGTCTCAGCTCCAACCTCTCTTGGGTCACAACTCAAACCTCTCACGGGACACATCTCCAAGGCAAAAAACAACTTACAGTTTATTTTGAAATTCAGAAATTTAGACCGATTCCCCAAAAATAAATCTGGTATGGGGATCCTAGGTTCCACAACCGGCAACCTAGCAAGATAGGTAGTAATAGTCCGAACCTCAGTGGCAAGCTGCTCCACACGGCCAGACAACTGTGCAAACTCCATTGAGAGAAAAAAAATTCCTCCTCAGCACCCAGAGAAAAAGAGGGAAAAAAAATGCAACAAACAGAGAAAAAAAAAATTCTGACAACTCCCTTTTTTTCTTTGTCCTTTTTACTATTTTTCCCTTCTGTGAGTACCATATAATTTTCAGTTTGGCCGGTAATACTGTTATGTTTCGGTAGCTGAGGAGAAATTGCAAAAATAGCAAAAGTAGTAATACACCACAGAGGCTGGAAACTATTGGATTGCAGTACCCTAAACTAACCGCAACACTAGAAGTAGCCGTGGAGCGTACCTACGGTGATCCTAGACGCCTCGTCACAGCCGGAGAGATAACTACACCTAAAGGCAGAAAGATGAAAACTATCTGCCCCGGAGCAGAACCCCCAAAGAAATAGGAAGCCCCCAAACATGTAATGGCGGTTAGACAAGAAGGAAATACGGACACAGACAGAAAATAGAATGAGCAAACGCTGGGGCCCAATCTGTCTTGATAGAAAAGTATAGGAAAGAATTCTGACTGCAACCCAAAAAAAACCCTGACAAAAATACCAACACTTCTGATTAACAAAAAAAACTGAGATCACACGATCTCTACCACCTAAATCAGATCTGTGGTGTAACACACAGCAATTCAGCAAATAAAAAGAGACAAAGGTACAGAGCAAAAGTGCAAATACAAAATGAGCACAATTGCAGCGCCAGACTCCAAAAGGGGGCCAGGCTGAAGTCCACTGCAAGCAGCAAACCAGCAAAGAAAATCAAACCAGAGGAAAAAAAACAGCAAATCACTTATCTGAAAGAGAGCAGGACTGCAAGCTGAGCTCCAAGCAAGACCAGAAGAACAATTGATTGCCGGCAAGGCTGAAGGGAGTTCAGGTCACTTATATCAGACCATTCAGAGCCAGCTGAAGGCCATTCAGAAATTAGTTCATTACCCTCAGCAACCACCGGAGGGAGCTCCAGCTCAGAAGTCGCCTCCAGATTATTCACAACACCTTGTATCTGGTGAAAATATACCCTTTTTCATATTTTTATATTATTGTGTAATAAATACGGAGCCTGAGAGCGTCAGTGGCTGCCTCCAGAAATATATACGGAGATTTTGAATATTTTCACTATACTATATATACCTGGTATCTGCTGAATCAGTACCCCTTTTTCATCTTTTAATATTATTCTGTAATCCATACTGAGCCTGTGAGCGTCCGAGTCTGCCTCCTGAAATATATACGGAGATTTACAATTACCCCAACACTGTATACATCTGTACTCTACTGATAGAGTAAACTTTTCTGATTTTCATATTCAGGTGTTAGCCATACTTGGCCTCTAACTGTGGGTGTTACTCCGGAAATATATATGGAGATTTACATTTCCCCCAACACTGTATACAGCTGTATGCTACTGATACAGTACACTTTTCTGATTTTCATATTTTGGGGTTAGCCAGACTGGGCCTCTGACTGTGTGTGTTCTTCCTGAAATATATACTGAGATTTACAATTCCCCCAACACTATACAGCTGGACTCTACTGATAGAGTTAACATTTCTGATTGTAGCGCAGGCGTCCCTGCCCTCTGCCAGGCAGGGACGCTGTTCCCCTCACCCCTCTGCTCCGGGGCCGGCGTCCTCCTCCCGCTCTGCTGGCATCGCGCGCTCCTCTGCTACAGGGCCGGCGTCCTCCTCCCGCTCTCCTGGCTGCGCGCGCTCCTCTGCTACAGGGCCGGCGTCCTCCTCCCGCTCTCCTGGCTGCGCGCGCTCCTCTGCTCCGAGGCAGGCGTCCTCCTCCCGCTCTCCTGGCTGCGCGCGCTCCTCTGCTCCGAGGCAGGCGTCCTCCTCCCGCTCTCCTGGCTGCGCGCGTTCCTCTGCTCCGGGGCCGGTGTCCTCCTCCCGCCCTGCTGGCAGCGAGCGCTCCTTTCCGGCCACTGTGCTTAGGTCGCGCGCGCGCGCTACCCCCTCTCTTAAAGGGGCCGCGCGCGTCATCCTAAAGAGTCCCCGGCCAATGGCCGGAGGACTTCACCTTATATAAGGCACTTCCTCCAAAATGGAGGTGCCCGAGCAATGTTGTTGCACTGTTCACTACTCTGCTTCAGTCCTCAGGGTCCATTGCCAGTTACCTGCCAGATTCCTGCCAGTTTGCTGTCTGTTCCTGCCTGTTACCTGCCTGCTAGCCTACCTGGAGGCTCTGCCGTCACGAGTTGTGCCCTTCTGCTATTCCAGTGACTCTCGCCCGCTCACCTGGGAGCGTTCATCTGTTACCTGCCTGCTAGCCTACCTGGAGGCTCTGCCGTCACGAGTCGTGACCTTCTGCTATTCCAGTGACTCTCGCCCGCTCACCTGGGAGCGCTCATCTGTTACCTGCCTGCTAGCCTACCTGGAGGCTCTGCCGTCACGTGCTGTGACCTTCTGCTATTCCAGTGACTCTCGTCCGCTCACCTGGGAGCGCTCATCTGCTATCTTCCCGCTAGCCTACCGGGAGGCTCAGCCATCACAGGTCGTATCTATCTTCATCCAGAGACTGCCCCAGTCACTTACCGTGATCTCCTGCCCGCTCATTCAGAGACTGCCCCGGCCACTTGCTGTGACCTCTTGCCCGTTCATCCAGAGACTATCCCGGTTATCTGCTGTGACTACCTGCCCGTCTACCCTGGTTGCCACCCGCTCCCTTACAAGGTTCGCCCCTTTGTATAGTAGCTCAGAGGTTCCGCCTCCCAGACCCGTTACACTGATTTTCATATTCGGGTGTTAGCCAGACTGGGCCTCTGACTGTGGGTGTTCCTCCTGAAATATGTACGGAGATTTACAATTCCCCCGAACACTGTATACAGCTGTACTCTACTGATAGAGAAAACTTTTCTGATTTTCATATTTTGGTGTTAGCCAAACTGGGCCTCTGACTGTGGGTGTTCCTCCTGAAATATATACGGACATTTACAATTCCCACAACACTGTATACAGCTGGACGCTACTGATACAGTACACTTTTCTGATTTGCATATTTTGGTGTTAGCCAGACTGGGCCTCTGACTGTGTGTGTTCCTCCTGAATTATATACAGAGATTTATAATATTTTCACTATACTATATATACCTTGTATCTGGCGAAACAGTACCCTTTTTATATTATTGTGTAATACATACTTTGCCACTGAGAGCGTCATTGGCTGCCTCCTGAAATATATATGGAGATTTTGAATATTTTGACTATACTATATATACCTTGTATCTGCTGATACAGAAACCCTTTTTCTTCTTATATTCGTGTGTAATCCACACTGAGCCTGTGAGTGTGAGAGCCTACCTCCTGAAATATATATGTAGATGTACAATATTTTCACTATACTATATATACCTTGTATCTGGTGAAACAGTACCCTTTTTCAGCTGTTTATATTATCCTGTAATACATACTGAGCCTGAAAGCGTCAGAGTCTGCCTCATGAAATATATACGGATATTTAGAATCTTTGCACTATACTATATATACCTTGTATCTGGTGATGTAGTACCCCTTTTTCTTATTAGATTCTTGTGTAATCCATACTGAGCCTGTGAGCGTCAGTGTCTGCTGTTATGAATGTGCTAAAAATGGTTTCTGAGCAGAGGCTCCCTCTGGTGGTTACTGACAGTACTGAACCTTTCAGTGAGGAATGGCAATCTGGGATCACGGACTGGTCTGATATAAGGGAGGTTCCCTCCCATGATGGTTGCCGGTGATCAATTGTTCTTGTCTCAATTGTGGTTCCTGGTTCATTTGGAAGCTTGCTGAGTCTTGCCTGCATCTTCTGCTATCAGATAAGATATTTTCTGCTTTTATTTTTGTGCTTGCTTTTTGCATTTTTCCCTGCACTTCTGTGGAGGTCAGCCAGGTCCCCTCCGGGGGCTTGTGCTCCTCTCAGTTTATCTGGAGCCACTGTTGTTTGTTCATTTGCTTTTTCCTGTTTTTTCAGTGGCTGCGGCTTAGTTTTGTTACACCAGAGAACTGATTTAGGTGGTAGAGGTCGTGTGATCTCAGGTGTTTTTGCAATCAGTAGAGTTGGTTTTTTTTAGGGTTTTTTTTGGATTGCAGTGAGTATCCTTTCCTGTACTTTTCAGTCTAGACAGATTGGGCCCCAGCGTTTGCTCATTCTATTTTCTGTCTGTGTCCGTGTTTCTTCTTGTCTAACCGCCATTACATGTTTGGGGGCTTCCTATTTTCTTTGGGGATCTGCTCCGGGGCACATAGCTTTCATCTTTCTGCCTTTAGGTGTAGTTATCTCTCAGGCTGTGACGAGGCGTCTAGGATCAACGTAGGAACACTCCACGGCTACCTCTAGTTGTGTGGTTAGTTCAGGTTACTGCAATCCAATAAGTTCCAGCCTCTCTAGTGTATTGCCGTTTTCGCTTACTCTCCTCAGCTACCAAAACATAACAGTATCACCGGCCAAAACTGAAAATTATATGGTACAGAAGGGAAAAATAGTGTGGAAAGAAAAAAGATTGTCAGAGTTGTCAGAGATTTTTTTTTCTTTTCCCTGTTTGTTGCATTTTTTTTCCCTCTGTTTCTCTGGGTGCTGAGGAGGATTTTTTTTTCTCTCAATGGAGCTTGCATAGTTGTCTGGCCGTGTGGATCAGCTTGCCACTGAGGTTCGGAGTATTGCTGCCTATCTTGCTGGGTTGCCGGTTGTGGAACCTAGGATTTCCATGCCAGATTTGTTTTTGGGGGATCGGGCTAAATTTCTGAATTTCAAAAATAACTGTAAGTTGTTTTTTGCCTTAAAGCCTAAGTCCTCAGGGAACGCAGCACAGCAGGTTCAAATTGTCATCTCTCTCCTGCGCGGCGATCCTCAGGATTGGGCTTTTTCCCTGACACCTGGGGATCCTGTTTTGAATGATATTGATGCATTTTTCTGGCTCTGGGGTTATTGTACGATGAACCTAATGTCACTGATCAAGCTGAAAAAACCTTGTTGGCATTAAATCAGGGTCTTGAAGACGCTGAGTTGTACTGTCAGAAATTCCGAAAGTGGGCAGTCCTGACCAAATGGAATGATGATGCTTTGGCAGCCCTTTTTCGGAAGGGGCTGTCAGAGAATGTAAAGGATGTTATGGTGGGATTCCCTGCTCCCTCTGGTCTCAATGATTCTATGTCATTGGCTATTCAAATGACAGACGTTTGCGTGAGCGCAGAGGTATGCGTGAGATAGTGTTGCCTTGTGAGCCAGCTTCTGAGCCCATGCAGTGTGATAGAGTGACTTCTGGGGCACAGCGTCATGAGTTTCGAAAGCGCAATGGGTTATGTTTCTACTGTGGTGACGCCTCTCATGCTATTTCTGTCTGCCCTAAACGGGGAAGACGTTTTGCACGCTCAGTTGTCTTGAGTAGTGTTCAGACTAAATTTCTGTTGACTGTTACCCTGATTTGCTCCCTGTCCACATTTTCTGCTCAGGCTTTTGTTGATTCAGGAGCAGCTATTAACCTGATGGATTTTAACTTTGCCAAACGTTGTGGGTTTCCCATGATACCCCTGCGGAAGTCTATTCCCCTATTGGCCATTGATTCTAACCCTTTGGCGGAGAATAAACCCCAGTTTTCTACTCAGGTGATAATGAGGGTTGAACCAGATCATCAGGAGAGTTGCAAATTTCTGGTGCTGTATAATGTGCATGACATTATTGTACTAGGTTTCCCTTGGTTACAGTCTCATAATCCTGTTTTGGATTGGAAATCTGTGTCTGTGACCAGTTGGGGCTGCCAATGTGTTAATGCCGACACTCCTGTTTTTTCTGCCTCTCCCCAGTTTCAGGATGTTCCTGACTTTTTGACTGATTTTTCGGATGTTTTTAGTGAAAGTAAATTAGTGCCTGGTGGTAAATTTCCTAAAGGTCGCCTTTTTAACTTGTCTGTACCTGAACACGATGCTATGCGATTTTATATCAAGGAGTCATTGGAGAAAGGTCATATCAGACCATCCTCTTCAGCTTTGGGTGCCGGTTTTTTCTTTGTGGCCAAAAAGGATGGTTCATTAAGGCCGTGTATTGATTATCGTCTCTTGAATAAGATCACTGTGAAATATCAATATCCGTTACCCTTGATTTCTGACCTGTTTTCCAGGGTGAAAAGTGCTACTTGGTTTACCAAGCTTGACCTCAGGGGGCGTATAACCTTATTCGCATTAAGCACGGGGATGAATGGAAGACGGCGTTTAATACCCCAGAGGGCATTTGAGTACCTAGTGATGCCCTTTGGGCTCACTAATGCTCCTTCCGTCATCCAATCTTTCATGAATGATATTTTCAGGGATTTTGTGGATAAATTTCTGATTGTTTATTTGGATGATATCTTGATTTTTTCCAATGACTGGGACTCTCATGTGAAACATGTTCGGACTGTGTTCCAGATTTTGAGAGAGAATGCACTGTATGTGAAGGGATCAAATTGTCTTTTTGGCGTACAGATGGTCTCATTTCTGGGATTCATTTTGTCTCCGTCTGTTATTGAAATGGACCCGGTCAAGGTTCAGGCCATCTGTGATTGGGTCCAACCTACTTCATTAAAGGCTCTTCAGAGATTTTTGGGTTTTGCCAATTTTTCTTGTAAATTTATTGGTAATTTCTCCGTTATTGTTAAACCATTGACTGATTTGACCAAAAAGGGTTCTGATGTGGTGAATTGGCCTCCTGAGGCAGTCTCTGCGTTTCAGGAACTTAAGCAGAGATTCACTTCTGCTCCTGTTCTACGGCAGCCTGATGTTTCTCTACCGTTTCAGGTGGAGGTTGATGCCTCTGAAATTGGGGCTGGTGCCGTTTTGTCCCAAAGAGATCCAGAGACCTCTAAGAGTAACCCTTGTGCCTTTTTCTCTCGAAAATTTTCTCCAACTGAACGTAATTATGACGTGGTAATTGGGAGTTATTGGCCATGAAGTGGGCCTTTGAAGAGTGGAGACATTGGCTGGAAGGAGCCAAACATCAGGTGGTGGTCCTCACGGACCATAAGAATCTGGTTTATCTCGAATCAGCCAAGCGACTTAATCCTAGACAGGCCAGGTGGGCCTTGTTTTTCACACGTTTTAATTTTGTGGTTTCTTTTCT
>JARQOD010000008.1:128947194-129072472 GCA_033576555.1 Oophaga sylvatica
ATAGTTTCCTCTTTTATTATATATAAACACAATCCCTTATTACGTAGTGTAATCTCTAGTTATGTATGGGGCGGTCCCTCATTATAATCGTCCTCTGTTGCTCTGTACAGCACCGTCCTATTAGTATATAGCAGTGATGGCGAACCTTGGCACTCCAGCTGTTGGAGAACTACAACTCCCAGCATGCCTCAACTGCTGCAGAGGTTGCAAGGGCATGCTGGGAGTTGTAGTTTTACAACAGCTGGAGTGCCAAGGTTAGCCATCACTGGTATATAGTATCATCTCATATATAGCACCGTCCCTTACATTGCGTATTCTCATTATTTCTGTTATTCACATCGCCCTCTCTTTATTACATAGCACTCTCTTGTTAGATATAAAATAACTGCCTGCTTATGGAGCAGCCGATGACCAGAAGACCAGTTCATCAGCTCTGTAAGCTTTTCAGGGGATATAGCTCTGGGATCGCCATCCGGGTAGACGGAGTGGCACGGAAACAGTTCATTCACAGACAGCAGTTCTGGTAAAAACTGGCCGCAACCAGTTTTATTAAAGTCTACAGCAAACAGAACATAATCAAAACCAAATCATAAACATAAGACCTGGGCTTGTCCAGCCACTCACTACACTTAGATAGATTTCCCTATCTACATGGGACCAGACTCTAACAGCCTGGGCCAAAACAACACATATGTTCAGCATTTACCAGCATGGAGTTTCACAGAGTCTCCTCCTTGTGTCTGAAGGCACCTTCAACGTCCAGACTTGAGAGAGCTCCCCTCCTATTCAGCAGCTATCCGCATGGATTCTCACAGAGACTACTCCTGTGTCCGGGGTACATCGAGCACCCAGACTGAGACAGCTCATACTCCTGGAGACTCCTTCTTGTGCCTGGACTCCTTGTCCAGACTAAGCGAGCTCTCTGTCTGTGTTCGCAGACACCTACTTCTGGTTTCCTAATTAACACCTGAGTGGTTTCAGGCCTGAGCTGCAAGTGTGTACTGAATGGAAGGTGTAGTGACCTTTCTCTACCACTAGTTTTACAAAGCCACACATTTCCCTTATACCATACAGCAAAGTACCTAGGTGAAATGTACACCCCATTCAACACACATACCCTCACTGTCTCACATATCCCCCCCCTCTTCTCCAGACCGGAGGGCTGGTCATCCAGACCGGAGGGTTGGTCAACAATCCTAAAGAGACAGTGAACTCCGGACCAGTCATAGTCATCATCAACTTCATCTTCACCTGAAGCCTGGCCATCATTAGCTTCGAAGGCCCCTAGCATCCACACAGGATCCAGTCTCTGACCTTTCAGGCAGTCAGGCTTCACTCGGCCTCACCAGGCCTCACACAAACGGTGTCCCCTACACCAGGGGAACAGGAAACAGGCCTCATCTGTCTCCAATTAAGCAGGGTTTATATATCCTTACACACACCCACACACAGGACCTGAGCTGATGTCATAGTCATGTGTTCAGACTTGTGTGTGTGTAAAAGGACCTGTGTGATGTCACAGTCATGTGACTAGTCAGCTGGGGGAAGGAACATGGACAGTCAAAACACACACACTGAGCCATTACCGGAACGCCAGCCAAGGGCTGCATTACCTATTCCCCCCCCTTTTTTTTCAAACTTGTAGGGTTGAACACAAAATACATCCAATCACCTCAACCCACAGTTCACACAGAGACCATGTACTTGTCCATTGCTCTGTTCAGCCCCCCGGAATATTAGTCAATGACATTCGCTCATTCCTTAGGGACCTACCGTCTGTCATTGTCACAGACTTCGTCCAGTCACATTTCTGGGTCGTAACCTTGTCAGGTCTCCCCTTCGCTCCCAGTGGTCAATCGTAACCTTGTCAGGTCTTGCCTGGGTATCTAAGGTCCGGTTAGACTTCGTACTGTCCCGTACTCTATCGGGTCGTCTGTATGGGCCTCTCAAACCTGAGTTACTGGAGGTCTCACTACCTCTAAACCCACGCCCACTACCCTCAGTAGACGGCTGCCATCTTCTGCTGCTCATATGATGCTGTCTATCTACTCGCTGTCTAGCGAGATTCAATTGTTCTACCTCTTGCAGGTAGGTCACACGGTACGCCACCAGCATGCGCACATATTCCAGACTTCCGTTCCTATAGCGTAGAATGACACCATGCCGTCTTCATCTGGTATCCAGTCCCGATGATCACGTGGACTGCTTACTTTCACCACACCAGACCTCTTCACCATCATCTGCATGGCTCGGCCATTTCTCCCAATCAGCTTTCTCACCAGAACATGAGGCACCCGGATGACCTTTTCCCGCAGACTGTGAGCACTTCTCATAAGCTTCAGTTGTCTAAAGGCTTGTTCTGTCTTCAACCGGAGAAACCGCTTTGTGCGAATACATCGCCAGTGCATGTCACTTAGGATTGCCACCCTCTTCACTGTAACTTCAGTCGTGGACAAGACCACCAGCTGTTTAGCTCCTGAGGTCGAGTACACCTTACAGGCTCCCACGGCCTTCCTAAACGCTTCATGCACAGACTCACGGGTGCATTCTTCTCTCAAGTCCTCGGGTACATCTACGAGGCACTTGTACCGACACGTTTCGGTCTCACCAGTGGTTTCCAGACGATCAACCAGCTCAGGGTTCAGGGACAACTGACTTTCAGCTTCTTCCCCCTTTACGCTTCTTCTGAGCTGACTCACAGCTACAAATTCGTGAATTTCCGTCCTGACCACTTCCATTTCACATTTATCCTCCGTTACCACACTCTTAGCTCTCCTCAGGTCTATCTTCTCCTGGCCAAAGGGAGAGAGTGCAACGTGTTTGCCCTTTTCTTTCTCCAAGGAGGCCCTGTTCACCGAGTGACACTGTATCAGGCGACTTTTCAGCCCGAGAACTTCTTCCTCTAGTTCCGCCATTCGCCTCTCAGCTGCCCGTCTCTGAAGCTTCTCTTGCGTCCACTGGGCTTGTAACCACTCCTTGAGCTCCTTGATCTCGGCTCCGACATCCACCGAATCATCCGAACTCACAACACTCGAGGAAGTATCTGCTTTACACCTCCCATCTCCAGTGGCCAACTCCTGGCCCTGGTCTGTAGCTTCTCTGATGGACTCCTCCATCTTTTTCCCGCTCAGCTTCCATTTGGCTGAGCTTTTCCTTAAGGCGCATCTCCGCCTTCTGGAGAGTATCACAGGACATCTGTAGCTCCTTCACCTGAGCTTCCAGACCTAAGGGTATGCCACACTGAACAATATCGCTAACGGGATCGCTAAAAAACGTCACTATTTAGCGATCCCGTTAGCGATGTTGTTCAGTGCGGCAGCTGCCAGCGACGAGCTTCCTGCTGTGATCTCGCTCGTCGCTGGAATCGTTCCGGACCCTATTTTCTCGTCGGCGCTCCCGCTGGGTAAGTATATATCGCTAGTGTGGCACCTTTTCTTAGCGATTTAGCGGTACTTTTGTACCGCTAAAGTCGTTAAGAAGATCGCTAACGGCGATAGCGTCGTTAACTATATCGCTAAATGTGGCCGCACTTAGCGATATAGAAACAATCCCGCTAGCGATCGCATTAGTATGCGTCGTTATCGTGATCGCTAGCGGGATTGTTTAGTGTGGCAGTACCTCTAGGGTCTTTCTGCGCAGATCACCATTTCATCACGGGTGTCCTGCAGAGTGGTCTCAACCACCTGGCGCATTTGCTCTGCATCCATCTTATCCTCTTCTAGTTTTTCTTTGACCCTGAGGAGATCCACATAATCTCTCTTAATCTGTTGCAGTTCCCTACTGCGTTCACCACACTCCTTCTTGGAGTCACACAGCTCCTGGTTGAGCTGTTCGCGCAGTCGTTCTAGGATTTGTTCACTTCCAGAAACTCCATCCTGCAGCGCCTCCTTCTCACGCTTCAACTGCAAAACCTCTTCCTTGATTTTGCGGCGGTCCTCTAATGGCGTGGAACATCTCTTTCCACAGGTAACTTCCTCGTTGCTTCCTTCTAGATCTCGCTGGTCTGAGGACACGTCCTCCAGGTTTTCACATAATGCAGCATGTCACTCTGATACTGCAGCCGACTAGGTTCCAGCTCTTGGCCATGACTGCCCCCTCCTCTTACCTCTAAAGGAGAATCCACACTTGAAGCATAGGCAGACAGTACTACATTCTCTCATTTTCATTTTCAGCGAGTACTACCGGAACAACCTTTTTGTGGCCCTTGCGCCGTCGACGACGAGAGGGGACTCTCTCCCTCGTCTAGCCTCTCCTGACTGACCTCACTTTTTACTTTCATAGTGTCCCAGTCAGCTACGGGGTCTGTGTCACTCCCCATTGTGTTGTGGACTAACAGGTCACCTCCCACTTTGACGTCACCCCTTCTACTGGAGCTACCCCGTTATCAACGGTCACATTGTCATTTTTAGGAGGTACCAACCCACCACCAGTAACAATTTCAGTTTTCCACACTCTACACTCTTGTGAAAATCCGCCCCTTTTTAGACTCCGCCCCCTTTTTAACAACCACACCGGCAGGGTAATTTTACACAAAAAATCAGCAGTAGTCTTAGGACTCAGTTCACAACATCTCTTACCACCTCCCCGGGCACTCTGTGACAACACTGGCACCCCCGGAGAGTCCATAGAATGTCCACTGCCTCCATTCTATACGGTGCCCACAGCTCCCGCACCATGTCCAGTTGCATGTCCAGTAGACATTTCTCAAATATGCGGTCCGACTTGTCAGACCCATTCGTTGCTCCGTTCACAGCCATCGCGGAGCACTGTTCACCCCAGAACTTCACCGCTTTCCTTGAAAAAATCTTCGTGGCCCTGCCGAGCCACAGCAAAACTGGATTTGAGTGCGACGACAATCTTCGTAACCCCACCGAGTCACAGCAAGATGCCTTCGTGACCCCACTGAGTCACAGCAAGATGCTTGTATCCACACTCGTCGTCCATGCTGTCAGACTTCTCTGTCTCAACAACGGCAGTCTTCACTCAAGACATACACACTCCACAGTCTTTTCCACAGAAAATTCAGCTTTGCTGTGCAGACACACTTTTTTTTTTTTTCTTTGCAAAGTCTATTAGGGCTACTGTCTCTTTAAGACTGCTCCAACAGACGTTTCTCCTTTATTGACACACTTTTTTTTTTTTTTCTTTGCAAAGTCTATTAGGGCTACTGTCTCTTTAAGACTGCTCCAATCAGACGTTTTTGCTGACACACTTTTTTTTTTCTCTGCTGCTGCTTCAACAGACTTCACCTTTTATTGCTGTCTCTTGCCACTGTGCTGCACGCACATTCCAGCACCAATTGTAAGCTTTTCAGGGGATATAGCTCTGGATCGCCGTCCGGTAGACGAGTGGCACGGAAACAGTTCATTCACAGACAGCAGTTCTGGTAAAAACTGGCCGCAACCATTTTATTAAAGTCTACAGCAAACAGAACATAATCAAAACCAAATCATAAACATAAGACCTGGGCTTGTCCAGCCACTTACTACACTTAGATAGATTTCCCTATCTACCTGGGACCAGACTCTAACAGCCTGGGCCAAAACAAACATATGTTCAGCATTTACCAGCATGGAGTTTCACAGAGTCTCCTCCTTGTGTCTGAAGGCACCTTCAACGTCCAGACTTGAGAGAGCTCCCCTCCATTCAGCAGCTATCCACATGGATTCTCACAGAGACTACTCCTGTGTCCGGGGTACATCGAGCACCCAGACTGAGACAGCTCATACTCCTGGAGACTCCTTCTTGTGCCTGGACTCCTTGTCCAGACTAAGCGAGCTCTCTGTCTGTGTTCGCAGACACCTACTTCTGGTTTCCTAATTAACACCTAGTGGTTTCAGGCCTGAGCTGCAAGTGTGTACTGAATGGAAGGTGTAGTGACCTTTCTCTAACCACTAGTTTTACAAAGCCACACATTTCTCTTATACCATACAGAAAAGTACCTAGGTGAAATGTACACCCCATTCAACACACATACCCTCACTGTCTCACAGCTCCTTCATCAAAAAGAAGCTTTATTATGTATCAGAAGTAATTTCAGTTTATATCTAGCAAGAGTAAGTATGTAATAAAGAACAGGTGCTATAAATAACAAAATCAACAAGAGAATCCGATACATAAGGTACAAAAGAGGGCACTATGTAATAAAGGGTGGTAATATACATAATAAGAGAGGGCACTATGTAATAAAGGGTGGTAATTTACATAATAAGAGAGGGCACTATGTAATAAAGGGTGGTAATATACATAATAAGAGAGGGCACTATGTAATAAAGGGTGGTAATATACATAATAAGAGAGGGCACTATGTAATAAAGGGTGGTAATATACATAATAAGAGAGGGCACTATGTAATAAAGTGCGGGAATAAACATGATAATAGAGGGTGCTTTGAAATAAGCAGTGGTAATATGAATAATAATAAAAGAGCACTATGTAATAAGGGGCGGTAATATAGATAATAAGAGAGGGCACTGTGTAATAAGGGCGTCAATATAGATAATAACAGAGGGCATAGAAGGACGGGCACAAACAATTTCTTGCACAGGGGCACAAAGCTGTCAGTGTCCGCCCCTGTGTACACTGTTGCCTTCTGGGCTCTGGATTTGGACGGATTGTCCTCACAAATGAGGAGGACAGTGTCTAAATTAATTTATGGAGATTCCTCCTTAAATTCATACCCTGGCTTCTTTTTCTTCTGCCAGTATACCATGGATATAGAAGGACAGTACGAAATGCAAAATAATGCAAATGCATGAGGTGATGGAGAACATAGTGCTGCATTGTTCTCAGATGAAGAGTCTCTTGGTGATTACAGGAATATGACTCAAACAGGAGCAAAATATGGTTTGAAATTGGTTTCTGTAGTGTCTGCTAGCACCTCCACATGGCTCCCCTCCTCCCAACATGACGTTGGTATAGTCGAGCTGTTTACTCGTACGGAACCAAGGACTCCCAACACTGAGCCCCTTTCCCATTATCAGGATACCCCCGATATCCTCTCCCCAATAACGAGATACAGTAATTCTTTGGAATATGTATGGCCACAGCAGCCTTTATTTAAATACAAACAATATTAACAATAATTAATAATATATATACCATAACAACATTAGGGAGGAGTCCTTGAATCTACAAAGATCATGGTAAATTGAACCAATATCCTGTGAACAACACCCAACCTCTTACTCCCAGCCGTTACCCCACAGGCTCGGGAGCACCAACAATTGAGGTGTGCTGTTCACCCAACCACTTGGGGATCCGCCCACTCCGTGTGAACTCCCCTTCCACCTTTCACCAGATCACCACCACGTAACTTCAGACAGGAAGACCCTAAACAGAGTCCCCCCAAACCAATTTCCAACAACTTCAAGGACTCTCTCCCCACCCCCTTGAGCCGCCATGACCCAAAATTATACAAAATAAACAACATCATCAAATAGGGAGGGAGGGCGGGACTACTGATGGGGCAAGACAGGAACTGACACCTGGATCCGCCCCATCGCTGCCTTATAAACCCCCCACCACCCCCTCTCATTTAAATGTTCCTCCCTCATTGTAAACCCCTCCAAACCCCCGTCATGCCGGCCTCCGCCCACGCCTCTTTCTTGAGGGGAGGGAGGCTCTGCTCCGGCCATTACTTGACGTTGGTATAGTCGAGCTGTTTACTCGTACGGAACCAAGGACTCCCAACACTGAGCCCCTTTCCCATTATCAGGATACCCCCGATATCCTCTCCCCAATAACGAGATACAGTAATTATTTGGAATATGTATGGCCACAGCAGCCTTTATTTAAATACAAACAATATTAACAATAATTAACAATATATATACCATAACAACATTAGGGAGGAGTCCTTGAAGCTACAAAGATCATGGTGAATTGAACCAATATCCTGTGAACAACACCCCACCTCTTACTCCCAGCCGTTACCCCACAGGCTCGGGAGCACCAACAATTGAGGTGTGCTGTTCACCCAACCACTTGGGGATCCGCCCACTCCGTGTGAACTCCCCTTCCACCTTTCACCAGATCACCACCACGTAACTTCAGACAGGGAGACCCTAAACAGAGTCCCCCCAAACCAATTTCCAACAACTTCAAGGACTTTCTCCCCACCCCCTTGAGCCGCCACAACGAGGGCCCCATTGAAACCTCAATGGCCCGAGACCCCCTAAACCCGCAAAGCTATGGCCCTTTCAATACCTTCCTGAATACCCAAAGCCCAAATATCCGAAACCAACGGAATTCAGATGAACCCCATCGGCCAACCAAAAATCCCCCTCACCCTTCTCCAAATCAAAATGCCGCACAGACCCATTACCGTTTCGAGCCATGAAAGAAGACACAGCCCTATTAACCTTTATCCTGGCCTTATTAATCTTAGCCAGGGACCTCATGTTCCACCAGCACCTGCGTGGAACAATTTCGGACCAAACCAAGATGACCCCCGGATATAACACCCATAACCGCAAGCAATCCTGCTTAATGTCTTTTACTAATTCACGGAAGGGGCGCACCGCGAGATCATTCCCCCCTACATGGAGTACCAAAATATCAGGAGCACGGTCCAAGCGAGCGCAACCATGAATTTCAGGCAACACCCTCCTCCACTGCATTCCTCGAAAACCAAGCCATCGCACCACCACCATAGACCGGGGAAATCCCAGTTGCCGACTATCAGTCCTGATGTCAGCTCGCAACGCTCCCCAGTGGACGAAGGAATGACCGAAAATCCAAACCAGCAGGGGAGGGACACCTGAAACGAGAAAACAGTACTAAACATACCAAAAGAACACCCTCAAACAACTCCAACCGTCACACGTCCCTCAACAGAAAAGCCAACTCCCCCACATCGAGAATTAAGGCCTAATATAACTCCTAAATCGATTAGACTTCCAACGCCCAATACGTTGTATTGATGATGCACCCAAACCCCTACCTGCCGCTTCGGTCGCCGCACCAATACGGAAAGAATGAGTCCCAAAACGAGAGTCATCCAGACCCAACGCTCGAATGGACCTCTTGAAAATGGCGTTAAACTGATACCTAGACAGGCTACCACCATCAGCATGGCACAACAATGAGCCCCCCAATCCGGGGCCCAACTCCCAAAAACGCTGCAAGCATAACACCGGACACATCGAATACCCCGGTACATTGCCCAACACTACCCGACGGCCCTTCCCCTCTTGATCCGTCTTAGATTTACGCAGCCAAAATTCTACTCCAGCCGCCATCAATAGCACATCTTTGGCCAACAAACCGCCTACCACCTGCCTATTACCCGAAACCAGCTCACCCACCCACAAGGCCCCAAAAAATGCCAACGAAAAAGCCAAACGTAATAACAAAACCTCAAAACGAGAAGAACACATCGTATCCAAAATAAAACCCAACCGCTCTAACAAAGCAAAGGATACAGGGCGCCTCGTATCACCCAGCCCCTTAGTACGACGAAAACCTTTAGCCGCCTGCTGCACCAAAAAGGTCTTTGACAAATCCCTAATCCCACGCAAACGGAAACCAAAAGATAATGCTGCCAAAACCCGCGATACTTTAGCACAAGACCATCCTTCCCTCGCTCCCTGCCCCAACCAAGCCAACAAGGCCCTTTGTTGATCCACACCATCCCCCACGACTGGAATTGTCGCTAAAAACTCTTCCCAATTACACCACACTGCCTGATAAGCCGCCCAAGTTTTTGGAGCCAACGACGCCTTAATCAGTGACTCTGCAGACTGTAAAGCACCTTCCACAACTCCTCCGGGCAGGCTAGTCCTTCGAACTCCGCTTCCGGGGCCAATGAGCGAAAACGATCCCACTGTAAACGAGAAAGAGAATCAGCTATATCATTCTTCACACCCGGCACGTGCGTCGCCGTCACGTGCGCATTCAATGCCAAACATAGCAAAACCAAACGTTGCAAAACTCGCACGACGGGAGGAGAGGATGCAGTAAGCCCATTAATTGCGCAAACGACTCCCATGTTATCACAATTGAACCAAACCCGACGATCCCGAAACTCCTGCCCCCATAAGTGCACTGCCACAAGAATCGGAAAAATCTCCAACAATGTTATATTGCGTACCAAGCCTTCTGACACCCACTCCTCAGGCCAGCGAGACGCACACCACTGTCCCCTGAAATAAGATCCAAAACCAACACCGCCGGCCGCATCCGTAAACAACTCCAACACATCATTCCCAACAACCTCGGCCATGACCAATGAGCGCCCGTTATACCCTTCTAGGAAGGAATCCCAGACAGCCAAGTCCACCTTAAGTTCCCCAGACAACCGTATGAAGTGATGAGGGGCTTTAATCCCTGCCGTAGCGCTTGCCAGCCTACGTGAAAAAACTCGCCCCATCGGCATCACTCGACATGCGAAATTCAGCTTCCCTAGCAACGACTGCAAATCCCGCAACGACAACTTCTTAAAACGGCGCGCTCTACGCACTTCAGCCCGTAAAGCCAACAACTTTTCCTCGGGCAATCTGAACTCCCATGCCACCGTATCGATGACTATCCCCAGAAAACACAAACAAGTAGATGGACCCTCAGTCTTACCCGCGCCAACGGAACCCCAAAATGCTCCGCCACCCACTCAACAGGTCTCAAAATCCCATGACAGCGCGAAGAGTTTGCCGGGCCCACACACAGGAAATCATCCAAGTAATGAATAACCGATTCACAACCGGACACCTCTCGCACCACCCACTCTAGAAAGGAACTAAAAGCTTCAAAATAAGCGCATGATAAAGAACACCCCATAGGTAAGCACCTATCAACAAAGAACCCCCCTTCCCAAAAACAACCCAGCAGCTTCAAGCTATCAGGATGTACCGGCAAAAGTCGAAAAGCAGATTCGATGTCGGTCTTAGCCATAAGGGCCCCTCGACCGCACTTCCTCACCCACCGCGCAGCCTCATCAAAAGAGGAATAAACCACCGAACAAATTTCAGGATCGATGTCATCATTCACCGATCTCCCCTGCGGGTAAGAAAGATGCTGAATAAGCCGAAACTTGTTCGGCTCCTTCTTTGGAACAACGCCCAACGGGGAAACCACTAAATCCGAAAAAGGTGGCGATGAGAAAGGGCCCGCCATGCGACCCAACGAAACTTCTTTTGCCAATTTTTCCCCCACCACCTCCTTATGCAATAGGGCCGAACGCAAATTCCTAAGTACCCGAGGGATAACAAACGGGGGATGTGGGATAACAAAACCATCCTTAAAACCATTATACAACAACGCCGCCTTCTCCTTGTCCCCATATCTATTTAGATAAGGGACCATCCTTTCCAGACTCACCGAGTCTCTCCCTTGGGAATTACCACCCCCAGATTTTTGCTTCCCTTTTTTAAAACACTTAGACGCTCCGTGAGAGGCGCCGTTGCAGTTGGAGCAGACATGTTTAAATTTACACCCCGCCCCAAACTTACACTGGCCGTCATTAAACTGCCAGCATACCCCAAATTTGTTTCCACCTGCTTGCCCTTGACCACTTCCTCCCGCTGCCCCAGCGGTATTGCTACTCTGGCCGGCGCCCCCATTTCCCCCATGAAAGGAATGCCCAAACTTATTCTGTGCTATGACTCTCATCCACAGACCAATGTCCTTCTGATCCCAACGAATTGCCGGACGCACAGCCTTCCTTTGCCTGAACTGCTCGTCATACCGCAGCCAAGCCTGCCCCCCATACACCCTATATGCCTCCCCTATAGCATCAAAATAACAAAACAAAGCCGAACAGTTGTCCAGAGCTTTTTCCCCGATAACACTTGCCAAAATGGCAAACGCTTGTTGCCAATTCACAAACGTCTGAGGAATTAAGCGCCACCTCCGTTTCTCCTCCTCCTCCTTCTTACTATCCTTTTTACTTTTGTCCAAATTAAACTTCTCCAAAGGCAATAAAGAGAATATCTCAACGTACTCATCCTTCCAAATACGCTCCTTTACCTCTATCTTCAAATGCGCCCCCAATGGCCCTCAAAGCAAACATACACCTCCCCGTGAGCCCTATCATCTAAACGCACCCGACACTCTTTTTCCTTCTCTGTCTGCACCGACACAGACACAGGTTCAGTACTATGCCCTTCCTGTTCCGTCCCGCTCGAAACCAGTTGCCCCCAACCTGCGACCCAACCCAAGCCGTCACCGGAGACGGAGAACCAAAACCCCTCTCTAACCGTGACAGCAAATTGCGCACATCGACCAGCATTTCCGTAACCTCGGCTACCTCAGCCGTCCCCCCAACACTATTACCGACCCCCGACCGAACTACCCCAAACGGTGAAGAAGACAAAAATGAATGACTGACACTTGACATAGAATTATACTCACCGGGCTGCGAGGGTGCTGTGAGCCCTCCAGCCGGATAACCTGGCTCCAAAGATGCATCCCCACTGCCTCGATCCGACACAACGACTCCGCTGATTTGCTCCTGACGTCCAGAAACCCCGTCGTGACCTCCAGAAGAGAAAGGCCTAAACCCCATTGGGGATCCAGCCCACTGGTCCTGAAATAGCGGTGACGACTGGGTCGCAGTAGCACCCGACGATAATTCAAAAACATCTTGAGCCTCGTTTCTAGCAACGGCAGCGTAGGCAGGCCGCCCCACGTTCACCCCACAGCGACGACCCCCTGCCCCGTCTGGAAACCCACCCACTATGGGGGATAAAATCTGCTGCCCCGCACTGCCGACCGATGCCTCAGCCGCCGAAACTCTGGAGCCGTCAACAGAGGCAGGCCGCCGTGCAGAAACACTGCCACTGCGGCCCCCCGATGAACCTGGAACCCCGCCGCTAACAAGGGGGGACAATTGCTGATCTGGTAAGCCGGCCAATCCATTAGCCGCCGACGCACCTGCGTCGCTGTCTGAGGCAGGTCGCACTGCAAGCCGATCGCAACTGCGACCCCCCCGAGGACGCAGCTCTCAAAAGACGCCCAGCGCGTAACGGCTCCACCGACGACGCACCTGCGATGCTGCCTGAGGCAGGCCGCGCAGCAAGCCGATCGCCACTGCGACCTCCCGAGGACGCAGCTCTCTCACGACGCCCGGCGCGTAACGGCTTCACTGCCGACACACCTGCGATGCTGTCTGAAGCAGGCCGCGCAGCAAGCCGATCGCCACTGCGACCTCCCGAGGACGCAGCTCTCACAAGACGCCCGGCGTGTAACGGCTCTGCCCCCTGACTAGAACGCGCCGGAGGAGAGGTTACCGCCGCAGGGCCTCGCCGGCTGGGCGGATTCCTCCCAGGCCGGGGCCTGCTCGCCCAAGCGCCGTGCGGCGCCTGGCCTGGAGGGGCCCGTTGAGGGGCTCCTGCGCCGACGCGAGGCCCAAGGAGCCTGGTCCGGCGAAAGTCGCTCTGGAGGCCTCACCCGTCTTGGATGCCTCTCCCGCTGCGCTGCCCCAGACGACGGACCGGGCGTTCCCTGGACAAGGATCGCAACCTGCGCTTCCAGCCATCCTGGCGGCTGCGACAAGGCCGCAGACCTGAGTTGCTCCAGCGCTGCATTCACTGACATGGTGAGCTGTACTACTGATAAGACAGGAACTGACACCTGGATCCGCCCCATCGCTGCCTTATAAACCCCCCCCCCACTCCCTCTCATTTAAATGTTCCTCCCTCATGTAAACCCCTCCAAACCCCCGTCATGCCGCCTCCGCCCACGCCTCTTTCTTGAGGGAGGGAGGCTCTGCTCCGGCCATTACTTGCGGGGACGCCGGCTTACTCACCGCCCCGACCGCAGCAGCGTCCTCGAAAGCTGTCTCCTCCTCTTGTGCACACTCCCCTGCTCTTAAAGGGTCTACGCGCACACAAGGCTGACAGCAGGGATCATTTTGTTAAAGTAATGACCTGCAAGGTATATCCCAGCCAACAGTTGGGAGGCATCTTGTATATAAGGCACCCTCCCCAGTACGGAGGTGGCTGAGCAGCCGCTATAGTTTAGTCTTAGTGGTGTTGGTGTGTGCAACTGTATATTGCCAGGTCCCCCGTCCTTAGTCTGTTAAAGTTATTCCCATATCCCGTGCTCCCGATAGCCTAGTATAATTTGTCCGTGTTTTGTCCGTGTTCCTGTGACCGCTTTGGCATTATCCTAATCCTTAAACCGTGTCTGCAGTATCTATACCTGGTCTCCTGGTCCCGGTGCGGCCAGTCATTTTTTCGATGTGCCTCCAGCTCCAGAAAGGTTTCCTGATATCTACGAGTGTGAACAAGAAACTATTTTCTATATCCAAGTTGTTCATACAGTCCTGCAGTCTCCATATCCTGCTGATCAGTGACCTCGGTCACATCTGCCTGTGTAAGCGAACCCGACCCCTGGGACCAGCAACTACAGTACCGGAGCCTGCCTAGGAGTGGACCTGGCGGCTACCTGCAGCCCAGTCTGTCTCCACCATCAGGAGCTCCAGTGAATACCAGGTAGCCGCTTAGCTACGCCCCTGCCTAGGCAGGTCCGACCCTTTGGCACAGTGGGTCCACGAACCATGTGTGCCACCTGTGTGCGTGACAGTTTACAATGTAAAATTATTAGTAGCTCTGTTACTGTCATTCAGTAGAAGAAGCTCTCAGTTAATTAAAAAAATATATATTTACAGAGCACCTGTCACCAGGTCAGGAGTGAACAGATTTTCCTCTTATTTTGTCCCTGCTGCTCCCCTAGGTATTCCTTTGTTTTTCTTTTTTTAAATCCGCCATACATACGGAGTTTTTTATATAATCCTCCCAATATACTAGTTATTATGGTCTTTACCAAGTTGTAAGGGGCTCATACCATCTCCAATACAGGTGGAATTTTGCATTATGAGCTACTGGATTTCAAAGGGCCCAAGTATTACCTTTTGCCCAAAATGTTTTCTGGTCTCATTTGACAAGAGCCCCTCCTTCCACATGCTCGCTGTGTCCCCTACATGACTTTTTGCAAACTGCAAACAGGACTTCTTATGGCTTGCTTTCAAAATGACTTTCTTCTTGCTGTTCTTCCATAAAGGCCAGGTTTGTGGAATACACAACTAATATTTTGTTGTAGACAGATTCTACCACTTAAGCTGTGGATCTCTGCAGCTCCCGCAGAGTGACTATGGGCCTCTTGGCTGCTTCTCTATTTAGTGTTTCCCTTACTTACAATGTCAGTTTAGGTGCACGGCCATGTCTTGGTAGGTGTGCAGTTGTTCCATACTCCTTCCATTTTTGAATGATGGATTGAACAGTGCTATGTGAGATAATCATAATTTGGGTTATTTTTTATAACCTAACCCTGCTTTACTCTTCTCCACAACTAGATCCCTGCTTCTATGGATCTGGTACTAAGCACCTGTTCTATCATGGAGTCCACCTGTCTCCAGCTGTTAGCAGGATTTTCCCATATCAGCCCCCTCCATTATCTTGCCATGGTATTTGATATTCTTCCTTCCGGGACTGGTGTTGTTCCTGCCTTAGTCTCCCTCAGCATCTCATCCCTTGCTGATATTTTTCTGATATATTCCTGGATACTTTTTGTTTAATCCATGAATGCAGCTTGAACACTTCTCAAGACTCAACCACCCTCTTATCTGGTGGTATACAATGTCCATGCGTTGTAAGGAGCTTCCATCTCTTCTTTTGGCCAGCATGGTATCTGATGACTAGCAAGGCATTACTCTTCCCATTGAGCTGCCCTACTCTTTGATGGTAGTGGGATGTTGCTGCTTTCCTTTCCTCTTCATCATGGTCACCATATCCCTGTGGGATGCTGAGGGTGTAACAGAGGACCTTCTGGTTGCTCTACTCCATCAGTCTTGGCTACCTTGTCAGATCCTTCTCAGCATGGTGGCTCAGTGGTTAGCACTGCTGGGGTCTTGGGTTCAAATCCCACCAAGGACAACATCTGCAAGGAGTTTGCAAAGCAAATGCCATAGAAGAAAGCCGAGAAACCGACACAGCTGCTCAGTTCTGGGAAAATTAGGCGCAACTCATTCCAGGGACACGGGTGCCAAATTCCAAAGAAGAAGAACAAAAAAAAATCCCTGATAACTGCGTTGAAGGGGGAATAGGCACTCACCATCCCATTAACAAACTTGTCCTTTTATTGTGGAGTCAACCTGATGACCTGTAGAAGCGCATTGTAGCGCGAAACGATCCTCGTCTTGTACGTGTTCCATGTATATGTATCGACCCGCCACCACAATTGTGGATTACCAGGGCAATGGGGTACTCAGAGCCGAGCCCGTAGAAGTCTATGGGGATTTTGTCACAGGTAGCTGTGGCTCGGTCTGTGGCCCGGGCGGTCTGGCGTATGTTGGGGATATATTTACAGGGGATTGATTTATGTACAGTTCGTGACGCCACCTGTAGTATTCTGGTAATTAGTACCAGCGCTGCTGTAGATCTCTGAGGGGATGGTGAGGCAGCTAGATGTCGGGTCCCCTACAGGTGGGACTGGTCCCTCAAAGTCTATGGGATTTGTGAAGTCGGGTGCAGATAAAGAACACAGTCTCACACGGTCAGCGTCTTTCCATACCTTTACTTGTAAGATGTTCAGGCAGGTCCCAGGGAGGCTGATCCAAGGAGAGTGTATCTTGAGACAGCAGCTGGACAAGTTAGGGGCCTCCTTTACTTCCAATACAACGAGTACAACCAGCCTGAAGCGTAGTTCCCTCAAAATCTCCAGCTAATCTATAGCTGTACCTGCCCAGTCAGCTTTGTGTTAGGGGCCTTCCTGTGAAGGAGCTGAATTCTTATTTTGTCCTGCAGAAACTCAAAAGTCTTCACTCCCCCTGACCCCAGTTACGTACTGACTATAAGGGGCTGTCTGCCGCGACCTAGGGTCTGGTAGATTCCTGGTTTTCTTATCACTCTGCTTGAAACAGTAGTGATCCTTCGGTCCCCAGTGACCGGGTGCAATGTGCTGGACTTCTTCAATCCGTAAGCACTAATCCAATAAATCCACTTTGCCTTTCGCCTTGTCCACGCTGGTAACATAAGCACTCAAACTAGCCAAGGGTCGAGCAGTCACTTCTTTCTTTTCCTTCCTTCAAAGTTAGCTACAGATGCTCAGTTATCAACAGGCAGGAGCACGTCTCTGAACCTGATACCGTCCTTTAGACAGGGATGCTGAAGGCTTTCTGTACTAAAACTTCTCCTTTCCTTCAGTGTATGCTGAGGAGGTGATACAGCTCTGACTAGACTAAGGTGAATTCAAACACCTATACCAGACTCCACGATATGAACTGATAATAAAGCAGGCTAGACTCCTTCCTCCCTCCAGACGTCTTCTCTCTCAGAAGTCTAGACACTCACTCCACACGTCCTCACTGTCCGCAGACAGGAACTAGACTAAAAATCACTCTAACACATACCTTGACCACTCCCTCAAGAGTAAACTCCACTACCCTAAGGGTGTGTCTAGTATATGTCGAGTGAATGAATATTTAGCATTAAACTGCTGTCTCGCCATACACTCTCCAGGGTACTGCGTGTGCCTAACACCAGGGCTACACATATATGCCTGCCTGCTGTGTTTTTTATGACTCCACAATAAAAGAACAAGTTTGTTAATGGGACGGTGAGCCTATTCGCTCCTTCTACGCAGTTATCTGATTTTGTATGTTCTCCCCGTGTTTGCATGGGTTTCCTCCCATACTCCAAAGGCATACTGATAGGTAGTCTAGATTGTGGGGTCAGTGATGATAATACGCTGTGGAATTCATGGGGCTGTGGTGGATCAGTGAATCAATATCTCACTCATTTTCCACATATAGATTGCTGTCATCCATGTTAATCCAGGCAACTCTTTTTGTTTGTGACACTCTCATATATAGTGCTACTAGTCTTGCCCGAGGACCCCTGCTGGTGTGATACGGTATTACTTCTGACAGGACCTGGATGTATGTACTGTATGTATGTACACAATATCTGACAATATCCTATTAGGAAGGTGAGAATAATTCTTCTGTCTCGGAAAACAAAACCTCAAAACGACCAAACATCCTAAGATGTCTCCAACACATCATTCGGTGTCAAAACTCCGGTTTTCCTGCAAACTTTTGTACAGAATTCTGGCTTTATGTGCATCTTTCTGTAGATTGTAGTCTTATACTTACATGTGAAAAGTGTTACATGGCAATTTTTTTTTACTGCTGTATCATCAAACACAATTAATAAATATAACAAAAAATATTTATTAGACTAATTAAGGTTTTGATAAAATACCGACTCTGGTGGGACTCGAACCCACAACCTTTGAATGTCTACAAGATCCTAGAAGTCCAATGCGCTATCCATTGCGCCACAGAGCCAGATGAGAGGAGTTAATACGGTGACCTTGTGTCACACATTGTCACCTTGGATTTTGTTGTTTTACCATTCAATATACTCTTTAGTTTGATCACAAAAAAACCCTCCGAAATCTCAACAAAAAGCCTTTGTGTACATAAGAGAATGCTTGTGGTTCTTTGTTTGGCAGTTGCATAATCACAGTGTTTGGACAACACACCGAACATGTATTGGTTATCTTAGTGTTTTCACCTTCCAGACCAGGCCAAATTTTAC
Organism: Oophaga sylvatica; assembly: GCA_033576555.1. NCBI lineage: Eukaryota > Metazoa > Chordata > Amphibia > Anura > Dendrobatidae > Oophaga > Oophaga sylvatica. The sequence continues at coordinate 128,965,734 of JARQOD010000008.1, forward strand.
AATTCTGACCACAGTCACTTTATTAGGTTATAACTCTGGAACACTTCAACAGATCTCACTGATTCTGAGACTGTTTTTTCATGATATTTATGAAAAAATTGGAAATTTGGAAAATTTTCCAATTTTCAAAGTTTTTAATTTTATGCCCTTAAATCAGAGAGATATGTCACACAAAATAGTTAATAAATAGCATTTCCCACATGTCTACTTTACATCAGCACTATTTGTGAAACAATTTTTTTCTGTTATAAGGTAAGGGCTAAAAGTTGACCAGCAATTTCTCATTTTTTGCGACAAATTTTACAAAAAACATTTTTTTAGGGTCCACATCACATTTGAAGTGACTTTGAGGGGTCTATGTGATAGAAAATATCAAAAGTGGCACCATTCTAAAAACTGCACCCCTCAAGGTGCTCAAAACCACATTCAAGAAGTTTATTAACCCTTCAGGTGCTTCACAGGAACCAAAGCAATGTGGAAGGAAAAAAATGAACATTTACATTTTTTTCACAAACATTTTACTTTAGACCCACATATTTTTATTTTCACAACGATAACAGGAGAAAATGTACCCCGAAAGTTGTGCAATTTTTCCTGAGTATGCCGATACTCCATATGTGGGGGAAAACCACTGTTTGGGCGCATGGCAGGGCTCGAAAGGGAAGGCGCCGAAGTCAAGAGCAGACACCATGTTGCTTTTGGTGAGCCCTTGATATGCTTAAACAGTGTTAACCCCCAACAAGTGACCCCATTTTGGAAACTAGACCCCTCATGGAACTTATCTAGATGTGTGGTGAGTACATTGAATGTCCATGTGCTTCACAGAAGTTTATAACGTAAAGCCGTTAAAATAAAAATAAAAAATTTCCACAAAAACGATATTTTAGCCCCAAATTTTTTATTTTCACAATTGTAACAGGAGAAATGGACCCCAAAAAATTGTTGTGCAATTTCTACTGAGTATGCAGATACCCCATATGTGGGTGAAGGGATGGTGAACTGTTTGACTTTTTGAACCCAAAATTGGCTGGAATCAAGAACTGATGCCATGTTGCATTTGGAGAGCCACTGATGTGCCTAAACAGTGGAAACACCCCACACATGACCACATTTTGGAAACTAGACCACTCGACAAACTTATCTAGATGTGTTGTGAGCACCTTGAGCCCCCAGGTGCTTCACAGAAGTTTATAACGTAATGTTGCGACTTTGGGCTTTACCCTCACCCTTCCTGAGCAGCTGTCCTAGGGAGGCCTCTCTGATTTTTGCGGACAGTACTGCAGGCTGCTGTAGCTCGCACAGAAAGGGACTTGAAGAGTGGGATGCTGGTGTAAAAGTTATCTACATAGAGGTGATAACCTTGATCCAGCAGTGGGTGCACCAAATCCCACACAATTTTCCCACTCACTCCTAGGACATGGGGGCATCCAGGGGGTTGAATCTGGGTGTCCTTCCCTTCATAAACTCTAAACTTGTGGGTGTACCCTGAGGTACTCTCACACAGTTTGTAGAACTTTATTTCATACTGGGCTTTCTTACTGGTCAGGTACTGACGGAATTTGAGTCTACCCTTTGAAATGTATTAGGGAGTCATCCACGCAGATGTCTCTTTGGGGGTTGTGCACCCCAGCAAACTTTGACCAATTGAACATTGAAAAGTTGGTCAAAGTTGGAGTCATCTCAGGAAGGACATTGTGCATTTCACTGTAATGCAAAAATTTGTTGATGACCTCATAGCCATGCGGAACAATGTTATACAAAATGTCAACACTCCAATATTGCCGAATTTCTGGCTCCTTCACTATCCCCACTATGTGAAGAACCAGGCACCAAAACGTCATCATTTCTATGGCATCTACAGAGGTCCATTTGGCAAATGATGAAGTCCGATAGAAATTACTGGGTGTACAAATGTGTTTGAGCCACCATGAGATTTACAAAATCCTCAGAGGAAAAGACTTTGAAAAAGTAAATTTCTGTGAGGTCAGTGGTGTCGAATTTGATTCCTGATTGCTCACAAAATCACAAAATTTTTTTTTCTTTTTTGCTAAAAAAAAGAAAAAGGAAAGAAACAACCGAAGGCAGTAAGACGCACATATGGATGTGGTGCAAACAGGAGATAACAAAATTGAAACAAAAAGTCCTTGCCAAAAGCGAGCACGGGTGCTAAATCAGTGGTGTGCGTCTGTTCAGCGGATCGACGGCTGTCGAATTTACACATGGAGTGTTACAATGAGGGTAGGGGGGAATAGACACGAACAAAACAGAGGCCTGGAAAACTATGAGCACGAATACAGATCAGTGATTTGTGTCACTTATTAGTGCTTGGCAGCTATAGGATGCATGAAAAAGAGAAAACCTGCCAAAAATCGAGCGATTAAGTATTGATCATCGTTCGGCAGCAGAAGGGGGGATGTAGAGGTGCGTAAAGGGGGTGAAAGGGGAGAGAGATTAGGAAAGATCAGGAACGATGAAGGAAGGATCGGGAACTCTTATTTCTTCTTTGTTTCAGCAGCATCAAGGATAGTGATAGCACAGGCTTTGTGGCCCCACAAGGCCCAGCATAGACTGACACAGCGATTGTAAGGATGATGACTCCATTTGCCCTGCGAAACAGTAGGCCCCATCATGCGATCAGTGTGCGCTTAGTCACGGTGATCGCATGAATAGCATGACGTATATATACTGCAAATGTCAGGAAGGGGTTAAAGGCATTTTCTGATATTAGAACAGTTCTTCCTAATATCTCATCTTGGTTAAATAAGCATTTTCCAAAGTTACATTTATTAATAAAAGTGCCCCCTCTGATCTATATCGCTCCCTGTTGTGTAGCATCCAGCTCTCAGATGCCAACCAGGTCTAATCACCCATCTATCCTGGATTTCCCAGGACACTGTGGGCCAAAGTGGGTGGGGGTCTGTAAACCCCACCCAAAAGTGGGACTTTTCGTGCAGAACAGGGGAGTTACCCAGAGAGGCAGTGCTTTCCCACAGGCTGATTTGGCAACGTCATTGGAAGTAAGAACCTCAGTAGTGAGGAGCGAAATCAGCGGAATATGTCATTTTTTTTAAATAAATCTAAATTAGGAAAATGCTTTTTTTTAATTGACGACGGGATATTACAGACAAGCTTTAGTATCAAACAACCCCTTTAAGTGGATTTGCAATTTTTATATTCGTGATAAGAAAAGACTTTCTTTTTGTTTTCAATGGTGATATAATAGATACCTTCTCAGCAGTAGTGCCACACACAAAACACGACTCTGGTGGGACTCAAACCCACAACCTTTGAATGTCCACACTACACTAGAAGTCCAATGCGCTATCCATTGCGCCACAGAGCCAGTTATACTTTCCACTTAAAGAGACAGTACATGCAACGTAAAAACCACCAATTTCTCAAGGAACACAGTTTACAATATGGACATTTGTGGCACATGTTGTGTCACATATTGTCACTTTGACAGCAGAAATTTATTTTCTACCTTCAATATACTCTTTAGTTTGGTTCTAAAATAAAAGTAAAAACTCCTCTAAATTAGTTCAATTTTTTTTATATCCTCCACCGTCCTAAATCATCAATTGGAATGAAATTGCCTTTTTCAAAAGGTGTTAGAATTTTTTTTTTCTTTCATCAATTCGAAAAAGCAACTCTGGTGGGACTCGAACCCACAACCTTTGAATGTCTACAGCGCTCTAGAAGTCCAATGCGCTATCCATTGCGCCACAGAGCCAGAAGAGAGGAGGTAATACTGCGACGTTGTGTCACACATTGTCACCTTGGATTTTGTTGTTTTACCATTCAATATACTCTCTGGTTTGGTCACAAAAAAACCCTCCGAAATCTCAACAAAAAGCCTCTGTGTACACATAGCCTAAGAGAATGCTTGTGGTTCTGAGTCGACCCGCCACCACAATTGTGGATTACCAGGGCAATGGGGTACTCAGAGCCGAGCCCATGGAAGTCTATGGGGATTGTGTCACAGGTAGCTGTGGCTCGGTCTGTGGCCCGGGCGGTCTGGCGTATATTGAGGATATATTTACAGGGGATTGATTTATGTACAGTTCGTGACGCCACCTGTAGTCTTCTGGTAATTAGTACCAGCGCTGCTGTAGATCTCTGAGGGGATGGTGAGGCAGCTAGATGTCGGGTCCCCTACAGGTGGGACTCTTCCCTCAGGTCGGTAGTTAGGTAGGGATTGTGCAGGCATGCAATAATAACTCAGTCTCACACAGTCAACGTCTTTCCATACCTTTACTTGCAGGATGATAAGGCAGGTCCCAGGGAGGCTGATGGGGTTGATGGAGGATGAGCTTTGAGGCAACAGCTAAGCAAGTTAGGGGCCTCCTTTACTGTCCAATGAAGCTGAGTACGACCAGCCTGAAGCGTAATCCTCTCAAATCTCCAGCTTTTCTTTAGCTGTACTTGCCCAGTCAGATTTGTGTTAGAAGCCTTCCTGCGAGGGAGCTGAATCCTCTATTGTCGTGCACTAACTCAAAGTCTTCACACCCTCTGACTCCAGCTACGTTCTGACTATAAGGGGCTTGTCTGCCGCGACCTAGGGTCCGGTAGATTCTGGTTTTCTCTTCACTATGCTGTACAATAGTGATCCTTCGGTCCCCAGTAACCGGTTGCAACGTGCAGGACTTTTCCAAGTCAAAAGCACTTTTTCAATTATCTTCCTTCCACTTTGCCCTTCGCCTTGCTTGTCTCTTAATAGATAGTTCAGTCTTTCTTCCAGTGGGGCACAGCTCTGACTAGACTAAGATGTATACAGACACCTACACCAGACTCCACTTTCTGAACTGATGATAGACTTAAACTGGACACGTCTACTCTGTCCAAGGACAGGAAACTGACTTCTCACTCTGAAGTCCAGACACTGACTGACTAAATCACTCCCTTCCACACCCCTGCTGGGTGTGTCAGAAGTGTACATGATGTCATGAAGAGACCTTAACTGTTACCTCTCCACTCATCCTCCTGGTATTGTGTACCAGGGCTACACATTCCCCCATGGTAAATGACAGCACTCCCGGGCTGTAAAATATAAAGAGACAGAAAATTTTGTTTATGCATAACAACAAACATTAACTTCTTCCCATCCGGGAGGTGAGAACACCTTGAACGTTACGAACAATAACATTTTACATATAGAAATACAAAAGTATCAAATAGCATTTAATAAATATATATACAAGATACTTGTGAAGGACCCGCACCAAACCTTCAACGTGGGTCCTGGGTGGGCTGCAGGACATCCAAATGCAGACCTCACTCAGTGCCACACCACACGGGTTTTTGGTTCAGAGGTGAGTCAAGGTTTCATGTGAAACCATTAAGAAGGCACTTTAGTGCAACTATTTACAGGATACAGTTTTTGGGCTGGCTCAGTCCTCAGCCTCTGAGTCCATTGTTAAGACATAGACATAATAGGGAAAAACACATTTATATATATAGACTTTTCAATGTTCACATAAATTCGTTATAACTACTGCTGATATCTAATGGGTAATTTCCCTTTTGTGATTCTCTCTGATCTACGTGGTGTAGTTTCAGGTATAACAAGTTGCGATCTGTCTGCACTGCGTAACGGCAAACTATAGAACTGCCTTAACCTTTCTATGGATCTGGCAAGCGTACTGATGGCTGGGCGGTGTGAGTCAGCTTCACCAGGGGATCCCATAGTATGGGGCGCTGCTACAGATGATCCATCTTGAGGTTCTACAGGTTGAGGTGTTGCTGGAATGGGTAACTCCTGGACGGGTTCAACTGGCACCACAGGCACAACTGGAGGTAGAACTTCCTCTTGTGGCTGATAAAACTGCAACACTGGAATTATCACAGCATCTCCCAGTCGGGGCCAATCCGCAGGAAAATCTCCCAGATCGGTGTGTAGGACCTCTTCCTTTCTTTCTCTTTGATTGAAGACAGGGTTCTTTTCACAACTCTTTAAGTGTTCTGGACACAACTTCAAATGATCTCTGGACACAGTGATTGTTGTTCTTCCTCCGTCCTTACTGACGACACAAACTTTTCTGTTGTCGTACTTAGAATCTTGTATGACGTAGGGTTCTTGCTCCCACTGGTTATCCAGTTTGTGCATCTTTCTTTTCTTTTTAATACTACCTCTCCAGGCATCAAAGGCTTGGCAGGAGCATTTCTGTTGTAAACATCTTCCTGTTTCTCCCGTGCCTTATTGAGACTTTCCTCTACACAGATTTGTACTCTTCTGTATTGCTCTTGCCGATTGACGTCCCAGTTCTCCACGGCATCGTCTGCCTCCGGTTCTACCACTCCAAGTTCTAAATCCATTGGTAGTTTTCCGGGCCTTGCTCTCATAAGATAGGCTGGAGTGCAGTTAGTTGAGCTTACAGGTATATGGTTGTACAAATCAACCAAATCAGGTAGTAAATCCGGCCATCGATTCCTGTCTTCCAACGGTATGGATCTCAACAAGTCGAGGACAATATGGTTCATCTTTTCACAAAGACCGTTGGTTTGAGGGTGATATGGTGTTGTTCTTATTTTCTTGCACCCGTACATATGACAGAATTCCTTGAATAAATCAGCTTCGAAAGCAGGTCCCTGATCGGTTAAGACTTGCTCGGGATACCCATGCGGTCTGCAGAAGCTTGCTTGAAAGGTCTTCGCGGCCGTCACTGCGGTCTGGTCTTTCACTGGAACGACTACCAGAAATCTGGAGTAATGGTCCACCATGGTCAAGGCGTATGAGTATCCAGATCTACTCGGCGACAGTTTGACGTGGTCCAGGGCCACAATCTCCAGAGGACGAGTCGTCCGGATAGGTTGCAGGGGGGCCTTTTGGCTACCGTAGTCCTTTCTTCTGAGACCACAGGGTCCACAGTTCCGACACCACCTCTCAACAGAGCTGCGCATCCCTACCCAGTAGAACCGGCATCTCAACAGGGTCTCCAGCTTCCTCCAGCCAAAGTGTCCTGCTTGATCGTGGTACGCTTCCAACACCATTGGGACGTCTGCCTTGGGGACCACGATTTGCCAGACCATTTCATGGGTTCTGGGGTTGACGTATCTTCTGCACAACTTCTCACGGTATAGGAACAACCTGCTTTTCTCGTTCCACAGGAGCTTGGCTGACATAGGTGCATCCTTTTCCAGAGAGGAGCCTTCCTGTCTTAACAACTCCTTGATGCGGCTGACCACTGGATCACTGTCCTGAGTCTCTTTCCAGCTGTGATGGGGTAAAGGATTTAATGTTGCACCATTCTGCTTTCTGTGGACTTGATGCTCGTGGACTACCCCATTTCGATGGAACGCGGGTAGCTCAATTTCTTCCAGGTCGTCCGATTCTTCTTCCGTGTCAGAGTCATGCGGCATTCGGGACAACGCATCAGCATTAGCATTCTTTCGACCTGCCCGGTATTTGATAGTAAACTGATAATTGGACAACCGAGCCATCCATCGCTGCTCCATGGCGCCCAGCTTGGCGGTTTCCAGGTGCGTTAACGGGTTGTTGTCTGTAAACGCAGTGAACTTATTGGAGGCCAGATAGTGCTTAAATCTTTCAGTGATGGCCCAGACCAGCGCCAGAAACTCCAGCTTGAAGCTGCTATAATTTTCCGGATTCCTTTCAGTTGGCCTGAGTTTTCTGCTAGCATATGCGATGACTTTTTCTTGTCCATTCTGCTTCTGACTGAGAACGGCTCCCAACCCTTCATTACTGGCGTCGGTGTACAACAGGAACGGTTGACTGTAATCAGGATAGGTTAAGATTTCATCACCTGTAAGGATCTCTTTCATCTTTTGGAATGCTTCAGCCTGTTCTTTACCCCAATTAAAGGGAGGGTTTCTGCTCTTTAAAGATTGTCCTACCAGGAGGTCCTGTAAAGGAGCTGCCTTCTTCGTGTAATCTTTCACGAATCTCCTGTAGTAACCCGTTAGTCCCAGGAACTGTCGCACTTCCTTAAGGTTCTTCGGCTCCGGCCACTTCTGGATGGCAGTGACTTTCTCTGGGTCCGGCGCTACTCCTTCCGAACTGACGATGTGCCCCAAGTATTGTACCTTCTGCTTGAGTAGATGGCATTTTGAGGGTTTCAACTTCATCCCGTACCTGGACAGGGACTCAAACACTTCTGCCAGGTGCTTCAGATGGTCCTCATATGTCTTGGAATACACGATAACGTCGTCTAGGTATAGCAGCACGGTTTCAAAATTGAGATGTCCCAGACAGTTTTCCATCACTCTCTGAAATGTTCCTGGGGCACTACTGAGCCCAAACGGCATTCTGTCGAACTCACAGAGCCCCATTGGGGTGGTGAAAGCCGTTTTCTCACGATCCTCCTCAGCCACAGCCACTTGCCAGTAACCACTAGTCAGATCAAGGGTAGAAAAGTAGTTAGCCGTTTTCAGAGCAGCTAATGATTCCTCTATGCGTGGTAGCGGGTATGCATCCTTGTGTGTTATGCGGTTCACCTGCCTGTAATCCACACACATTCTCATACTACCATCTTTCTTTTTAACCAGAACTAGAGGGGCTGCCCAGGGACTACAACTATCCCTTATCACCCCAGCTTTCTTCATATCATTCAACATTTCTTTAGCCTTCTGATAATGAGCTGGAGGTATGGGCCTATACCGCTCTTTGATGGGAGGATGATTGCCTGTAGGGATATGATGTTGTACTCCCTTAATTGTCCCAAAATCAAGTGGATTTTTGCTAAACACTTGGGCGTACTCTTGCACCACCCGTAATACCCCTTGCTTCTGGTGAGCGGGAGTGGTGTCCGTCCCAACATGGAGTTGCTGACACCATTCCGCCACCTGAGTTGCTGGGTCATTGTCCTCCGCTATTTGACAGGAGTCTAAGGACTCAGCCGGGAGAATAGAATTATTATCAACAGCATGAAGTTTAGCAATGGTTGCATAACGGGGTAAATTTACCTCATCATCTCCCCAATTGAGAAGCCGTACAGGTACTCTTCCATTCACCACTTCTACTACTCCTCTAGCAGTCATAAGTGTAGGTCTATGTTCTGAATGGTGGGGTTCTACTACAGCTTGGTAATTCTGTCCTCTCAGACCTATGGCTGCCCTGCACCAAATGATCATTTCACTCATTGGGGGTATCACAATAGGAACTGAGTCAGTGACCCGTACATTACCAATTTCGCCGTCGGTAAGCTTCGCTTGCTGCTGACACACCAGGGCCCGGATCTCTCTTTGGATTACTCCTCTCTGCCTTGGTCGGGCAATCTCAGCGAGCTGTTGGAGTAAGAACACAACTTCTCCCAAACAATTACCGATAATGTTAGTACCCAAAATGATATTTAAACCGTTCTCCTCATTTACAGTCTTTACTACCAGAAGCCCTTGGTCTTTCAACTCCTCTCTGCCCACCTTTACATCTACACATTTGGTTCCGAGTACTTCTACAGGAAGACCATTCGAAGCATACACAGTAAAGTCAAGGCTCGGAGGTTTAAGACTGTCCATTGACCAGTACTTGGTATATAGAGCATCAGGTATGAGGGTCACCTGGACCCAGTGTCTAACAATGCTGGAACAGCAATACCATCTAGAATAATAGACAGGTAGGGTCGCCCGCCCACATACCTGCGGTTCCAGTCTAGGGGGCCTGACGGGTATTCTCCTGGGTGTTGGCCCTTGGACCCAGGTTCTGCCCGTTTAAAGGACACTGTGTAGACAGATGACCTTTCCGGTTGCAGCGATAACAGATGATCTCTCGACGAGAAGGGTGTTGATCAGAGGTTGCTCCTGGGGGTGGCGTTGTCCTCCTCCGGGGGGGCGACGTCTTCTTTCTCCTCCGTGCATCCACGGAACGTCCTCTGGGCAGTCAGCTAGCAAGATCTTCCCTTCCTCTTCTTTCCGCAGCTGTAGGGCACTCATCACAGCGGCCAGATTTTTAGTCAGCTGGCGCACCTCTGAGCGCAGACAGTCCAATTCACTAGGAGGTGTCACCTGCGTTTTGGTTTCTGCCACTAGCGGGGAACAGGGGGTTACTGCCGGTTCCAGAGTGACTTCACCCTGATGATGTTGGGTGGCCACCTCGGTTTGCCCAGGGGCCGCAGCCCTTTTATTGCCATGTCCTTTAGGGCATCAAAGGTAGCATCCGGATGATCTAAGGACCACCAATTTACAGTTCTGCGTTCCTCTGGGGATCTCAATCCCTGTATAAATTGTTCTTTCAGCATTCTATTCTCGTCGATAGCATTTAAATGGTTAATTTGCTTGAGGGCTCTCAGGGCTCCCTGTAGTCGGCAAGCATAGTCCCGGATGCTGTCACCTGGCTGTTGTGAACAGTGATAGAAGGCCATCCGGAGATCCGTTTCTGTGCGGTCTTCAAATATGGCATGAAGCTTCAAGAAGATCGCAGGCACCGACTCCTGATCAACGGTATCCCAAGTCTCCACTTCCCTCTCAGCAGCGCCAGTTAGCTGCCCTATTAGCACAGCAGCTTTTTGTCTCTCAGGCATGGAGTACATTTCTAAGATGCTGCATAACTTCCGTTTGAAGCCTGCTAATGTGCCTGGCCCACCGCTGTATTGGGGAAGCCATTTCGCCCCAGGCATATATGGGAGCGTTAGTGGCATGATCGGGACTACCGGACTGGGTGCAGGGCCTGCGCCTCCATCTGGCGCTATAATACCAGACGGTGCGGGATTGGGGCCTCCGGCCGGGGCCGCACTGTCAGCCGGTTGTTGTGACATCTTAGCGCCCCCTTGGTTAAACGGAGCCTGCCGGTTTCAAATGCTGCTACTTCACAGGCACCGCAGTGGGAACAGGACCTTCGTCGCAGGCGCTCTGATGTCAGAGCGTTCACTTCCTGTTGCAGGACCTGCCGATGAGTCAGAGCCGGGGGCGTGTCCAAGACTTTGCGCGCTCTTTCAGGTACGCCCACCTTCTTCTCCAGCGCCTGAGGGCGCGAATATGGCGACAAAAATGGCGATTTTGGCGCCAAAAGTGCAAACAGTCCTTTTTCACAAAAACACTCCGCAGGCACACAGGGCTCGCAATGCTGCAAGTTTCGTATCCTGTTCGTGACGCCAAAGTTGAGTCGACCCGCCACCACAATTGTGGATTACCAGGGCAATGGGGTACTCAGAGCCGAGCCCATGGAAGTCTATGGGGATTGTGTCACAGGTAGCTGTGGCTCGGTCTGTGGCCCGGCAGTCTGGCGTATATTGAGGATATATTTACAGGGGATTGATTTATGTACAGTTCGTGACGCCACCTGTAGTCTTCTGGTAATTGTACCAGCGCTGCTGTAGATCTCTGAGGGGATGGTGAGGCAGCTAGATGTCGGGTCCCTACAGGTGGGACTCTTCCCTCAGGTCGGTAGTTAGGTAGGGATTGTGCAGGCATGCAATAATAACTCAGTCTCACACAGTCAACGTCTTTCCATACCTTTACTTGCAGGATGATAAGGCAGGTCCCAGGGAGGCTGATGGGGTTGATGGAGGATGAGCTTTGAGGCAACAGCTAAGCAAGTTAGGGGCCTCCTTTACTGTCCAATGAAGCTGAGTACGACCAGCCTGAAGCGTAATCCTCTCAAATCTCCAGCTTTTCTTTAGCTGTACTTGCCCAGTCAGATTTGTGTTAGAAGCCTTCCTGCGAGGGAGCTGAATCCTCTATTGTCGTGCACTAACTCAAAGTCTTCACACCCTGACTCCAGCTACGTTCTGACTATAAGGGGCTTGTCTGCCGCGACCTAGGGTCCGGTAGATTCCTGGTTTTCTCTTCACTATGCTGTACAATAGTGATCCTTCGGTCCCCAGTAACCGGTTGCAACGTGCAGGACTTTCCAAGTCAAAAGCACTTTTTCAATTATCTTCCTTCCACTTTGCCCTTCGCCTTGCTTGTCCTCTTAATAGATAGTTCAGTCTTTCTTCCAGTGGGGCACAGCTCTGACTAGACTAAGATGTATACAGACACCTACACCAGACTCCACTTTCTGAACTGATGATAGACTTAAACTGGACACGTCTACTCTGTCCAAGGACAGGAAACTGACTTCTCACTCTGAAGTCCAGACACTGACTGACTAATCTCCCTTCCACACCCCTGCTGGGTGTGTCAGAAGTGTACATGATGTCATGAAGAGACCTTAACTGTTACCTCTCCACTCATCCTCCTGGTATTGTGTACCAGGGCTACACAGTTCTTTGTTTGCAGTTGCATAATCACAGTGTTTGGACTACACACCGAACATGTATTGGTTATCTTAGGCCTCATTCACACATCCAGCGGGCGCCCCCACGGCGCCCCCGGCATTTAGCCACAGCGCCGCATCCGGTATTTTGTATGAAAACGGATGCGCCGCATCCGGTTTTTTCGCCGCATCCCGGTTCACGAATGCGGCAAAAAACGCATCCGTCTCATCCGGTGTATCCGGTTTGGCGTCCGTTGACGCCGTATGCGCCGGATCCGGTTTTTTAAGACCACCCTTTTTGGGGTTCCAAACATGATTGGCTACTGTAATCCTATATATACACTGCTCCTACAGCCCATCTTTGACAGGTTGTAGAGGAGCAAGTGCAGTTTTGAGAGAAGAGCAAGTAGCAAGTGATTGGCGAACATGGATGTCATTATCGGCAATATCTTCAGGAATCTTGTTGATTTTACTGCGGAGATGAATCGATTGAGGTTTATCGTTCTGGAGAAGGAGCGAAAGTTTGAGGAGCAGCGCATTAGGCGTCAGCGCCTGCGAAGACGCCGCCGTATGTGGATCCACCCCATTACGGCACAGAGATTAACTCGTGGTGTCTATTCAGCACTAAACATGGAGCTGCGACAAAATCCTGATAAGTTTTTTGCCTATCTGCGGATGAAGAAAGAAAACTTTGATGATTTGCTGGAGCGTGTTGGAGACAAAATTAAAAAATCGGACACCTACTGTCGGTTCTCAATATCTCCGGCGGAGCGTCTCATGGTGACTATAAGGTAAGCTATATGTATTGGATCTGTTTGCTTGAGCGCACTTGTAATTTTATCATTAATTGAACATCACAGGCCAACTAGGAAACCACATGAGTATCCCCAAATTTAGTTATAAAACAGTCTTTGTCATAGATGTGATTATGTTTGGTATCTCCAATAGTTGTAGCTGAGTTCTGGTATGTAATGCTGCGTTTCTAAAATAATTTGTATTTTCTAATTTGTTTTCAGATTTCTTGCAACTGGTGAGACGCTGGCATCGCTACATTTTCAGTATCGGATGGGAATCTCCACACTATCCGGCATAATAAAGTATACTTGTCGTGCTCTGTGGATACTTTGGTTGAAGAATTTATTCCAGAGCCAACAACAGAGCGATGGCTTCAAATAGCGGACCAGTTTCTACTCATCTGCCAGTTCCCCAATTGCCTGGGGGCCGTTGATGGAAAGCACATCCGCATTCAAAAGCCAAAAGGAACTGGATCTGAATTCTTTAACTATAAAAAATATTTCTCAGTCGTCCTGATGCCTATTGCAGATGCGGAGTACAAGTTTATCGCGGTGGACATTGGGTCTTATGGACGGTCTAATGACTCCCAAGTGTTTAAACTATCTGCTATGGGACGTAAATTGTATGGAAACAGTTTTCAGTTTCCACCCCCTAGGCCACTGCCTCAAACCTCAGGCCCACCGATGCCATTCGTGTGTGTAGGTGATGAGGCATTCCAGCTGTCCCAACACCTATTGAAGCCGTATGCCAGCAGAGAATTGACACATACAAAGCGGATATTTAACTACCGCCTCACAAGAGCCAGACGGATGGTGGAGTGTGCCTTTGGCATTATGACAGCAAAATGGCGTGTCCTTTTGACTGCAATTAACTTGAAGACCGAGACTGTTGATGATGTAGTGAAAGCGTGCGTGGTCCTCCATAATTTTGTACTAACCAAGGAACCAATTTCTCTGGAGGACCACAATCAAGAAACAACTTTGCACGACTACAGCAACATTACCACTCGCAGTACAGTCGCGGTTTCAAGAATGAGGGACAAGTTTGCTCAATACTTTGTGTCACCGGAAGGTAGTGTTGACTGACAGGATGACAGAGTGTGATAAATGTATTGTTTCTTTAAAAAATTATCTTTACCCACAATAAACCTTTAATATTTTTACTTGTCTACCTTCTTGTGTGTTTTCTACTGTAACCTTTTGCCATTGTTGTGTCCATGGCTGTTTTATTTCACCTTTTGTCAAAAAAAGTGTACATTGTAGGCCATGGTTCCCCTACTCCAGTCCTCAAGGCCCACCAACATGTCAAGTTTTCAGTCTTTACTTTGTATTGCTCAGGTGATAATTGCCTCACCTGTGCAATACAAAGGAAATCCTGAAAACAATACCTGTTGGTTGGCCTTGATGACTGGATTTGGGGACCCATGGCCTACAATGTACCCTTTTTTGGACAAAAGGTGAAATTGTATTAAAAGTATTTCACCATTTGTCCTAAAAAAGTCTACATTATAGGCCATGTTTCCCCAACTGCAGTCCTCAAGGCCCACCAACATGTCAAGTTTTCAGTCTTTCCTTTGTGTTTTGCTCAGGTGATAATTGCCTCACCTGTGCAATACAAAGGAAATCCTGAAAACATGATATGTTTTTGGTGGGCCTTGAGGACTGGAGTAGGGGAAACTGGGGTAGGGGATAATCTAAAAAAGTACACATTTTTAGTGAAAAGATAATAGAAAACCGGGACATAACTTTGTAAAAAAGGTTGCATTTATGAACCTTTTAGCCAAAGTTATCTGTACCTGTATAACAAATTTAAAACTAACATCCTATAAATTAAAGACAGACAACAATGTTAAACCAATGAACAATTTATTTAAAAAATTTTTTTTTAATATAATTGTTATAAAATTAGGCCTTTTGGCCAAATGAAATAACCTTTTTTTTTTATATATTAAACTTTATTTATTCAACTTTATTTTTTTATTAAATTTTTTTTTTTCATTAAAAAAATTATCAACAAACATATTTATAGGTCTGTGTAGTGTGGGGTGGAAATACTGCTGGAGGGGCTGCGGGACACTTAGACCGTGGGAGTGTGTAGGGATGAACGGGATGGTGGTGGGGAAGGAACAGGAAGAGGTGAAGGGGTGGAAAGACCAAAAGAATGGGAAGACAATGCTGAACAGGTGGGTGGTGGTGGAGTGGAGGGTTGTGCATGAGGAACAGGTGACATAGTAGGTATTTGGAAGGGGAAGGAGATTGGTAGGTAGAAGTGTGGTAGGTGGTAGGTGGCTGGTAGTGGGTAGGTTGTTGGTACTGGGGAGGTGGTTGGACCTGGGGAGGTGGTTGATATTGGGGAGGTGGTTGGACCTGGGAGGTGGTTGATATAATGGAGGTTGATGGAGCTGGGGAGGTGGTTGGTATTGGGGAGGTTGATATTGAATAGGAGGGGAGGAGGTATGGCAGGTGGAGGGGGGGGAGATGGACGGCGGCTGTAGGGGGGGGAGGTGGTGGAATGACTGGGGTGGATTGAGGATGGGAGACAACCTGCGCTAGAGCAGAGTGGCACGTGTGCATCACATACATCTGCTGGTCATAAGATAGCGGATCTATGCGCTCCGCAACTGACCTAAAAAAGCTGAAGTTCGGGGGTGCTCTTACCTCTGAACGCACAGTTTCCAGAAGTGTCTTGACCTCACCAACTAGTGTGGTTATCTGACGAAGGCCTGCGGCAACTTGTTCAGATAGCAACTTAATGCAGTTCTGGAAAGATGCGTTCATGTGTAAGAACTCGGGCTGCATAGTTCTTTTCCTGACCCTTCTGACGCTGCCGCCCAGTACCCGCAGCTGTACTAGAGGTGGCAGGGGCAGAAGGGTGGGGTAAAGGGAAGGCTATATCCTGACCAGCAGATTCATGTAATGCAGCCGGCCACGATGCGCTGGTGGAGGGGACAGCGGGATCAACTGTGTGGGAAGGCTGGGAAGGTGCAGATGTGGAGGGTTGGTCAAAGTGTCCCTCGGTGTCGGTCTCCTGAGGGATCGCTCTAGAAGGCTCCAATTCTGCGGGCGCCCGAGTGCTGCTCACCGTGCTGTGGAAGAAACAAAAACATAAAATTAATATACAGATGTGGAATGGCCCTGGCTGTAAAAAAAAAAAATTTAACATTTTATGGTTATATTTACCTTCTGGTGACCATTGTTTCACGCAGGAACGCCAGAGCTCGTGCATATTTGTACTTGCTCTGGCGTCCTGAAGATCCACTCGGGGCCCGCATCTCTTTGTTAAATTCCTTCTTAAAGCGATCCCTCACAGACCGCCACCGCTTCATAATTCTCTCCCCTGAAACGAGAAAGCACACATTGGTTACTATACAACAACCACACTTTAGTCCTCGTGTCCCCCAGAGTTAATGTTTTCATTGTTTCCATAGTGTTTCACCAAAGAAAATGGAAAACAAGAAGCGTTGGTTACACGAGGACAGAAGTTTTGAAAATACACCTTTACAGTCAGCAACATGAACTATACTTACGTAATTTAGTCTGGGACCTAGGATTGAGTTCCTCCCAGCAGTGCACCATTGCTGCTGCCACTTCCGTCCAGAGCCGTCGTGTCACAATTTGATCCGCATGCTGGCGGTCCCCCATGTTCCACAGCGGCTCCCTTTCTCGGACCAGGTCGATCATCAACTCCACGTCCAATCCCTCCTCCGTGTCCGAGTCGGGAGCACGCTGTGAAGCCTGTGAAATTAACAAAGGAAAAAAAAAAAATCATCAGACACATTGTTTGAAATTTGCAAAATTATACATGTTACAATGGGAAAATTATTGCACAAAACATTTTTAGATAACACATTTTGTAAAAATGAAAAATTATAGAAAATGGCAAAAAAAAAACACTTACACGTTGAGAACCGCCGACAGTCTCACGACGACTCTGGGAGGCGCTGGGAGAAACCCTCTGGCTCCCAGATGCGAGAGACTAAAAATGAAAAGAAAAATTTGGATATTGGCAGGTGTTGTCCGCTATGTGAAGTATGTAGTAAATGTTTTTCTATGTGTTGTGTGTACTGTGATGGTGTGTTTCTGCGATTGATGCAGGATACTTACGAATTGTGAGCCCACTCCGGGTATCTCTCCACCCCGTCCTTCTTCCTCTGGGAGCTCCTCGTCATCTTCAGATTCCTGTTATTAAAAAAAACCCAATCAAGACATATAGCCCACAGATGGATTGTGGATAGAAAAATTAAAAATACATATTTTTACCGCCAATTCCTGACGATGGGTAGGAGGGCTCCCAGAAGAAGATGTGTCCTGCTGTTCCTGCTGTGGCGGCTCTGGCTCTGGCTGGGAGGGAGGAGATGGCGATGCCGGTGGTGCTGCCGCCGCCGCTTCAGCCGCTGCTTCCTCCACCAACACCGCCATTGCGGCAGCTGCAGCTGCTGTTTGACGTTGTCTGCTGTGGAAGAAACAAAAAGGGACAGTCAATATATTTCTATATTCCTTGTCCCTGGCTGAAAGAGAAAAACAAACATGTATTTTTATTGAAATGGGGGATGTAATCTTTACTTTCTACTGGCTTCCCTCCTTGCCCGCCTCTCCTCCTCTCGTCTATCTCCAGCCGCCGCCTCCCCACTCTTTTGACGTCTTCTACTGTTAAAGTAAAAAGGGACTGTAAATGTTATATTCCTTGTCCATGGCTGAAAGAAAAACAAACATATAATTTACAGCAAAATGTGTGCTGTAATACTTACTTTCTGCGTGCTAGCCTCCTAGCTTGGAGGTCCTCTCCTCCCCTCTGCTGAACTTGCGCTTCAGCCGCCGCCGCCACCCGGTGAAGTCTTCGGCTGTTGAATAAGGACACAAAAACGGACAGTGAATATATCTGTATTCCTTTCCCCTGACTGAAAGAGAAAAACAAACATGTAATTTAGACAAAATGTGTGCTGTAATACTTACTTTCTGCTTGCTAGCCTCCTAGCTTGGAGGTCCTCTCCTCCCCTCTGCTCAACTTGCGCTTCAGCCGCCGACGACGCCGCTCGTTGAATTCTTCTGCTGTTGAATAAGGACACAAAAACGGACAGTGAATATATGCGGATTCCTTGTCCCTGGCTGAAAGAGAAAAACAAACATTTAATTTTTAGGCACATGGGGGATGTCATATTTACTTTCTACTGGCTTGCCTCCTTGCATCCAGGATCTCCTGCGCCCTTGGATCAGCAGCATCAATTCTTCTGCTGTGGAATTAACAGACAAAAAGGAATTGTGTTTATATGTATTGATTGTCCCTGTTTTAAAATATAACATTCAAACAAGGACATTATTCCGACCACATGCAATCATTTGTAGCCATCAACAGTACCATGGGTATCCCTGGACAAAAAAATAAAAATAAATAAATAAAAAATTAACAGTTTGAATCAACCGATCCCCAATAACAAAAAAAAAAAAACAGTACAAACATAATGATAATAAAAACATGGACATTTCACATACAAGCATGAGTATATTTAAGGTCAGAGGCACCCAAAAAAAAAAATTGCAACAAAAAGAAAAGTAGATCAACATTTGGATACTAAACACATGCAAATGTAATAGCAGCATGAGTAGATAAACCGTGAGAGGCCACAAAGAACAAAGATTGCAAACAAAAACATTAGCATACAATGCAAGAGACCATGAGTAGATAAACCGTGAGAGGCCACAAAGAACAAAGATTGCAAAGAAAAAAACATTAGCATACTAAACAAATGCAAGAGACCATGAGTAGAAAAACCATCACAGGCCCCAAAAAATAAACATTGGCAAAAAAAATGGAGATAAACATTACCATAGTAAACACATGCACATTTCAGATAGTAGCAGGACAAGCAACCACATCACAGGCCCAAAAAATAAACATTGGCAAAAAAAATGGAGATAAACATTACCATAGTAAACACATGCACATTTCAGATAGTAGCAGGACAAGCAACCACATCACAGGCCCAAAAAATAAACATTGGCAAAAAAAATGGAGATAAACATTACCATAGTAAACACATGCACATTTCAGATAGTAGCAGGACAAGCAACCACATCACAGGCCCAAAAAATAAACATTGGCAAAAAAAATGGAGATAAACATTACCATAGTAAACACATGCACATTTCAGATAGTAGCAGGACAAGCAACCACATCACAGGCCCAAAAAAAACATTGCAAAAAATGGAGATAAACATTACCATAGTAAAACATGCACATTTCAGATAGTAGCAGGACAAGCAACCACATCACAGGCCCAAAAAAAATTAAAATTATATCATACACAAATCCACATTTCATATTGTCGCAGGGAGACCAAGCACATCACTGCAAAAAAACAGTACCAGTAGATCTACATTATCAACATTCACAACAGTAGCAGGGAATACACAATAAAGTTCCCAAACAAATGCATTTTAAACTCGGGGACCCACCCCATCATTGGCAATTTAATTTCATACAATACCAGGGGAACCAATCCCCATCACAGAAAAAACATGAAATATAAAATGTACCAGGGTGCCAAAAATAAACATCATCTCACACAGCATTGGTGACATATGTATTGTACATTTTGGATTTTGGGGGGGGGAGGCATATTTACCGTCTGTTTTCCTGGCGCTCCATGATCCTGGCTGCGAGTCTCTGGTGGCTGAGGCGTCGGTGGCTGAGGCGTCGGTGGCTAAGTCTCTGGTGGCTGCGTCTCCGGTGGCTGCGTCTCCGGTGGCTGGGTCTCCGGTGGCTGCGTGTGTGGCTCTGTGGCTTCTGTGGATGTGTCTGATGTCCCACAAATTCTTTTTTTTATATGTTTGCTGAGGGGTGGTATCTGTCTGGTATCTGTTTGTTGTGGGCTGGTATATCAATTAAAAAACCGGATGCGGCTCAAGCCGGATGCGGCGCATTGCGGCGTCCATAGACTTTCATTGTAAAAAAAAAACCGCACGCGCCGCATCCGGCGCATGCGGCTTTTTCGCCGCAGACAAAAATCGTTACATGCAACGTTTTTTCCAGACACCGGACGGTGACCAGACACCGCATCCGGCACCAACCGGACGCGCCGCAGTGACATGCGGTGCCATCCGGCGCTAATGAAAGTCTATGGGAAAAAAACCGCATGCGGTGCATACGGTTTTGTGATGCGGCGCTGCTGAAAAATGCCGGGGGCACCTCAATGAGAAAAACGGATGTGTGAAAGAGGCCTTAGTGTTTTCACCTTCCAGACCAGGCCAAATTTTACAATTCTGACCACAGTCACTTTATTAGGTTATAACTCTGGAACACTTCAACAGATCTCACTGATTCTGAGACTGTTTTTTCATGATATTTATGAAAAAATTGGAACTTTGGAAAATTTTGCAATTTTCAAAGTTTTTAATTTAATACCCTTAAATCAGAGAGTCATGTCACACAATAGTTAATAAATAGCATTTCCCACATGTCTACTTTACATCAGCACTATTTGTGAAACAATTTTTTTCTGTTATAAGGGCTAAAAGTTGACAGCAATTTCTCATTTTTAGCGACAAATATTACAAAAAAATTTTTTTTAGGGTCCACATCACATTTGAAGTGACTTTGAGGGTCTATATGATAGAAAATATCAAAAGTGGCACCATTCTAAAAACTGCACCCCTCAAGGTGCTCAAAACCACATTCAAGAAGTTTATTAACCCTTCAGGTGCTTCACAGGAACCAAAGCAATGTGGAAGGAAAAAATGAACATTTACATTTTTTTCACAAACATTTTACTTTAGACCCACATATTTTTATTTTCACAACGATAACAGGAGAAAATGTACCCCGAAAGTTGTGCAATTTTTCCTGAGTATGACGATACTCCTTATATGGGGGAAAACCACTGTTTGGGCGCATGGCAGGGCTCGAAAGGGAAGGCGCCGAAGTCAAGAGCAGACACCTTGTTGCTTTTGGTGAGACCTTAATATGCTTAAACAGTGGAAACCCCCAACAAGTGACCCATTTTGGAAACTAGACCCCTCATGGAACTTATCTAGATGTGTGGTGAGTGTAGCATCGGCGTCCCGGCCCTCTGCCAGGCAGGGACGCCGTTCCCCTTACCAGCGCTCTGCGTCCTCAGCGCCCCCAGCGTCCTCAGCACCCCCAGCATCCTCGGCGTCCTCATTCCGCCCTGCTGGGCCCGCGCGCTCCTTCCCTGCTGCTGGACTTAGGGCGCGCGCCCGCGCCCTCCCCCGCTCTTAAAGGAGCCGCGCGCATTTTCCAAATTAGTCTCCGGCCAATGCCGGAGGACTCCACCCTATATTAAGGGCTTCCTCCTTAATGGAGGTGCCCGAGCAATGTTGTTGTTGCACTGCTTCAGCCCTCAGCTCCTGTTTCCAGTTGCCTGCCTGTTACCCGTCTGTTTGCTGTCTGCCATCTGACTGCAGCCCTCCCCGGAGGTTCGGACATCACCTGCAGTGATCCCCGGCGATTACAGAGACTCTTGCCTGCTCACTTGGGAGCGATCATCTGCCATCCGACTGCAGCTCTATCCGAAGGTTCGGACTTCATCAGCAGTGATCACCGGCTACTTCAGAGACTCTTGCCTGCTCACTTGGGAGCGATCATCTGCCATCCGACTGCAGCTTTATCCGAAGGTTCGGACATCTCCAGCAGTGATCACCGGCTACTCCAGAAACTCCTGCCTGCTCGCTTGGGAGCGATCATCTGCCATCAGACTGCAGCCTACCAGGAGGCTCCAACATCTCAGGTCGTATAAGCCTGTCTATTCAGAAACTGTCCTGGTCACTTACTGTGACAACCTGCCTGTCCAGAGACTGCCCTGGTCACTTGCTGTGACAACCTGCCCGTCCAGAGACTGCCCTGGTCACTTGCTGTGACAACCTGCCCGTCCAGAGACTGCCCTGGTCACTTGCTGTGACAACCTGCCTGCCCAGAGACTGCCCCGGTCACTTGCTGTGACAACCTGCCTGCCCAGAGACTGCCCTGGTCACTTGCTGTGACAACCTGCCTACCCAGAGACTGCCCTGGTCACTTGCCGTGACAACCTGCCTACCCAGAGACTGCCCTGGTCACTTGCCGTGACAACCCGCCTACCCAGAGACTGCCCTGGTCACTTCCCGTGAATTCCTGTCCGTATTCCCCGGGCGCCACCTGCTCTCTTACAAGTATACTGTCTTGTATAATAAAGCTCAGTGGTTTCACCTACCAGACCCGTTACAGTTTGCTCGGGCCATGGAACCCGGTGGCACCCAAACCCCTTCACTCCCGGAATTGTGTCATGAACTATCTCGCCAGAGGTCGCAACAGGAGGCCATCCTGGGTCACCTGCGGAACGTCAATTCCCGCCTGGACACTCTGAATTCATCACCAGCAACCACCGCTGGAGCCATGACTCATAATCCGGCAGCCTCGCTGCTTCCCAATTCCGTGGTTTCCATTCCTGGACCCCGACTTTCAGCTCCTCCTAGGTTTGGAGGCGACCCTGCTCTGGCTCGTGGTTTTATTAACCAGTGCACCCTGCATTTCGAACTCCTGGCACACCAGTTTAACTCTGACCGGGCCAAAATTGCCTTCATCATGTCCCATCTCACCGGAGAGGCTCTGGCCTGGCTTAATCCTCTCTGGGAGAGAGAAGATCCTCTGGTATCTGACCTGCCTGCTTTTCTCTCGGCCTTCCGGAAGATATTCGACGAACCTGGACGGAAGACCTCCTCTGCATCATCTCTGTTGCGTCTCCGTCAGGAGAGTCTCACCGTTGGTCAATATGCCATACGGTTCCGTACTCTAGCCTCAGAGTTGGCTTGGGACAATAACGCCCTGATTTCGGTCTTCTGGGAGGGTCTGTCCGGCCGTATTAAAGATGAACTTGCCGGTCGGGACATTCCAACCTCCCTTGATGATTTAATAAATCTTGCCAATCGAATTGATCTACGGTTCCAGGAACGTGCCAAAGAGGTCACCCGTGAGAGAGGGTTTCCTCGTCTTGCACCCTCGTTTCAGAGACCTATAACCCCTTCCGTTTCTCCCCAGATCACACTGCTGAGCCTATGCAGGTCGACCAGACCAAGATGGTCAAAGCCCGTCAGGACTCACGCCGTGCCGAGAGGAGTTGCTTCTACTGTGGCAGTAAGGAGCACTGGATCCGTACCTGTCCGGAGATGTCGGGAAACGCCTGTGTCTAGGTTCGCTCGGAGAGGTCCACCTAGACCAGAATAAATCCTCTTCATCTCTGCTGCTGTCTGTCTCTATTCTCATCGGTAAGAACCGTTACTTCGAACTGGCCCAACTTGATTCTGGAGCAGCTGGGAATCTAGTTTCACAGGTTCTAGTAGAGAAGCATCGCATTCCCACCAAACCTCTGGTTGAACCAGTATCTGTTGCTGCTGTGGATGGGGGTCTCCTACCTCGTCCCATCCAACTTATCACCGAAGCCATAACCCTGCAGGTGGGAATGTTGCATTCTGAGAGCATCTCGTTTCATGTTTTACCTGGACTCTCTCATGCTTTCTTACTAGGTCTGCCTTGGCTCCAAAAACATGCACCCGTGCTCGACTGGCAGAATGGAGAGATTCTTCGCTGGGGACAGGACTGTCATAAAACGTGTCTGGTGCCTGTCCATCCCGTCCGTTCTTCTCCTACACCTGCTAATCTACCTGGACTCCCGATTCCATATTGGTCATTCGCGGATGTCTTTAATAAAAAGGAAGCAGAGACATTACCCCCGCATAGACCATATGATTGCCCGATCGACCTGCTACCCGGTACTACGCCTCCCCGTGGGCGTATTTACCCATTGTCCGCTGCAGAGACCAGGTCGATGTCAGAATATATCGAGGAGAATTTAGCGAAAGGATTCATCCGTAAATCTACCTCCCCCGCGGGAGCAGGTTTCTTTTTTGTAAAAAAGAAAGACGGATCTCTCCGTCCCTGTATTGACTACAGAGGCCTAAATTTGATCACAGTGAAGAATAAGTACCCTCTTCCGCTCATTCCGGAGTTGTTTGATCGTCTTAGAGGGGCTAGAGTCTTCACTAAACTGGATCTTCGTGGAGCATACAACCTGGTTCGTATCCGTCGAGGAGATGAATGGAAGACGGCATTCAACACCCGGGATGGCCACTACGAGTATCTGGTTATGCCCTTTGGTCTCTGTAATGCTCCAGCAGTCTTTCAGGAGTTGGTCAATGACATCTTCCGGGACCTCCTCTACTCCTGCGTTGTGGTGTACCTTGACGACATCTTGGTCTTCTCTCCGGATCTCCAGTCTCACCGGAGGGATGTTCGTCAGGTTCTGCTCAGGCTCAGGCAGAATCACCTCTTCGCCAAATATGAGAAGTGCCTCTTTGAGCAGACCTCGCTTCCGTTTCTGGGCTACATTATCTCTCAGACAGGCCTACGAATGGATCCTGGAGAAACTGTCTGCCATCGAGAAGTGGCCCCGACCAGAGGGTTGAAGGCCATTCAGCGGTTCCTGGGATTCGCTAACTATTACCGTCTCTTCATACCGCACTTCTCTTCCAGGACTGCTCCAATCTCAGCGCTCACCCGCAAGGATGCTAACCCCAAACAGTGGACGCCCGAAGCAGAGGAGGCCTTTCTTTCCTTGAAACAAGCCTTCTCTTCCGCTCCAGTGCTGCATCGCCCGGACGGCAACAAGCAGTTCTTCCTGGAGGTGGACGCTTCCTCTGCTGGAGCCGGAGCGGTACTTACTCAAAAATCTTCATCCGGGAAGATGGTTTCCTGTGGTTTCTTCTCCAAACTCTTCTCCTCCTCCGAGCGCAACTACTCCATAGGAGATCGAGAGTTATTGGCCATTAAATTGGCATTGGAGGAGTGGCGTTACCTACTCGAGGGGGCTCTTCATCCGGTAATCATCTACACGGACCACAAAAATCTGTCTTACCTTCAGCATGCTCAGAGACTTAACCCTCGCCAAGCCCGGTGGTCCTTGTTTTTTGCCCGTTTTGATTTTCTCTTGCATTTTCGCCCGGCTGACAAAAACATCAAGGCGGATGCCTTGTCCCGGTCCTTCCTGGTGTCGGATCTCGAAGATGAGCCTAAACATATCATCGATCCCGCCAGAATGATGCAGGTGGCTCCCGTGAGTCTAAACCGTCTCCCTCCTGGTAAGACGTTCGTATCAGAGACTGATCGGAAGAGAATTCTACATTGGGGTCATTCGTCTAAACTCGCTGGCCACGCTGGTCAGAAAAAGACCCTCCAACTCATTACCCGGCATTATTGGTGGCCTACCCTGCACAAAGACGTAATAGACTTTGTTTCTGCCTGTGTCTCCTGTGCCCGCAACAAAGTTCCGAGACACCTGCCTGCCGGCCGTCTTTTTCCGCTTCCTGTACCCGCTGCTCCCTGGCAACATATAGCCATGGACTTCATTACGGATCTGCCCGTCTCTGCCGGTTGTACGGTCATTTGGGTGGTCGCTGACCGCTTTTCCAAGATGGCTCACTTCATTCCTCTGCCAGGTCTTCCGTCTGCACCCGAGTTGGCTAAAGACTTTATCCGCCACATCTTCCGTCTCCATGGTTTGCCTCGTCACATTGTGTCGGATCGTGGGGTACAGTTCACTTCACGTTTCTGGAGAGCTACTTGTAAGTTACTAGACGTCACCTTGGATTTCTCCTCTGCTTACCACCCACAGTCCAATGGACAAGTTGAGCGAATAAATCAGAATCTGACCAGCTATCTCCGACACTTCGTTAATGCTCATCATTCTGATTGGGTGGAGCTCCTGCCTTGGGCCGAATTCTCTTACAATAATCACGAGAGCGAATCGTCCACCAAGTCTCCGTTTTTTATAGTCTTCGGTCAGCACCCTCGGATTCCTGTCCCCGTTTCCATCTCTGTGGACAATCCAGCTGCGGAATCTCTGGTTAGAGAATTCTCCTCCATCTGGGAGAGTACCCGGTCCGCACTCATTCAGTCATCCGAGCGCATGAAAAGACATGCTGACAAGAAACGTCTGGATCCTCCTCAATTCCGTCCTGGGGACAAAGTCTGGCTTTCGTCCAAATATGTTCGGCTCAAAATTCCTTCCTACAAGTTAGGTCCTCGGTTTATCGGTCCTTTTGAGGTCATCAGGCAGATCAACCCAGTGTCCTATAAACTGAAACTCCCGGCCAATTTGCGAATTCCTAACTCTTTTCATGTGCTCTCCTCAAACCTTTGGTACTTAACTCTTTTTTCAAGTCTACAGGTACACCTCCTGCTCCAGTGTCCGCTGATGATGAATTTGAGGTAGAGAACATTCTGGCCACAAAAAGGGTAGGAAGAAAGACTTATTTTTTGGTGGATTGGAAGGGGTTTGGTCCTGAGGAGAGAACGTGGGAGCCTCGGGAGAACATCCATGCCCCTCTCATCCTAGCTAAATTTCTTTCTGGCCTAAAGAGGGGGGGGCCTAGAGGGGGGGGTACTGTAGCATCGGCGTCCCGGCCCTCTGCCAGGCAGGGACGCCGTTCCCCTTACCAGCGCTCTGCGTCCTCAGCGCCCCCAGCGTCCTCAGCGCCCCCAGCGTCCTCAGCACCCCCAGCATCCTCGGCGTCCTCATTCCGCCCTGCTGGGCCCGCGCGCTCCTTCCCTGCTGCTGGACTTAGGGCGCGCGCCCGCGCCCTCCCCCGCTCTTAAAGGAGCCGCGCGCATTTTCCAAATTAGTCTCCGGCCAATGCCGGAGGACTCCACCCTATATTAAGGGCTTCCTCCTTAATGGAGGTGCCCGAGCAATGTTGTTGTTGCACTGTATAACTCTGCTTCAGCCCTCAGCTCCTGTTTCCAGTTGCCTGCCTGTTACCCGTCTGTTTGCTGTCTGCCATCTGACTGCAGCCCTCCCCGGAGGTTCGGACATCACCTGCAGTGATCCCCGGCGATTACAGAGACTCTTGCCTGCTCACTTGGGAGCGATCATCTGCCATCCGACTGCAGCTCTATCCGAAGGTTCGGACTTCATCAGCAGTGATCACCGGCTACTTCAGAGACTCTTGCCTGCTCACTTGGGAGCGATCATCTGCCATCCGACTGCAGCTTTATCCGAAGGTTCGGACATCTCCAGCAGTGATCACCGGCTACTCCAGAAACTCCTGCCTGCTCGCTTGGGAGCGATCATCTGCCATCAGACTGCAGCCTACCAGGAGGCTCCAACATCTCAGGTCGTATAAGCCTGTCTATTCAGAAACTGTCCTGGTCACTTACTGTGACAACCTGCCTGTCCAGAGACTGCCCTGGTCACTTGCTGTGACAACCTGCCCGTCCAGAGACTGCCCTGGTCACTTGCTGTGACAACCTGCCTGCCCAGAGACTGCCCCGGTCACTTGCTGTGACAACCTGCCTGCCCAGAGACTGCCCTGGTCACTTGCTGTGACAACCTGCCTACCCAGAGACTGCCCTGGTCACTTGCCGTGACAACCTGCCTACCCAGAGACTGCTCTGGTCACTTGCCGTGACAACCCGCCTACCCAGAGACTGCCCTGGTCACTTCCCGTGAATTCCTGTCCGTATTCCCCGGGCGCCACCTGCTCTCTTACAAGTATATTGTCTTGTATAATAAAGCTCAGTGGTTTCACCTACCAGACCCGTTACAGTGAGTACATTGAATGTCCATGTGCTTCACAGAAGTTTATAACGTAAAGCCGTTAAAATAAAAATAAAAAATTTCCACAAAAACGATATTTTAGCCCCAAATTTTTTATTTTCACAATTGTAACAGGAGAAAATGGACCCCAAAAAATTGTTGTGCAATTTCTACTGAGTATGCAGATACCCCATATGTGGGTGAAGGGATGGTGAACTGTTTGACTTTTTGAACCCAAAATTGTCTGGAATCAAGAACTGATGCCATGTTGCATTTGGAGAGCCACTGATGTGCCTAAACAGTGGAAACACCCCACACATGACCACATTTTGGAAACTAGACCACTCGACAAACTTACCTAGATGTGTTGTGAGCACCTTGAGCCCCCAGGTGCTTCACAGAAGTTTATAACGTAATGTTGCGACTTTGGGCTTTACCCTCACCCTTCCTGAGCAGCTGTCCTAGGGAGGCCTCTCTGATTTTTGCGGACAGTACTGCAGGCTGCTGTAGCTCGCACAGAAAGGGACTTGAAGAGTGGGATGCTGATGTAAAAGTTATCTACATAGAGGTGATAACCTTGATCCAGCAGTAGGTGCACCAAATCCCACACAATTTTCCCACTCACTCCTAGGACATGGGGGCATCCAGGGGGTTGAATCTGGGTGTCCTTCCCTTCATAAACTCTAAACTTGTGGGTGTACCCTGAGGTACTCTCACACAGTTTGTAGAACTTTATTTCATACCGGGCTTTCTTACTGGTCAGGTACTGACGGAATTTGAGTCTACCCCTTGAAATGTATTAGGGAGTCATCCACGCAGATGTCTCTTTGGGGGTTGTGCACCCCAGCAAACTTTGACCAATTGAACTTTGAAAAGTTGGTCAAAGTTGGAGTCATCTCAGGAAGGACATTGTGCATTTCACTGTAATGCAAAAATTTGTTGATGACCTCATAGCCATGCGGAACAATGTTATACAAAATGTCAACAGTCCAATATTGCCGAATTTCTGGCTCCTTCACTATCCCCACTATGTGAAGAACCAGGCACCAAAA
This sequence comes from Oophaga sylvatica, assembly GCA_033576555.1. Taxonomy (NCBI): domain Eukaryota; kingdom Metazoa; phylum Chordata; class Amphibia; order Anura; family Dendrobatidae; genus Oophaga; species Oophaga sylvatica. Next base: position 128,994,310 of record JARQOD010000008.1, read on the forward strand.
CGTCATCATTTCTATGGCATCTACAGAGGTCCATTTGGCAAATGATGAAGTCCGATAGAAATTACTGGGTGTACAAATGTGTTTGAGCCACCATGAGATTTACAAAATCCTCAGAGAAAAAGACTTTGAAAAAGTAAATTTCTGTGAGGTCAGTGGTGTCGAATTTGATTCCTGATTGCTCACAAAATCACAAAATTTTTTTTTCTTTTTTGCTAAAAAAAAGAAAAAGGAAAGAAACAACCGAAGGCAGTAAGACGCACATATGGATGTGGTGCAAACAGGCGATAACAAAATTGAAACAAAAAGTCCTTGCCAAAAGCGAGCACGGGTGCTAAATCAGTGGTGTGCGTCTGTTCAGCGGATCGACGGCTGTCGGATTTACACATGGAGTGTTACAATGAGGGTAGGGGGGAATAGACACGAACAAAACAGAGGCCTGGAAAACTATGAGCACGAATACAGATCAGTGATTTGTGTCACTTATTAGTGCTTGGCAGCTATAGGATGCACGAAAAAGAGAAAACCTGCCAAAAATCGAGCGATTAAGTATTGATCATCGTTCGGCAGCAGAAGGGGGGATGTAGAGGTGCGTAAAGGGGGTGAAAGGGGAGAGAGATTAGGAAAGATCAGGAACGATGAAGGAAGGATCGGGAACTCTTATTTCTTCTTTGTTTCAGCAGCATCAAGGATAGTGATAGCACAGGCTTTGTGGCCCCACAAGGCCCAGCATAGACTGACACAGCGATTGTAAGGATGATGACTCCATTTGCCCTGCGAAACAGTAGGCCCCATCATGCGATCAGTGTGCGCTTAGTCACGGTGATCGCATGAATAGCATGACGTTATATATACTGCAAATGTCAGGAAGGGGTTAAAGGCATTTTCTGATATTAGAACAGTTCTTCCTAATATCTCATCTTGGTTAAATAAGCATTTTCCAAAGTTACATTTATTAATAAAAGTGCCCCCTCTGATCTATATCGCTCCCTGTTGTGTAGCATCCAGCTCTCAGATGCCAACCAGGTCTAATCACCCATCTATCCTGGATTTCCCAGGACACTGTGGGCCAAAGTGGGTGGGGTCTGTAAACCCCACCAAAAGTGGGACTTTTCGTGCAGAACAGGGGAGTTACCCAGAGAGGCAGTGCTTTCCCACAGGCTGATTGGCAACGTCATTGGAAGTAAGAACCTCAGTAGTGAGGAGCGAAATCAGCGGAATATGTCATTTTTTAAAATAAATCTAAATTAGGAAAATGCTTTTTTTAATTGACGACGGGATATTACAGACAAGCTTTAGTATCAAACAACCCCTTTAAGTGGATTTGCAATTTTTATATTCGTGATAAGAAAAGACTTTCTTTTTGTTTTCAATGGTGATATAATAGATACCTTCTCAGCAGTAGTGCCACACACAAAACACGACTCTGGTGTGGACTCGAACCCACAACCTTTGAATGTCCACGCTACACTAGAAGTCCAATGCGCTATCCATTGCGCCACAGAGCCAGTTATACTTTCCACTTAAAGAGACAGTACATGCAACGTCAAAACCACCAATTTCTCAAGGAACACAGTTTACAATATGGACATTTGTGGCACACATGTTGTGTCACATATTGTCACTTTGACAGCAGAAATTTATTTTCTACCTTCAATATACTCTTTAGTTTGGTTCTAAAATAAAAGTAAAAACTCCTCTAAATTAGTTCAATTTTTTTTATATCCTCCACCGTCCTAAATCATCAATTGGAATGAAATTGCCTTTTTCAAAAGGTGTTAGAATTTTTTTTGTTTCATCAACTAAAATAGCGACTCTGGTGGGACTCGATCCCACAACCTTTGAATGTCTACAGCGCTCTAGTTGTCCAATGTGCTATCCATTGCGCCACAGAGCCAGACATCTGTGCTTCTCAGGACGTCAATGTGAAAATTCAAATATTAAAAACACGTTCAAAAGAAATCCATGTCAGGAATCCATGCTTTTTTTTTCTTACAAAATTTTCAGATCTGATGTTCTTTCTGAACAGTTTCTACAGTGCATATTTTTCCACACTTTTCTTTTTTTTTGCAGCCTTTTGACTTTTGACTTGTCAGTGTCATATTTGGAGAGGACTAATGTATCATTCATATCTATTTTTCCTTTTCCCCTCAGCAAGGTTTTCAAAAACTCTTTGAAAAAAAAAAACAGTGGCTGTGGATGTCCCATTGAAATCAATAGGAAGAGTATTACAAGAGCACTTGAAGTCCAATGTGCAATCCATTGCACCACAGAGCCAGCTGGCAGAACCTGCTGAAAATGCTAGAACTCTAAAGTACTATTCACACACAGAGTTCTGTTTGCTGTTTCTCTTTCTGTAAAAAGAAGCTACACTTTACAGTATCAGTAAAGATAAGACATTTTTGCACACGCTTTTATTTTTTCCTGACCGAATTTTTGAAAACTGCAGCATTTCTGAAATCTGGAAGCTGACACCTGCATCTTGATTTAAACCCTTTCATTCTCCACAATTTTTATGGGGTCTTAGCTCTATAAACAATTCCCGCTACTTGGTTGTGGCGTTCGATATAAGGTACCACTATGTGTTGGACTGTTTCTGAGGCCTCTTCGCACCTTGTCTGCACTTTGGGTCTGGTCTGGTCGATTCCTGCTTCTATGGTACTTAATACTGCTCTGCTCTGTAGTATCATGGAGTCCAGCTTTCTCCAGCCATTGGCAGGATTTTCTTATATCAGCCTCTGTTATCTTGCCATGGTATGTCATATTCTTCCTTCCAGACTGGTGATGTTCCTTCGTTAGCATATACTGCAGCAGTAGTCAGTCTCCTAGGTAACAAGTTATAAACAAAAGAAAAGTGTTAATATCTTAAGAAGGACTGCAAATTTTAATGAGCAGTAAATTGCAAAAGTGCTTGGTTTTATAAGCACAATTTCTGACAATATCTTAGGTTAGAATAATTATTTTGTCTCGGAAGACAAAACCTCAAATCCACCAAACATTCTAAGATGTCTTCAACACATCATTTGTTGTCAAAACTCAGGATTTCCTGCAAACTTTTGTACATAATTCTGGCTTTTTGTGCATCAGCCTGTAGATTGTAGTCTTATACTTACATGTGAAAAGTGTTACATGGCTATTTTTTTTTACTACTGTATCATCAAACACAATTAAATATAACAAAAATTGTTTATAAGACTAATTAAGGTTTCGATAAAATACCAACTCTGGTGGGACTCAAACCCACAACCTTTGAATGTCCACAAGAACCTAGAAGTCAATATACTCTTCAGCTTGGTTCTAACTAAGCTATAAGTAAAAACTCCTCGAAATTGTTTTTTATTATTTTATATCCTCCAACTTCTAGATAGTTTAAATTATTAACTGGGATGAAATAATATTTTTTAAAAGGTTTTGGAATTTTTTGTTCATAAAACAGCTATTCCTAATATCTTAATATTTGTCACGATGTGTCACTTTGACAACAGGATTAATTTTTTTTACCATTCAATATAATCTTTAGTTTGGTCACAAGATATAAGTAAAAACTCCACAAAACTCCTCGAAACTAGTTGACATTTTTTATTTCACATCCTCCAGTTTGCAGATTGTTTCAGTCATCCACTGAGATAAAATTGCATTATTTAAAAGATTTTGGCATTTTTTTTTGTTACGCCTATTGCAAAATGCAATAAATTAGAAAAATGCCTTGTAGTATCCTTTAACCACTTTAAAGGGCTTTGTCATTTTTATGTTCATCTTATACAGAACATGGCCAAATTTGAGAACTGCAGCATTTTTTCAATCTCCAGTATGTGAATTCTTCCGTTTTTGCAGATTCTTTTTCACGCATAACAAGCAATGAAAAGGTGCAAAAAAAACGCAGCAATCAGGCTTTGCTGCATTTTGGTAAATAAAACTAACTTTATTAAACAAGCAAAAAAAAGCTGCAAAAAAAAAACAGTTTTGCCAAGATAGCAAATTTTGGCTGCAGAAAAAATTCTACAAAAAACTGCATGTGGACATAATTGTAGGGTACATTCAAGCCTAAATTGACGACAGGAATCCATGCATCTTTTTTACTAGTTGTTCAGAGTGCTTTTTTCCCAATAGTTTTGTTGCAGCCTTTTACATTTCCAGTGTCATTTTTGGAGTGGATTCCATAAGGAATCTGTATCAAAGAAGTTGTACTTCTCAGAAAATGGATTTGTAAGTCTTAGATTCACCGTAGGAGAATACTGTATTTGTTTTCTGTGGTGATATAATATTAGATAACATTCTCAGTAGTAGTGCCACACACAAAAACACAACCTATGAAGATCCACACTACAAGTCCAATGCGCTATCCATTGCACCATACTATATTTTTCTTGCAGACTTTTGACTTGTCAGTGTCATATTTGGAGAGGATTATGAATAAAAAAAAATGTCATTACCAAAGTAAAAACTTTGGCACTCAAAATTGCAGGAATATGTAGAGTTTATTCACAATAAAGACAGTAAAAAGAAATCGGACCCAAATGAATTCAGATATAAATCAAACAACGTTTCGGCCCATTGTGGTCTTTTTCAAGATATACGACAAATATTAATATAATAATATATCATAGCGTATCATATATAAGTATATCAGAAAATCATTATAGTTCTTATGCATGAAAGGTAGAAAGAGAGGCCTGATCATAGACTGTCCTTGAAATATATGTGTTATGTGATAGATGACAAAGCATCTAATAGCTATATTCCCAGGAGAGGGTACGGTATGTTATTTCTTATATGTGGGTAGGTATCTGATGTAGTATAGAGTGTTTGGGAATTTTGCATGAAAGGTATTAAAAAGGGTAATTAAATAAAAAAGGGAAAGTAAATAAAAAGGGTAAATAAATAAAATGGTAAATAAATAAATAAAATGGGTACATAAATAAAAAAGGACAAATAAATAAAAAGGGTAAGATTTTATACCTGTTGGTGTCTATTATGAGATCTAGAAAAAAAAAAAAAGAACCAAGGGTTAATGGTATAGTATCTTATGCATACCACACAAACACTTAACATTGTGAGAAAAATGTATATATACCGATGTGAGAGTATATCAATATAAGAGAACAATGGGTGGGGAGTTTATTCAGGAGGTCTAGAAATTGGAAAATGTGTCTAGGGTATATCACAATGATAATATCAATAATTAAAAAAAATATATATATATACTGTATATATATATATACAGTACAGACCAAAAGTTTGGACACACCTTCTCATTTAAAGATTTTTCTGTATTTTCATGACTATGAAAATTGTACATTCACACTGAAGGCATCAAAACTATGAAGTAACACATGTGGAATTATATACTTAACAAAAAAGTGTGAAACAACTGAAAATATGTCTTATATTCTTGGTTCTTCAAGGTAGCCACCTTTTGCTTTGATGACTGCTTTGCACACTCTTGGCATTCTCTTGATGAGCTTCAAGAGGTAGTCACCGGAAATGGTCTTCCAAGAATCTTGAAGGAGTTCCCAGAGATGCTTAGCACTTGTTGGCCCTTTTGCCTTCACTCTGCACTTACACAGTCTGGAGGTGTGTTTGGGGTCATTGTCCTGTTGAAAAATAAATGATGGTCCAACTAAACGCATGCCTTCAGTTTTGAATAAATCCCCAACAGTGTCACCAGCAAAGCACCCCCACACCATCACACCTCCTCCTCCATGCTTCACGGTGGGAACCAGGCATGTAGAGTCCATCCGTTCATTTTTTCTGCGTCGCACAAAGACACGGTGGTTGGAACCAAAAATCTCAAATTTGGACTCATCAGACCAAGGCACAGATTTCCACTGGTCTAATGTCCATTCCTTGTGTTCTTTAACCCAAACAAGTCTCTTCTGCTTGTTGCCTGTCCTTAGCAGTGGTTTCCTAGCAGCTATTTTACCATGAAGGCCTGCTGCACAAAGTCTCCTCTTAACAGTTGTAGTAGAGATGTGTCTGCTGCTAGAACTCTGTGTGGCATTGACCAGGTCTCTAATCTGAGCTGCTGTAAACCTGCGATTTCTGAGGTTGGTGACTTGGATAAACTTATCCTCAGAAGCAGAGGTGACTCTTGGTCCTTTCCTGGGGCGGTCTGTTGTGAATGTGTTGGAGACGACTTCGGAGCTGAGGCTCCCTCTGGTGGTTGCTGAGAGTATTGAACCTATGTTGAACAGCAAGAGTTCTCACACTGCAATGGATGAATGGTTAACAGGGACGTACTGGCCTGATATAAGTGAGCTGGCCTCCCATGATCCTCGCCGGTGATCAATTGTTACTTCCTGGTCTAGGTTGGAATTCAGCTTGCTTTTCTGCTGTCTCCTGCTATCATTCAGATAAGTTACCTTCTGTTTTTTTTCTGTGGCTTGATTTCCCTTGTTTTTGCGGCCTTGCTTTTGAGTTCAGCCGGGTCCCCTTTGGGGGGCTTGCGCTGGTCTCTGTTCTCTTTTTGTATTTGCACTTATGCTCAGTTCCTGTGATATTTTACTGCTGGGTAGCTGCGTGTTCACACCAGAGATCTGATATAGGTGGTCGAGACCCTGTGGTCTCAGCATTTTTGGATTCAGAAGTTTTGGAATTTCTCCTAGGGTTTTGTTGGGTTGCAGACAGTATTCTCTCCTGTACTATCCTATCTAGACAGTTTTGGGCCCCAGTGTTTGCTCATTGTATTTTCTGTCTGTGTTCGTGTTTTCCTCTTGTCTAATCGTCATTATATGTTTGGAGGCTTCCTAATACTTTGGGGCTCTACTCCTGGGCAGTTAGCTTTCCTCTTTCCATCTACAGGGGTAGCTAATCTCTCCGGCTGTGACGAGGCGTTTAGGGCACCGTAGGAACGTCCCACGGCTGCTTCTAGTTGTGCGGTTAGTTTAGGGGCCTGCAACCTATTAGATACCAACCTCTCTGGTGTTTGGCTGCCTTTGCATTTTTTTCTCCTGCCCTCCTCAGCTACCAAAACATAACAGCGGTCCTCAAGTGAGCCAGTTTCTTTGTAGCGCTTGATGGTTTTTGCAACTGCACTTGAGGACACTTTCAAAGATTTCCCAATTTTTCAAACTGACTGACCTTCATTTCTTACAGTAATGATGGCCACTCGTTTTTCTTTACTTAACTGCTGTTTTCTTGCCATAATACAAATTCTAACAGTCTATTCAGTAGGACTATCAGCTGTGTATCCACCAGACTTCTGCACAACACAACTGATGGTCCCAACCCGATTTATAAGGCCAGAAATCCCACTTATTAAACCTGATAAGGCACACATGTGAAGTGAAAACCATTCCTGGTGACTACCTCTTGAAGCTCATCAAGAGAATGCCAAGAGTGTGCAAAATATTTAGAATTGAGAGTCCTCAGTGGTTGATACCTTTTAATGGTTAACTGAAAAGATGGTAACAAATTGCAATCTTTCGAGACTACTCAGGTCTCTTCATCAGGCAAAGACTAATACAAAATCTGAAGAATTACTGATACTGAAAAGAAAAATATTTAGACTTGAGAGTCCTCAGTAGTTGATACCTTTTAATGGCTAACTGAAAAGATGGTAAAAAATTGCAAGCTTTCGAGACTACTCAGGTCTCTTCATCAGGCAAAGACTAAAACAAAAGCTGAAGAATCATATATGGTACTGAAAAGTAATTTCACATCTCAGAGAGACAGGAGAGTCTCCGAATATAAACTCATGATGACCTTTAACACTCTCAGTGCAGGAATGAACGTGTCACATGAATTTATGTCTTTTTACATCAATGAAGGAATTTGGTCCGTAGACCTTGTGGGGGCATCAATAAACATTACCAGACCCCAATCAGAGGGCAATAAAACTTTCACACTCCTTATCTATGAACTGTTCCAATATTTATGTTCATCTCTATCTCCCATAATGACAGTTCTGCTTTACGTCACTTGTCTTATCTATTGCATTGTTTCTGTGCTGTGTTGTGTATAAATATGTGATTCTTCAGATTTTGTATTAGTCTTTGCCTGATGAAGAGACCTGAGTAGTCTCGAAAGCTTGCAATTTGTTACCATCTTTTCAGTGCCATTAAAAGGTATCAACCACTGAGGACTCTCAATTCTAAATATTTTTCTATCTACTGGCTAACACGGTACAAAGATATACATCTTTACTGTATCAAGAGTGTGCAAAGCAGTCATCAAAGCAAAAGGTGGCTACTTTGAAGAACCTAGAATATAAGACATATTTTCAGTTGTTTCACACTTTTTTGATGCCTTCAGTGTGAATTTACAATTTTCATAGTCATGAAAATGCAGAAAAATCTTTAAATGAGAAGGTGTGTCCAAACTTTTGGTCTGTACTGTATTATATATATAAATTCATATATATATATATATATATATATATATATATATGTATTTATATATATATATATATATATATGTATCATATCTTTTTTTTTCCTTTTTGAAAAAAAACCCTCACTGTATGAGAAGAGTGTAGGAAGAGTATTCAGAGAGCACTTGAAACAGTTTTTGATGTGGAAGCCACATTTAAGAAAAAACATCAGAGTCAATATACCACGAGGCTATGTGCACAGAGTTTTTGGAATAATTTTTCTGCCAAGTGGAAACTCTCCAAATTCTACTTCAAATCTCAGAACTCCTCAAAAAATAACTCTCCGATCAGTTTCCTGAAATCTTAATTTTTGTCACAAAGACTTTGTGTCACATATTGTCACTTTGACAAGAGGATTTTTTTTACCTTTCAATATACTCTTTAAATCATCAAATGAAATTGTATTTTTTAAAAGGTTTTTGAATTTTTGTTTTTTATCAGTTGCAAAAGGCGACTCTGGTGGGACTCGAACCCACAACCTTTGAATGTCTACAAGACCCTAGAAGTCCAATGCGCTATCCATTGCGCCACAGAGCCAGATGTCTGAGAGGTCTAAGAGGGAAATTTATGACAGGCAGCAGACACCGTGGACACACACTAAAAGTAGTGTCGAGTAGTGCAAAAATATTACCAAAAATAGCCCATAACTATAGTACCAAATGGTGTGCATATGTATAGTAGTGCCATATAGAATATTAGAAAATATAGTGTATGTGTGATAGTGCTAAAGTAGTGCATACAAAGTAGTGTAAAATATATTGCATAAATAATACTACCAAATGGTGTGCATGTAAAGTAGTGTCAAACGTAGTAAATATATAATAAAATCAAACATAGTGCATATATAATAGTGCCAAAAGAATGTATGGATAATAATATACAAAATAGAATACTATCAAACATAGTGCATAGATAATACTACCATAACCTTATCATGTGCATATATAGTAGTGTCAAGCATCGTCCATAAATAGTAATACACAATGTATTGCATATATAATTAAGCCAAATGTAGTATATACAAAGGAAATTGCATAGTAGGGTCAAAACATAGTGCATATTATACTGTATAATATGTAGAGACCTGTGTACGGCTCCTTTTATATTCCAGTATACTGTATTTCTATGGTATTATTACTCATCATGTTGTTACCGCACACGTTATCAGCTGACAATGAAGCAGCAGAGCTATAAATGAGGACTGTGAAATCTGACTCAGTTTTTTGGAAATGGAATATTCTTTGGAACAGTGAGGAAAACAGTAAAGTGTAATCTAATATACTGTAAAAAATAGTCACTATGTTTGGCAGTGTTATATATGTACTACGTTGTGTACTATTATGCATGCATTGTTTGGCAGTGTTATATATGCACTACGTTGTGTACTATTATGCTGCATTGTTTGACAGTGTTATATATGCATCCTTGGGTACAATTTCAGGATACCTGAAGGTGCCTTGTTCATCTGTACAATTATACGCAAGTACAAACAAGATGGGAATGTCCATCCATCATACCGCTCAGGAAGGAGATGGGTTCTGCGTCCAGAGATGAACATGCTTTAGTCCGACATGTGCATATCAACCCAAGGACAAAAGCAAAAGACCTTCTGAAGATGATGGCGGAAGCTAGTAAGATTGTGTCAATATCCACAGTCAAACAAGTACTGTATCAACATGGGCTGAAAGACCACTCTGCCAGGAAGAAGCTATTACTCCAAAAGAAACATAAAAAAGCTAGATTGTTTGCAAATGCACACAGGAACAAAGACCTTAATTTTTGGAGATATGTTCTGTGGTCTGATGGAACTAAAATTGAAACACGGAGGTAGCAGCATCATGTTGTGGGGTTGTTTTGCAGGAGGGACTGTTGTGTGTAGCCCAGCTGCGCTCTAGGCCACATGTTACCCTGGAGGATGTACAAAAGGTAAACCCACATAATAACCCGATATGCATTCACATTTCACATTTCCCTGGTGCCACCAGAGGGAGCCCTTGGAGAGTATCAAGAGATATATAAGGGTAGTGGAGGGAACAGCAGTAGAGATTCAGATCAGTTGAAGTGAGAGAGACAGCAGAGAGATAAAGGCCTGAAAATGGCCGAAACGTCGTATTTTATGGTGGCTGAATAAAGACTTGTTATACTTCACCTGGATTGGATGCTGTTCCTATTTTTTCGTAGCAGAGAGAGCTTGTCAGGCAGCCTAGCTGGGAGTTGGCTAGCTGTTGGTTTGTTAGTAGAGAAGTGTGGAAGAAACTGCCATCTACTGTTACTTGTGCTTATGTTAAAGGTTATAGTAGGACGAAAGGCAAGTGGAAGAAAGAAGAGAGCGTCAGAGGTTGAAACAGCATTGAACGCTTACCTCTGCTCTGCACTACCGGACACCGGGTCCGAGCTTGCTAGCATCTACACGACTAGTGGGAGATACCGGAGACCCTGCTGGACTTCAGGTCGCAGGGGCCCTTCAGTGCTGATACGTAACCGGGGTCAGGAAGAACAGGAGTCTGGTAGGCCAACCATTAGAGACTTAGTTCTGTCCAAGAGAAGGCTCCACCACAAAGTCAGCCGGGCGTAGCTGAGAAGACAGAGTTAGACTTTGTTCTATACAGGTCAGAAACTCACACACATAAAGAAGTACGGAGGCCCTACACCTACTCAGTGGGATTACTGGATGTGCATCCTCCACCCTGACAGCTTCCCGGGACGTGCCTACAACTATACCATCAGTAAAGGTACAGAAAGAGACTTTCTTGTGTGTGTCTGCCTTATTGATCCTGCACCCCTACACCGCCATATACCCTGAGGGATCAGTCTTGCCTGTGGAAGACTTAACACCTTGCTGCCCAGTAACAACCCCTCAGAGGATATCCCCTGCAGCGCTGGTCACCCTGACCAGGAACCATAGGTGGCGTCACAAACATTTCTACAAACCTATAATCCCCTGTAAATATCCCCTTTTCAGTGAGTGCCCAGGGCCACGGACCGAGCTGCGCTACCCGTGACATCCCCCATTGAAGTGAACGGGCTCGGTGCCGAGTACCCCACAAGCCCTGGCCGAGCGACTCAGTTGCTCTTCACAAAATAGATGGCATCATGAGAAAAGAAGATTATGTGGCAATACTGAAGCAACATCTCAAGACATCAGCCAGGAAGTAAAAGCTTGGGCGGAAATGGGTCTTCAAAATGTCCAAAAAAGACAACAAACTGGCTGAAGAATAACAAAGTCAATGTTTTGGAGCGGCCATCACAAAGCCCTGATCTCAATCCTAGTGAAAGTTTATGGGCAAAGCTGAAAAGGCCGGTGCGAACAAGGAGACCTACAAACCTGGATCAGTTGCACCAGTTTTGTCAGGAGGAATGGGCCCAAATTCCGACCTACTATTGTGAGAAGCTTGAGGAAGGATATCCCAAACGTTTCACCCAAGTCATTCAGTTTAAAGGCAATGGCACCAAATACTAATGAAATGGATGTAAACTTTTGACTTTGTAGTAAGTAATAAAAATGCCTTAAAACATTCTCTCTCTCTCATTATTCTAGCATTTGGCAAATATTAATCATTATGGTAATCCTAATTGACCTAAAACGGGAAAGGTTTATTCTGATTTCATGTTAGATAGTGAGAATAACATGCAGATGTGTCTTTTTATATAGTGTATGTAAACTTCTGGTTTCAACTGTATATATTGCCCTAATGTACTATGCAATTAATACATTAAACCCCTTGGTGCCAAGAATAGTTTGACCTGTATGGCACACTTAAAAAGTATTTTTATTAGGACTATTTTAATAAACACATAATATATTCTAAAGCTTTATTTATTTTTTTTAGGGAGAGGGAATTTTGTTATTGTTATTTGTTTTTTCTTCAGATTGTTCTACAAAATGTGTAATGAATTAGGCAGGGCTCATAATCTATGTTAAAGCCTTGATAAATGATATAATAATATAATTCTGGTTGCATGCAGTCGTTACTGGGGGGAGCTTGCTGAAATTGGGTTTATACATCTGTATGCAGTGAGATCCCCCTAGTGGGTGCTGAAGATAACCAATAAGACAAACAAAGGGTCCCCATCTGCCTTGGGCTCCAAAGCATCGGTGTTCCTTGCTTCCATAATTTTTACATCACTGGCGCTATATATATATATATATATATATATATATATATATATATATATATATACACACAAGGCATTGTAAGATATTCAGACCCCTCTAGGAATTGTAAAATATTCAGACCCCTCTTTTCAAGCCTGTTACTGACAGTCTCCGTCCACTGTCTTGACTGCCTTTTTCTGTGCTCTAATCCGGCTTTACCTTAGGTGCAGATTGATGCTGCACACAACAAGATTACTTTACCAGATAGCCTGGGATTATACAGTCACCATTCCTGCTCATCTTTGTGAGGTCACAGGTTAAAGGGAACAGCACCTTAATAAGATATTCTTTTACAATTGCTTCTCATTATATAGCAGCTAAAATAGTCTGCGTGTCATATAGTCTGTTGAATTTATGGCGTAATTCCTCATTTCCCCTGTGGGGGAGCCGCAGGGAAATTGTACACATACTACTGAGTTTCCCCACAGAAGGAAACATGAGTTGGACCAAATTGGACAACTCCTTTAAAGAGGAACTGTCACTTGCCATAAATATGTAATTTTTAAACATGGTGTAAATGTCACTGGTCTCCTGATTCCGCCATAGTTTTTCTTTTGTGCCTGCTCCTCTCCATTCCCGAGCTATGGCCCCCACCCTATAAATCAATTTAATCTTTTTAGTCTAAGTGGGTGTGGTCCTGATGAAGACGCCCACAGGGAAGAGTTGAGGACCACACCCAGTTGTTTTCCAAGACTAGATATATATACAGGGAAGAAGAGGCTATATCTCAGGATCGGAGATGAGCAGGAAAAAAAGAAAAACAGCGCTGGATTCATTAGAACAGCGGAATTTACAGCAAGTTAAAAAAAAATCAATATTTATGATAAGTAAAAGGTCCCCTTTAAGGAGTCTTTTGGGGTTGTTTCTAAGCAACAAATCCTCCATGTGTCACCCATGTTGTTAAAAACCATACTCCAAAAAGGAAGATGATCACTGTCCTTACAGATGCAGCAGAGAATTCAATGCCAGTTTGATTAGATTTTCTCCACCTGACCCTCACTTCTTGGTATATGGAGATTATATAAATCTGCATAGGAGCTGTATACACATTACAGTAGGCTATTTCTATTGAACACCATTGCAAATTTTCAATTTTTTACATGCAGTGAAGCAATATAAATGATTAAAAGCGTGCACATAGCATCTACTGCGTTTTTTTCTGTCTGCAACAGCCATCATTCACATTCCCGGCTGGCGAGCTGAAAGCAATAAATTATTGAGTGGGTTGTGTGAGTAGTCAGGGCTCCAGTACAATACAATGAACGCCTGTGTTATAGATTAAGGTGCAGAGGGTAAAGATGTGTACCTTTATGTGATCATTATCCTTTTTTAAAGGGGTATTCATTATTTGAACAAGCAGTGCTGCAATGTAAAATATGGGGGAGGGTTCATAAAAAAAACTATCACCAGGATTACAAATCTTTTTCCATTTCAGGGATTTTCTGCCCCGTGGATCTGGAATTGTCACCCGTAGACCACTTGTTCTGCAGCTGGTAAACAGCCCTACAGGTGAGAAGAATAAAAGCACAAATGATTGGTCCATTGGTAAGATTGATCCAGTAGCTGAGAACTATGCTGCCAGTTCTCATCATCTCCTTCTCACCTTTGTCTCATCTACACCCCAGTTCTTTTTCATCCACGTGGGAGGTTTCTCATATGCATGTGTGGCTCCTTTTAAAAACTGGAGCATGAATATTAAAGGGTTATCCCCAAAATCACAGGATATCCAAAGGATGGGATATAACTTGCTGGGGGTCCAACCTCTGGGAGCTCCATTGATGCCAAGAATGGAGTTCTGGAACCCCGAGAAGCCCAAGCTGCGCATGCTCGACGTCTATAGTATTTGTCCTGTTCAGATACCATCCACACCTCTGCTCCAGTCAAGGCGGGCCTGCAGAGCCCCAATTTCGGGGTTCCTGTCCCCTGGTCTTGGGACCCTAGCAGTCCTAGTGATTAGAACCACAGCAATCGGCAAGTCATCCCTTATCACACGAATTAGCCCTTTAAGTGGGTATGTCATCTGTTTGGCCAGAGAGGACCTATCACCTGTCCAACACTGGACCAGTTGGCATGGGTACCTGCAGCTTCTTGTCCAGTTCCAATAACTTAGACATGACCGCCTGACCAGGGTCCTATAAATCTTTTCGCACAACCCCATAATTTTATGTTCGTATCTATTAATACGGCCATGTTGCTGGTTACCAATTTGGGCACCTTTCGTTGGATAACACATGACACCCTTGTCCGGATGTTTCCGTCTTATCTCCCTCTGCCTCCTTTAATAATTTGACCAGGAAATCTAATGTAAAGGATATATTATTTTAGTACATTTCGGATAAGGGATGTTTCCTAGTCATTGTCAGCGCCCTGTGACATGTGTCACTATTTAATATAGCTTCCTGTGCCCAGGAAGAATCACTTCCTTCATATTTAGTCCCAAAAAACACATGGTGCTCCAAATATTGGGATCTACCAGCTTTGGACCTTGATGCCTATGTAGACATATTGGATATTTTGCCATCCCCCTAAAATCAAACAGTCCCCATAGTGGGAGAAAATACATGTGAGGAAAGGAATACTTCCATCACTTTCACAGTGAAGATAAGTCAGCCACCACTAGAGGGCGCTCACAGATTTATGCAACAGCCATTGAGTTTGAGCACAAGTCCATCTTCAGTAAGCTCCCCTTAGTGGTGGCTCAGAAATAGTTGGTGCAACTCAGAGGCTAGAGAAGACAAATGGTGGAAAAAAATAATATAACCCAAATGCAAAAATCATTTTTAGCCCAAAATACATGCATTTATGTAAAAAAAAGAAAAATGTCCCAAACCCCTTTAAGAATGTGAGGGTAAATGTCATACATCTTTTTTTTTTGTTGTTGTTTGGACATCTTTTTTATGCCATGTCTTGTTTGTGCCATAGAACATGGAGAATTTCTACACTGTAAGGGGAAAAAAGTTCACAGACTTCGAAGAGATCCGGTTGGAAATTGAGGCTGAAACGGACAGAATCACTGGGAGCAACAAGGGCATCTCTCCTGTGCCAATTAACCTTCGGGTATATTCTCCAAATGGTGAGTCCGCTGTTGAAGCCTCCTACCAATATAGGTAGTATGGACCCCTCTACATCCATACAGATGAGGTCCCTCTCGAATGAGCTGCGAAAAGTCTCCACGTATAACCCTGGTCTTTCATGTTCCCTTTTTAGTGCTTAACCTGACCCTGGTTGACCTCCCGGGTATGACCAAGGTCCCAGTAGGTGACCAACCTGCGGATATCGAGGCCCAGATCCGCGATATGCTCATGCAGTTTGTCACTAAGGAGAACTGCCTCATTCTTGCTGTATCTCCTGCTAACTCCGATCTGGCAAACTCTGATGCCTTGAAAATCGCCAAAGAAGTGGATCCGCAAGGTTGGTCTGGCAAACCTGTCTTATGTCAAACCTGCTCGGCCATCGGGGTAGGCGGTTTATTAGACGTTTTTAATTTGTTTTGCAGGACAACGCACCATTGGTGTCATAACCAAATTAGATCTGATGGACGAAGGGACTGATGCTAGAGATGTCTTGGAAAATAAATTATTACCCCTGCGAAGAGGTGAGCAGCTATCTTTTATTGGGTCAGGGTAAAATATATATAGGCGACTGCAGCCGTCATGGAACTTACTGTTACCTAATGGGTCGTAACTTTTTTGAGAGGTGTCCTACTGCTTTTCCCCCCTATCTTACTAGGTAGATATTTTACTAAGAGATGTCACAGCTCACCTCTTCCTCCTGTCCAATGACTGATAACACCACTATATACAGAGGATGCACAAAATCACCATTCACAATAGTGATGTCACAGCTCACTCCTCTCCTGTCCAATGACTGAAACACCTCTATATACAAGATAACAGGATCACATTCACATAGATGATATCACAGCTCACCTCCTCCTCCTGTACAATGACTGATAACACCTCTATATACAGTAGATTACACAGGATCCACCATTCACAATAGATGATATCACAGCTCACCTCCTCCTCCAGTACAATGACTGATAACACCTCTATATACAGTAGATAACACAGGATCCACCATTCACAATAGGTGATGTCACAGCTCACCTCCTCCTCCAGTACAATGACTGATAACACCTCTATATACAGTAGATAACACAGGATCCACCATTCACAATAGATGATATCATAGCTCACCTCTTCCTCCTGTACAATGACTGATAACACCTCTATATACAGTAGATAACACAGGATCCACCATTCACAATAGGTGATGTCACAGCTCACCTCCTCCTCCTCCTGTACAATGACTAATAACACCTCTATATACATAGATAACACAGGATCCATATTCACAATAGATGATATCATAGCTCACCTCCTCCTCCTGTACAATGACTGATAACACCTCTATATACAGTAGATAACACAGGATCCACCATTCACAATAGATGATGTCACAGCTCACCTCCTCCTCCTGTACAATGACTGATAACACCTCTATATACTGTAGATAACACAGGATCCACCATTCACAATAGTGTTGTGAATGGGTTTGAGATGAGTTCTGAGCAGAGGCTCCCTCTGGTGGTTACAAGCGGTACTAGTGAGGATTGTGAGGACTGGGAATCAGGTGTTACTGATTGGTCTTATATAAGGGAGTCATTTTCCCATCAGGGTTGCCGGTGATCAATTGTTCTGGTCTGAATCCTTCTTTCCAGTTTCCCTTGTAGCCTGCTGTGTCGTGTCTGCATCTCCTGCTATCAGATAAGACAATTTCTTATTTTGTGTTTTTGCTATATTTTTGCATTTTGTCCTGCACTTCTGTGGGGGCCTTCAGGGTCCCTCCGGGGGCTTCTGCCCTCTCAGTTTAGTCCAGCCACTGTGTTTTGTACTTTTGCTTTTTCCAGTTTTTTTTCAGTGGCTGCTGTTTTGATTTTGTTACACCAGAGAACTAATTTAGGTGGTAGAGGTCGTGTGATCTCAGGTGATTTTGAAATTAGTAGAGTTGGTGTTTTTTCAGGGTTTTCTGAGATTGCAGTAAGTGCCCTTCCTATCCTTTTCTATTTAGATAGTTTGGGCCCCAGCGTTTGCTCATACTATTTTCTTTCTGTGTCAGTATTTCCTCTTGTCTAACTGCCATTACATGTTTGGGGGCTTTCTATTATCTTTGGGGTTCTGCTCCGGGGCAGATAGCTTTCCTATTTCTATCTTTAGGTGTAGTTAGTTTCTCAGGCTGTGACGAGGCGTCTAGGACCAACGTAGGAACGCTCCACGGCTGCCTCTAGTTGCGGTGGTTAGTCAGGGTACTGCAATCTCATAGATTCCAACTGCTCTGGTGTATTTCCTTTTTTACCTGCACTCCTCAGCTACCGTAACATAACACAATAGGTGATGTCACTGCTCATCTCTTCCTCCTGTACAATGACTGATAACACCTCTATATACTGTAGATAACACAGGATCCACCATTCACAATAGGTGATGTCACAGCTCACCTCCTCCTCCTGTACAATGACTGATAACACCTCTATATACTGTAGATAACACAGTATCCACCATTCACAATAGGTGATATCACAGCTCACCTCCTCCTCCTGTACAATGACTGATAACACCTCTATACACAGTAGATAACACAGGATCCACCATTCACAATAGGTGATGTCACAGCTCACCTCCTCCTCCTGTACAATGACTGATAACACCTCTATAACTGTAGATAACACAGTATCCACCATTCACAATAGGTGATTCACAGCTCACCTCCTCCTTTTGTACAATGACTGATAACACCTCTATACACTGTAGATAACACAGGATCCACCATTCACAATAGTGATGTCACAGCTCACCTCCTCCTCCTGTACAATGACTGATAACACCTCTATACTACAGTAGATAACACAGGATCCACCATTCACAATAAGTGATGACACAGCTCACCTCCTCCTTCTGTACAATGACTGATAACACCTCTATATGCAGTAGATAACACAGGATCCACCATTCACAATAGGTGATGTCACAGCTCACCTCCTCCTCCTGTACAATGACTGATAACACCTCTATATGCAGTAGATAACACAGGATCCACCATTCACAATAAGTGATGTCACAGCTCACCTCCTCCTCCTGTACAATGACTGATAACACCTCTATATACAGTAGATAACACAGGATCCACCATTCACAATAGGTGATGTCACAGCTCACCTCCTCCTCCTGTACAATGACTGATAACACCTCTATATACAGTAGATAACAGAGGATCCACCATTCACAATAGCTGATGTTACAGTTCACCTCCTACCCCTCCTTTCACAATGGCATTTGCCAGATTACAGCATTTTTAATTTCCTTTTACATGTTAAACTTTCTTTTCTTAATATAGTTTTTATTCTGTGGATTTTTAACATATAACACCAGAAAAGGGGAAGACATAATAAACATATATAATGAGCAATACAAATTAACATTAATAACAATGTAAATTATCACCTCAACTATCTAAGGGGGAAGGGAAAGACAAAAAAAAGTCAGGATAAGGGTATGTTCACACTAGACGTTTTTTCAGCTTTTTTTCTGCAGCAAAATCTGATCTCTTGGCAGGAGAGAAGCTGCTGAAAAAAGCAGGTTTTGCTTGTTGTTTTTCATGCATTTTTGGCTGCATTTTTGCTGTGTTTTTGGCATGCTAGATTTGTCTCTTGTGCATGCTGATAAAGTTTAGTGCAAAAAAAAGTCCTTTTCTACAGAATCAGGTTTTGGCTCAAAAAATGCAACAAAACATGATACATGTGCATCTCACAAAATTAGAATGTCATCAAAAAGTTAATTTATTTCAGTTCTCCAATACAAAAAGTGAAACTCGTATATTATACAGAGTCATTACACACAGAGTGATCTATTTCACGTGTTTATTTCTGTTAATGTTGATGATTATGGCTTACAGCCAATAAAACCCCAAAGTCATTATCTCAGTAAATTAGAATACTTTATAACACCAGCTTGAAAAAATTATTTTAAAATCCGAAATGTTGTCCTACTGAAATGTATGTTCAGTAAATGCACTCAATACTTGGCCGGGGCTCCTTTTGCATCAGTTACTGTATCAATGCGGCATGGCATGGAGGCGATCAGCCTGTGGCACTGCTGAGGGGTTATGGAAGCCCAGGTTGCTTTGATAGCAGCCTTCAGCTCATCTGCATTGTTGGGTCTGGTGTCTCTCATCTTCCTCTTGACAATATGGAGCGCCTACCTGGGGATACTCGGTACCGGGCCGCTTCTTAAAGGGGAAGTGTCATGGCAGCAGTGACCCGGTCCGTGGCCCTGGGCGTCCCATGGGAAACGGGTATAAAAGGGAAATAAAGTTTGTGATATAATGTTCGTGACGCCACCTGTGGTACTCGGCAAATAGGTTGTTAACCCACGCTGCTTTAAGAGACCGCTGGGGCTGATGGTGATGCAGCAGAGTTGGTATAGTTTCTCCACAGGTAGAGCTTTATTCCCAGGGCACTTAAGTAAGGTAGTGATGAGGATGATGTTTGTGGTGCTGGGTGGATGGCGCAGTAAATAAATGTAAGGACACGGCAGGGTGCAGTTTCCAATGCATTACTCACAATTCACTTGTGCACAAATGCCCGCTTAGTGCCATGTCTTCCAGGTAAGAGGTCCACAAACTCCCAGGTAGATTGAGATACACCTTTCCCGGACTCCCTTCTGTATGTTTCTCTCCTGGCCATCTCACTGTGCTGGTTTCCTCCCTCCTGCCCAGCACATTCACAAACAGTGTCCCAAGCCAGCAGCCGGACCTTGTCGGGCGACGTCCTCTTAGTCTCCTTGCTCCTATATGGCTGACTTTTCGGCGAATGATTGTGAATGTGGCTGAGGTACATACAGCTACCCCAGCCTCCGGCTTTGTAGCTGAGTCTTGTAGTCCTCCACTAGTCTTGGGGGCCGGCTCCCCCACTGAGACCTGGTCCCTCCACTTCTGGATATGGGCCCCACGGGTGGCTTCCACACTTCCCGTGCCCCTAGGACCACTTCTGTCATCCCGGGAGCTTCCTTCAGCCTCCCCTCTCAATTCTCTCTGCATCTTCTCTGCTGCACTCCTCCTTCTCCATCTCCTCACATTCTGACTCTCTCTGCTCACTCACTCCCACCTTCTAAGCTCCTCCCCTTTTTCCTACCTCCCCCACCCACTCCCCAACACCCTTTCCTACCTAGCCTGGGATGAGGCCATCCTCCCTAAGGGTACGCCCAGGTGCCCTGACTGAACTGGTGTGTGTTGGATGTGAGTGTTAGAGTCCTGGTTAGTGCTCCCTCCTTACCTGAGAGTGGGATACCACACCTCTGGATGAGGTGCAGTACCTCTGTGGTGACTGGACCCTCAAGGGCACCACACAATACACCATAGATTCTCTATGGGGTTAAGTTAAGGCGAGTTTGCTGGCCAATCAAGCACAGTGATACTGTTGTTTTTAAACCAGGTATTGGTACTTTTGGCAGTGTGGACAGGTGCCAAGTCCTGCTGGAGAATGACATTTCCATCACCAAAAAGCTTGTCGGCAGAGGGAAGCATGAAGTGCTCTAAAATTTCCTAGTAGACGGCTGCTCTGACTTTGGTCTTGATAAAACACAGTGGACCTACACCAGCAGATGACATGGCTACACAAACCATTACCAATTGTGGAAACTTGAAATAGATCACTCTGTGTGTAATGACTCTATATAATATATGAGTATCACTTTTTGTATTGAAGAACTGAAATAAATTAACTTTTTGATGATATTCTAATTTTGTGAGATGCACCTGTACCTGCATTTTGCTGTGGATTTTCAGCATTTTTTCACCGCCCATTCATGTCAATGGGTTAAAAAATGCTGAAAAAACACAGAAAAAAAACATGAAAAAATCAAGTGACATGCTGTATTGTGCAAAAAAACATGCAAAGCACAAAATACTGATGACTTAAAAATCAATTTCTGAAATCTCATAGACTACTGGTACTGTAAAAAAGCAGCTGAAAATTTGCATAAGAAAAAAAACGCTGAAAAAACACCCGGTGTGAACACAGCCTTAAAGAGGGAGGAAAAGGGTGAGGGGAAAAAGGAGAGAAAGGAAATGGGATAGGAGGAAGGAAAGGCGAAGGAAAAAACAAGGAAAAGAAGGGAGGAATAAAAATAAACTGGAAAAAAGGGCTGTGGAAAAGAAAAAGAAAAACGGAAAAGATTCATCAGAAATATAGTAAAAAAACATACCTCATACAGAAAGTTTGGAATATGTATTCAACAAAAGAATGATCATACTGGCTAACAATCAAGTTTTAGATAAGATATTTTAAGAGCAAATGCTAATTTAAAGGTGTTGGGTACAGAGTTTCTGTCAATAATTATATATATGAAAAAATGAAATAGTAAACATTTTTTTTTCAAGAATTACAATCAACATAAAAATTTAATTAAGACAATAGATCATTTTCTGATGTCATATTGCCTTTAAGCCATAGGCGTCGTCAGTGATCTATTCCCCCAAGTCATTGCTGTTGACTATGACAGGTTACATTGGCGTGGTGAATAGAAGCCAGAAAGACATAGACGGCAAGAAGGATATCCAAGCTGCTTTAGCGGCTGAGAGGAAGTTCTTTCTTTCACACCCATCTTACCGACATCTTGCTGAGCGCATGGGGACCCCGCACTTACAAAGAGCTCTCAATCAGGTAACTATGCTTGGATACGTCGATGACCTCCTGAGGTGGGCGGTGAATTTATGAAACTAGAATTGGTTATAACTTTTATCAGGTTAGGAAAACCTGATCCTTTATTGAAGGACCCTGGCCTTGCAGGGAAAATACTTAAGACCCCCATACTCATTAGACAGATGCTGGGGAAACCACCAATCTAGGATGGACCAGCGAAACAGTTATCTGATGTGTTTGATGAACTTTAAAAGAGTTGTTCTGTAAAAAAAATAATACCTGTCCAAAGGGAAGATGATAAATGTATGATAACTGTTGGGACGGATGCTAAGACTCCCACAGATCTTGAGAATGGGGGGAGGAAGTGACAAAAGTCCCTTGTGTGAATGGAGCAATAGTGAGCATGTGCGACCACTGCTATTCTGTCTATAGAAGTGGTGGTCACACATGCTCACTATCGCACATGCTCACTTAGGCACCTAAGTTCTTGGGGGTCCAATCATCTTGCATTGATCATTCGTCCAATAGTTGTTTATGTGTTTCTCTTGCTTGTCTTGGTTGAAATCTCCCCTTCCGGTTTGGATATAATCGTTTGACCAAGGGACAACTAATCAACTTGTTTTTTTTGTCCAATAGCAACTGACCAACCACATTCGGGACACTCTACCGGGGCTGCGAAATAAGCTGCAGAGTCAACTCCTGTCCATTGAGAAGGAAGTGGAAGAGTACAAGAATTTCCGTCCAGATGACCCGTCTCGTAAAACCAAGGCTCTTCTCCAGTGAGTTCTGCTCTTCGTTAATGTCTCCTAAAGTTTCTTCGGGCAAGACATTTCTCATTTCTCTAGCACATGGCATAACTTATTACAATAGATTTCTACCTTGGATTAATGTAATCTGGATCCACCAATATTCTTCCTATTGGGAAGAAGTCATCGTAGACTGGGGGTCATTAGCAATTTCCAAACAGTAGGTTGAGTCTTCAGCATTCTTTCATACGCTCATCTGAACTTGGTCTTAGAGTGGTATATAAAATTCCAGATTTGACAAGTCTACCTTTTCTTAATGTGCAAACACCTTATCAGAATACCAAAATCCACATACATGCTGTAATAGTAGCACGGGACAGTTAGTAACGGACCTGACGGATTCCTTTTCAGAGCACAATTCGGGAACATAGTGGAGCTCAGTTTATCCAGGAATAGCAGAACCCAGTTTATTAAATTGATAAGGAAAATAATTAATACAGCTATTATATTCTATCATTTGCCAGTATGCTATATTACTTGTTACATGCCAGCATTCTCCACCACTTGATATGGAAATTTCTTTCTAGCAAAGACCTGGTCTTCCCAGGTGATTTGAATAAAAAATATTTTTTTTTAGAATGGGAGTTACAATTAAAAAGAGAGAAATAAAAACAAGAGATAAAAAGGTTCAGATACGGAGATCTCGCTCTCATATTCATAGATTTCTCCGTATAGGTATCTTGTTTTCTCTTATCTTTACCTCTCCCTTTTTTTAATTGTAACTCTTATTCTAAATACATTTCTTTTTTAATCAAATCACTTCTGAAGACCGAATCTTTGCTAGTCCAGTTTTCCATATCAACATACACAGGTACATGGCACTGGATACGGACACAGGTGCAGGGGTAAAGGATACTGAACATAGGGTAAAGGAGCTGAGTTTGCTGTAGGCAGAGAGATCCTGGCAGGATACAAGGACTCTGCTGTCAGATGCACACTGAGAGCCTAATTTTCTAGTTTTTGGTGTGATCGATCCATCTTAGGTTATATATTGGACTCTATAGAAAGTGGCGACAAGTCAGTCTGTTGATAATCTGTAAATAGTCTTAATCCAGAAGTTTAGCTTATGTCCTTCATCATTTTTTTAGGATGGTGCAGCAGTTTGCTGTCGACTTTGAGAAACGTATTGAAGGCTCTGGGGACCAAATTGATACTTATGAGCTCTCTGGTGGTGCGAGGATCAATCGAATCTTCCATGAACGCTTTCCTTTTGAGCTGGTGAAGGTATGAATTACAGTCTGGCCTGTGGATTGTGAATTGTCCTCTGCGGGATATTGGTATGGGGGTTTCCTGATCTGCTAAAATACCTTCTCTTGGTGCAGATGGAGTTTGATGAGAAGGATCTGAGACGAGAGATCAGCTACGCTATCAAGAACATCCATGGCATAAGGCACGTACAGCATGGTGAATGGCGTGGAGTGGCACGTATATTAGCAATGTTGCGCTTTGCATTCTGTAGCCCCCTCCCCATTTAGGATCTCATCCTTACCCACCCTACTGATGATACCTATGAATAATCCTCTAGACTATGACGCCTCACCCTTCCTAGAATCGTAGGCGCAGCCACTGGGAGAATAAGGCAGATGTACAGATTGTAGTCTTCCCACAATCACATATGACACATATAAATAGTAATATCTGTACAATCATCACATTCTTATGTCAGAACCGACCATTACACTAAGATGAGCGGCACCACAAAGCCGCTGCTAATCCACACTGCAGAAGAGGTCTGTCACAGATTGCTTCTGATTTAAGAGCCGTCCTCTGTGCCAAACATCACAGAGGACCCTCAGCTTCTGCAGAACATCATATCTCACAGCTACCACACAACATAATGATACACACCTGAGCCACTGCAGAACATCATAATGCACACCTAAGCCAATGCAATGCCTCATAATACATCTATCAGCTGCTGCAGAACCTCATAATACATATCAGTTACTACAGATCATAATTAGTAAGTACCTAAGCTGTTACAGGACATAATACACACCTCAGCTACTGCAGAGCCTCATAATACACTTCAGCTGCTGCAGAGCATAATAATATATATGACAACTGCTGAAGAACCTCATAATATATATCACTTACTACGGAACATAATAATAATACATACCTCAGCTGCTGAAGAACATAATACACACCTCAGCTGCCACAGAACATAATACACACAGCTGCTGTAGAACATCATAATATGCACCTCAGCTGCTGCAGAACCTAATAATACACAGCTCAGCTGCTGCAGAATCTCATAATACACACCTCAGCTGCTGCATAACCTCATAATGCACAACCCAGCTGCTGCAGAATCTTATAATATGCACCTTAGCTGCTGCAGAACCTCATAATACACATATCAGCTGCTGAAGAACCTCATAATACACACCTCAGCTGCCGCAGAACCTCATAATACGCACCTCAGGTGCCTCAGAACATCATAATACACACTTCACATGCTGAAGAACATCATAAACACACACCTCAGCTGCTGCAGAACATCATAATCCACACTTCAGCTGCTGCAGAATCTCATAATCCACACTTCAGCTGCTGCAGAACATCATAATACACTCCTCATCTTCTGAAGAACATCATAATACACACACATCAGCTGCTGCAGAACCTCATAATACACACTTCAGCTGCTGCAGAACGTCATAATGCACACCTCAGCTGCTGCAGAACATCATAATAAACACCTCAGCTGCTGCAGAACATAATACACAACTCAGCTGCGCAGAACATAATACACACACCTCAGCTGCTGTAGAACATCATAATGTGCACCTCAGCTGCTGCAGAACCTCATATCACACAACTCAGCTGCTGCAGAACCTCATAATACACAACTCAGCTGCTGCAGAATCTCATAATACACACCTCAGCTGCTGCATAACCTCATAATACACAACTCAGCTGTTGCAGAACATCATAATACACACCTCAGCTGCCACATAACATAATACACACACCTCAGCTGCTGTAGAACATCATAATATGCACCTCAGCTGCTGCAGAACCTCATAACACACACCTCAGCTGCTGCAGAATCTTATAATACGCACCTTAGCTGCTGCAAAACCTCATAATACACACATCCGCTGCTGCAGAACCTCATAATACACACCTCAGCTGCCGCAGAACCTCATAATACACACCTCAGCTGCCTCAGAACATCATAATACACACCTCAGCTGCTGCAGAACCTCATAATGCACACTTCAGCTGCTGCAGAACGTCATCATACACACTTCAGCTTCTGAAGATCATCATAATACACACACATCAGCTGCTGCAGAACATCATAAAACACACCTCAGCTGCTGCAGAACATCATAATACACACATCAGCTGCTGCAGAACCTCATAATACGCAACTCAGCTGCTGCAGAGACTCATAATACACACTTCATTTGCTGCAGAACCTCATAATACACAACTCAGCTGCTGCAGAGACTCATAATACACACCTCAGCTGCTGAAGAACCTCATAATACACACCTCAGCTGCTGCAAAGCCTCATAATGCACCCATCAGATGCTGCAGAACATCATGATACACACCTCAGCCCCAAATTATTCACCATACAATTATTAGGGTTTTACCTCTGTGAGGATCCTACATATAGCCAAGCTGCCTTGTGGCTACCAGTGGCATTGCCTCATTAGCTAGATTGTTAACCCCCTGAGCTCATAACATTGCTGACACGCAGGTAACGCTGTATATTCTCCTTATTACCTGCCTCACTCCGTCGGGTGTTTAGAACTGGGCTCTTCACACCTGACATGGCCTTTGAAACCATCGTCAAGAAGCAAGTGAAGAAGATCAAAGAGCCGTGCCTGAAATGTGTGGACATGGTCATTTCCGAGCTAATCAGTACCGTTAGACAGTGCACCAAGAAGGTAACCCTTCTGGACCGGGTGCCGGACTCTGCACCGGTCCCATCACATGTGACACCCCAACCTCAGCATGACCGGAGGACACAGTCAATCAGAAAGCACAGATCTTCTGAATGGCTGCGTCGCTTCTTCTTGAGCATGCTATAGTCTACATTTTTGACCATGTGCATGGACTACGTATAGTATAAAAAGGGCCATAAAGCCACCGGTATTGTGAGTGTATGAGAATACGTGTGCGTTGAGGGGTATTCGGAATAGTCAGAGTATATTCTGGTCTAAATATTAAAGGGGTTGTCTATGATTATAAAAAAAGGGTTGCTTTATAGTCCTCCCAAAATAGTACCATTCTTCTTCTTTGGTAGTGACTGGTTTTGCAGTTGACCCTGCAGACACAACCTCTGAAGAAGAGTGACTGTTTCTGTAAAAAAAGCAAGAAAAATAATAATACTGGATGCATTTTTCTAATTACAGACACCCCCTTTTAACTCTAAGTATTCACTAAAATCAGCTTTGTGGGTGCAAGGTACATGTAGGGCGATCCTTGCGTAGTCGAGGTAGCATCCTCCTTACTTTTTCCAGTAGTGTCATCCAAGGATATAATTCCTGCCTACCTCCTTCCATTACTCGCCATTATTTTCTACGCGATTTATACATTTCTCTATCCCTTTCTATCTTCTACACTCCTTGTCCTCCTCTGATGTTCTGTTATTATTCCGATAAAGGACTCAGATCACGTTAAATTCAGCAACCTCAAACCTGACTGACTATCTTTTGTATACAGGGGCCTCCTGACTCTTCCCTCACGGGAGAAAGAAGGATCTGGCATATTGAATTTAGGTGCACAATCGTTTGGTTCTCAGAGTCAGGGGAAAAGATGTCTCGCTGCCGTTTGCTTCCCTTTCCTCGTTAAACACACATGCACAGACAAACCGAGTGTCCATGTGTACAGGGAAGATTCCAGCTCGATGTATGCGTACCTTCAGGACTGTTTGGCCCATTTTTCCCCAAAGGACGAGGCCACACACACAGTGGGGGAAATAAGTATTTGATCCCTGGCTGATTTTGTAAGTTTGCCAATTGGCAAAGACATGAACAGTCTATAATTTAAGGGTAAGTTAATTTTAGCATTGAGAGATAGAATATCAAAAATAAAATCCAGAAAATGACATTGTATAAATTATATACATTTATTTGCATTTTGCAATGAGAAATAAGTATTTGATCCCCTACCAACCATTAAGAGTTCTGGCTCCTACAGATCATTTAGACGCTCCTAATCAATTCATTACCTGCATTAAAGACAACTGTCTTACATAGTCACCTTTATAAAAGACTCCTGTCCACAGACTCAATCAGTCAGTCAGGCTCTAACCTCTACAACATGGGTAAGACCAAAGAGCTTTCTAAGGATGTCAAGGACAAGATAATAGACCTGCACAAAGCTGGAATGGGCTACAAAACCATAAGTAAGACGCTGGGTGAGAAGGAGACAACTGTTGCAATAGTAAGAAAATGGAAGAAATACAAAATGACTGTCAATCGACATTGATCTGTGGCACCATGAAAAATCTCACCTCGTGATGTATCCTTAATCATGAGGAAGGTGATAGATCAGCCTAAAACTACACGGGGCAGCTGGGACCACAGTCACCAAGAAAACCATTGGTAACACATTATTCCATAAAGGTTTAAAATCCTGCAGCGCCCGCAAGGTCCCCCTGCTCTAGAAGCCACATGTGCAGGCCCGTCTGAAGTTTGCCAATGAACACCTGGATGATTCTGTGAGTGATTGGGAGAAGGTGCTGTGGTCAGATGAGACAAAAATTTAGGTCTTTGGCATTAACTCAACTCACTGTGTTTGGAGGAAGAGAATTTCTGCCTATGACCCAAAGAACACCGTCTCCACTGTCAAGCATGGAGGTGGAAACATTATGTTTTGGGGGTGTTTCTCTGCTAAGGGCAC
Source organism: Oophaga sylvatica (assembly GCA_033576555.1). Lineage (NCBI taxonomy): Eukaryota > Metazoa > Chordata > Amphibia > Anura > Dendrobatidae > Oophaga > Oophaga sylvatica. The sequence continues at coordinate 129,023,208 of JARQOD010000008.1, forward strand.
ACGACAACTTCACCGCATCAATGGGAGAATGGATTGAGCCATGTACCCTAAAATCCTGGGTGACAACCTCCTTCCCTTTCTAGGACATTAAAAATGGGTCATGGCTGCGCCTTCCAGCATGACAATGACCCAAAACATACAGCCAAGGCAACAAAGGAGTGGCTCAAAAAGAAACAAATTAAGGTCATGGAGTGACCCAGCCAGTCTCCAGACCTTAATCCAATAGAAAACTTATGGAGGGAGTTGAAGCTCCGAGTTGCCAAACAACAGCCTCAAGATCTTAATGATTTAGAGATGATCTGCAAAGAGGAGTGGAGCAAAATTCCTCCTGACATGTGCGCAAACCTCATCATCAACTACAAAAAAGTCTGACTGTTGTGCTTACCAACAAGGGTTTTGCCACCAAGTATTAAGTCTTGTTTGCCAGAGGGTCAAATACTTATTTCTCACTGCAAAATGCAAATAAATGTATATAATTTATACAATGTGATTTTCTGGATTTTATTTTGTATATTCTATCTCTCAATGTTAAAATTAACCTACCCTTAAAATTATAGACTGTTCATGTCTTTGTCAGTGGGCAAACTTACAAAATCAGCAAGGGCTAAAATACTTATTTCCCCCACTATAGCATCCACAGTTCGGCTGAGCTTTTTTTTTTTTTTAATGAATACACAAGACATTGACAGCTGACTGCTCATGTCACGCGCTGCACCAAAAAAGGGGGCCACATCTGCCTTATTCCCCCTGCCCCAGTGTTTGACCCTACGACTCGGAAGGGTTAGGCCGATGGAGAGGTTTGGGTGGACTCCAATGATACGTCACATAGTCACATTGCACGGCAGATGGGACTCCCAATGATGTTGATTACCTTACCATTGAAATGAGTATGGTGACACTTGGGGGTCTCAGTAACACTAATTTGATTGGAGAGGTGACCACCAGATTTTGGTGAGGGAGAATCCCACCATTGTGACTATGTCTCATTGACATTATTTGCAGTGTATCAGAGGAAAAGCCTTTTAACTCCAACCCCCAAGTTTCCCCTCCATTTATTACCACCGGCTGCCGATCTTCCCACTCCTAAGCAGCGGCTTTCATTTTGCCTCATGTATTTCTCTGTGTTTTCTTGCCCTTCCGTGTCTCTCCTGCTTTCCTCTCTCTTGCTCCCCTGTGTCTTCCTCGCTGCACCTCTTTTCTCTCCACCCGTCTTCCCTCTTGTGCTGATGTATGTTCTGCCTCCCCGTTGGGGTTCACCTTTGATTGCACAGGACTGGACTCTTCACGCCTGACCTCGCTTTTGAAGCCATTGTGAAAAAGCAGGTGCAGAAGCTGAAGGAGCCGAGTCTGAAGTGTGTGGATATGGTAGTAAGTGAGCTGACCTCCACCATCCGAAAGTGTAGCGAAAAGGTAAAAAAATAATAACAAAAAAATCAGCCTGGGGAGGGACTCATTCAGACAGATAGTCCACGTATGTGGTCAGCTGGCTTCATCAATCCTGATTTGACCAGAGAGGTCCATGTAAAAACCAAAGGCTACTAACACGTCCACTCATTTATATATATGTACGTACATATTTCTGGAACTCTGCAAGATAAATGGGGGGCAAAGAGATTTTTAAATAGCTATTCCCTAATATCTTCCCTCGGGGTTAAGGTGTGTGAAATCTTACAGGTAATGCTTCCTGGGAAAAATATGAAAAGTAACTCTTCTCCAAAAGAAAAGAAAAAAAAAATTGTCTTTTTAGTGCCACCTATAGTTACATGCCCTGTAAGTCAATGTGCAACCAATTAAAGAGGACCTATCAATGGGTCAAAAGTGGCCATCTTATTTATTCCCACTTCTCCCCTGAGCATTTTAGTTGTTTTTTTAATCCACCATACGGTTCCAGAGATATCGGCCTTTTTATTTTGTGCTAGTTTTTAAGTTCTTTCCAAGGGGGAGTGGCTCACAGAGTAATTATGCAGAGCAGCCTAAAGACGCTTGCCAAAGGATCCTGTGAGACACCCCCATCTTGAAATAGAACATAAACATTTGTGGTATTCCAGGGGGTTTAGCTCTAGGATCGCTGTCTGGGTAGACAGAATGGCATGAAAACAGTTCATTCAGACAGCAATTCTGGTGCAAAACTGGCCGCAACCAGCTTTATTAAAGTCCACAGCAAACAGATTAAAACAAAGCATAAACAGAAAACCTGGGCTTGTCTAGCCTCTAATTACACTTAGATAGATGGCCCTCTCTATCCGGGACCCAGACTCTACCAGTCTGTGCCCAAAACAACACATATCACATATGTTACCAGTATGGAGCTTCACAGATACTCCTCCTTGTGTCTGAAGGCACCTTCCATGTCCAGACTTGAGAGAGATCCACTCCTATTCAGCCGCTCTTCACACGGATTCGCACTGAGACTACTCCTATGTCCGGGGTCCTTCCTGCACCCAAACTGAGATAGCTCAAACACTCTTGGAGACTGCTTCCTTGTGCCAGGACACCTCTCTGTGTCCAGGCTAAAGACAGCTCTAACACTCTTGGAGACTGCTTCCTTGTGCCAGGACACCTCTCTGTGTCCAGGCTAAAGACAGCTCTAACACTCTTGGAGACTGTTTCTTGTGCCAGGACACCTTCCTGTGTCCAGGCTAAACTAGCTCTCTGATTGTGTTTGCAGACACCTACTTCTGGTCTCCTAATTAAGACCTGAGTAGTTTCAGGCTTGTGCTGCAAGTGTGTGCTGAATGTGAGGTGTAGTGACCTTTCTCTACCACTAGGTTTACAAAGCCACACATTTCCCTTATACCTAGGTGAAATGTACACCCCATTCATCACATATTCACTCACTGTCTCACATATCCCCTCCCTCTTCTCCAGACCGGAGGGCTGGCCATCCAGACCGGAGGGCTGGTCAACAATCCAACAGAGACAGTGAACTCCGGACCAGTCATGGCCCTCACCAGCTTCATCTCCACCACTGTCACTTGTATCTTCACCTGAGTCATAGCCAACATCAGCTTTCTCTTCATCTGAAGCATCCGCACTACCCTGTACCCTCCCAGGCCTATACTCTCTGCGGGCCTCGGGTATCCTGCACGGTTTCATCTTGACCTTAGGGCCGGGCTCATTTTCGATATAGTGCCTGGCCAGAGAAGTACGACCCGACACATCAGAACACTTCTGCTGACTCTTCCTCAGAAACTCACGTACCTCCTGTCCCTGGTGCACTGACCATGTGTCACCAACTATCACAGAAGGTATAGGGGGTTTTTCACTTTTCTCCAGTTCCCCACTTTCAGGCTCTTCTGGCAAGACATGCCCAGAAGCCTCACCGTCCGTCCCATACTCCACTTCCTCAGTCACATCTGGCTCACTGTCAGGGCTATACCCTTCATTTTCATTCACATTCTGTTCACTGTCAGTGTTATACAATTCATTTTCATTCACATCCGGCTCACTGTCAGTGTTATACAATTCATTTTCATTCACATCCTGCTCACTGTCAGGGTTATACAATTCATTTTCATTCACATCTTGATCTGGAACCTTAGTTAACATGTCATCCACAACATTAACTGCACCATCTGGTCCCTCAAGTATGTGACTATGTGACAACCCCAGCACTATGCTTCCATATAGCTCAGGTGCTAGGAGCTGGCTCACTACCTCTCCATGGACTTCAGTGTCCCTATACAACAGGCTATTGTCCACGGCAGCATGAGGAAACCTCTTCTCAGAACCAGGCTCCTGGGAAACCTCATTTAGAACAATCATATTTTCCTGTGCTGTTTCAAGAATGGGGTCTCGCCACTGCTCACTCTCAAAATTGTCACAGGACACAGGCAAGTCAGGGACACTCGGTTCCCGAGAACCACCATCCTCGTCTCCCAACATCACCTGCAAAGGAATTTCATCACTATCACAGTCATCATTATTATCAACATCATTATCATGACTATGATCAGTATTATCATCACTATCATGATCATCATCATTATCATTATCAGCATCAGCATCAGCATCATCATGGTCATCATCATTATCATCACATAAGTTTAACGTCCCACTAGCATTGTGTTCCGCCCCTCGGGACTGCGCACCCTCAATAGGAGCTTCATCACACTGTCCATCAGAAACATTTTTCCCCCAGAGATCCTTAGACCAGGGAAAGTCATTACCCAATATGACGGGGTGCACCAGGCTCTTCACTACCCCCACTTCATATGAAACCTCCCCGAGTTTAGGGACCAAGTCCACGGCAGTCTCTGGGTAGACTTTGGTGTCTCCATGGATGCACACCACACTCAGGTGCTTATCAGGGATGAAGTCCCTATCAATCAGGCTGTCACATACGGAAGTCACTGGACTCTCTGAGTCCAAGAGGGCCTGTGCTGGGCAGTCATTTACAACCACCGGGGACACCTGTGGTCCAGTCTCTTCGGCTGCAGTGGTCACACACACCGGTTCTGCGCAGAGAGAGAGGGACCTGCCAACATCACGGCACATAGACTCCCCCTCTAGTGAACAGCCGGCTGCAATTTCACGACATCTCCAACACTGTCCACCACAATCACCCTCCCATATGTCCCCTATAGCTGGAACGCTCTTACCGCGAGAGTTCAGCGTCCGGGAACTCTGAAGCGACGACCTCTCAGACGGCTGTACCTCAGGAGGACGTGCTCGGGTGTAGCGGTTCACCATCACCTTTCCAACTCCATAATCAGGCTCGCTGACTGCAGACTCCCAACTGTATCTCCAGTCACGAACTCCCCTGGCACGGGCTGTCACCGTAACACTCAGCCGGGTACGAATCTCCGCTTTCAGCTTGGCATAGTCTTGGCTGTCCTGCTCGCTCAGGTCAGCATAGGCCCTTTGGGGCTCTCCAATCAGATAGGGTGCGACCATCATGGCCCATTCAGATAGGGCAGATTCTCCTTCTCTGCCAGTCTCTCAAACCTAGTGAGATATACCTCCACATCATCACGAGGTGTCATCTTTTTCAAGGACCGTCTTACCGCCTTCTTTACAGCGGACAATGCAGGTACCTTCACAACATTACTCTGGGACGCGGCACCGAAATCCTTTTCCTGTGCTGCCATCCGCTCAACAAATAACCGGTTATTCTCCTGCTGCTGCTCCATGCTTCGCTGGGCCTGGACCAGGTACTCAATGAGCTCCTCCATACTGCCGGACTCATCTGTCTCAATCACAGCAGTTTTATGTTGCACATTAACTTGCGTCATTTGTTCAAACAGCGCCTCCATGCTGTCATCCATGCTGTCAGACTTCTCTGTCTTAACAACGGCAGTCTTCACTCAAGACATACACACTCTACAGTCTTTTCCATAGAAAAATTCAGCTCTGCTGTGCAGACACTTTTTTTTTTTTTTTTTCTTTGCAAAGTCTATTAGGGCTCCTGTCTCTTTAAGACTGCTCCACAGACTTTTCTTTTGCTGCTGCACATTCCACAGTCATTTTCACAACAAGTTCAGCTTTGCTGTGCATACATTTTCTCTCTGCAGACCCTATCAGGGCCACTGTCTCTCCAAGACTGCTCCAAACAGACGTTTCTGCTGACACTTTTTTTTTCTCTGCTGCTATTTCAACAGACTTCACCTTTATTGCTGTCTCTAAGCCTCTGTGCTGCATGCACACTCCAGCACTAACTGTATCAGCCACTGCGCTGCCCGCATTCTCCACCAATTGTGGTATTCCAGGGGTTTAGCTCTAGGATCGCTGTCTGGGTAGACAGAATGGCATGAAAACAGTTCATTCAGACAGCAATTCTGGTGCAAAACTGGCCGCAACCAGCTTTATTAAAGTCCACAGCAAACAGATTAAAACAAAGCATAAACAGAAAACCTGGGCTTGTCTAGCCTCTAATTACACTTAGATAGATGGCCCTCTCTATCCGGGACCCAGACTTTACCAGTCTGTGCCCAAAACAACACATATCACATATGTTACCAGTATGGAGCTTCACAGATACTCCTCCTTGTGTCTGAAGGCACCTTCCATGTCCAGACTTGAGAGAGATCCACTCCTATTCAGCCGCTCTTCACACGGATTCGCACTGAGACTACTCCTATGTCCGGGGTCCTTCCTGCACCCAAACTGAGATAGCTCAAACACTCTTGGAGACTGCTTCCTTGTGCCAGGACACCTCTCTGTGTCCAGGCTAAAGACAGCTCTAACACTCTTGGAGACTGCTTCCTTGTGCCAGGACACCTCTCTGTGTCCAGGCTAAAGACAGCTCTAACACTCTTGGAGACTGTTTCTTGTGCCAGGACACCTTCCTGTGTCCAGGCTAAACTAGCTCTCTGATTGTGTTTGCAGACACCTACTTCTGGTCTCCTAATTAAGACCTGAGTAGTTTCAGGCTTGTGCTGCAAGTGTGTGCTGAATGTGAGGTGTAGTGACCTTTCTCTACCACTAGGTTTACAAAGCCACACATTTCCCTTATACCTAGGTGAAATGTACACCCCATTCATCACATATTCACTCACTGTCTCACACATTATAATTACATGAAAAGGCCCATTTCTTTGGAACGTTATTGTCACAACTCTTTTGTTGGTTGTCCCAGGACCAGGGGCTCCGTCCCTGTCTCCAACACTAGGGGGCGCCCTAGCTTGCCCTGCTCCCGGATTATTTCTGATGGGGAACATGCCGGTCCAAAGTACCTTGCCTTAGCTCCTAAGTCCACCCTCAGTCTGTACTCTTTCCCCACCCAGGGAAGAGGGGAATACTAGTATACTGTAGTACACCAAACAAGACTAACATGGTAATACGAACAGGGGTAAAAACATACAAATATACTCACACATGTAACAGAGGAATGCACCAGGGAGTGGAGGATGGGATTAAAACAAAGTAGGAGAAGAAAGAGAACCCAGGACCCAGATTATATAGATGGGAGTGGCTAACAGTGCAGCCTTAACACTCCAGGATCCCTCATCTGAGCAGATTAACCCCTGCTAGAAGACATTTACACCATTTAATAGGAAGGTGAAGTGCTTCTAATCAGTGTAGGAGTAGGAGAAATCAGACGCTGCGGTCTTCTGGCTTCTCTCTGTCGCAGTAAACCCATGACAGTACCCCCCTTCTACAAGGGACATCCAGAACCTCAGAATCGGGTTTATCAGGGTGTGCCATGTGAAAAGACCGGATCAGCTTGGCCGCAAGGACGTTAGATGCTGGTACCCACATCCTCTCTTCAGGACTGAATCTCTTCCAGTGTACCAGATAATGAAGTGACCGATGAACTAAGCGAGAATCAACGATCTTGCTATTTCAAATTCTAAATTTCAATCAACTATGGCGGTAGTGGTGATTCTACGAAAGACGCAATGTATTGTTATAGTAGAGATTGATGAAACACATTATGGATCCTAAAAGTGGGCGGCAAAGCAAGGAGGAATGCTACGGGATTTACGATGGTCACAATATTATGAGGACCGATTAACCTGGGACCCGGTTTCCAAAAGGGAACCTTCAACTTAATCTTCCTTGAGGACAACCACACCAAGTCAGCAACACACAGGTCCGGACCCACAAATGTTTCTGATTAGCCACACTCTTATACTGGGACCAAATCTTCCTCAAATTATCAATAACCCCTTGCCACACAGACGTAATTATTGATTAAAACCGTTCTTCAGGTATTCCAGAAGAACGATTCCTATTAAATGAGCTAAACAAAGGATGAAACCCATACACCCGAAAACCGGGGACTTACCAGTAGACTCATGACAATGATTACTTACCGCAGATTCACCTAGAGGTAAGTAGGTTACCCAGTCCTCCTGATTAGCAAACACAAAACACCTAACATAAGTCTCAAGATTCTGGTTAACCCATTCAGTTTGCTCATTAGACTGCGGGTGAAATGCTGAAGAGAACAACAGGTGGATCCCCCAACGTGCGCAAAATGCCCTACAAAATGTAGAAATAAACTGCACCCCCGGTCAGACACAATATCGGTAAGCATACCATGTAATTTTACTATCTCACTGATGAAAATGTGACCCCGATGGACGAGTATGAGAGGTTTTAGGACGTGCACAGACACTACAGGTGGCTATATACTCCCGGACATCCTGATGTACCCCTGACCACCAAAAAAGCCGAGTAAGAAGATCTGGGTGGCTTTATTACCGGGATGTCCGGCCAAGACTGAATCATGATGTTCACTATGAACTCTCAGACGGAGTCCCTAACGGACAGGCAGCGGGGGCATCAGCCTGAGCCTCAACAACCTCTTTCTCCAGATCGGAGCATATAGACGCAATAGTCACCCCTTTTTGTAGTATCGTACACCCCAGGAAAACAACGAGATAAGGCATCTGCTTTAATGTTCTTGTTCCCCAGTCTATATGTAACAAAAAGTTAAACCTGGTGATGAACAATGCCCTTCTTGCCTGTCGAGGCATTAGATGTTTCGCAGGCTCTGGGTATACAAGATTTTTATGGTCTGTGATTACCATAACCGGATGAACTGCCCTCTCCAGAAAATGATGCCACTCTTCAAAGGCCCACTTGATAGCCAAGAGTTTCCTGTCACCAATGTCATAATTTCTCTCTGCAGATGAGTTTTTTTGAAATGTATGTACATGGATGCCATTTACCAGGAAATGCTCCCTGCGACAATACAGCCCCCACTTCAGACTTGTCAATTTCTACAATAAAAGTCTGTGTGACGTCTGGCTGTATGAGAATCAGCACAGATGCAAAACACTCCTTCAATGTATGGAATTCCTCCCTGGCTAGACTAGACCTCTTGTAAAAGTCTGTCTCTTTACTGGTCATATCCGTCAGAGGTTTGGTCACTACTTGTCACGCTGTCTAATGATATGTATACAATGTCAGTAAACTATTAATACAGGAACAACACTCTATACAACAACTAGTATAGCAACATCAGCATGTAAGTATAGAATAGATTTACCTGACACGATATCTGCTGAACTCAGGGTTAATCTTGAGGACTTGATGAGCTGAAACAGGAAAGAGGTGGACCGGGATCTAACCTGACCCTAAACTGGGGTCCTAACTAATCCCTCACCTTGGAGGTACTGATAATGGTTCAGAGGTCCAAGTCTCCAACCTAACCCTGTCTCCTATCAGACCCTGAACCCTGTAATCAGTCCAAAGAAGGATCCTGACTACCACCAAAGGGATATGGGCTGATCTTAGCTAAATACACAGATTAGACATATAAGACAGACAGGATAACACTCGCTTGCATACACACTCAAACACCAAAGGAACATAAATGGTATGGGAAATAAACTCTAACCAAGTTGAGCTTAGAACAACTAAGGAGCTCACAACTAAAGTCTATACAGATTCATTCCTATCTGTGGTCTGCATGAAGGTTTCACTGGCAACTCCCCAAGCAGACAACCAGAAATTTAAAGGAGACCAATCAACAAATAATTAATTGCAGCTGGGAGAAACTGCACCCAGTCCCAGCACCGAGCACAGACAGAATTAACTCCCTAGCTGCCAAACACAAAGAAACAGCAGCTCAGCTGTGAGAAGTCAAAATGTGTAACCGCGACGATCTTCGTGGCAATGCACACATGACAGTACCCCCCCCTCTACGAGGGGCCTCCGGACCCTCAGGGCCAGGCCTGCCCGGGTGAGTTCTGTGGAAGGTCCGAACCAAACGATCTGCGTTAACATCAGACGCAGGGACCCACGTCCTCTCCTCTGGACCATACCCCTTCCAATGCACCAAGTACTGAAGGGACCAACGATTCAGACGTGAGTCAATGATCTTTGATACTTGAAATTCCAAGTTACCATTGACCAACACAGGAGGAGGAGGTAGAGGTGACGGTATGACTGGTGCCACATACCTTTTAAGTAATGACTTGTGGAACACATTATGAATTTTAAACGTAGGAGGGAGGTCCAGACGAAATGCCACAGGATTAATTATGGAACTGATCCTGTACGGCCCGATGAATCTGGGACCCAGTTTCCAGGAGGGCACTTTAAGTTTTATATTCCTGGTAGACAACCATACCAGATCGTTCACATTCACATCTGGACCAGAAACTCTCCTCCTATCAGCCATACGTTTGTAACGGTTCCCCATCGCACTCAGATTATTCAATACACCTCTCCACACAGAAGCAAGTGACGAAGAGAAAGGCTCCTCCTCAGGAACCCCAGAAGGGCCCCCCCCATTGAAAGTACAAAACTGGGGATGAAAACCATATGCCCCAAAAAACGGGGACTTACCAGTGGACTCGCTCCGCCTGTTGTTAAGAGCGAACTCTGCCAGAGGCAAAAAAGAAGACCAGTCCTCTTGGTTCTCTGAGACAAAACACCGGAGATATGTCTCTAAGCTCTGATTCAGACGCTCTGTCTGACCATTGGTCTGCGGATGAAAAGCCGAGGAAAATGATAATTGCATCCCCCGACGTAAACAAAATGCCCTCCAAAATTTGGACACAAACTGAGACCCCCTATCTGACACCACATCAGAAGGCAACCCATGAAGTCTAACGATCTCCCTAATGAACACCTGCGCCAGAGTTTTAGCATTAGGGAGTGCAGGAAGAGCAACGAAATGTGCCATCTTACTGAACCTGTCAACAACCACCAGTATGACAGTATTCCCTGACGACGGAGGAAGGTCCGTAATGAAGTCCATAGATAAATGAGTCCATGGACGCTCCGGAAGTTTCAAGGGAAAAAGGGTCCCAGACGGACGGGTATGAGGAGTTTTAGAGCGAGCACACACCCCACATGACGCGACAAAAGTTATAACATCTTTATTAGCATTAGGCCACCAAAATCGGCGAGAAAGGAGATCTAAAGTAGCCTTCCTCCCTGGATGTCTTGCTAGAGCAGAATTATGATGTGCCTCAATAACCTTTTGTCTCAACAGATTTGGGACAAACAGTCTCCCTGGAGGTCCTGCAGGGGCGTCCCCCTGAGCCTCTAACACCTCCTCCTCAAGCTCAGAAAATACAGCCGACACTACCACCCCCTCCTGAAGGATAGGACTCGGGTCATCCGTTTTCCCGGCCCCTGGGAAACTGCGAGACAAGGCATCAGCCTTTACATTCTTAGACCCCGGGCGATAAGTGACGACAAAATTAAACGTGGTAAAAAACAACGACCATCGAGCTTGTCTGGAATTCAGACGCTTAGCGGATTCCAAATACAACAGGTTCTTGTGATCAGTAATAACGGTAACCGGGTGGACTGCCCCCTCCAAAAAGTGACGCCATTCTTCAAAAGCTAACTTAATGGCCAAAAGTTCCCTATTGCCGATATCATAATTCCTTTCGGCGGACGACAATTTCTTAGAAAAGAAAGCGCACGGATGCCATTTACCAGGGGACGGACCCTGGGACAATATAGCACCCACCCCTACGTCAGACGCATTCACCTCCACAATGAACGGCTGAGATGCATCTGGTTGGATGAGAACGGGTGCCGAAGCAAAACATTTCTTCAAAGAGGAAAAGGCTTGGCAAGCTTTGTCCGACCATTTAGAAAAATCCGTCCCTTTTCTTGTCATGTCAGTGAGAGGTTTGACGACAGATGAGAAATTACAAATAAATTTCCGGTAGTAGTTAGCAAACCCCAAAAAACGCTGCAGAGCCTTAAGATCCCCTGGCTGATCCCATTCAAGCACTGCTCTCACCTTTTCAGGGTCCATACGGAAACCGGAGGCTGACACCAAAAAACCCAAAAACTGAAGTTCCTGTACGGCAAATACACACTTCTCCAGTTTGGCGTATAATTTATTGTCTCGCAAGATCTGCAACACCTGTCTCACATGCTCCTGATGAGACACAAGATCTGGCGAGTAAATTAAAATGTCGTCCAAATATACAACCACAAACAGCCCCACAAGGTGACGAAAAATGTCATTAACAAAATGTTGGAATACTGATGGTGCAGTAGTCAGACCAAAAGGCATGACTAGGTTCTCATAATGTCCCTCCGGCGTGTTAAACACCGTTTTCCACTCATCCCCCTCTTTTATCCTAATCAGATTATACGCCCCCCTGAGATCCAATTTAGAAAACCATTTGGCGCCAACAATTTGATTGAAGAGATCAGGAATAAGAGGGAGTGGATACGGATCTCGAACAGTAATCCGATTAAGTTCGCGGAAATCCAAGCAAGGGCGTAGGCCTCCATCTTTCTTCTTCACAAAGAAGAACCCCGCGGCTACTGGGGAAGATGAAGGTCTAATATGCCCTTTGGCCAGACTTTCAGAAATATAATCTTTCATAGCCTGCCTCTCAGGACCAGAAAGATTATATAACCTAGCTTTAGGCAACTTAGCATCAGGAAGGAGATTAATAGAGCAGTCATACACGCGATGAGGAGGCAACTCCTGACACCCCTCCTCAGAGAAAACATCCCCAAAATCCTCCAAAAAAGGAGGCAATGTACTAGGCACGACCGCACTGATGACTGTGTTCATGCAGTTGCTTTTGCAAAACTCACCCCATTGGCTTATTTCTCTGGACTGACAATTAATCACAGGGTTATGTTTAACCAACCAAGGAAGTCCCAACACAATGGGAGTAGGTAGACCCTCCAACACATAACAAGATAATTGTTCCCTATGTATTGCCCCTACCCGAAGGTCAATGTTATAACCTCATGAACAAAGCTACCTTGGCCGAGAGGCCTGGCGTCAATGGAGAATATAGGGATCGGTTTGACCAATACACTCAGATGCATACCTTGAGCCTGAGCAAACTGAGCGTCAACCAGATTAGCCCCGGAACCACTATCAAGAAGAACAGACAATCTCTCCACTCTCGTACCAACTACCACCTCCACTGGTACAAGGAACTGAGAAGAACTGGCGGATGAAATACATACTCCCAGGTTGTCGTCCACCACACAACCTGGGATTAACAGTTTTCCGGCGACTTTTGGCTCAACAAGGCACGGGATGGACATTCTCCAACAAAATGTCCCTCTTTCCCGCAGAAAAAACATCTTCTAGTCCTGCGGCGTACCGCCAATCCCCTCCTACGAAATGATGTCCCTCCCGACTGCATAGGCTCATCCGAACAGACAAGGGGAACCTCAACATAAGGGACTTTAGTGGTAGGTGGAGAAACAACAGGGAGTGGGGTTACCTCACCCCTCTCCCGAAGCCGTCTATCAGTACGGATAGCTAAGGCCATAGCAGCCTCCAAAGAAGGAGGAGACTCATACTGAGCCAAAACGTCTTTTAATTTATCAGAAAGCCCATGACAAAACTGGCTCCTAAGAGCTGGGTCATTCCACTGAGTATCTGTGGCCCATCTACGAAACTCAGAAGCAAATTCCTCTGCCGGACGATCTCCCTGCTGTATCTTACGTAATTTTGTCTCAGCAAGAGAGACCCGATCTGGGTCATCATATACCAATCCCAGGGCAGTAAAAAATTGATCTACAGACAGTAGAGCCGGGGATCCCGGAGGAAGGAAAATGCCCAGGATTGAGGGTCCCCTTGCAGAAGTGAGATAACAAATCCCACTCTCTGCTCCTCACTCCCTGATGATCGAGGCCGAAGCCGAAAATACAATTTACATGCCTCCCGGAAGGTGAAAAATTTGTCTCGCCCACCAGTGAACCTGTCCGGGAGAGCAACCTTAGGTTCAACTCTGGTTTGCTCCAGGGGAGACAAAACTTTGGACTTAATGTCCGTCAGCTCCATGGATAATCCCTGCAACTGCAGAGCCAGCTGGGCTACTGGATCCATGGTAACTGGAGATAATTTTTATGGCCAGTGAAAATGTCACGCTGTCTAATGATATGTATACAATGTCAGTAAACTATTAATACAGGAACAACACTCTATACAACAACTAGTATAGCAACATCAGCATGTAAGTATAGAATAGATTTACCTGACACGATATCTGCTGAACTCAGGGTTAATCTTGAGGACTTGATGAGCTGAAACAGGAAAGAGGTGGACCGGGATCTAACCTGACCCTAAACTGGGGTCCTAACTAATCCCTCACCTTGGAGGTACTGATAATGGTTCAGAGGTCCAAGTCTCCAACCTAACCCTGTCTCCTATCAGACCCTGAACCCTGTAATCAGTCCAAAGAAGGATCCTGACTACCACCAAAGGGATATGGGCTGATCTTAGCTAAATACACAGATTAGACATATAAGACAGACAGGATAACACTCGCTTGCATACACACTCAAACACCAAAGGAACATAAATGGTATGGGAAATAAACTCTAACCAAGTTGAGCTTAGAACAACTAAGGAGCTCACAACTAAAGTCTATACAGATTCATTCCTATCTGTGGTCTGCATGAAGGTTTCACTGGCAACTCCCCAAGCAGACAACCAGAAATTTAAAGAAGACCAATCAACAAATAATTAATTGCAGCTGGGAGAAACTGCACCCAGTCCCAGCACCGAGCACAGACAGAATTAACTCCCTAGCTGCCAAACACAAAGAAACAGCAGCTCAGCTGTGAGAAGTCAAAATGTGCAACCGCGACGATCTTCGTGGCAATGCACACATGACACTACTGAAAAGTTTTTGATGAACTTACGGTAATAGTTGGCGAAACCCAAAAACCTTTGTAAGGGCAGAGACACACTGCCGTATTTCATGTGCGAGAATCGCATCGTAAAACATTTCCTGGCTGTCGGCTCTCCTGACCTGAGCTTGAGCTCTGCATAGTAATCCATCACGCTGTCTTGCTCAGGTCAGGAGAGGTGTCAGGCCAGTTCGTGCAGTGCGATGCGATTATCGCACGAGTTTTATGGCCGTGTGACTCCAGCCTAACGCCTTCAAATCCTCAGGACGATCCCAATCCAGTACTGCCCGATGTTTCGCCAGATCCATGCGAAAACCGGTGGACGATAACACATATCCTAGAAAAGGGATCTACTCCACTGAGAACATACATTTCTCCGGTTTGACAAATAATTTTTTGTCTCTGAGTATCTGTAAGACCTGCCTGACATGTACCTGATGTGACTCAAGGTCAGAAGAATAAATTAATATGTCATCAAGATAGATTACAACAAATCTACCAACCAAGTGACTAAAGATGTAATTTACAAAGTGCTGAAAGATGGCAGAAGCATTCTTCAACCCAAATGGCATCACAAGGTTCTTATAGTGTCCCTCAGGCTTATTGAAAGCTGTTTTCCACTCATTCCATTCTTTAACATGAATGAGATTATACACCCCCCTGAGATCCAGTTTAGAAAACCATTTTGCTCCTACAAACTGATTAAAGAAGTCCAGGATGAGAGGGAGCAGACCCGAATCCCAGAAAGTGATCTGATTAAGTTGGTGGAAATCTAGGCAGGGGTATAACCCCCTGTCTTTCTTCTTTAATAAAGAAATACCCTGCAGCAGTGGAGGATAAGGATGGCCTGATATGACCCTTTGCCAAACTTTCCGTGATATAGTACTTCATGGCCTGCCTCTCTGGACTAGAGATATTATGTAGTCTGCTCCTTGTCAGCTTGGCCCCAGGGACAAGATTTATGCCGCAGTCATAAGGACTATGGTGAGGAAGTTCTTGACACCCCTGCTCCGAGAACATATCCCTAAAGTCCGACAGGTATTTAGGCACAGACTGGGTATTTCTCCTTGCAAGCCGGATGCCCAAGCAGTGTTCTTGACAGTACTCACTCCACTTTACCCGAGTCTGCCAATCTACCAGAGGGTTGTGCAGAGTGAGCCAAGGAAGTCCAAGAACCACAGGAGAGGGGAGACCCTCTAGCACAAACAATCAATACCTTCTGAGTGTATAGCCCTTACCTGTAGATGTAACCCCTGGACGGCTTGAGTAAAATACCCCTGTCTCAAGGGTGCAGAGTCAATGGCGATTATGGGTATATGTTGTGAATGTGTTAGAAATGAGTTCTGAGCAGAAGCTCCCTCTGGTGGTTGCAGACAGTGCTGAACCATTTAGTGAAGATTGGCAATCAGGAGTTACAGACTGGTCCTATATAAGGGAGGTTCCCTCCCATCAGGGTTGCCGGTGATCAATTGTTCTTGTCTCAACTGTGGTTCCTGGTTCACTTGGAAGCTTGCTGAGTCTCTCCTCTTCTCCTGCTCTCAGATAAGAAATTTTCTGTTTTTATTTTTTGTGCTTGCTTTTTGCATTGTTTCCTGCACTTTTGTGGAGGTCAGCCAGGTCCCCTCTGGGGGCTTGTGCTCCTATCAGTTTGTCTGAGCCACTGTTATTTGTTCATTTGCCTTTTCCAGTTTTTTCAGTGGCTGCAGCTTAGTTTTGTTACACCAGAGAACTAATTTAGGTGTTAGAGGTCGTGTGATCTCAGGTGTTTTTGCAATTAGTAGAGTTGGTACTTTTTAGGGTTTTTTGGGATTGCAGTAAGTGTCCTTCCTATCCTTTTCTGTCTAGGAAGATTGGGCCCCAGCATTTGCTCATACTATTTTCTGTATGTGTCTGTATTTCCTCTTGTCCAACCGCCATTAAATGTTTGGGGGCTCCTATGTTCTTTGGGGATCTGCTCCGGGGCAGATAGATTTCCTCTTTCTATCTTTAGGTGTAGTTAACCTCTCAGGCTGTGACGAGGCGTCTAGGACCAACGTAGGTACGCTCCACGGCTGCCTTTAGTTGTGGTGGTTAGTCAGGGTTCTGCAATCCAGTAGATTCCAACCTCTCTGGTGTATTGCCGTTTTTGCTTGCTCTCCTCAATTACCAAATCATAACAGGTATAGGTCTAGACAGGGTATGTGGTTTGAGACGCTGGACCTGGACAAACTTAGCACCAATCAATTTAAACCCTGCCCCATTGTCCAGCTAGGCAGAAATAACCACCTTATTTTTGCCCAGATGGATTTCAGCAGGCAAAAAAAAAAGTGTCCTACCCACGGAGGAGATATGTACACTCGGGTTGCTAGCCTCCCTACAACCCGGGCTCCTTAGTTTTCTCGCAGCTGTTTACAGTGAGATAGAGAAGTACATGTTCCCATGAAATGGCCCTTTCTACCACAGTAAAAAAAATATAACCCTTGGCGCCGAACAACAGACTGCATTCCAGATTGAGTTGCCCCACCCAACTGCATGGGTTCCTCAGATGACTCAGACCAGGTTTCCCTTGGCCACGGACCGCCCGCATATTGAGGTGTTTCCTTATGTCTCTGGCGAAAACAGCGATCCACCCAGCTAGCCAGAGACATGGCCACCTCAAGGGAAACTTGAGTCTCATACAGGGCTAAGGTATCCTTCACCCTTACAGATAACTCTTCACAGGACAGGCTACGGAGTGCAGGATCATTCCACTTAGTGTCAGTGGACCACCTCCAAAACTTGGAGTAATCTCCGCTGGCCGGTCTCCCCCAGTCAGGGTCGTCGTATATATGACCCAGCACCAGAAGAAATTCATCCACCGTCTGGAACGACTGGGAGTCAGATGGGAGGGAGAATGCCCATGCTTGGGGGTCACCCTGAAGGAGTGAGATTATTATCACCACCCGTTGCTCCTTGGTTCCTGAGGAACAAGGACGTAACCTGAAGTATAGATTATAGACCTCCCTGGAAACAACAAACTTGTCACGCCCCCCAGAGAACCTGTCAGGCAAAGCGATCTTGGGCTCCACAAAGGGTTGCCTGGGAGACATGGTCCCCAAAATTGATGTGTTAGGGTGCTGCAAATGACAGTGCATAGATCTGCCACCTACAGGCTGAGCTGCTGCAGTTGACCTGTCAGAGTAGTGATAGGATTCATAACAGATCAAAAAACGGTTTCAGTCAGAGCTATTCTCACGACTCTGTTGTCGGGTGTCCCAGGACCAGGGGCTCCTTCCCTGACCCTAACGCTAGGGGGCGCCTTAGATTGCCCTGCTCCCCAGATTACTTCTGATGGTGAAGACGCCGAGGCCACGTACCTTGCCTTATCTCCTGAATCCGCCCTCCGTCTGTTCCCTTCCCCACCTAGGGAAGACGGGAGTAGTAGTATACCTTAATACACCAAACCAGACTAACAAGGTAGTACGAACAGGGGTAACGAAAAAATACCAAACATACAAATATACTCACACATGTAACAGAGGAATGCATCGGGGAGTGGAGGATGGGGTTAAACCAAAGTAGGAGAAGAAAGGGAATTATCACACACACAAAACCTTGCAAGATTCACAGATAAATCCACCAAACGCCTTCTCAAATAATAACCAACAACAACCTCCAGCCATGCAGCATAAGCTAACTCTCACAATGAGTGCTAGCCAGGACCCAGATTATATAGCAGATGGGAGTGGCTAACAGTGCACAACTGAGATCCTTAACTTTAGGAGCTCTCAACAGAGCAGATTAACCCCTGCACTGCCAAAATAAATTTACACAGTTTAATAAGAAGTAGAAGTGCTGCTAATTAGTGCAGGAGTAGGAGAAATCAGACGCTGCGGTTTTCTGGCTCCTCTCTGTCGCGGTAAACCCGTGACACTTATGGTGGATGTCAGAAAAACAAAAAATGGCATTCTCAGGAAAGCAGCAGGAAAAAAAAATAAAAATTGACTATTTTTGACCTCTTTGTGGAGACTGTAAACATAAGTAGGGCTATCAGCCAAACGAGAAATACTTTAATGTTGGCAGTACTTTTGCCTTATGGCATGCATACAGTGCATATTTTTAAGTCCTTAAAGGGGTTGTCCAGGCTTGGGGCTCAAGTGTGCTGTCACTCTATGTGACTGCAGACTTGTGAATCATCACACTGTGCACAGTGCATGCTGTCAGGATTCTCCAGTGTCGGCATCAGGAGTGGGCGACTGCCTAGACGTGTGCAGCCTTGCTCAATTTTCAGCGACGTACTTGCAGTCACGTGACTGCCCGCTGCCTGTGTGCACTATGAGGATTCACAAATCTGCAGTCAAATAGGGAGTATAAATGAGTGAACTTGAACTGAAAAGTTCGGAGCTGAACTGGAAAGTTAGTGTTCGGTGCCTATCGCCGAACATTGACTTCTCCCGAAAGTCCATGGCAATGTTCAGACTTCCGAAAAAGAGAGAGACAAAGAATTTTCCAGCTCAAAAGTTCAGGTCCCCATTGTTTTCAATGGGGTTCAGAATTTGGTTAAAGTTCAGGTACAGTCCTGGTATCCGAAACGAACTTTGGAATAAAGTTTGGACTTGTCCTCTCATCCCTAATAGGAAGCCTTCACAGCGAGAGAAGTGCAGAAGATGAGTGTGCACAGCGCTCTAACTGTGGCTGTATCACTACAATCTCTGATACTCTGAACTCATAGTTGGGAGATCTGTCCTCCAGTAATGGAGGACAGATCTTTATACTTGGTAAAGCGCACTTTAGCCCCTATTTTCTCCATAAAGGCAGTAAAATAAATACATTGACCCTATTCCAAAAAGTCTCAATATTACATCTCTAGTGTAAAAGTGAAAACAAAAAAGAAAAGTTTAGTTCTTTTTACATAGGGGTGGGAGCAATGCTCTGCAGAGGTCGGACCCCCACAGATCACAATGTGAGAGCATATCCCAGCAGTTTGCCATTGCATTATAAGATGCCAATAAAAGGGTATAAAGAATATGACTCGACTGCACCGAAAATATGCCTACCCCGGGATGGAGAGCTTGGTCAGGTATGGCCTCCGTTCTCTACACTCTGTGGGGACTTTTTAGCTAATGGAACATGAGATTATTGATCCTTAAATACGGAGATTTTCAATGTTCAGATCTTGTACTCTGCCGGCTGGAACATAATAATGGGAACATATTTCCCATTTATTCTTCAGCATGAAGCATAAAATATAATACCCGTGTGACCGGTAAGAATAGAGTCTGTATCAGTCGTCCCCGCAGAAAAGCAGTAATAAAAATAATAAAAAGACTGCTTAAGGTCAATGCAGAATCCGATAATCCTGGGAGCAGGATACATTTAGTAATAGTAAATTTCATTATCCTTTTTTTATGAAATGTGCATTTTTATATTAATGTCCGCAGGCAGAAGAAATAATTACGGTATATATAGAGCTCATATATTCAACACTTTATTGGGAGGGTGATCATTATGAGCTTAAAGCTTAACCCTTTCTCAACTGCATGGCACCTAATGGGAGATATAAATTAATTTGACTTATGTTAATAAGAAATGTGATGTTCACCCTATAACCCCACATTGTTAGGGTAAAATTATAAAATAATGGCTGCACTCAGCCACCACTAGGGGAGCATGTCGCATACTGTATTACTATTGACTGTGAAATAAGCTCTTGTGCGCCTCCTAGTGGTGGCCACAGGCAGAAAGACTTGCATCATTATATCCTAAAGCGATGCAAAGGTTCTGCATTCGGAAACAAAAAGTTAATTAGGAACTTGTGGAATGTATTTTGATTAAAAAAAAGGTAGTCATAACTGCCAGTGGGAAATTGCAAATTATTTACCAAAATTTGCAAAAGTTTAGAAAACCTGAGATCCCTCAATGTCTCGTTATATGGGTACATAAGTATATCATAGACCTCTCTGGCTTCAAACAGGATGTAGAACTAAATGTTTGTGGTGGATCGGGCAGTGGTTCTTTGTAGGACGTCCTCTTGCTGAAGCTTAGGAAAATGATTTTTATGGGGGGGGTAGAAGGACTGTGTGCACTTTATGAATGATGCATGCTGATGATATGATTCACGCTCAAGGTGGCTCCATTTCGGTCTGATTTGCAGGGGCAGGCTCAGACAACTTTATCATTTTGCAACCTACCACCCACATCCTACGGTCCCACCATCCCCAAAAACTGTAATATGCAACAATTCTATATTGCGCAGATGTGATTAGAGCCTTAAAGATGTGCTTAGCCCAGTAATGGACACCCTAAGACCCATGCCATATAGAAAATGCAACAGATGATAGATTTGATTGCACCTGCCCCTGAAACTCTCCATACTCCATTGGTATCGGCAGTGTTAATTTCCGGCATGGCCTGTGTGGTGCCGTGCATTTTCTGTGCTTGTTGCTTGTGGTTTTCATGGTCTCCTCTGCATGCAGCGTTGTTTTTCTTATACCTTTCACCTTCTAAAGAGATGCCATTTAAGAATCAATTTCTAAAGACCCAAAGGGAATAAATGCTTTAAGGTCTTTTATTTTTATTTTTTTATTTAACTATATGTATTTAGGGCCAGAAATCATTTTTGCAATTGGGTTCCATTGTTAATTTTGCAACGTTTGGCTTTTGCGGTCTGTTTTTTTACACGGATCATGATCATGGCTGCTTGCAGAATGAGTTAACCGATAAGCCATTAGTGAGCTTTTTACCAGGGAGTTTGCAACATTTTTATCCTTGTTTTTTTTTTCTGATCTCCTCACAGCTGATTTATGATCATCATAAACTTTGATATGGTCTTAAATTAGAACAGACGGGTTCAAAAAAATACAGATGGAAAGGTTTATAAACTCCTCCTCGGAACGAGCTCAATAATTAATGGATACTCAGTTAATTCAGCGAAACAAGGTCGAAAGTTTTAATGAAACCCTATAGTTAAAAAATGTATATTTTTAGCACAAAATTTATGCATTTAATTAATAAAAATTGACCTTTATTACAATGTCCTGTTTATTTTGGGAACTATGAAAAGAACGGACAGATGCCATGATCTCCTTAGCTAAATAGTTGGAAGGTCAATGTCTAGATTTGGTCCATTGTACATAGTGGCCCCTTCTGAAAAAAAAAAAAATGGATGTCCTCCTTGGTAATGGACCATACTATGTTGGCTATTCCATCCAAGGACAAAAACAATGTTTTCCTTTACCCTTGTGGGACAGAAGGGTGACGTGGTCATGGGACAGAAGGGTGACATGGTCATGGGACGAATTCCTTCACCCTAAAAGGTGGAAAACCTTGTTGTGGATTGCCACCATCCATTGGTGAAATATTTGGCCAAACTGATTTGGGATGCCCAATGCCCACTTTGCATATTCTCGTTAATTTGCAAAAATTATTTTGCTGTGTTCTCAATATCATACCTACCAAATTTGGGATGATTAGTCCTTTTCCACAGAGAAGGCCCAGGAACATGACCAAGAAGAGCCAGGTGACTCCCCCAAATCCCCATTTTGGGTGTGGTTTAGCCAAGCCACATCCCTTCTGCAGACTAGTTGTTGGCAAGTATACAAATCAGCAGGGTATATCAGGAGCCACATATCCAATTTTCACCAAATTATGCTCAATTATGGGGTCAATTTAGTCAACAGTACCTTCTCCAAAAAAATCCCAATTACATTAAAATCAATCAATAAATCTATTATTTTTGTAATTCTCTAGAGCAGCCATTTTTTTCTGTTTCCAAGCTTGCATAGAATTTTTTTCCATTATATAAGTGAGATGAACTGTTCTTTGATTATAGTTGACAGCCCTGTCTGGATAATTGGGAGCAGGAATTGCCGCTGCATAGATGAGCATGTTGTAAACTTTGTACTGTCCCTAAAGGGAAGATCTTCGGGATTTCCTTAATAATCTGGATTCCAGTTTTTGTGCGTCTCGGCTTCCCCTCTAGGAAACAGGAAGCCATGTTGTTATGAGAGCCTGGGAATTTTGGCAGGAAATCACAATAACTTAAAAAAAAAATCCCAAAATATCATGAAACAATTCCTGGGGACAAAGATTATTGCTGGGTATAGTCACTTCTACCCATTGGGCTTTAGAGGAAAGTGTTACTTATTGGGCAGAAAAGACCTAAGCGGGAATATCCTTTATTTTATCCAAAATTGGAACATAAGGAGAAGGCAAGACCAGACACAAAGGAGAGGGCTGAAGGAAAGATCAAAATGGGCCTCTACTAGTGGGAAGCCCCAAAGACCCGGCTAGTACATTTTGGTACATGCCTTCATACCTGAAAGTGATCTGCTGGGCTTATGGGGGCAATATGTAGGGTGCCCATGGGGAAGTAGGATTGGGACAAAGTCTTCATGAGTGCCCCAAATTAGAATCTTCCTCTATAGGTCCTGGGTTTGGTAGGATTACCAGTACTTTCAGATTTCCAGCTTCCATCTTCATTGACTTTCCTGTGTTTGAAAATCTTCCTCCCACACCGATCTGTGTTTCTCTCCATAGCTAAGTCAGTACCCCCATCTACGGGAGGAGATGGAGAGAATTGTGACCACGCACATCCGGGAGAGAGAGGGGCGCACTAAAGAGCAGGTGAGAAACCGGGTATGGGAGGAGGAATGCTTGTCTGAACTGGGTGCTATTTGGGATCTTCTCGTTGACCATGTTAGCTAGAGTCTGATTGGGTAAACTTTGACAATTTTGGTTAATCACTACAGCATAGGTTCTCTTTCTGCAGTATGTGTTCCCATAGGGCACATCCATGACTCAAGGGACGCCCACACTGTCCTAACAATACCGCATATTACTCAGGACATGATACGATAACTTATGGTGCGGCCGGATTCATTTCTGTCTGCTCTCCTGTCTCCACACAGGTCATGCTGCTGATTGACATTGAACTCTCCTACATGAACACAAACCATGAAGATTTCATTGGCTTTGCTAAGTAAGACTGCAGCTGTAGTAACTGAGCATAACACTTGTCCATAAAGAGAAGGGACAGTAATCACTAGTCACTGTCACAGACACTCTGGAGCCTTCTACCAATGCCCCCTAATTCTACATTCTTGTTCATAATGTGCAATTTTATAGTTATTACTGCTAATGATTCCCCCTTCTTCACTATCACCTCTACACTCTTTCTTGGTTCCCTTTCTTCTTATCTTCCTTTCAACCTCTTCATCTTCCTTCCATCTCTCCTTTCTGCTTTTTCTTTCTTCCTTAATCTATCGTTTCCTTTCTTTTTCTTTCCTCTTTTTTACCTTCCCTTTCTTCCTATCTCTCGTCCTATCTTTTTTCTTTTTCTCTTAAATTTGTTCCTCCCTTATTTTTTTCCTCCTTCCCATCTCCCTTTAGTCATCCTACTCTTCATGACTTATTTTCCTTTTTTCTTTCAATTTCTGCCTTCCCTCATCCATCCCTTACCACCTTTATCTTCTTTCTCTTTGTCCCTTATTTACCTCCACCTTCCCTTCTCCCTTTAGTGTTCCCACTCCTCTTGACTTTCTTTTTCCCTTCCTTTCTTCCCTCCTTCTGTCTTTCTTTTTCTACTTCTTCCCTCCTCCATTCTTATTTCCTTCCTTCCTTATGTCGTCTCTATCTTCCAACACTTCATTTCCTCTCTTATTACTCGTTTCTTCCTTACTATTTTCATTCCTTATTTCCTTTTGTCCCTTTACATTTCTATCATTTCTACCTTCCATCCTTTATGCCTTCTATCTTCCATCCTTTTTTCCTTCTTCTCTTGGGTCCTGCTTTCCTTCCCCTTGCAAACCAGTTACAAATAAAGTTGAGAATCTGTCCATCCACAGCCGCTCAATACTAAAGGGACTATCAGCGCAGAATGACTGTTCAAACCAAGCACAGGTGCTCAGTGCATCATCATGAGGCCAGTCATTTAAGTGCAGCTTGCCACCTTCTTGTTTTCTCTTCTCCACCCCCTCTGACTTCATAGGGCCAGAAAAAGATGGAGACAGAGGGAAAACAATTAGGTGGGATGGTGTACTTGAATGATTGGCTCTGCCATGATGCACTGAGCACTTGTGCTTGGTTTGAACAGTCATTTTGTGCTGACAGAGTTCCTTTAAAGCTCACTCTTCTGATATCTATACCACTCTCCACCTAGGCTGCAGCCAGCACCACCATCATCTGGAGTATTTCCTACGCTGACTCCAAGGTAGCTGATGACAACACTACTTGGTTGTCATGTGGCAGGGACAGATTGGTGGAGGTCTGTTGACGATCAAGCTCTAAGTAATGAGATAAGACTTCAGGGAGCGAGAGAATCATCGAAATTCTAAAAAAAAAAATGATTTTTCTGCTCCTTGGAACTGACTGTCCAACTAATCAGACTATTGCATTCTACCAATGGCAAAATGAAAGGCTTCAGGAAGAACATCTGTACATATAATTCCCGTCATCCATTCATTTGGTTGAAGGGTCCTCGGTCCGTGACAGGTTTGGAGGGACAGGTAACCAGATTGTGTGCTTTTCCTTGTAGTGCGCAGCAGAGGAGCAGCCAAATGAATAAGAAAAAAGCCTCCGGCAACCAGGTGAGGACAAGATATATCCTAATGTATGGATGTCCGAATCGCACAGCAGATTCACGGCCTGTTCTCATACATTAGACCATACATAAAGTGTGCACTGAATATATTGGAAGACTTCCCTTACAAATCAACCTTTCCTTATAATGCCCCAATGAGAACTTAGGCTTCCATTGCAAAAAATGGACCCTACTTCTATTCTCTTGGCTGAATAAAGACTCCCATTGTGCCAGGTGATGATGATACCATTCCTGCACCACCTCACTAACCTCATTGCAAGTCAGGATGATATGGAACTTCTTTATCCCTCCATTCGTTGCAGGAAAGACCCTCAGTTCAGTGTCCCTTTCCTATATTTTTACTTACTCCTTCCCTGTTGTGTATTTATAACATTCACATAGGGGTTGTATGGCACAAATTACCACGTATAGTAGAGAGGTATATAGGTGAAATATGCAAACTTTAAAGAGGACCTATCACTCGACAGAAATATCTAATTTTTTTAACCTCGTCTAAATGCTGCAGTTCTCCTGAATCCAGGGTTGTTTTTCTTTTGTTCCTGTGCCCCTCGGTTCCTGAGATATGACCCCCTCTTCCCTGTATACAAATCTGGGCTTGGTAGCTAAGGGGGCGTGGCCATCAAAAAGAACCGTTTATGACCACGCCCACTTAGCTAGCAGGGGTAGATTTACATATAGGGAAGAGGGGGCCTTATCTCAGGAACGGAGAGGCACAGGAACAACAGAAAATACATGCCAGATTCAGGAGAACAGCGGCATTTACACCAGGTAAGAAAATGACATATTTATGGCAAGTGACAGATCCCCTTTAAATGCAGTACCACATTTCACCATTGACATAATAAAGATTTTCCATAGATACCAATGTAACAGCGCCACTCTTCTGCTCTAAAACAGATCTCTTATATAAGAAATGCAATAACTTTGGAATGAAGTTTTCCATACGCATTGCAGAGCCCTCTTTTAAATTGGCAAGAAGGGTCATTTATCCGTGTAAATCACAAAAGTCCTTTAATATGACCCCATGTTTTACTTAACCAATAGCCATCTTGATTGAGCTGTGGTTGTGTCTTTATTTTTTCCTGCATTTGTGGTGTAATATATAACTTTTAGGCCTGTTCGGGTAATATCACTTATCAGTGTCAGGTTGACCATGTCATTAAGCTGCGGCCATTTATAGTGCAACCACATCTTGGACCGCAGGCTTGGCAAGTGTGTCTGTGTATGTGCGCGTGAGGTGAGAGTGAGCCGGACGATGGGCATGTCATGCACGGGCTGTGGAATTTGCAGCGACTCATAATTGGTTCTGCACCCGCGCTGCTAGTAATGTATATCCCTCTTCTTCTGCTCCCATCTCTCCTGTCCGCTCTGCTGCTGTTGCTATGGTTACCCTGTGCAGGATGAGATCCTGGTGAGTAGTCAGGCAGCGGCTGAAAGCACAAGATGGAGGAAGTGCATCCGGGCAGTTACAGGCAGACCTTCCATCACCCCATATGCATTGCCCAAGTTCTTGGACTCTTTCTAAGAAAGCTGGGTGGTAAATAGTATGGTTGCTATTACAGCTTTGATGATGAGTACTTTTCACCGGGTCAAAAGTGTGCCGTTTTTACTGTTACTTTACACCCACTGCTCCCCTGAGTATTCTGCTTTTCTCTTTTTTTTACCAATCTGCAATATAGTTCCAGAGATATGAGCCTTTTTATTTATTGATATTTTCTTTGCAAGGGGGGGCGTGACTCACAGGCTCCTCAGGGGCATGTCTTTAGGCTGCTCTGCATAATTACCGTGTGAGACACGCCCCCATAAAAATTAGTACAAAATAAAAAGGCCCATATCTCTGGAACCATAAAGAAACATACAAAAAAATGGTACATTCAAATAAAAGGAAAGGCCTGGCCACTTTTGACCAGTCTTTTTTAAAGGGACCCTTTCTAGAAATTCACATCTTCTTCCTAGATCATATCAGTCTTATTTTTAGAACCCAAAAGAAGTGGAGTTTCATCATTCCTCCCAAGTGCCTGGTTTAAGGGGACTTGACTGTCCCACGCATACCTATAGATAGGTTGCCCTTTCTGAAAAGCTGGATGACGGCCCCTAATGTTGCCTAGCTTTCCCAGAAATTGATATATGTCATAGAAGAGGACAATCAAGGACTTAAATGTAAATCGGTAACATCTGGAGTAATAGATAATTTTGGCAATGTATATGTGTGTGTGGAACGTATCCTCAGTTTACCTCGCATAGTCTTCTGCTGTGAATCATAAGAACATATGGTCAGGGCTACATTAAAAGGGGGAATGTCTCTTTAAATTGACACTGCGCAGGCCCAGATGCACTGTCTCCTCGTGCTCAGTCCCCCAGCTCCTGTGTGTCCTCATCTCCTTTCCTCCTGTTCCTTTCCTTCTATAAACTCTGCGTTTAAGACCAGAATTATAACCGCTTTCATTGTGATTCAGGTCATGATGCTCCATGATTAACCTGGGGGCCATCTTAATATTAGCATAATAACCAGACATTTCCCTGCAAATCCAGCTCTAGACT
Organism: Oophaga sylvatica; assembly: GCA_033576555.1. NCBI lineage: Eukaryota > Metazoa > Chordata > Amphibia > Anura > Dendrobatidae > Oophaga > Oophaga sylvatica. The sequence continues at coordinate 129,050,842 of JARQOD010000008.1, forward strand.
CCATCCACGTAATGGTGGTCTGTCACCTTGGGTATATCGCTGACTTTTGGTAAATTACAATATGAGTATGATGAATATGGATTACATTTGCCACATAAGTTGTTTTTTTCTTATAGGGCAAGGCACTAAGAATAAAATTGTAAAAAAAATCATCAGTGGGGTCATCATCATGTTTTCTTTCTATTCTCAGCTGGGTGACAACTGTTTTGGGTTGCAACCCAACTATCCCATATTTATGATAGGCTTTTTTGTATTCTAAGAAACCAGGTGCTCATCCAGCTTTACCAATGACATGTATGGCCGAGAGATGACATGTATGGCCGAGAGTTGCCATGCAAGAGGACGACTTGTGGAGCACTTCTCCCATCTCGTAAAGTGATGGCATAAAGCTAAGAGATGATCCTCCCTTTAGAGACCTTGCAGAGTATAAAGAGTGGTCAGCGCCACTTGTATAGACTTTCAACACTTACAGGCCAAATTCTGTAGTCTCAGTTTCAGGATCGGATATGGGACTCTTGACCCGAACTCACCAGGCCCTACAGGCATTTACGATGGAGACTGGACATTGCAGTCTATACATGGACCACGTTTCATCAACATCTGAATTCAAGCTTACCAGTTTTCTCCTGCACAGCAGCGCTCTGGCCACTTGGCCGTGCAGCCAGCTGCAGTGTGGCCCCATACAAGTGAATGGGGAGCGCTGCTCTGCAGGAAAACCTAGCAATGTCTCACAAATTTTAAGATAAATTTAGAGGACATGCCTATGGCTGATATTTAGGTACTCTTTGCTCTGGTTCATGTAAGATGCCTCTGGCGGACCCCTTATGGACTACATGTGCCCTAGCAGCGCACTTGGATAGCGGCTATCTTCTCGAGGCAACTCGACATGAGTCATTTAAGGGTTAGGATTGCTGTTATGGCTTGGAAATCTAGATGGCTGTGGAAACCTAGGAAAGGCGTGGGGTTGAATATCTCACATTCTGCAATTCCATCCACGCTATCTACAATCCAGGAGATGCGTAATGTTCACATTACAGATCCGGGTACCGGCCAACCGACACTGGATAGCAGTGCCATCCGCAGCCTCTTGTGGAAGAGAGCTCGCTTCTTGTATCCCATTGCTTGGCTTGGCGCTAATCAATATGGCCACTGTTTTGTGCCTGTGCTGGTGTATGGATTTGCATCTTTTTTTTTTTTGCTTAATGGGTGTGCATGCATTTCCTAATCATGCCTTGTCACGCAACACAATGATAACCCCCCATCATCACTCACGCTCAGCTTTTCCTCATGTGGCCTCATTCCCATGTGATGTGACAACCATGACTAGAGTGAGAAGGGGCGTATGTAGAGGAGAGGGGCTGCCATAGCACCCGCCACATCCACAAGCCATGGACTTGTTCACCTCCCCCATTAGTAGCGGCCCTAAATGATGGGATACTCAAACAAGTTCTGTGGGGAGGTTCTCACAGTCCCAAAAACTAGAAAATTGGGCCATTGTGATCTGGTCTTCCCCTTCTCCAGTGGTTTAAAATCCACCCCCAGGGCCTTCCTCTATGGCACAGACGCCCATCTCACTTCATGTTACTAACATATGGTTGAATGTAACTATCCATGTCCGATACAAAAGCCTCTAAAATATTTAATTATTTCCCTATTGACAATGACTGAATTTTCTGAAAAGGGTTGTCTATGCCTAGAAACAATGGCTGTTTTTATTTTTCAGAAATGGTTATAGACCTATCCATGTTTGGTCGTGATATTACAGCTCTGCTCCATTGAAGTGAATGAAGCGGAGCTGCAATACCAAATACAACCTGCAGATGTGGGGTGCTATACCAAATACAATCTGCAGAGAAGCTTTTTTTTTAACAAGGCAGCCATATTTATCTCATTCTAAAAAAAACCCTTTAATTTTCACGGCTTTTGGTGGCCTTAAAGGAACCTTTTCAGGACAATTTTACTAAAATTAATGGTACGGCTGTATAGGCCATAGAACAATATTAAACATAATACCTGTCTTGTAGTAATCTGATGTTCCAGTGTTAATAAATTCAGCCTCGAAGCCATATGCAAATTAACCAGGAAGTGCACTAGTTCATAGACACGCCTCCAGTTGTACTTTCTGGCTAATTTGCATATGGCTTCAAAGCTCGATTTCTCAGTATTGGTACATCTGATTACTACAAGACAGGTATCATTTGTATTGTGGTTCTAATACCTATACAGCTATACTATTGTTTTCAGTAGTAAAATCATCCTCAAAGGCATCCTTTAAGAAAATTCAATGGAACTCACCAACTTCCATTGGCCATATGGTGGCCTTTACATATACAACAAGCGACAAGATACCCAATCGTTCCCACGTATTCTATTGTTTCTTTATTCCTTGTGGTTTTCTATATCTGTGTTGCTTTATTTGCATGCAGAGTGATTTGGAAATTGAAGGTGATTCTCAGTAAACCACAATCCTTAGCAATTGCTAAAAAATGAAGGTTGGGAAGGCGGGTCTATGTTCACACTAATTCCTTTTGGCTCCCTTTCCCTACTAGCAATAATGGAATGTTTTCTCCGGCAGGTAATTCGGAAGGGATGGCTGACCATCAACAACATTGGAATAATGAAGGGAGGTTCCAAGGAGTATTGGTTTGTCCTGACTGCTGAGAACCTATCCTGGTACAAAGATGATGAGGTATGTACTTTTTATGGTTCTCCATGCCGCCATACTGTGACATCTGCAAACTAAATAGATGGTATATACAATGAGTTCCAGTCAATGTTCCTCAGCACCAATGTAGAATCATTGAGGTGGGAGTATTATGTATGTACAGAATGACTGCACCAGCAGAATAGTGAGTGCAGCTCTGGAGTATAAAACAGGATGTAACTCAGGATCAGTACAGGATAAGTAATGTAATGTATGTACACAGTGACTCCACCAGCAGAATAGTGAGTGCAGCTCTGGAGTGTAATAAAGGATGTAACTCAGGATCAGTAATGTAATGTATGTACACAGTGACTCCACCAGCAGAATAGTGAGTGCAGCTCTGGAGTGTAATAAAGGATGTAACTCAGGATCAATAATGTAATGTATGTACACAGTGCCAGCAGAATAGTGAGTGCAGCTGTGGAGTATAATACAGGATGTAAAACAGGATGAGTACAGGATCAGTAATGTAATGTATGTACACAGTGCCAGCAGAATAGTGAGTGCAGCTCTGGGGTATAATGCAGGATGTAACTCAGGATCAGTACAGGATCAGTAATGTAATGTATGTACACAGTGACTGCACCAGCAGAATAGTGAGCCGCAGCTCTGGGGTATAATACAGGATGTAACTCAGGATCAGTAATGTAATGTATGTACACAGTGACTGCACCAGCAGAATAGTGAGTGCAGCTGTGGGGTATAATACAGGATGTACTAGGGATCAGTAATGTAATGTATGTACACAGTGACTGCACCAGCAGAATAGTGAGTGCAGCTGTGGAGTATAATACAGGATGTAACTCAGGATCAATACAGGATATATAGTGTAATGTATGTACACAGTGACTGCACCAGCAGAAAGTGAGTGCAGCTCTGGAGTATAATACAGGATGTAATGCAGGATCAGTACAGGATAAGTAATGTAATGTATGTACACAGTGACTCCAGCAGCAGAATAGTGAATACATCTCTGAATTATGATACAGGATATGACTCAGGATCAGTGCATAAGTAATGTAATGTATGTAGGCAATTTCACAATTTGTTGTGTAGATTTTGGCCGCTGTTTACATATAGTATAAAATAATGATCAGTGATATATGTTCTGCCTTCCTCCATGTGTGATGCTATGTGGATTCCAGCATACAGCTAAACCTTCATCCACTTCCCAGTAAACAGACTGTATGGATTCTTAAGTCTATATTTATTGAGATGATGATGTGAATGATAACGATGAACAATAATAGTGGCTGATCAGGTAAAAACTACAAAGGGAATAAACAGTGTATCAGTACTGGCAGATAACAGAGACAACAGCATGATACAGAGCGCAATTACATCAGTAACTCACATACAGAGGCTGCACTGTTACATCTATCTGAGGCAAAGTACATGCTGCAACACTGTCCTGCTCTATACAGAAATGCAATCTATCTGTAAGCAGTACAAAAGCGCATTAACTAAACTAGGAGATACAGACTACACGGTGGCTGCATAGCTGATCTAGGTGAGTTTCCACGTCAGAACGCTGCGTGTTGGCGCTTGCGGCGCAGCGCCAAACACGCAGCGTCCAGATGTTACACATATGAGGGATTTCAGAATCCCGTCTCACTAGCGTAAAATACGCAGGTGCAACCTGCTAAACGACATGCGGCGCGTCTTTAGACCCCAGCATGTCCTCGCGTATTGCGCGACGGCGTCGCGCAACATAATTAACACGGCTATGTACCCTGCGCTCTTTCCGGAGTGTCGAGGTGTCCTGACACTCTGAAAGAGCGGCGTCAGAAAGGGGGCGGGCTTAGACGGAGCGGAATTCCGCTCCGTCAAAAGCGCTATGGTTCCGGACCGTGGAACCATAGCCTAACACAGACACATAAATGCATTAGACTCACCGAATCGCTGTCAGGGGCAGTGCTTTGTAGGAGAGAGCTAGGAACATGTGTGTAAGACTCACAGGTTGGAAAATGTCTGCAACTTTCGTACCCGGGCAGTACTAACCAGAACACACTGCTCTTTTAAAGGAGAAATATCGTGTATACAGAAAACAGGATAAATGGGTACATAATGAACTCTAATGGTTATAACTGTTACTGCACTATGGAATTAACTTGCTGCACATAAATGGGCAGAACAATATATAACCTTTAAGTGGTAGTAGTGATATTTTGGGGTATTTTTCCTTCCCTGCAGTACTATTATTAATATTATCTATCCCGGATTTATTGTTTTTTTTAGATGGTTTTATCTAGCCACTTCCAGCTCAGTAAGCAGGTCTACAAAAAAAACGCCGACACCGCACTTCTATATCCTCGTCTCTGCCTTGCCCAAAATTACTTACAGATGTACCATTTAGTTTTTTTTCCCTTTTGTGGCATTTCCTCCTTAAATTCTTCCCAGCATAATTTGCTTATTTTCAGACTCCGCACCCTCATTCATAAGTACTGGAGATACGTCACCTGGAACAGTCCTCTGGTTTGTTTTTTTTCGGATTTCTTTTGCACAAGAAGCGTAACACAGATACACTTATGTGGCAGTTTTTGGGTTAGCGACCTGGAACTGAGTTTGGGTGTAATAATCCAAACGGACCGTATCTTGGCTGTAATAAAGGTGTAGAAATGCACCATTGAAAACTGGCCAATAGTCAGCTGTTTAGTAGAGCATGAATTCAAATTTGTCTTTAAAGCAATATATCCCAAGTCACCACTTAAAGGGGCGGCTGCACATCTGCTGGAGGTTTGCCATAAGCAGTAATTGGAAACATGCGCTGGGCTAGGTTTGTCTCCTGAGTTTTCCATGTGCCTCCTGTGCTCATATTTCATTCTTGCACAGTAACCCTTTCCAGGAACGAACGCCCCAGTGATATGAAGTAATACTTGCAGAAACTTATAGCTCAGCCTCAGTCGTCTCTATGAATAGTCATGATTATGCTGGCAGGACAACAAACAGTTCCCCTCCACCACCTTGTTCCTGTAAAAAAAAAACTAATTTGTGTCACTTTGTGCTACAGCATGGGTTTTAATGAAAATAAAGATTGCTGTTCTTGGGGGGAGTTACCATGTGAAGGATCTGGGCAGATATGGGGGTCATTTTTTCCACTTTAGCCTAAAAATAATATTAATAAAAATTTTTGCTATTGGGTCTCATTAAAAATGTTGTACCATTTGGCTTTTACATTCTCTTTTGTTTCCCTGCACATTGCTGACTGCAGGATGAGTTTACTGAGGATCCATCAGTGAGCTTATTCTCACTTTCAGTTAGTAACTTTTTTTTTTTATAACTTTTTACATTTTTAAGAGCTCCTCTCAGCTGATTTCCCATTGCATCAAAGTTCAGATCAACTTAGGTGGTCTCAGAGGAGTTCAGAAAAAGATTGATGAAAAGGCTCCATGAGAACAAGCTCGCTGATGGATTCTCAGATAACTCATTCCGCAGCCAGCAATAGACGGTGCATCACACAGGCCATAAATGCCAAATGGTGCAACTTTTTTGTATTGCAAAAATTATTTTTTATAGCCCAAAATACATGTATCTAATTAAAAATAAAAATGTCCCAGATGGCGTCCTTATCCTTGAATGGACTTGCGCAGGATTAGAAAAAAAAAACGTCTTATTTCTGCCAAAGCAGAACCACACCGGTCTGCAGCTCAGCCCCATTTACTCAGAGCTGAGCTGTAATACCAGACACAACCACAGCACAGGTGTGGCGCTGCTTCTGGAAGTAAGCAGGCGTGATTGTTATGCTATTTTCGCTATTTATTTTTGTAGAAAAAGTACAAGGATTTTTGAGATAGTGTTTTACAATATATTTTACACGTGTTTGAAGTTTGCTTATGAATTTTTATATCATGAAAAGTGTACAAATTACTCTGTAAAAATGCTGTCCACTCATGCGCTGGTTGCCTCAAAATATCCGTTTTTTTAATGATACGGACGCGCTTTATAAAGTCTCTACCTTTTTTTATCCATTTCCATTAATTTTTTTAAACTTGTAAAATTCCCGAATAACTTCGTTAGCGTCCACTTGTCTCGACGGTCAACACAGATCGCCTATAAAAACCACAATGCATCATTCAGCATTGACGCTGCTGAGGTAAAGTGAAAGCTGAGCTCTGATTGGCTGCTCTGGAGAACTAGAACAGTCTGACTGAGGCAGCTTTCCTATCTGGCATTTGAGATCCTTCACGACACACATTTTCTGCTGCATATATATATAGATTCACCTATTAGATCTGTGATCACTGTGAGGTGATTACTGAGGCTGGAGTCACACTAGCGAGAAATACGGACGAGTGCAATGCGAGAAAAAATCACATTGCACTCGGACCAATGTTAATCTATGGGGCAGCTCCCAGCATCCGATTTTTTCTAGTCCGTTTTATACGTGCGAGTGAAATCGCAGCATGCTGCGATTTGCACCGTATTACGCCCGAGACTCGCCAATGCAAGTCTATGGGGGCGAGAAAACATCGGATTACACACGGACCAGACGTGTGACTTGCGAGAAATACGCACCGGTGTCCTTTAGAAAAGCCGGCAATTCATCCCCGGCTATACTGTAAAATCACACTGACAGGTTTAATAAAGAATAGAAAGAATAGATATATACTCATAGAATATATATATATATATTATATATGTCATTGTGACTCATATAATATTTATAGTTCTTAGACTTCTACATAGTATAATAGCCGCTAATTCAATTGCCAGCTTTTGTAAAATTACAAAACCCGACATAAAATGACACATAGTTTACATACAGTTAACCATGTCATTTCATGTAGTTTGATATATGGTTTTCACTGACAATTACATGAGTGTATGTGTGCAAAATTTCATACATGTAGGGGTTAATTCAAGGTGTAAATTCGTTGAAAAAAAATGCATGGGCTTCTGCGCTATTTTCTCCACCAGACAGGAAAAGCCAGCGAGTGGGGGCAGATAATAATAGCCCAGGGAGGGTGCATTTATTTTGTGCCACCCCTGGCTACTAACATCTGCCCCCAGCCACCCCAGAAAAGGCAAATCTATAATTAGATGCGCCCTTTCTGGCACTTAGCCCATCTATTCCCATTGCCCTGTTGCAGTGACTAATGGGTTAATAATGGGTTAAATCCACCTTGCTATTGAAAGGTGACTTTAAGCCAGGTTAATAATTGAGAGTTGTCAATTAGACAACTCTCAATTATTAATCCTATTGTATGAAATAAAAAAAAACACACACACTTTAATAAAAAATCATTTTAATGAAATAAACACACAGTTTTTGACCATCTTTTATTTTACTGGTATTCCTTTGATTCCCTTGTTCTCCTGTAATAAAAAAAAAAATAATAAAACAACATTATTCTTACCTATCCGGTGCTCAGTCACGTGCAATGCTGTAATCCTTCACAAAGGGTTAACTGGTTTACAGCACGCAGCGCAGCTAATGCTGGCAGCTCAGCTGTAAGCCCCCGAATGAATGAGCTCCTCTCCTGGCTGACAGGAGAGGAAGTGATTAGCTGGGAAGCTTAATTGATTGCTTCCCAGGCTAATCAGTTCAGTTCAGGTCAGCCGGGGACTCCCTCTGACGTCACTGATGCTGTGCGGTGTCCCCGGCTGACCTGAACTGATTAGCCTGGGAAGCAATCAATTAAGCTCCCCAGCTAATCACTTCCTTTCCTGTCAGCCGGGAGAGGAGCTCATTCATTCGGGGACTCACTGTACGGATGCCATACGGATGAACCACGGATGTTTTGATGCGAGGAAATCGCATCCTCGCATTGCACACGGATGACATACGGATCACTTTTCAGGGGACTTAATTGCGTATTACGGCCGTATAATATGGTCCGATTTTTTATCGTTGTGTGTGACTCCGGCCTAAGGGCTCATACTCACTTGCTGGAAAAAAAACGGTCAGTTTTCAGGATGGTCCGATTATGTGCAATTGTCATGCGATTTGCATGCGATTTTTTATAGCACCATCTATTGCTTTAGCGATTATCATGCCAAAATCGCATCAAATCGCAGCATGTTGCGATTTTTTTCTCACATCGATTTCGGCAGAGAAAAAAATCGCAAATGAGATGTCACCTATTGAATAACATTGGTCCGATTTGAATCAAATTTTTTATCGGCTGAAAATCATCCGTTTTCGGCTCAAGTGAGTATGAGCCCTAAGGGTGAGTTTCCACGATCAGTAAACGCTGCGTGTTTGGCGCTGTGCGCTGGCGCAGCGCCAAACACGCAGCGTCCAGATGTTACAGCATAGTGGAGAGGATTTTAAGAAATCCCGTCTCCACTATGCGTAACAACACGCAGGTGGCAGACCTGCGTAAACGGACATGCGGCGCGTCTTTTCAGACCGCAGCATGTCCTCGCGTGTTGCGGCGACGGTGCGTCGCCGCAACAGAATTTAACACAGGGCTATGTAGCCCTGCGTTCTTTCCGGAGGTGTTCCGGAGGTGTCCTGAACACCTCCGGAAATAGCACGCGTCAGAAAGGGGGCGGGGCTTAGACAGAGCGGAATTTCCGCTCCGTCCAAAGCGCTGTGGTTCCGGACCGTGGAACCACAGCCTAAGGGTCATAATACTAACGAATGTTTTTTAAAATGCCGCCCAAAACAAAAATGGCAATCTATTGGGAAAGTTAATCCAAAAGCTAAAAAAGCATACGCGCACACAAGGCCGGCAAAATTCTTCATTGTGCGCCGCGCTCCCTATAAGGTGCTGTAACTATAATATTGAGAATCGAGCTACATTGTTATGCAGATATATTCTCCACATTAAGGCTAGGTTCACATTAGCGTTTGCGTGCGCAGCGTATCATCTGCATGCGCAAACGCATGCCAAAACGCAGGCAAACGCATGTTTACGCAGTGTTTTTTTATCCGCATCATCTTACACATGACGCCAAAAAAACCGCTGCGTGTGCATTTTGCATGCGTTTGCGTTGCTTATGCGCATGCATTCGATATGACAGACACCAAAAGGCATATTAAACGCATCCGTACGCATGTCCTTGCGTACCAATGCGTTCCCATAGACAGTAATGCGTTGTTTTGACGCATTCATCCGCATGCGCATGTCAGCGCATATTTGACGGATTTTTGACACTTCAAAAAAATGCACCTGGTTGCATTCACCGGATACTGCCGCGAAATGACGCATACATACGCGTTTGCACACATGTCTTTGCGTACACCATGTTAAAGATATGTAAGCATGACGCATGCGGATCTATGCGGATCAAACGCTGCACGTACAGACGCAAATGTGAAACCAGCCTAAGTACATGAAAAATATGAAAAAGAAAAAGATTTTTTCCAATTAGCTAGACTAGAAGACCTCCTTAAGGAATTTATGGCATATTCATAAATGTCTTGTTGGTGAGGGTCTTGAATTGCTGAACAAGGGTCGGGGATACCCATTGTCCCAGTAGGTAAGGGAACAAGAGCTGTAATGATGCCATAAACATCTGGTAGGAAATTCTCCTTAAAGGCTGAGGTATTTTTAAGATACCCTAGCCAGGGGTGTAACAATAGTGGGTGCAAGGGTTGTAGTCGCATCTGAGTCCTAGAGCCTTGGGGGGCCCAAAAGGTTCCTTTGGCCCATCTAAGAAGAGCAATAGCTGGGGCCTCTGTTGGAGATTTTGCATTGAGGCCCAAGATTCTCTTGTAGGTTATGAAGATGAAAGGGAATGATAACTTATGACCACGAGGTTTGTAGTCAGAAGCATGGAGACACATAGGTCGGCATGTGAGCTGTTTACACATAACGGTATATGAAAATGTTCTATTTTACAAAAGCTACAATGGATTTCCATATCTGGACATGTAATAATGTGTCAATGGTGTCCCTGATGATAACACATTCATTTCCTCTGACTACAGGAGAAAGAGAAGAAGTATATGCTCCCCCTAGATAACCTAAAACTGAGGGATATCGAAAAGGGATTCATGTCCAGCAAACATATCTTCGCCCTGTTCAACACCGAGCAAAGGTAAGTACAAGAGTGAGGTCGAGATGCTGAAAAACTAAAGTTAGCATCGGAACGGCATTATTCAGTGTCTCTCCGGGATGGAGGATTTTGTCAGGTCTAAGCCCCTTCTCACTAGCTGTTTTTAGTCCATATTTTTTTGTCATTTCGGTTTATACAATGCCGTTATATTGCCATATGATATAGGACAATACTGTTATAATGTCCTAAAACAATACCACAGTATGGTGCCCTAAAAAAAACAATATTTCAACCATAACACATATTAATGCTATATCTTTCCCATATATTACTACAGTTCATTTCCAAAATAATGCCACCATACACTTCTGAATGGCTTTATTTTGTTCGTGGAGTTCTTGTACTTTGGGGCCCCCTTTAGAAAATGGTGGCTTTGGGCAATCGTCCAGTTTAGCCATCACCTAAAACTAGCTTTATTGCTGGCTCCATTACTTCCCCTACGTTGGAATTAATCCATGCTAGCCTCCACAACCTTAGACCTAGCGCCCAAGCATCCCAGATTCAGTGCAGCTGGACCAATTTGAGAGGTCTGCCCCGCTGTCCCAGCACGTCAGGGCCTTGTCCCAACTTCCACTCTCTTTTCTTGGGTCTTTATCACTCCGTAGCTCCTCTTCTGGAGAAAGGCTGGCATCTCTGCTCTGCACACATTTACATTAATTAAACAATGCTATTCTTTTTCTGATCTGGTCTCAATCAAACCCACAAGCAGCATCATTGTAGGCAGCATCATTGTAGGCAGGATCTAAAAGCTTTGAGCCACAGCTTGTATATACATTGTATATACAGTGCATTTCTATGTATCTATATTCTAGAGGTAAAGATAAAGTTAGAATTTATTTCTCCTTCGTCTCATTGGGGGACACAGGACTGTGGGTGTATGCTACTGCCGCTAGGAGGCTGACACTAAGTAAACATAAAAAAAGGTTAGCTCCTCCTCCGCCGTATACACCTCAGCACTGGCCGCAGGCAAACCCAGTTCTTGCTTAGTGTCTGATGGAGGCACACGTCTGGTTATTTTTCCAGACCATTTTTTTTTTTTTTCCCTTTCCCACGAAGATGAGATAGGGGCGACGGATCCTATTGAAAGGGTCCGATCTCCCCAAACCATCAACGGGCGAGCACGTGGAGTAAAGCCTCCAACGTATCCTCTCCCGCAACGTGGGACATGAATGCCGGACTCAGCCCTGACCACCCTAAGGTATTGAAACCCTAGGCTGTACAGAGGCAAGAGTTAGTCCGTGCGGCCCCCACTGCACCACCAATGCTAGACTGCGGTGCTGCAAGGAGGCGGACGGTCCCTCTCCTCACCCTCTGAAGGGGTGATGGAGTTAGGGTTCCTGCACCGTCCTACCTTAGTTTGTTATGGAGCCCCCATTTTTACCTACATGACGGAATTTTGTGGGATCACACATCGCCTGAGGAGTAGGAAGAAGACTCTTACCTCCAAGGACGTGTGGCCAAGATTACTGGAGCGGGTAGGAAACACCGCTCAGGGGTTCCAGCTGTTCGTTCCCCCTTCTCCACTCGGCGTCCGCCTCCCGCCTGGACAGCCGCGAGGGTCGCGGTCAGCGCCAGGCCTTTGCAAAATTTAGTCCCCGGCTTTTCCCGGGGACTAGGCCGCGGGCCGGTGTTTACTGTCCGGTGTTAGCCGGAGGGTGGGCCGCGGTCGTAAGGGGGAGGGGGATCCGCCCCCGGCGGCGTCTCCTTCCGGCGGACCCGCCCTCTGACTTGGGGACCTCCTTTCGCCCGGCTTCTGGGCCCCGGTTTTAAAATTTAGTCCCCGGCTTTTTCCGGGGACTGGGCCGCGGGCCGGAATTCTGTGTCCGGCGTCAGCCGGGGGTGGGCCGCTATCGCAAGGGAGATCCGCCCCCGGCGGCGTCTCCTTCCGGTGGACCGCCCTCCGACTTTAGGGCCTTAGCCGGAAATTTAGGCCGCGGCTTCGGCCGGCGCTAGGCCGCGGCTTCAAATTTAGTCCCCGGCTTTTGCCAGAGACTAGGCCGCGGCCGGAAGTAGGTGGGAGGCGCCTCTTGAGAGGCTCGTCTACATGAGCACGCCTCCCTGACAGAGGAGCGCTCCTTTTGAAAAATTTTGGAGCTCTGTTGTGGCTGTTTTCAGGACGCAAGGGATACAGGACTGGGTAAGTCGACACCGCTCAGGGGTTGCTACTACCTCCAGCCTGGTTGTTCCTCTTTACTCCGCACTCTTTTTTCGCCTCTCTGCTGACCGTCACATCCAGTTCATTGCGGACTCTGTGACAGATCCAGAATGTCCAGAAGATCTAAGGTTCATACAGTGCTGTATACCGCATGCATTGCCTGTAGGTCCCCTTTTCCGCACGCCCAGACTTCTCGGGTCTGCGAAGCCTGTGACTCTGAACAGGCTCAGGAACCTGCTCCTATAGCTGAGCCTAGTGCGTCAGGTCCCCCTGAGTGGGCCTTGTCCCTGACTCAATCTGTGGGGTCATTAACAAAAGCGATCGAGTCCCTTCAAGCTCCCGATAGGAGCAGGGACAGTGGTTCACCCGTCTTGGCGACGTCTCATGAACCTCCGGCCTGCAGGGGCCGCGCTCTCACCAGGCAGACGCAGGGGAAGCGAACCCACACTGCGTCGCCTTTGCCGTCCAGGGCCTCGGCATCTTTCAGTTCCGTCTCTCGTTCTCCCTCACCTCTGGCAAGTGATCAGTATTCGGATTCTGATTCAGAAGAGTCCCTTAATTTTGAGGCACCAAATTGTCAGGACACAATTGACAGTTTGATTGAAGCTGTCAATCAAACTTTGGGGATAGACGATGAGTCCACCTTGACCTCCGGTCATAAGGTGTCCTTCAAAAGAGCCAGGCAAACTCATAAGGTTTTTGGGGCTCATCCTGAGTTTGAGGAACTAGTGCAGCGCCACCGAGAGAAACCGGACAAGCGCTTCGCAGGACAAAAGGCTCTCAATACTAGATATCCTTTTGCTCCTGAGCTTCTTAAAAAGTGGGCGGAATCTCCTGCGGTTGATCCTCCTGTGTCGCGTTTGGCGTCTAGGACGCTCCTCTCCCTTCCTAACGGTTCCTCGATCAAGGAACCAACGGATCGTCTGATTGAGAGTTTGGCCCGCTCGGTGTTTGAAGCATCGGGTTCTGCTCTCTCTCCTTCTTTTGCAGCGACTTGGGTTGCTAAGGCCATGATTTCCTGGTCGGAGTCTCTAAATAGAGCTCTTCATGGTATAGAGGTACCGTCTGAAGTAACCGAGATTTCTAATCAGATAGCGCTGGCAGGAGACTTCTTAATTAATGCGTCCATGGATGTGGCAAATTGCTCAGCCCTAGCTGCTGCTAATGCAATTGCCATCAGAAGATCTTTGTGGCTGAGAACCTGGCGAGCAGACTCAATCTCAAAGAAATCGCTTACATCCTTACCATATCAGAGTGGTCGGTTATTTGGCGAAAGGTTGGATCAGCTCATATCTGATGCGACGGGAGGGAAGAGCAGTTTCTTTCCTCAGCAAAAGATTAAGCAGCCTTTTCGCCGACAGCTTCAGCCTCGCTTTAGGGCCTTTCGTAACCCAGGTTGGGCCGCGCCAGCTACCTCCAGCGGTTCAGGTCGGCCTAATCAAGCCAGAGATCGTCAGGTCTCCTACAGGACCAACCCTTTGGGAAGAGGGCGATCTCAACAACCAAGATCAAGAGGCAAACTCCAGAAATATTCGGACAAATGACTGGAGGCAGAATCCGGTCAATTTATCCAGAGTAGGCGGCCGCTTACTCTGGTTTCGCCCCATTTGGCTATCAATTACTCACGACGAGTGGGTCAGAGAAGTAGTCTCCTCGGGGTACAAGATAGAATTTACCAGCCTTCCTTCAAATCGTTTTTTTCCCTCGCGCCTTCCCAAGGAGGAATCTCGGGTTCGCGCCTTATTCAGGGCGGTCGAGTCTCTTTGGCACAGCGGGGTTGTTGTACCTGTTCCGGAAATCGAAAAAGGTCGGGGGTTTTATTCCAACCTGTTCATCGTACCCAAAAAAGACGGTACCGTAAGACCCATTCTGGATCTAAAGCGACTGAACCGGTTTGTCAGAATTCGTCATTTCCGAATGGAGTCTCTCCGTTCTGTCATTGCAGCCATGGAAAAAGGGGAATTTCTAGCATCAATAGACATTCAGGATGCCTATCTTCACATCCCCATATTTCCTCCTCATCAGAAATTTCTTCGGTTTGCTGTCGGCAAACTTCATCTTCAGTTCACAGCCTTGCCTTTCGGGCTAGCCACAGCCCCCAGGGTGTTCACAAAGGTCATGGCTGCTGTTGTGTCCATTCTGCACTCCAGGGGGGTAGTCATCCTGCCTTACTTAGACGACCTCCTCATCAAGGGTCCGTCTTTTTAGACCTGCGAGGAAAGTGTCAGCATTACGTTAGACACCCTTGCTCGCCTGGGGTGGCTGGTGAATATGAAGAAGTCATCTCCCGTGCCATCTCGGAAGATTACCTTTTTAGGGATGAATTTCGACACCGCTCAGGGGTTGATAATTCTTCCTCAAGACAAGGCCTTGGTTCTCCGTCAAGAGGTACGGATCCTTCGCCAACCAATTCCTCACACCATCCGGTTTTGCATGAGGGTCCTAGGAAGGATGGTGGCAGCAATCGAGGCGATTCCATTTGCCCAATTTCATCTTCGCCCCCTTCAACATGCACTCTTGGCAGTATGGGACGGGAGCCTTTACTCCCTCAATCTTCGGTGTCGTCTGTCCCTGCAGGTCAGACAGACTCTAATGTGGTGGACGAAGAACACCACTCTTCGACAGGGTCGGTTGTTTCCTCCAAATTTCTGGTTGGTTGTCACAACGGATGCCAGCCTGCTCGGATGGGGAGCAGTGTTTCGTCACCACACAGCCCAGGGAACTTGGTCTCAGCAGGAATCGACTCTTCCGATCAATATTTTAGAGATCCGAGCTATTCGGCTGGCTCTGAGGCATTTTCACCAGCATCTGGCGGGCCACCCAGTCAGAATACAATCGGACAATGCCACGGCAGTGGCATACATAAACCATCAGGGAGGTACCCGCAGCAGGGCGGCCATGCACGAGGTAAAACAGATTCTGACCTGGGCAGAGGTAAATCACTCTGTGATTTCAGCGGTCCACATTCCGGGCGAGGAAAATTGGGCTGCGGATTTTCTCAGCCGTCACGGCATAGCGTCAGGGGAATGGTCACTTCATCCCGAGATTTTTCAGCAGATATGCCGACGCTGGGGAACCCCAGATGTGGACCTGATGGCTTCCAAGATAAATGCCAAGGTGCCCAACTTCGTCTCCCGGTACCGGGATCCGCAGGCATTTGCAGTAGACGCTCTGGTCCTACCATGGAATCAGTTTCATCTTCCATACTTGTTTCCACCAATAGCCCTTCTCCCAAGGGTGATCAGAAAGATCAGGATAGAGGGGGTTCCTGCGATATTAATCGCTCCGGATTGGCCGCGCCGCTCATGGTACGCGGAGCTGGTACAATTGCTCGCCGACGCTCCCTGGCGACTGCCAGAGCGCGTGGACCTTCTCTCCCAGGGCCCAGTTTTACCACCAGAACTTAGCGTCCTGTGTTTGACGGCCTGGCCGTTGATCTTGGATCCTGACCAGGGCTGGTTTCTCTAAAAAGGTCGCCGCAACGATGCTAACGCCCGAAAGCCCGTTTCGGCTCGCATCTACCACGGTACTTGGAAGGTCTTTTTGCTTGGTGCAGGGAACATGGTTGTTCCCCGCTTCGGTTTTCAATTCCAAACATTCTGTCATTCTCCAGCAGGCCAGATTCAGGTCTAGCACCAAGTACGCTTAGACGCCAGATATCAGCCTTATCAGTGCTTTTTCAGCGAAGAATCGCGTCTAATTTTCAGGTTAGGACCTTTATTCAAGGGGTTGTCCATATAGTTCCCCCCTACAAGGCTCCCTTAGATGTTTGGATCTCAATCTAGTCCTGGGAGTCCTGCAGGAGTCTCCTTTTGAACCTTTGCAGGAGGTTTCTCTGTCATTTCTTTCCTGGAAAGTGGTGTTTTGGTAGCCATAACATCCATAAGGCGGGTTTCGGAGCTGGCCGCACTGTCTTGTCGAGCTCCGTACTTGCTTTTCCTCAGATAAGGTGGTGCTCAGACCAACACCACCTTTTTTGCCTAAAGTCGTGTCCTCTTTTCATATTAATGAGGACATTGTTTTGCCCTCATTTTGCCCAGCTCCGACCACCGAGTGGAGAAGGCTCTCCATACCTGGATCTGGTGAGAGCACTCAGGAGATATGTTTCTCGGACGGCGTCTTTTCGGCAGACGGACACGCTGTTTGTTCTCCCTGAGGTCGCAGGAAGGGACTCGCTGCCTCTAAATCAACCTTGGCTAGGTGATTCGGTTAGCCATTCAGGAGGCTTACCGCTCAGAGGCGCGGTAGTTCCCCGCAGGATCAAGGCTCACTCCACCCGAGCGTGGGTGCCTCCTGGGCCCTTCGCATCAGGCTTCGTGGAACAGGTTTGTAAAGTAGCAACCTGGTCCAGTCTGCATACTTTTTCCAAGCATTATAATGTCCATACCCAGGCTTCTGCAGATGCCAATCTGGGTAGAAGGATTCTCAGGCGCGGTTGCGCACCTATAGGCAATGCCTGTTATAAATTACACTGTGGAGTCGATTTCCCACCCAAGGGACTGCTTTGGGACGTCCCACAGTCCTGGTCCCCCAATGAGACAAGGAGAAATACGGATTTTTGTGTTACTCACCGTAAAATCTTTCTCCGAGACGCTCATTGGGGGACACAGCACCCTCCCTTATAGCCGGCTGGCTTTATATTGAGTAAACTATTCTCCTTAAGTTGGTAATCAGCAGTTTTTTTTCTTCTGGATATACTGTATCTGTGTTAACTCTTGATTTATTTTTTAGCCCTCTACTGCTTTTTGCACTAAACTGGTTTGCCTGCGGCCAGTGCTGAGGTGTATACGGCGGAGGAGGAGCTAACCTTTTTTATGTTTACTTAGTGTCAGCCTCCTAGCGGCAGTAGCATACACCCACAGCCCTGTGCCCCCAATGAGCGTCTCGGAGAAAAGGATTTTACGTGAGTAACACAAAAATCCGTATTTCTTCCTATAAAATTACTAAAAAAAATGAAAAACAATTATAGCAATGTAATTTTACTGCTCTTTAAAAAAAAATCACAAATCCGCAAACTGCAGACGTATTTGGTGCCTCTGTAATCGTAACAACCCTCACAACACATTGATCCAATTATTTACGGCAATCAGTACACGGTGTAAAAAAAATGGGATTTTTTTTCCATTAAACCCATAAAAATGTAATAAAATTGTAATGCTGAGGCCATATTCATAAGTAGCACAAATACTGCATTTTTTTCTACTGCTTTTTCTCTGCACAATTTCTGCAGGTGTCCGTACCACACGACACAATAGCAATTTTCTCTGATTATGCATGTTTGCATAAAAAAAACTTCAGTGCAGAATCGAAACTTTTCTGTACATAAAAAACCACATTACCCAAAAGCTACTTTATAAACTGCACCAAAAACACACAAATAATTGGAAAGGGCACCAAAAATGCAACACAAATACAATAATTGTGACCCCCATCGACACCTCCTCCTTCCAGGATAAAGGAAATAGTAAATGGGTGTGGCTTGGAGAGTGGCTAGTGACATGGTCAAAAAATTTTCCAAGGCGTGCTACTTGTTGAAACCCCTTTTTCTCAACGTAGTGTTTGGATTAGAGGGGTAGTCAAACTAGAAAAAAAAACAGTTTTATATAGAATTATTTCATGTGCAATAGGAACCTGTTCACACATACATGCAAGACAGCAAAAAAGGAAAAACCTAATTGCATACTCCATGAAGTTCACATAAATGCACACACTGATATTATATCTACATCTGTTAAGTTTATATAGAATTATTTAATGTGCATGTAGTCAGACTAGAGGGTCTTCTTTTCATTTTTGCTTTTATGCCTTCTAATGTACCAATATCCATTCCATGTCCAAAAGTTGAGTTACCCTTAAAATCACCAAATAAGTAATAACTGGATATGTCACATGTAATTTTTCAGTTCATTCCAAAATTGTTATCTCTGTGGTCCTTAAAGAACGTTTACAAGGAATTTCCGTCAACTGGAGTTGGCCTGCGAGACTCAAGAGGAGGTGGACAGCTGGAAGGCCTCATTCCTACGTGCCGGTGTTTACCCAGAAAGAGTTGGGTACGTACAAAGATATCACGCATGATGGTAGAATGTGATGTCCCCATACAAATGCTTTCAATATCGTCAAGAGTGTGGAAGTCCTATACACTGGCCAAATGTTCATTGAAGTCCAAAATGAATATCTAAGACACCCTTTATGAGTCGTTATAGTGCAACCTTCTTACTTCGTTTGACATCATTTTGATATAATGCTCCTCTGGGGCGGACCTAGACAGAGTGGGCCCCCCTGTGCAAGTAAAAAAGTAAAATGAGCCCCACTTTTGTGTCCGTGACAAAAGCTGCTTGTTGCTTTGGAAGTGGAAGTGAGCCCCCTTACTTCTTGGGCCCTTTTGCAGCTGCACAGGTTTTCACCAATGGTGTGTCCACCACCCCTGATTTTACCCCATTTTGACAGTTCCTCAAAAAGCTCCAAATGAGTTTGTCCTTTGGTTTCCAGCCATTACTAGGCTCAAAAGTCCCAGTTTACTCACTTGTCCTCTCTTGTACGGACATCTTTGGTGATTTTACGGACTTTTGGTTCTTCCCTTATTTGATCTTTTCCTGTTTTGATAAATTTGAGCCCCAGGATCCCTCCTTAACCACTAACTGTAGTGTTTTTCTATTTTGTCCCCTTTTTTGTGTGTTTTATTCTATTCTGTTGTGGCTCAATCTGACTTCAAAGGACAAGGATAAAGTAAGTTGTGCGATCAGCTTCCGGGGGAGTCATGATGCTTTCTCTCCTGCTTCTTTAACAACCTCACTTTCCTTTCTTTTCCTTCCATGAAAAAGGCCCCCCGCTGCTCAAGACAGAGTTTTCAGGGGGGGGCTAACAGTTTTCCCTGGCCGTCCTCATCATTTTTATCCTCAGTTCCGTCTGTTTCCAAGTCTAGTCAGAACATTTAATTTGGGGTCTTTCCCTCTCTTTTTTCTCTCTCCTGGTTCTGACATTCTCCTGATTTTCTTCATTAACATTATTTTTATTTTGCATGCCTTGACATAAGACATTGAACCGGTCCAGCCTAGGTTGCCCTTGAGGTCTTTATTTTCTGTACCCCCCAAAGTTTTACCCCATTTCAGATTTTCAAAATCATTTGAAAATAACCTATGACAAGGCATCCAGAGCGAAAGAAAACAAATGAAAAATATAATGATCAAATCCCAGTTTTGGTTAAATATGGAGTCCTTGGCTCTTTCGGTTCAGTGTCGGTAGCAAACTATGCCATGGACACAATTGTGAAGGGACCTGCTGTTCCCATGCTTAATCTTTTTTCTACATTTTTGCTTCTCTTGTCCTGCAGGCTAGTGAGTCTGAGGAGAATGGCTCTGACAGCTTCATGCATTCAATGGATCCTCAACTGGAGAGGCAGGTGGAGACCATCCGTAACCTGGTGGATTCCTACATGGGCATTGTCAACAAGACCATCCGGGACCTCATGCCCAAAACTATTATGCATCTCATGATAAATAATGTAAGTGCCTCAGTAGAAATTTCGCTAAAAAGACCACCTATTTAAAGATTCAACACCTTTGGCTTGAAAAAAATTAATTTGACATGTTAGTGATTACCTTAGCCATTCTTCAATCTTTGTTCCTTCGTTCATTTTCATCCTCACAAGTTTCAAACTTTTTTCATGTATGAGTGTCTCTCCCATAATACAGGCTATAAGTGAGATCTTTGTGTATCTTCATTAGCTCCTATATCAGCACAGCTTCTATCCTCCACTTATTTCATCTTCTTATGATTTCCTTCATGCCTATTTTCTCTGCTCTCCCTGAGACTGTATATATAGTGGGTACTGAAAGTATTCAGACCCCTTTAAATTTTTCACTCTTTGTTTCATTGCAGCCATTTGGTAAATTCAAAAAAGTTCAATTTTTTCTCATTAATGTACACTCTGCACCCCCATCTTGACTGAAAAAAACAGAAATGTAGAAATTTTTGCAAATTTAATAAAAAAGAAAAACTGAAATATCACATGGTCATAAGTATTCAGACCCTTTGCTCAGACACTCATCTTAAGTCACATGCTGTCCATTTCCTTGTGATCCTCATTGAGATGGTTCTACTCCTTCATTGGAGTCCAGCTGTGTTTAATTAAACGATAGGACTGATTTGTAAAGGCGCACACCTGTCTATATAAGACCTCACTGCTCACAGTACATGTAAGACCATATGAGAATCATGAGGTCAAAGGAACTGGCCAAGGAGTTCAGAGACAGAATTGTGGCAAGGCACACATCTGGCCAAGGTTACAAAAAATTTCTTTCAGTATTCAAGGTTCCTAAGAGCAGATGTGGCCTCCATAATCCTTAAATGGAACAAGTTTGGGACCACCAGAAGTCTTCATAGACCTGGCCGTCCAGCCAAACTAAGCAATCGGGGAGAAAAGCCTTGGAGGAGAGGTAAAGAAGAACCCCAAGATCACTGTGGCTGAGCTCCACAAATGCAGTAGGGATATGGGAGAAAGTTTCCACAAAGTCCACCAGTTGGACCTTTATGGCAGAGTGGCCCGACGGAAGCCTCTCCTCAGTGCCAGACATATGATTGCCCGCATAGAGTTTGCTAAAAAAAAAAAAAAAAACACATGAAGGACTCCCAACTATTAGAAAATAAGAGTCTCTGGTCTGATGAGACGAAGATAGAACTTTTGGTGTTTAATTCTAAGCGGTATGTGTGGAGAAAAACCAAGCACTGCTCATCACCTGCCCAATACAGCTGCCAAAAGTTTTTGA
>JARQOD010000008.1:129072572-129101052 GCA_033576555.1 Oophaga sylvatica
GACCAATAGGAGAGAATAGGGCAATGATCACACATGCTCATTACTGCTCCAATACAGACCCATAGGAGAGAATAGGGCAATGATTACACATGCCCATTACCGCTCCAATACAGACCCATAGGAGAGAATAGGGCAATGATCACACATGCACACCACCACTCCTATATGGACCCATAGGAGAGAATAGGGTAATGATCACACATGTACACTACTGCTCCTATACAGACCCATAGGAGGAATAGGGCAATGATCACACATGCACACCACCGCTCCTATATGGACCCATAGGAGAGAATAGGGCAATGATCACACATGTACACTACTGCTCCTATACAGACCCATAGGAGAGACTAGGGCAATGATCACACATGTACACTTCTGCTCCTATATAGACCCATAGGAGAGAATAGGGCAATGATCACACATGTACACTACTGCTCCTATACAGACCCTTAGGAGGAATAGGGCAATGATCACACATGCACACCACCACTCCTATATGGACCCATAGGAGAGAATAGGGCAATGATCATACATGTACACTACTGCTCCTATACAGACCCATAGGAGAGAATAGGGCAATGATCACACATGTACACTACTGCTCCTATACAGACCCATAGGAGGAATAGGGCAATGATCACACATGCACACCACCACTCCTATATGGACCCATAGGAGAGAATAGGGCAATGATCACACATGTACACTTCTGCTCCTATACAGACCCATAGGAGAGAATAGGGCAATGATCACACATGTACACTACTGCTCCTATACAGACCCATAGGAGGAATAGGGCAATGATCACACATGCACACCACCACTCCTATATGGACCCATAGGAGAGAATAGGGCAATGATCATACATGTGTGTCGACCCGCCACCACAATTGTGGGTTACCAGGGCAATGGGGTACTCAGAGCCGAGCCCGTAGAAGTCTATGGGGATTGTCACAGGTAGCTGTGGCTCGGTCTGTGGCCCTGGCGGTCTGGCGTATGTTGGGGATATATTTACAGGGGATTGATTTATGTACAGTTCGTGACGCCACCTGTAGTATTCTGGTAATTAGTACCAGCGCTGCTGTAGATCTCTGAGGGGATGGTGAGGCAGCTAGATGTCGGGTCCCCTACAGGTGGGACTGGTCCCTCAAAGTCTATGGGATTTGTGAAGTCGGGTGCAGATAAAGAACACAGTCTCACACGGTCAGCGTCTTTCCATACCTTTACTTGTAAGATGTTCAAGCAGGTCCCAGGGAGGCTGATCCAAGGAGGATGTATTTCGAGATAGCAGCTGGGCAAGTTGGGGCCTCCTTTACTTCCAATATGACGAGTCCAACTAGCATGAAGCGTAGTTCCCTCCAATAAATCTGGTTCTTCTACCACCATGCATGAAGCTATGGTGATGCTTCGGTCCCAGTAACCGGTTAACAGTGCAGGACTTCCAATCCTAAAGCACTCACAATATCTACCACTGTGCCTTTCGCCTTGCCCGTGCTGGTAGCATAAGCATCCCTCACTTCACAGATATATATATCAGTCAGTTCCTTCTTAGTTCCTTCCAGAGCTTGCTAGCAGAATACCAGTAATACTTTTAGGCAGGAGCACGTCTCTGAACCTCTACCGTCCTCTAGACAGGCGTCTGAATTCTCTGCAGCTCACTCCTCTCCTCCTGCACAGTCTTCACACTCTGACTGAACACTAACTGTCTGACTGACCAACTGACCACTCCCTGCTGATGTCACTAGCTTATGTACCTGTGGGCGTGTCAAAGTGCATGTTGGAATGAATGTTCATTTAGCATTAAACTGCTATCTCTCCACACATCCTCCAGGGTACTGCGTGTGCCTTCACACACCAGGGCTACACATTCCCCCATGGTAAAAGACAGCACTCCCGGGCTGTGAAATACAAGAAGACAGAAAATTTTGTTTATGCATAACAACAAACATTAACTTCTTCCCATCCGGGAGGTACGAATATCTTGAACGTTGCATTAAACATAGAAAAATACACAAAGTATTAAATAGACATTTTTCATATTAACGGTACAAACTACTTTCACTTTTATAAAAACTTATATACATCTTCTCAGCTGCGGTAAACCCTGTCTGGGTCCTACCGTTCTTCACATCTCTTTATTAATTTCTGTTACACTTTCCATCCCGGGGGCTGGAACAATGCGATGATCCCTAGATCTCATGACGAACAGATCATGTGCTGCGATCAGAGTCTGGGTCGCAACAGTCTTTGTATGAACCATCAGGGGCGCAACGGGTATCTCTTTCTCGTGAGACGCCGACTGCGTCTCAATTTGCGTTGCAGGGGGCGATTCAGCTGTAACCGCAGTTTGCGATGTAGATTGGGTCGCCGATTGCGATGCAGAGTAGGTCGCCGATTGCGATACTGAGGTGTACGCAGGGGGCGATGCGGAATAGGACGCACAATGCTGGTGTGATGCAGAGCAGGAAGCAGGTGTGCGCAATGGCTCAATTGAGGACGCACTAACCTGCTGCTGTCGCTGCTCCATCTCTTCCCAGTCGCTCTCCATCATTGACGGCTGGGTCCCCGCCGGTGTCCCTACCAGGGATTGATCATCTGCTGCGGCCTCCTGGCCGGGCGGGCGTTCCGGAACTGGCGGTACCTCCTCAACCTCCTTTGCCTCCACCGCTCCATCGGTGGGATCAGGATCGGTACTTTTGGGGGCAGCCTCCGGTTTCTCTTCAGCCTTCCTCAGCAGGGAACTTGGGAATTCAGGAGACGGCATTATGCTTGTAGGAGAGAACACTGCGTCCCTCAGCAGCCGCTGTTTCAGGGCACGCCAGCGTCTCTCTATCTCCTTCATTCCTTTTCGGTGGGGACAGGACCTTCGTCGCAGGCGCTCTGATGTCAGAGCGTTCACTTCCTGTCGCAGGACCTGCCGCTGAGTCAGAGCTGGGGGCGGAGCCAGGCAACAGCGCGCTTTTACAGGTACGCCCACCTTCTTCTCCAGCGCCTGAGGGCGCGAATATGGCGGCAAAATGGCGGATTTTAGCGCCAAAAGTGCAAACAGTCCTTTTCACAAAAAACAAGTCCTTAGGCACACAGGGCTCGCAATTTCGCGAGTTTCGCATCCTGTTCGTGACGCCAAGTTTTTGTGTCGACCCGCCACCACAATTGTGGGTTACCAGGGCAATGGGGTACTCAGAGCCGAGCCCGTAGAAGTCTATGGGGATTGTCACAGGTAGCTGTGGCTCGGTCTGTGGCCCTGGCGGTCTGGCGTATGTTGGGGATATATTTACAGGGGATTGATTTATGTACAGTTCGTGACGCCACCTGTAGTATTCTGGTAATTAGTACCAGCGCTGCTGTAGATCTCTGAGGGATGGTGAGGCAGCTAGATGTCGGGTCCCCTACAGGTGGGACTGGTCCCTCAAAGTCTATGGGATTTGTGAAGTCGGGTGCAGATAAAGAACACAGTCTCACACGGTCAGCGTCTTTCCATACCTTTACTTGTAAGATGTTCAAGCAGGTCCCAGGGAGGCTGATCCAAGGAGGATGTATTTCGAGATAGCAGCTGGGCAAGTTAGGGGCCTCCTTTACTTCCAATATGACGAGTCCAACTAGCATGAAGCGTAGTTCCCTCCAATAAATCTGGTTCTTCTACCACCATGCATGAAGCTATGGTGATGCTTCGGTCCCAGTAACCGGTTAACAGTGCAGGACTTCCAATCCTAAAGCACTCACAATATCTACCACTGTGCCTTTCGCCTTGCCCGTGCTGGTAGCATAAGCATCCCTCACTTCACAGATATATATATCAGTCAGTTCCTTCTTAGTTCCTTCCAGAGCTTGCTAGCAGAATACCAGTAATACTTTTAGGCAGGAGCACGTCTCTGAACCTCTACCGTCCTCTAGACAGGCGTCTGAATTCTCTGCAGCTCACTCCTCTCCTCCTGCACAGTCTTCACACTCTGACTGAACACTAACTGTCTGACTGACCAACTGACCACTCCCTGCTGATGTCACTAGCTTATGTACCTGTGGGCGTGTCAAAGTGCATGTTGGAATGAATGTTCATTTAGCATTAAACTGCTATCTCTCCACACATCCTCCAGGGTACTGCGTGTGCCTTCACACACCAGGGCTACACACATGTACACTACTGCTCCTATACAGACCCATAGGAGAGAATAGGGCAATGATCACACATGTACACTACTGCTCCTATACAGACCCATAGGAGAGAATAGGGCAATGATCATACATGCGCACTACCTCTCCTATATAGACCCATAGAAGAGAATAGGGCAATAATCACACATGCGCACCACCGCTCCTCTATACACCCACAGAAGAGAATAGGGCAATAATCACACATGCGCACCACCGCTCCTCTATACACCCACAGAAGAGAATAGGGCAATAATCACACATGCGCACTACCGCTCCTATATAGACCATCAGAAGAGAATAGGGCAATGATCAGACATGCGCACTACCGCTCCTATATACACCCATAGAGGAGAATAGGGCAATGATCACACATGTGCACTACCGCTCCTATATACACCCATAGGCCGGGGTCACACTTGCAAGAAACTCGCACAAGTCTCGCACCTCAGTACCCAGCACTGCCGCCGGCACTCGGTACCGGAGTGTGCGGCTGCATGTATTTCTATGCAGCTGAACGCTCGGGTCCAAGTGCCAGCGGCAGTGCCGGGTGTTGAGGTGCGAGACTCGTGTGAGTTTCTCGCAAGTGTGACCCTGGCCATAGAGGAGAATAGGGCAATGATCACACTGCACACTACTGCTCCTATATAGATCCATAGGAGAGAATAGGGCAATGATCACACTGCACACTACTGCTCCTATATAGATCCATAGGAGAGAATAGGGCAATGATCACACATGCACACTATTGCTCCTATAAAGATCCATAGGAGAGAATAGGGCAATGATCACACTGCACACTACCGCTCCTATAAAGATCCATAGGAGAGAATAGGGCAATGATCACACTGCACACTACCGCTCCTATATAGACCCATAGGAGAGAATAGGGCAGTGATCACACCTGATTTTCCATTTGTTAATCAGAGTTTGAATGCTGCTGACTGGCATTATCAATTCCTTGGATATCTTTTTGTATCCCTTTCCTGTTTTATACAGTTCAACTACCTTTTCCCGTAGATCCGTTGACAATTCTTTTGCTTTCTCATGACTCACAATCCAGAAACATCAGTGGCTGGATGAAAGATGCAAGAGTCTGTCTGGATCCCAGAAACTCACTCAGCTTTTATGCACACACACTGATTACAAGCAAACAGGTCACAGGTGAGGATGTGACCTTTAGTAGACAATAAAACCCACTTGTGTCAACTTCTGTGCATATTATCAAGCCCAAATCAGGGTATGTAAACTTTTTATCAGGGTCATTTGGATGTTTTGGGTTGTCATTATGATTTAAAAAGAGAAAACACAGTAGTTTGGCTTCACCCAACCACTAACCATGAGTGGAGAAAAAGGTTTGGTGTTATCATTCATATTCTCTGAAAAAAGGCCAAGAAAGCAAACATTCTGCCAGGGTATGTAAACTTTTGAGCACAACTGTACACTACCGCTCCTATATAGACCCATAGGAGAGAATAGGGCAATGATCACACATGCGCACTACTGCTCCTATATAGACCTATAGGAGAGAATAGGGCAATGATCACACATGCGCACTACTGCTCCTATATAGACCTATAGGAGAGAATAGGGCAATGATCACACATGCACACTACTGCTCCTATATAGACCCATAGGAGAGAATAGGGCAATGATCACACATGGGCACTACCTCTCCTATATACACTGATAGGACAGAATAGGGCAATGATCACACATGTGCACTACCGCTCGTATATAGACCCATAGGAGAGAATAGGGCAATGATCACATATGCGCACTACTGCTCCTATATACACCCATAGGAGAGAATAGGGCAATGATCACACATGCACACTACCGTTCCTATATGGACCCATAGGAGAGAATAGGGCGCTGATCACACATGCGCACTACTGCTCCTATATACACCCATAGGAGAGAATAGGGCACTGATCACACATGCACACTACTGCTCCTATATAAACCCATAGGAGAGAATAGGGCACTGATCACACATGCACACTACTGCTCCTATATACACCCATAGGAGAGAATAGGGCAATGATCACACATGCGCACTACTGCTCCTATATGGACCCATAGGAGAGAATAGGGCAATGATCACACATGCGCACTACTGCTCCTATATGGACCCATAGGAGGGAATAGGGCAATGATCACACATGTACACTCCTGCTCCTATATACACCCATAGGAGAGAATAGGGCAATGATCACATATGCACACTACTGCTCCTATATGGACCTATAGGAGAGAATAGGGCGCTGATCACACATGCACACTACTGCTCCTATATAGACCTATAGGAGAGAATAGGGCAATGATCACACATGTGCACTACCGCTCCTATATACACCCATAGGACAGAATAGGGCAATGATCACACATGCACACTACTGCTCCTATATAGACCCATAGGAGAGAATAGGGCAATGATCACACATGCGCACTACTGCTCCTATATAGACCCATAGGAGAGAATAGGGCAATGATCACACATGCACACTACCACTCCTATATAGACCCATAGGAGAGAATAGGGCAGTGGTCACACATGCACACTACTGCTCCTATATAGACCTATAGGAGAGAATAGGGCAATGATCACACATGTACACTACCACTCCTATATAGACCTATAGGAGAGAATAGGGCAATGATCACACATGTACACTACCACTCCTATATAGACCCATAGGAGAGAATAGGGCAGTGGTCACACATGCGCACTACCACTCCTATATAGACCCATAGGAGAGAATAGGGCAGTGATCACACATGGGCAGTACTGCTCCTATATACACCCATAGGACAGAATAGGGCAATGATCACACATGCACACTACTGCTCCTATATAGACCCATAGGAGAGAATAGGGCAATGATCACACATGCGCACTACTGCTCCTATATAGACCCATAGGAGAGAATAGGGCAATGATCACACATGCACACTACCACTCCTATATAGACCCATAGGAGAGAATAGGGCAGTGGTCACACATGCACACTGCCACTCCTATATAGACCTATAGGAGAGAATAGGGCAATGATCACACATGTACACTACCACTCCTATATAGACCTATAGGAGAGAATAGGGCAATGATCACACATGTACACTACCACTCCTATATAGACCCATAGGAGAGAATAGGGCAGTGGTCACACATGTACACACCCTCCTCTATACACCCATAGGACAGAATAGGGCAATGATCACACATGCACACTACTGCTCCTATATAGACCCATAGGAGAGAATAGGGCAGTGGTCACACATGCGCACTACCACTCCTATTACCAATGATAGAGAATAGAGCAGTGGTCACACCTTCTACAGTTCCTACATAGACCATTGTTCTAATTTTCTACAACCTAAAAATGAAAGTAATTCAAACACAAAGTTTATTAGAAAGCTGCAGAACTTTGGAAATTCTCTTGTGATATTTTTGATTTAGTCAACACCCAACATCTAGAACTACAAATGTAGCCAAGAAGTGCTAGATACAGCTCTGAATTCTAAGGTTATTTTCCAAGATTATGAACCCCCATATGTGTGGACCACCAGTCAGTGTGACTTCTTGATGGACCATCCAAGTCTTCTTCTTAGGCCTCTTTCACACTTACTGTCTCAGGTATGTGTGGTGACAGTTTTCACACGTACCGGAGACACTGACACACGTAGACCCATTGAAATGAATGGGTCTGTGCACGTCAGCGTGTTTCCATGGACCGTGTGTCCATGTGCACCACACGTAGACATGTCCTTTTTTTACCATCAGCACGGGCGGCAAAAGTCCCACAGCACACGGAGAACACACATTGATGTCATCTGTGTGACACGCATCGGCACCCGGGAAGAAGTGCTACAGTAAGCGCTGTTCCCCGGCGGCAGGTGCTGAAGACGGCTCTCATCATTCTCCCATGCTCTGCCGGCGAGAGCAGGGAGCAGGGGAGAATGATGAGAGTTATATTAAAGTCAGAGCGATGACAGCAGGTGGGGGCTTTTGGGACTATTACTCCCATCATCCGACACTTGCTGCCGCTAATAACAGTGACAGCAGGAGCGGATGATCGAGGTATTCCTCCCCCGCCGCCGCCTGCGATATAACTAAATATATTAATGAAAAAAATGGCATGGGTTCCCCCTATTTTCTTTAACCAACCAGGCAAAACTCACAGCTGGGGGCTGCAACCATCAGCTGTCAACTTCAGCAAGGTTGGTTATCAAGAATACAGGGGTCCCCACGCCGTTTTTTTTATTATTTAAATAAATAATTTAAAAAAACAGCATGGGGTCCCCTCCATTTTTCACAACCAGCCTTGCTAAAGCTCACAGCTGGGGGCTGGTATTCTCAGGCTTGTAAGGAGCCATTGATATAGACCCCCCAGCCAAAAAACAGCAGCCCGCAGCTGCCCAGAAATGGCACATCTATTAGATGCGCCAATTCTGGCGCTTTGCCCAGTTAGATCGCAAGCGGCGGGGGAGGCATACTCTGATCATCCACTCCTGCTGTCACTGTTATTTGCGGCAGCTGGTGTCGGATCATGGAGTAATAGTTCCAAAAGCCTCCACCTGCTGTCATCGTTCTGACTTTAATATAACTCTCATCATTCTCCCCTGCTCCCTGCTCTCGCCGGCAGAGCATGGGAGAATGATGAGAGCAGTCTTCAGCACCCGCCGCCGGGGAACAGCGCTTACTGTAGTGCTTCTTCCCTGTCGGCCTTCCGTGTGGTTCTGATGCAGCACACGGTTGCCACACATGTGCTGCAAGTATTACACACATGGACATGGATATCTCCGGTACCGTTTTTTCCGGTACCGGAAATAGACGTGTGAAACCGGCCTTAGGTATTACTTGGAGACATTTGGTCAACGCTGCGGTAGAACCTAGAAAACCCCAGTAGACACCTCATTATTTCCAAGTGTCCTTCCTCTTGGAGACCTGTCCTTTCTTCATCTGTAGCAGTCATCTCCATCATGTCGGTCTCCAAATGTTGCAAAACAACCACCCTTTGGAGACCACTGATCTAAGGAGACCTTAGTTTGTGCTTTTGTCCTGATGCCCCTTCTAGCGCTGTTTACACAAGCCCATTTATTAGGATTTCCATGGCCAACGCTGGTAATAATTGAGGTCCTGCTTTGTGTAACTAGACCCTCTCCTCCATTTACCAATGAGATAAGCGTCGTACCCACTGATGTCTCTTCTGCTCGTCCTTGTGATCTGTCTCTTCCACTCACACCTGATGATTCTTTTGCTTCCTCGCGTGTTCACTTTGCATTCACCGTCCTTATACCTCACCGCCATCTCCTTTTTCATTGCTTTCTGGTATTGCTGTGCTCTGCTGGTTGTCCAAAAATTAACCGTGCTGGCAACTCGGACCGATTGTCACTTCCTGTCATCTCACACACTCATCAAACCGATTCCTCACATTATTCCTACGTACCAACCACAACACACTGCCGAAATGTGAATTACTGTTGCCCTTCCATCTCACCATCAATGGAGTCATGTATAAAAACTAGCGGAGAGAATAACAATGGTGACCAATCAGATGCGAGATTACATTTTGAATCCTTCGCTTTTAAAATGACAGTTGCAATCTGATTGGTTGTTGTCGAGACCTCTGCTATTTTTTCATTCACGACCCAGATTAATTCAGCTCCTCGTGTATCCGCCTTTTCCAAACCATACCGCATGTCCTTGGCGTATGAGAAATAATTGTGATTTTGTGATCTCGCTGTGTTTGCTCTCTGTTTCACACGCACAGTCAGCCCTCCTAAACCTGACATGGACAGAGCATGGAGGGCATTGGAGAAATAAATGTATGGCGTAAAATATAAAACATGGGAAACATTAAAACGAAGATCTGACCTCAAAAATATCATTTTTTAGGTGGTTTTCCATATTTTTACCAATAAAGCTTATGAAAACACATATAATACGTGTAGCAATATGGACCTCGATTTCTAATTTTTGGGGTCTACTACTCCGTAACAATGCCTTTTATTTTAATTCCCCAAGGTCACTGCTAAGGATCCATATTGCCACACACAACTAGGCCTCATTTATCAGCGCAGTCCTTATTGCTCATAGTGACCAATCATAGCGCAGCTTTCATTTTAATCCAGCAGTTTCATATATGAAAGGCAAGCTCTGATTGGTTGCTATGGACTGCAAGTTCAGTTTTCAAAATGGAGGCCCATAGCAACCAGTCCACATTTCATTAATCAGTACTGTCAAGTGGGAAACATATATGGCCTTAGCAACCAATGTCCACGTTTCATTTCTCAAGTATAGTTTATGTTTATAATGGAGGCCAATTTAGTGCTAGTGTTTGACAGGAGAAATGCCTATTTTTCTGACAAATTTGACAGAATGTGAGAGATGTAAGCTGTGCCTATTGGTTGCTAAGGGCAACACTGACACTTTTTTCGATGCCTGGCAGCCATTTTGACTCCAACTAACGCTTCTTTATACATGTTCTTATGTACTGGCGTAGAAATAGCGATTTATTCAGCCGGCAGGGATTCTGGGCTGACTGTCTCATATCATGGATGATGCTAATCACGCTCTGTGTTCTCTTGTCTGTTCTTGTTTTTATTTTCATTCAGCAGGAAGGCTCCCGCATCACCTACACGACCCACCATTATCCGACCTGCCGACCGTCCCTCTTAGATTAAAAAATGGAGGCCTGGCTGCTGAACACAGCTTTCTCCCACATCCCTTCTCCCCAGCCCCCATCTCACCTATTCCAGGCATGGTGAAAATGTTATATCCCCCTCGACCACTGGTTCAGTGTCACTATGTATTGTATTGTACAGATGTGTGGTATCGTCCCTTTGCAGCGCCATATTGTGATGTTTAAGCACCTGGTTGATATATAGATATATTTTGTTTTTCTTGCTTTTTTCCCACCCGCTATGCCACTACACATCCCTCCGCCTGCTTATAGGAATGATCTCATTGTGTCTCCGTTGTACGATTTTTTTGGTTTAATTTTCTTTTGTATTAAAATGATGTCAATCAAATTAGAGTGATATAATTAGTAGCCATTGCTGGTCACAGACAACGCTCCTCAGTCTTCCCCTACCCCCCATCTTCCCTCTTCCTGCCCCCCATTGCTCATAGTGACGCCTTTTGTTCTTGTTCGGTGTGGTTCTGCTGCCCTCTTGTGGCCCAGTTCTATTCTGCATCCACTTCCTTTGGTTTTGTGAATTCTTCATTTCCATTCAATAAAGAAGAGCACAGGACAGGGCTGGAGGGGATCATTGCTAATTATTTTAATTAAAGGTTATGCAATTAGATTAGTATTTTATTTATATACATTTTTATTTGTTTCGCAAGGTATGATTTTTGAACAGTAGACAGGAGTGCAAAAATTATTTTAAAAGGGGTAATTCACCTAGGGCTCTGTAAAGGTTGGGATAGTTTCATAACAAAAAAAATCTGAAATAATTGTATTTTCCCTTAGGCCGGCGTCAGACACAACTACAAAAAATCGGACCGTTTTAGTCGGTCGATTATCGGAACAAAATGAAAACATCACACATCCGCCTGGCATCCGATTTTCCTTCAAAGATACGATTTAGTCGCATGTGTGTGTACCTTGTAACATCCGATTTTCATCCGACTTGCGAGAATTTCTCGCAGGTTTGCAAAACTGACATATAATGGATCAAAAAGAATAGTATTTCAATCACAAAAGAAAGAATAGATATATATACACATAGAATACATATATATATATATATATATATATATATATATACACATGTCATTGTGACATATATATATACATATATTTATAGTTCCTAGACTTCTACATACTGTAATAGCCGCTAATTCAATTGCCGGCTTTTGTGAAATCACAGAAGCCGACATGAAATGATACATTGTTTAGACACAGTTAACCATGTCATTTCCTGTATTTTGATATATGGTTTGAACTTACAATTACATAAGTGTATGTGTGCCAAATTTCAGACATGTAGGGGTTAATTAAAGGTGTAAATTCGTTGAAAAAAAATGCGTGGGCTCCCGCTGTATTTTCTCCACCAGTCAGACAAAGCAAGCGAGTGGGGGCAGATAATAATAGCCTAGGGAGGGTACATTTTTTTGTGCCCCCCCTGGCTACTAACATCTGCCCCCAGACACCCCAGAAAGGGCAAATCTATAATTAGATTTGCCCTTTCTGGCACTTTGCCCGTCTATTCCCATTGCCCTGTAGCGGTGGCGAATGGGTTAATAAGGGGTTACAGCCACCTTGCAATTGAAAGGTCACTGTAAGCCAGGTTAATAATTGAGAGCTGTCAATTAGACAATTATTAATCCTATTGTATGAAAGAAAAATCAAACACACACAGTTTAATAAAAAAGAAGTTTAATGAAATAATCACACAGTTTTTGACCATATTTTATTTTCCTGCTAAAACCATTTCCTGTAATAAAATAAAATAAAAAAGCAAAATTATTCTTACCAATCCGATGTACAGTCAGGTCCCACGGTGTAATCCATCAGAAAGGGTTAACAGGTTAGAGCTCGCAGAGAGCTAATGCTGTCTGCTGAGCTCTTACCCCCCAAATGAATAACTTACTCTCCCAGCGAAAGGAGAGGAAGAGATGAATGAATGAAGCTTAATTGATTTATTACAACTTTCACTTGAGTGACCTGACCTAAGGTGAAAGTGGGATACAATCAATTAAGCTTCATTCATTAATCACATCCTCTCCTGTCGGCAGGAGATAAGTTCATTCATTCAGGAGCTATCAGCTGAGCACGCAGCATTAGTTGCGCTGCCTAGCTGATTGCTAGTTAACCCTTTGTGAAGGATTACATCGTGGGACGTGACAGATCGCCAGATAGGTAAGAATAATGTTGTTTTATTATTTTATATTTATTTTAGGAGATCAAGGGCTTCGCACGGATTAAGAGTAAAATAAAAGATGGTCAAAAAATGTGTTTTTATTTCATTAAAATTATTTATTCTTAAAGTGTGTGTGTTTTTTTATTTACTTCAATAGGATTAATAATTGATAGTTGTCTAATTGACAGCTCTCAATTATTAACCTGGCTTAAAGTGACCTTTCAATTGCAAGGTCATTTTAACCCCTTATTAACCCATTCGCCACCGCTACAGGGCAATGGGAATAGACGGGCAAAGTGCCAGAAAGGGCAAATCTAATTATAGATTTGCCCTTTCTGGGGTGTCTGGGGGCAGATGTTAGTAGCCAGGGGGGCACAAAAAAATGTACCCTCCTAGGCTATTATTATCTGCCCCCACTCGCTTGCTTTGTCTGTCTGGTGGAGAAAATACAGCAGGAGCCCACGCATTTTTTTTCAACGAATTTACACCTTTAATTAACCCCTACATGTCTGAAATTTTGCACACATATACTTATGTAATTGTAAGTTCAAACCATATATCAAAATACAGGAAATGACATGGTTAACTGTGTCTAAACAATGTATCATTTCATGTCGGCTTCTGTGATTTCACAAAAGCCGGCAATTGAATTAGCGCCTATTACAGTATGTTGAAGTCTAGGAACTATAAATATATATATATATACATGTCACAATTACATGTATATATATATATATATGTTTTCTATGTGTATATATCTATTCTTTCTATTCTTTATTAAAGCTGTCAGTGTGATTTTACAGTATAGCCGGGGATGAATTGCCGGCTTTTCTAAAGGACACCGATGCGATTTCATCGCAAGTCACACATGCGGTCCGTTTGTAATCAGATTTTTCATCGCTCCCATAGACTTGCATTGGCGATAGTCGACCCACAATCGGTGACAATCGCAGCATGCTGCGATTGCACTCGGACGTTTAAAACGGACCACAAAAAAGCGGATACTGGGAGCTGCTCCATAGATTAACATTGGGCCGACTGCAATGCGATATTTCATCGTATTGCAGTCGTCCGATTCTGTCGCCAGTGTGACGCCGGCCTTATTGGTACAGTCTACCTGTATCTCGGAGACCTAACTAGGCTATGGTAAACGATCCCTGTAATTCACCTACATAAATTCTGCAATAAACACCAGCTGGGTTGCTGCTTAAAACCTTCTAATAGTAATTAGGAAAAAAAATAATGTGCATTGAAGCAGCAGTCGGGAGTCAGTGTAATATAGACACATTTAATTGGTGTAAACACCGCTGTTCTCCTGAATCCGGCGCTGTTTTTCTTTTGTTCCTGCGCCTCTCCATTCCTCAGATATGGCTCCTTCTTCCCTGTATATAAATCTAGTTTTGTTAGCCAAGTGGGCGTGGTCATTGACCATGTCCTATTTCCAGAAAAACTTCATTTACACACAAACGAGAGGAGCCATATCTGAGGAACGGAAAGGTGCAGGAACAAAAGAAAACCAGCGCTGGATTCAGGAGAATAGCGGTGTTTGCATCGGTAATAAGTTTCATATACCGTATTTATGGCAGGTGGGAGGTCTTCATGTGCCCTATAAGCAGCATTAGTGCCCCTGTAATTAGAACAGGCATATGTTTTCAAGATGACTGTACTCATGTTGGGCTACTTTGATGACCCGGGCCTGTTGTAGATGGTATAGCAGGTTGTGGGCCCTGAAGACCAGAGCTGTAATGGTCCTTACTAGTTCTGCTATAAGTGTTATTACATATTATTAATAAAAAGGAAAGCACTAGAATGTTTACAGAGCGCCACCTACTGGCTGCTGCTAGCTAGAGACCCACATTTACTGGCTTCTAGTCATTGGGACTGCAGAGACTACCCGTAGCACTTGGCTGCTATCACAACGTTTCCCATTTGCTGGCCTGTTGGCTTTTGGAAGGAGCCCTATCCTAGGTGATATGAATAAGAATTGTAGAGAACTCATATTCTGGCTGCTGTTTCTAAGTTATGTACAGAGCACTAACCCTGGCCACTGATACTAGGACTTGTAGAGACTGCCACCTCCTGGCCACTGATACTAGGACTTGTAGAGAGTGCCACCTCCTGGCCACTGATACTAGGACTTAGAGAGCGCCACCTCCTGGCCACTCATACTAGGACTTGTAGAGAGCGCCACCTACTGGCCACTGATACTAGAACTTGTAGAGAGCGCCACCTCCTGGCCACTGATACTAGGACTTCTAGAAAGCGCCACCTCCTGACCC
Source organism: Oophaga sylvatica (assembly GCA_033576555.1). NCBI lineage: Eukaryota > Metazoa > Chordata > Amphibia > Anura > Dendrobatidae > Oophaga > Oophaga sylvatica. The sequence goes on from JARQOD010000008.1 coordinate 129,087,878, forward strand.
CTGATACTAGGACTATAGAGAGCGCCACTTCCTGGCCACAGATACTAGGACTTGTAGAGAGCGCCACCTCCTGGCCACTGATACTAGGACTTGTAGAGAGCACCACCTCCTGGCCACTGATACTAGGACTTGTAGAGAGCGCCACCTCCTGGCCACTGATACTAGGACTTGTAGAGAGCGCCACCTCCTGGCCACTGATACATGGACTTATAGAAAGCGCCACCTCCTGACCGCTGATACTAGGACGTATAGAGAGCGCCACCTCCTGGCCACTGATACTAGGACTTGTAGAGAGCGCCACCTCCTAGCCACTGATACATGGACTTGTAGAAAGCGCCACCTCCTGACCGCTGATACTAGGACTTATAGAAAGCGCCACCTCCTGACCGCTGATACTAGGACGTATAGAGAGCGCCACCTCCTGGCTGCTGTATGTAAATACACTAAACACCTTTGTTTTCCATACCTGTGACTGACCTTTTTCTTTCCTGCTCTTTCTCCCTTTTCTTTCTTCCTGTGATCAGAGCCACCCGAGTTAGCCCATCCAGGCCAGAGAGTCCTAAGCCTCACTATGACCTGTAAGCCTCCCTGGCCTAAGCCGTTGCCTGCTTCCTAGCTGTTCTGTCTTGGAGTGTGTGACACTGCCCACACTGTCTGTCCTGTTGTACAATGGTCGTGCTACACACATATCAATGGTGATTATTACTATCTCCTCTTCTGTTTGATCGCTGCACTTCTGTCTGTGGTAGTGGCATATCCGGATATAAATATACTATAAATAATTCTAAATATATATATATATATATGAGATCTACAAGATGCGGAAGCCGCTGTGCTTCCCTGTGAATTTCAATGAGGAAATGATCAGACGTTGGTCAGTTGGCAGCTGGATCTGTTTCTCTGCATGTAAAAGGATCATCCATTTGGGGAAGACGTTCTTGGTGCTGGTGTGTAGCTGTGATACCCGTCAGAGCGTTGAATAAAATATGTTTCTGTAAAAAAAAAGTTTATCGTCTCGTAATTGAGTTTTGTGAATTTATGAAGATTCATTGACCGATTGAGGGAGTCGATCAGGTCGCCGCTCTATACACCACGTAGTGGCCATACTTGGGAACTGCAGCTTAGCTCCCACTCATTTCAAACTGGTAGTTTTGCCGGTATCACACCCCCAACAATCTGATATAGATAATCTATATATCAGTCTTAGAAACCCCTTTAAATGCAATGTGTCATCAGAACATAACTGGTTTAAATCAGCTTCTTGTGTTAAATGTACATTAAAAAAAAAGTTGACAATTTTTTTTCCATGATTTTTATTAAAAGAAAAAAAATTATTACTCTTGCAACATTTTTTTTTTACATATGTCACGGAGGCTTTTTCTTTAGACTTCCTTTCTTTTTAGGAGGAGTTTTCAGCAGTTTCACTATCACCAGGATTGCAATGACAGGCAACACCTCTGATAACACAGGATCCGCCAATCACAATAGGTGATGTCACAGCTCACCTAGTCTCCCTCTCTTCAGTGACCATTGCACACGCTCATTAGATGCTTCAATACAGAAGACAGGGTCTGAATCTTCATTGCTGCTAATATACATGTGAATATCATGACCAGTGTAAAAACTGTAAGATTTTTTTTTTTTTGAAAGATTGTGGGGTTATTGCCAAAACTTTAAAAAAAAAAAACAAAAAAAACATTTAACACAAAACCTGATTTAAACGATAGGTCATATACACACTAATATGTATGAGGACCTTAAAGGGAATGTAAGGCTGAGCTTTTTGATGTTAGCAGGCAGGATTGGATCATTATCTTATAAGGCTCTACACTTCCCTGATTTTTTTTCGGCGGTAGAAGGGTGGGGCATGCTAAATTTCAATGCTTTAGAACAGAAATGTGACAGCGGCGTACTCCTCTCTCTCCATTGAGAAGACATGGAGGAAGTGCGTCACCGCTCCTGTCACTGTCTGTGGGACTGACGGATACAGCCAGGTACAGTCTGCAGCGACCCAGCGGTCAGTAAGCCATTACCTGTCCTATGGCTGGAGTTTGGCATAACCCATTTCTGTCTGACTGAATGCCCGCGGCAGCTCAACCTCTTCCCTGGCCGCAGACATTCAGCACAGTGACAGCCGGGGAGCGGGCACACAGGAGCAGTGCCAGTCACTGACACAGTCATGCCTCTGTCCTGCTCCCCGGCCGTCGCTCCCTCCCTGCACTCACTTGCATTTGCATCACTGTACCATCTAGTGCCCCCTGCTGTACAGGAACGAAGAGGAGACGGCGACTGCAGTGTACAGGGACTGAGATTAGGCAAGTACAAGCCTTTAAATATTTTGCCAATGAATGGGGACATATGTGGGGCTGGTTGTGGGGGACCATCACTATTTATGAGACCGTGGGGAATCACATTGTATATTGGGGGCTGTGGTGGACATAGTGTATATTGGAGGGATGTTGTGGATATCACACTGTATGTACGGCTGTGGTCACCATGATACCATGTAGGAGAACAGTGTGAAGAGGGGTTACAGTTATGAGAGGACAACATGGTGTGCAGTATGAGGGCAAAGCGTGAAAAGTGTCAAAAAATGGATATGGAGAGGGGGCATTGTGAAATAGGGGCACAGTATGGAGAGAGGCTAGCATGGTGGGGGACACAGCATGGAGAGAGGTTCGCATGGTGGGGGACTGTGGAGATATAGAAAGTGTAAGGGAAAACTAGAGAGGGGACAACCTTGGTATAGGTTGTGGCTCATAAGGGCGGACACAGTGTGCCGGATATAGCCGCTAATGGCAGTGTAGCGGATGTAGCCCATTAAGGCAGACAACATGGAGGTCTTATACTATAGGAGGATTATTTGGGGCATAATATGAACAGATATTAAAATGCCCTCTGCATAAAAGTAACACTAATCTTTAAAGGGCACCGTATGGGGATGTGCTGCAGAAGACCGGAGAAGAGGGAATCTGGAGAGAAGAGATATGGATGAGACGCCATCATGGCGTCTGGACAAGATGGAGATGAAAAGAAAGAAAAGACTCAGATGAGATCACTAGTGATAAGCGAGCATGCTTGGGTGTTCTCCGAGTATTTGGAAGTGCTCGGAGATTTAGTTTCTGTCGACGCAGCTGCATGATTTATGGCTGCTAGACAGCCTGAATACATGTGGGGATTCCCTAACAAACAGGCATTCCTCACATGTATTCAGACTATCTAGCAGCCGCAAATCATGCAGCTGCGTCGACAAACTAAATCTCCGAGCACTTCCAAATACTTGGAGGTACTCGCTCATCAGTAGAGATCACCTATAAAAGGTCCCTGGTGTAAAGGTTTACTGTTGATACGGACTATGTTTAATTAGTACTGTGGGTCCGTGTGGTGCGCTGTCTGATAACTGAAAGCAATGGTGAGGAGATGCTGGGAGTTGTAGGTTTAGGAGATACAAATGTATATGGGCCTGACTTAGAAGGATTCAGCTCGTCAGTTATTAATCACATGATGTCATAGACCGAATGGAAAAGAGAAGAATTATCTGGGAAGAAAGGCAAAATGAGCAATTGTAAGTGCACAGTGCTGTATAATATGACTGCAATGTATTAGGAGGACACAAATTTTGATGAGATCTTCTTTAAAAACAATCTGTTTTTATATTTTAACTGTTTAGTTTCCATTGGGGATCTGCGAAATGATGGACCCTTTAATTGAAGTCAGACAGCCTCATTCTCTTTTGAGCCTCACCCCCTTAGAGAGCACATCCTTTTTTTCTTTACTTTTTCTGTTTTTTTGTGTGTACTTTAGATGGCCTTTTAAGTTAGACTCTGACTCGTTCCCTCACTTGGGTGCTGAGGGTTCATCAGGGGTGGCACCATCAGCTTCATCTGCCTAGAGCACCAAAATGCCTGGAGCCTGAAGGGACCACCTTTTCATCTAGAGACATCATCAGAAGATAGCATGGCACGGACTGGCATCTTAGTTGGACAAAGAGACTCCACCTGGTTCCTCTGCTCCAAGTAGTCATTCATAGAACACTGTGGCCCGAGTGAGGGTCTAAACATCCTTAGCAGCTCTTCACTTGGTTAAAGGAGTGATCTGGTGATCAGTGCGGGATCCAGCGGTCAAACCCCAACCTATCGGTAGAATGGAAACTTTTATCCCCATAACAAAAGCTCTGGGGCTACCATAAAAAGCTGAGTGCAGCAGCCCCAAGGGAATGAATGCAGCGGCGGTCAAGAATGTGTCCTTTCGTTCCACTCTAATGGCGATAAGTGCCCGAGTGGTCGGACCAGCATCAATCACCGAACAATCCCTATAACTTCATCTTTGAGGCCATAAGTGATTAGTCTTCATTAGACTTGAGAGTCCTCGGTGGTTGATACCTTTTAATGGCTAACTAAAAAGATGGTAACAAATTACCATCTTTTCAGTTAGCCATTAAAAGGTATCAACCACCGAGGACTCTCAAGTCTAAATATTTTTCTATCTACTGGCTAACACGGTATGAAGATACACATCTTTCCTATAGTCTTCATTAGTGATGAGTGAGTATACTCGTTGCTCGGGTTTTCCCCCCGAGGTTTAGTTTCTGTTGCCGCAGCTGCATGATTTGCAACTGCTAGACAGCCTGAATACATGTGTGGAATGCCTGTTTGTTAGGGAATTCCCACATGTATTCAGCCTGTCAAATAGCCACAAATCATGCAGCTGCGGCAACAGAAACTAAATCTCCGAGCACTTCCAAATACTCGGAGACCACCCGAGCATAGTCGGGGAGACCCGAGAAACACGTATACTCGCTCATCACTAGTCTTTATCTGTTCCCAAACAGCCTTCCTCGTCCTGGACACTGGAAGAAGAAGAAATTAAAAACCCAGGCTCCCAAATCCACATGAATGGCGGTCTCTTTGGATTGAAACAGTTCCTTAGGTTTCTCAACATCTCTCCCACATTCTTGATGCCTGGAAATGGGAACATGGGCCACAAAAGATGGATTTTGGTAAGAACTTACCTGTAAAATCCTTTTCAGCGAAGAAGGAAGGAGACACACTAGTCATTACTAGTGGGTAGGCGGAGCCACATAGGATAGAAACACCTCAGATTAAAAAAGTGTTGACCGGCCCCTCCAGCTAGGGCTCCTCCTACTCCAGCTCTCCAGTCGTACACAAGCTAAGGAAGAGCAAATATCACCAGCGGAGCAACATAACCCCTTCTGAAGAACTTCAAAGAGAAAAACAAGGAGACAGATTATGCATATAACAGAAAAAACCACACAGTCTCAGGTACTACTCACTGAACCTGACCACTGCGATGAGCTGGTAATGCTGGAACAGAGCCTTAGCGCGCCGACCTCAGCCCAGATAATCGCTATCAGAGAAGGGTCAACGCCGCATCTGAAACACAACAAACACACTTCTGCCATGGGAGGGATGTGTGTCTCCCTTCCTTCTTCGCTGAAAAGGATTTTACAGGTAAGTTCTTTCCAAAATCCGTCTTTCAGCAGCAGATGACGGAAGGGAGACACACTAGTCATTACTAGTGGGACGATCCAAAGCAGTCCAGAAATTAAGGGTGGGAAAAAAACCAAAAAAGGCAGATCCCAACAACCTAGGTAAATGCGCAACTAGCGCTAAACACAAGTTAACGAGAACTTTAAACTACAGCCGCCTGCAGGACCCTTCGTCCTAAGGCCGCATCAGCGGAAGCACTAACGTCCACCTTATAAAATTTTGTAAACGTGGACGGAGCGCCAGGTCGCCGCCCGGCAGAGCTGAGCTGCCGAGGCCCCTTGATGAAAGGTCCACGATGAACCCACAGCCCTCGTGGAGCTCGAATCTTAACCGGGCAAGGTTCGCCCTTAAGTCGTAAGCCTCTAAAATGGCCGACCGAATCCAAAGAGCTATAGAGTCCTTGGAGGCTCGTTGCCCACGTCGACGACCTGCTGGAATCACAGAGAATCCGACTTCCGAAAACTTTGAGTAATAGACAAATAGAACTTCAAAGCCCGCACTAAATCCAATGTGTGCAAGGCCCGTTCCTTCGCATTCCTTGGCTCCGGACAAAGCGAGGGCAACACAATATCCTGGTTAACATGAAATTGTGACAACCACTTTAGGTAGAAATCGCCCCGTGTGCGGAGCACTACGCGATCTGGGTGAAACTCCAGAAAAGGAGGCGAGCAAGAAAGAGCCGCCAACTCAGAAATCCTTCTCAAAGAAGCGACCCACAAGGAAGGCAACCTTCCAAGAGAGTAAGGAAAGATTAACAGAGTCCATAGGCTCAAAAGGCCATGTTGAAGAGCCTCCAAGACAAGGTTGAGCCGCCAAGGAGACACAAGCGCCTTCCGCGGCGGAAATTGACGGGTTACCCCGCGAAAAAAGGAACGTACGTCCCTACGCGAGGCGATAGCCTTCCGAAATAGCAAGGACAGAGCAGAAAACCTGCCCTTTCAGAGTGCTAACTGCCAAACCCTTGTCCAGCCCGTATTGTAAAAAGGCCAACAAATTGGGAATGGAAAAAAATCCTCGGGTTCCTAGAAGAACCCGAACACCACGAAAAGAAGGCTCCCAATCAGAGGGTAATAAAACCTTCACTCCTTATCTATGAACTAGTCATATTTATGTTAATCCCTCTGCCATAATGACAGTTCTGCTTCATGTCACTTGTCCTACCTATTGCATTTTTTCTGTGCTATTTTGTGTATAAATATGTGATTCTCAGATGTTGTATTAGTCTATGCCTGATGAAGAGACCTGAGTAGTCTCGAAAGCTTGCAATTTGTTACCACTTTTCAGTTAGCCATTAAAAGGTATCAACCACTGAGGACTCTCAAGTCTAAATATTTTTCTATCTACTGGCTAACACGGTACGAAGATACACATCTTTCCTATATCAAGTCTTGTGATAAATTCTAGTAGTAGCCGGACCTCTGGCAGCTCGCAGAGTGGCAATGACTTCGGCTGAAAAATCTTGACGGTCAAGATTTCGGTCTCAAGAGCCACGCCGTCAAACGCAGAGACCTCAGGTCCGGGTGACGAACGGGCCCTTGGGTTAACAGGTCCGGGCGAAGAGGGAGTGGAAGTGGAGGCGCTGCCAGAAGCGACACCAGTGTCGAGAACCACGTCCTCCTTGGCCAATCTGGGGCTATCAACATAGCCGGGACTCTCTCCAGCCTGATCCGACGCAACACCAGAGGAAGTAAGGATATCGGCGGGGAACACATAGATTAGCTCGAATTGGTCCCAAGGAGCCACTAGAGCATCCACCGCCACAGCCTTCGTGTCCTGTACCTGGACATGAACGTCGGTAACTTGGCATTGAACCTGGATGCCATCAAATCCACTTGGGGAGTTCCCCAACGGGAGCACAGCAGTGCAAAAATTTCCGGATGAAGACTCCATTCTCCGGGATCCATCTTTTTGCGACTGAGGAAGTCCGCTGTGATATTCTGAACTCCTGGAATGTGAATCGCAGAGATGGCTGGCACCCTGGTCTCGGCCCTACCAGGATTCAAGACACTTCCATCATGAGCCTGAAGCTCCTCGTCCCACCTTGATGGTTGATATACGCGACCGCCGTCGCGTTGTCTGTCTGCACTCGGACTGGTAGACCGCTTAAAAGGGACCGTCCAGTGTTGGAGGCAAAGGAAAATTGCCCTCAATTCCAGATGTTGATCGGCAGGACAGACTCTTCCAAGACCATACTCCCTGAATCCAGAGATCGTTCCAGACACCCCCCCAGCCCGTCAGGCTGGATCGGTGGTTATGATCGACCACTCAGAGGAAGAAGGACTTCCCCAGAGATAAACGCTTCCGGACGTAACCACCATTCTAGAGACTCTCTCACCCTGTGGGAGATGATGACACTGCAATCCAGTGAAACTGCGATCGATCCCAACGGTTCAAGATGAGCATTTGGAGAGCCCTGGAATGAAATTGGGCAAACGGAATTGCTTCCATTGACGCCACCATCAAACCAGAAGGCGCATGCACCTTCGAAGGGACATTGCTGTCGCAGACTTCATAACCTGCACATGACGAAGAAGACTCGCTTGCTTGTCTGGAGGCAGAGACACCACTGCTCGTACCGTGTCGAAATGCATCCCCAAAACAACAGGATTGACTGCACGGTTCCAGAGACGACTTCTCCCAATTGACCAGCCACCCAAGTCCTCCAGGAGCTGAAGGGATAGATTGCGAGCCGTCACTGCCCCTCCTTTGAGGACGCCACAATCAAAAGGTCGTCCAGATAGGGAAGAATCGTAACCCCTGTCTTCGCAGAATCGCCATGAGAGGAGCCAGAATTTTTGTAAAAACTCTGGGTGCTAAGGCCAACCCGAATGGCAGGGCCACAAACTGGTAATGGTCCTGACCTATGGCAAAACGAAGGAAGCGTTTGTGGGCCCTTCCGATGGGAACATGCAAATAAGCGTCGCGAATGTTGATTGACACTAAAAAATCGTTCTGCGACAAAGCCGCCACAACGGAGCGGAGTGACTCCATGCGGATTTCCGGGTGCGGACATGCCGATTCAATTCTTTTGAGATCCAGAATGGGGCGAATTTGTCCTCCTTTTGGGGACCACAAAGAGGTTGGAATAAAACCCTCTTCCCCGGTCCTCCGAGGAACTGGTACCACCACACCCTTCTGCAGAAGGGAATCGACCTCCCGCAGTAGAGCGGCAAATGGCTCGGGCTCTGACGGAATGCGGGATTGGCAAAAACTGTCTGGGGGTCGAGAAAGAAACTCTATGAAGTAGCCTGCCGACACAACCCGTGTCACCCAAGCGTCGACACGCGGGAAGCCAAGTCGGTTCGAATTGGAGCAGGCGACCTCCCCACTCGAGAGCCCTCGAGTGAGACCCTGGCGTCAGTCCGCCTTAGCGGTTTTTTGTCAGCTTCCGCTTGTCTTGGGGAAGCTCTGTTTCCAGGGAGTGCGGGATTTCTGAGCAGTTCTTTTTTCCCGAAAAAAAGAGGGACGACCCGATCCCCAAGAGGGCTGACCGAACCGTCCCCTGGACCGAAAAGACCCGCCGACTACTACCGGCACTATGCCTGCCAGACGCAGAAGTCACAGCTCTTCGCTGTGGTAAAGCCGTTTCTTTTGCCTTTTGCCTTGGCAATCAGCTCCGTGAGGTCAGGTCCAAATAGCTGACCACCCTTGTAAGCTAAGGATAGCAACCTTGCTTGGAAACCGCGTCTCCGGTCCACTGTCTAAGCCACAGTGCTCTCCTGACTGTGATTGCCTAGGATTGCGCCCTGGACAGCAGTGAGCAGTATCCAAACCTGCATCACTGTCATATCGGCTGCATCCTCCAACTTAAAAAGCCATCTACCTCGGATAAGGGGCCACGCCGTCCGTAGATGGTCTAACCAGCTTAGAGAAGCTTTACAAGCACACATGCTCTGAATCCATGACCCACGGCCTCGTAGATGGATTTCCCGCCATCTCCGTTTTTCTGTCCAGTGGATTCTGCAAACTCGCCTTCCCTTTTAACAGGAAGTAATGGGACTTGCTAAGCTGGGATAAAGGGACATCCACTTCAGGAGAAGGAATCCAATTATCAATCAATTCCGCGTACACGGATACAGCTGAAAAACTATCTGGACCACAGGCGTTCCTTTAAGCCTACAGCACCTGAATTCCCAGGCGGTCTCCCATCAAGTACTAACCAGGGCCCAACCCTGCTTAGCTTCCGAGATCAGATGGATCGGGCGTGTTCAGGTGTAATGCTGATCGCGACCTATGCGACTCCTGAAAAACATCCGGGCTGATTACTAGGACGTCTAGTTACCTCCTCCGGTAACTGTAACGCCTCCCTCATGGCTCCAATAAAAGCCTCTGTACGACCCAAAGAGAAGCAAGAGTCCCTGCCGATCCTCCTTATCCGAATCGGACACCTCCCCATCTGAGCTTGAAAGGGGAACCCTCCATGCCCGAGATCTCCGAGTCGCTGCCGGGAATGAAGGCACCGGCCTGTGTCGCTTCTCTGAGAGGATCTAGCTGACACCCAATAACCTAGAAGGTCAGACAGGCCATCAATAGAACGAGCGAGGGCCTCCATTTTGACATCACTGAAACCTCTAACCGCTGCGCCTACGCCATCGAGGTCTGCGTGTCAGATACGCGAGACTGACCTGTAGCGGATCTGGGAGACGGTCCGCACCTCCTGGACCCTGATCTGACATGTCCTCACACAGTATATGGCAGGTTAAACCTGTCGTAACTAGGACAGTGTGGTTCTTAAAGAAGAAACGAACGCTGAAGGGTTAAAGCTCTTAAAGAGAGAGCTACCCCAGCTGTCCCCCAATAAAGGGTTAACCGCCAAGAAGGGGTTAATGTCGCAGGACTCCCCACAACCCTTGTTTAATGAAAAGGGTGCGAGCCCCAGGTGCCTCTTATGAGGTAACAGCTGCAGGACAGTGCTCTCAAAGGTATGCTTCTTTTGCCTTTGTACACTAAACAAGAACGCTAAAATATTGCGCTGATTTGTACATGCAATGACCGCCAAGTCGCTAAGGGGATCGCTAACCACTTATGTGTCGTCAATGAGATCGCCCACTGTGGCAGCTACTAGCGACATTAAAACGATCACAAAAAAACGATCGCATATGTATGCGTCGTTATAATGATCGTTAGCGGTAGCGTTCAGTGTCCTGCGCTGTGGAGGTGGGGGGTTAAGCTTCTGCCCTGACAGGCAGAAGCGACTCACCCAGCTTGGCCGGTGTAGCGTCTTCGATTGTCGGAGGGGAGGAGAGTGAGGAAGGAAGCCTTCAGCTCCCTGATCCAGTAATGGCCGCCGCGCTGTGCTTCTGAGAGAGAAGCCGGAAGAAGACGTAGTAAAGCGCGCGCTCAGAGCGCCGCAAAAATTCAAAAAAAGGGCGCGCGACTCCTCCGCTCTCCATGTCCTGCAGGCATCCACCTGCGGACAAAAGACACTAGTCACCAACATGTTCACATGTAACAGCGGCTGCCGCAGCAGTCGCTAAAGCACTCAAACACATTAAATGTGGAGTACTCACCCAGCTGAGCGCCAAAGGGACCCCTCAGAGATTTGTGCGCTGTGCCCGTAGCTTCCCCCGTAGCTTCCTGCGGGGACCGCAGTGACCCCAGAAGCGCGGTTTGCGTCCCCGCCAGGGAAGCAATCCTCATCCCCCAGGGCCGGCAGGGTTCTGCAGGGACCACCTTACAGGGTAATACAGATCCGCCAGGGAGAGGTGGGGGTCCAGCAGCGCTGAGACCCCTGAGACCTCTAGACCACTTCTGGTGATCCAAGTCTCTTGTCCGATGAAAATAAAAAAATCTTCTGGGAGCTGCTCCAGCGCGACTATCCTCTGAGCCCAAATTTTTAGACTGGGGTTTTTTGGGGGGGCCGGTCAACATTTTTTTTAACTGAGGGGTTTCTACCCATGTGGGCTCCGCCACCACTAGTAATGATAGTGGTCCCCCCTTCCCCTTATCGCTCTGAAAAAAATTTATTTTTGGCCCCTAATATGCTTTTATCCACAAGAGGCATTCCTATTTTCGAGGCTTCACACTTTGACACTCGCAGGGCGTTAAGCCTTTGCAAAAACTTCAAGTCATCCAATTTGTGTGCCAAATTAAAAAAAAAAAAGAAAGTTCCCCATTCCCTTAAAAACCCCCAAATGGGCGCCATCTTGCCAATGCCAAATGGGGGCCGGGGCACATCGTGGGGTTTGCTCGGGGGCATTGGATAGACTTAGTTTAAAGGCGTAGCCGGTTTTTTCTGTGAATACTTTATTCAAAAAAAACATTTTTTTCCAAAAAAAGATGAAATCTTTCAAAAACAGAAGGAAAAAGTTACCCCCCGACCGTGACGTTCCCCAAAAATTAAATAATCCCCCCCTCCTTTTTTAAAAAATCTCCAACAAAGGACACCCCAGTTTCTATAGAAGCTCCACAAATAAGTACAGATATCTGCAGCAAAATGCGCGGAGGCCAGGTTGCCCCGGAATATACAAATGTTACCTATAATTATGTACAGGAATTTTCATTTTAAAAGTCAGAAAGATGTGGACTCCTACCGGCCCCCTCCCCCCCACCTCCCGGGTAAATTGTGCACATCCCCCCCCGGGAGAGAAGGACCCCCACTCCTTTTCCGTGCTAAAAAGAAATGGCCACCTCCTCAGCACATAAGAAAAAACAAAACCTCACGGCCGATCCAATTGTATAGACAGGGGGGGTGTTGATCCCAAGCATGGACAAAAAAGTGCTAAAAGAATAAAAAGGTTGTAAAAAAAAAACCCTAATATGCAAAAAACCAAAAGTAGTACGAGGGGGTCCAAATTACAGTTCACCCCCCCTGATGCGCCCGCGGGGATGTCATTTTGTAATAAGCCTAACTCTGCTCAGTCCCCAAAAAAAGGCCCCTACAGTGGGGAAAACCCTTTTTGGGAAATTCCCACCAAAAATAGTTTGGAAATCTAATTAATAAAGCAGACGGGGTTTTGGAATGGGGGATTAAAATTTTGGTAATCAAACCCCCCTTCCCCCCCCAGCCAAGTCAGTCATTTGCATGAGGACAACAGGAACAAAGAGAAGAATTTGATTAATAAGGCAGGGAGAGACGGAATTAGGAAGCGGCAGCCGAATTAGGGGAAACGTTACTTTTTGCAGTCTCCAATACGATTTCAGGAAAGACCGGTGCCAGGATCAGAAAAATTATTATAAGCGAATATCCCCCAACTAGCCCACCCCTTCACCGGCCCTTCGCGTTTCCCCCCTTTTCCGCTTAAGGCAATCCATATTGTCACCCCTCCTGGGCATGGCTGATAAAAAAGAAGGGGGGGCGGAAAGACCCCCCTTACTGCTGCCCCCTTTCCCAAAGCTAATACCCCATCTCACTTTATTTTAATCAGATTTTTCTCATCCGGAACCCCTCGACAATTAACAAAATTGGGTGGAATGGGCTGACAGAAAGGGGGGCAATTTTCCGCAGTATGTCTGCCAGGCCGCTTAGGTTAGATCTTTTACCCCAACGGCCCCAGTGGTGGATTGCTAGGGTAAGCAGAGAAGCAGCACAGCCGACAGCAGCAGTGTAATTTTCCTTCTGCTGCTTATTAATCAGATTTCTCACCCTGAATACAGCCCAAGGGAAAGAACAATGTGATGGCCAATATGCCCTTCCTCGCCAGGCAAAAACCGATCCCCTTTGTC
>JARQOD010000008.1:129101152-129251546 GCA_033576555.1 Oophaga sylvatica
AAAATTGACTTTTGTGTAGGGTTACCAATGCTGCCTCCTCAGATAAGCACTGGACTTGTAACAAACAGATGATTGTTCCTCAGAAATACAGAATTCCCCTATTACACCTTGCTCATGATATTCCTACTGCTGGCCATCAAGGCAAAACCCGCACCGAGAGACGATTGGCTCAAACCTTCTATTGGCCAGGGATTTCTCAGGCAGTGGCGCATTTCTGCCGAACTTGCGAGATATGTCAGCGTAGAGGGCGACCCGGAGATCACCCAAAGGCACCTCTGCAACCACTCCCTATCATAGAAGAACCATTTCAAAGAGTAGCTGTCAATATCGTTGGGCCTCTGGCTAAACCAAGTAGATCAGGAAAGCAGTACATTCTCACTGTTGTGGACTATGCCACCCGATATCCGGAAGCTGTGGCCTTGTCAAGTATTTCTGCAGCCAAGGTGGCCGAGGCCCTGGTTACCATTTTCACCAGAGTAGGATTTCCCAGTGAGATCTTGTCGGACCAAGGCTCCCAGTTCATGTCAGAACTAGCCCAGTGTCTGTGGCGAACCTGTGGAGTACGAGCGATTCGAACTACACCGTATCATCCACAAACAAATGGACTTTGTGAACGATTTAACGGCACTCTGAAGAATATGCTGAGGGCCTTCACTGACAGAGATTCAGACTGGGAGAAGTACCTACCCCATCTCTTGTTTGCCTATCTGGAAGTTCCTCAGGAGTCCACCGGGTTTTCCCCCTTTGAACTCCTCTATGGGAGAAAGGTCCGAGGACCCTTAACTCTGCTCAATGAATACTGGGCGGGGCAAGTTGAAGATACAGGAGACCCTGTTGTCTCTTATGTCCTAAAGCTGTGAGAAACCCTGGCTCAACTTGCTAGTTTAGCCCAGAGTCATGTGCGTATGGCTCAAACCCGACAGAAGACCTGGTATGACCGTAAGGCACGCTATCGGGAGTCTGTAGAAGGACAACAGATCTTAATGATTATTCCCCATCCACAAAATAAACTGCAGACCACGTGGGAGGGTCCCTTCCGGGTTCTCAAGAAACTCAATGATACCAATTACCTTCTTGCTTTAGATGATCAGGGACTAAGACAAAAGACTGTTCATGTGAATATGATTAAGGAATACCACGACCGGAACCTTCCAATGATAGCAAGCTGTCAGCTAGCTTCAGAAGATGGTCACGAGGAAGAGGACTCCCTACCTGATCTCGTGGAAGCCGCGAGAGCCCCTTCCACTGTGGAACAGGTTCCTCTGGGAGATCACCTGGACCCCTTACAGAAAGACCAGATGCTGGGAGTGCTTCAACAGAGACGGGCTGCCTTCTCATCTCAACAAGGTCGAACCACCGTCACCCAACATCATGTGGACACTCAGGGTATCCGTCCCATACAACAGGCTCCTTACCGGGTACCTGAATCAGTTCGAAACACCATGCAGCACGAAACTAGAGGAGATGTTACAGCTTGGGGTAATCCAAGCCTCTCATAGCCCTTGGGCCTCTCCTGTGGTGTTAGTACCCAAGAAGGATGGGAGTACGCGATTTTGTGCGGACTACAGACAACTTAATGACCATACTGTCAGTGATCCTTACCCAATGCCCGTATTGACGAACTTCTAGACCGACTGGCTGGGTCCTGATATGTCACTACCTTAGATCTCAGTAAGGATACTGGCAAATTCCTCTGACGGAGCAAGGAAGAGAACGGTCCGCTTTTATAACCCCCTTTGGGCTGTACGAATTTCTAAACATGCCTTTCGGAATGAAGACTGCCCCTGCAACCTTCCAGAGAATGGTAGACCAGATCCTCCGGGGATGTGGGGACTTTGCTTGTGCCTACTTAGATGATATCGCCATCTTCAGCCAGACGTGGGAGGAACATCTGAATCAAGTAGCCGTTATTCTTGACCGGATTCTTGCAGCCGGCCTAACCATTCGACCCGATAAATGCCAATTGGGGATGGGTGAAGTTCAGTACCTAGGGCATAGGGTAGGGGGTGGGAAGCTCCGTCCGGAACCTGCAAAAATCCAGGCTATTAGAGACTGGCCTGTACCCCAAACTAAGAAACAAGTTATGGCTTTTTTGGGCACTGCCAGCTATTACCGAAAATTTGTTTCTCATTTTAGCACTGTGGCCAAGCCTCTTACCGACCTGACCAAGAAAATGATGCCCAGGCTGGTAATCTGGACTCCAGCCTGTGAGGAGGCTTTTAACCGGCTGAAGGACGCCCTGGTCTGTGACCCTGTTCTGGCTGCTCCAGACTATAAGAGGCGATTCATTGTGCAGACGGACGCCTCTGCTTATGGATTGGGAGCTGTACTCAGCCAGGTGAATGCAGCGGGGGACGAGCACCCCGTCGCCTACCTCAGCAGGAAACTGCTGGACCAAGAAGTGGCCTATGCAACTGTGGAAAAAGAATGTCTGGCTATAGTGTGGGCCCTCCGGAAACTAAAGCCGTATTTGTATGGACGAGAATTCTCTGTGGTTACTGATCACAATCCCCTCACCTGGCTGAACAGAGCTTCTGGGGACAATGGACGCCTACTACGATGGAGCCTGGCTCTGCAGCCCTATAACTTTACCATACAGTATAGAAGAGGCAGCCAACACCAAAATGCAGATGGACTGTCCAGGCAGGAGGAGCCCTGAGTCCGGTCAGCCCTGCCTGTGTGTACTTAACAAGCGACCTGTAGAGGTCCCTCGTACGTACACAAAATTGGAGGGGAAGGAATTTTCATGATACATAGTTTGCCCTGTCCTGCATTCCTGTATAAATTTGTTCCTCCATCATCATTTAACTTAGGCTTATGTCAACACAGCTAGAGGACTCCCCATTGTTCTCCTAAGCCGGGGGGGGGGGGGGGGGGATCACAATACACATTCATATAGACATATCGGAGCCATGCAATGGACCAAACCATTGACTAGTAGGTGAGAACCTCTCCTCCCTACCCTTGGGCTGTTCCCAGTAGCCCAAGACAAGGGACTTATGCGTGACCAGTGTTGTGTTGGGAGATCTCTAGAGAAAAAGGGTGAGGGCTCTTAGCTGCGGCAAGACCTCACGTCGGTCTGTGATTTTGGACTTATTATGGACTCAGGAATAACATGGATATTTGATTTGGTATGCTGCCTGCCTCAATAAATCCCGTTGGATTGTTCTTAGCCCGGTGGTCTCTTCTTGCTCTGCCGCATACCCCGTCACACCCCTGACTTCACCCACCGGTCTAGCAATAACCCAGAGATGTGTGCCTCCATCGCTTTTACAGAAATGCATGTAAATAGGGATTTTGTCAGTGTTCTATCAAGGTTATCCAATAAGAAATCAATGAGGACATCGTATGTAAGGGAAAATTCAATTCATGGGCTTCAGTAGTTTGATCTCTAGCAAAAGTCTAGTAGACCTATGGGTAGCAAACTGCCTTTCTATTTTGAGCCATCTATAATTAAGATCCCAGCCCACCAATCCCTTGCGGCCTCGAGTATGGCTGCCTGGTGGTACAAAGATAAAGATAGATTTGGTACACCCATACCACCATGGGAATATCGGAAATTAAGAGCCCCAACCGCCACCCTTGTTTTTTTGTTTTTCCAAATAAACTTACATAATAGAGATTGTAGAAGCCCTATCCATCTAGATGGGAACTTGAGGGGGAGACATCTAAACAAGTAGATAATTTTAGGCAACAACATCATTTTTACCATTTGTATTCTGCAACCCATGACAGTGGGAGAAAAATATAACTTTATAATTTTAAAAAGCATAAAAAATAGAGAACTAAATCTCTAACTATAGTTACATTTATATGTTCTTTAAATTTCAATAAATGTACTTGTGGGATAAAGGGGTCAATAGCGGACTGGTGGAAGGGACTCAGGGAGTGCCAAAGGTCCAGGGTGGTGAGTATTTAACTCATCATGAACCAGGTGTTTGCAACCCACGCTATGCAACTGACGTGGGCTACTAAAGTTGGATCCCCCATCAAAAGATTGTAGTCTTGGTTGTAGACTATTGGTTAGCAAGAACGGGACTGTATGATCAGACTGAACTTATGGTTTGTTTATATACACTGTGTTCCAAATTATTATGCAAAAATTGTTTAGGAGTGATAAGGTAAGAATTTTTTTGTTTGTTAGTTAAACTCATTGATGGTGATGTGTGTCAGGGCTCTTTATATCCCTGTAAGCAATTGCAGACACCTGTGCTAATTAGTTTGACAGGTGTGTCCAATGAAAGGCAAGACTACTTAAGAAGGCTGTCCCACATTATTTAAGCAGCCTACATTTTCTGCCAAAATGGGAAAGAAAAAGGATGTGTCGGCTGCTGAGAAGCAACAAATTGTGGAGTGTTTAGGTCAAGGCACGACTACAATCAACATTGCCAAGACACTTCATCGTGATCATCGCACAATCAAGAAGTATGTAGCTGATTCACAGTACACTCGTGTGCATGCTGATAAGGGAAAATTGAGGACTCTTTCCTACAGACAATTACGCCAGGTTAAAAGAGCAGCGGCAAAAAAGCCTTGTCATAGCAGCAGACAAGTTTTTGAAGCTGCTGGTGCCTCCAACGTCCCCCGAACAACAAGATGCAGGGTCCTTCAGAGGTTTGCAGCTGTGCGTAAGGCATCCTGTCGACCTCCTCTATCCACTGCACACAAGCAGAAATGGCTCCAGTGGGCCAAACAATACATGAAGACTGACTTCAAAACTGTTTTGTTCACCGATGAGTGCCGTACAACGCTCGATGGTCCAGATGGATGGAGTGGAGGATGGCTGGTTCATGGACACCCCATGCAAACACGGCTACGGCTCCAACAAGGAGGAGGTGGAGTAATGTTTTGGGCTGGAATCATGGGGAGAGAGATTGTCGGCCCCTTTAGGATCCCTGAAGGGGTAAAGATGAACTCCATAGTGTATGTTGAGTTTTTCAAACAGCACTTCCTGCAATGGTTCAAGAAGAAGAACCGTGCATTCTGCAGCAAGATCATTTTCATGCATGATAATGCACCGTCTCATGCTGCACATAACACATCTGCACCTCTGGCTGCTATGGGCATAAAAGGGGACAAACTTATGGTGTGGCCCCCATGTTCCCCTGACCTCAACCCCATTGAGAACCTCTGGAGCATCATCAAAAGGAGTGTCTATGATGGCGGGAGGCAGTTCACATCTAAGCAACAGCTCTGGGAGGGTATTCTGTCCTCATGCAAAACAATTGAAGCCGAAACCATCCAAAACCTGACAAATTCAAAGGACGAGAGAGTTCAGAAGCTCCTTTTGAACAAGGGGTCCTATGTGCAAATGTAACATCACCTAGAATAAAGTTTTGAGTTGAAAACTGTTTGATTTCAGTTTGTAATAACCTGCTAATGCTTATAATTTCAAAAATGACCATTTTTTTGTTCTTTGTTAAAATGAAAAGGATGAAAACTCTGCTGTGCATAATAATTTGGAACATGCATTTTGAGTGCAGTTTGAGTGTTTTATTTTTAAAAAAGATACTGTTATCATAGGCAGTTTGTACAAAAACCTTTCAATTGTACTCTAATAGTTATTTGACTGGAAAATTACAATGACTGCAATCCATATAGGTAATTTGGGAAAATCTGAGAAAATATTATTTGCATAATAATTTGGAACACAGTGTAGAGACACATAGATCTGCATGTGAGCACCCTAAATTTTCTCTAGCGCTGAAGGGTTTAATAAAAAAAAGTGGAAATATAATAATATATTAGGAGATTGCTAATTTTGTCAATTCCTAATGTGATTGCTAAAATGTTTACAAACCACAGTCTGACATAAAATGTTACATTTCTCCCTACTTTACTTTATAGAATATTATTACTAGTGCAATAAAAATGCCCAGTCTGAGGGCACCAATACCAAGTCTTCCACCCGATAGTACGCCTGGCGCTGATGATACCGGCTGACAATGGCCCACTGTCTTGTGCCATGCTGTGTCCTGACATGTAATAGAAGCTGTAAGGCGGCCAGGGTGGTAGTCGTGGCAACAGGCTTTACAGTTCCCACACCCTGGCGCCCCATGGATAAAACACAATGTCCCTTTTGCTGCTCATGGAGCGTGCGCAGCAGAACACTTACAGTTACTGTCAAGAATCCTTCCAGTTATGGCACTCCGGCTCCATGTTTCCAAGTTTCACATAACACCTCGGACTCACAGTCTTTTTTAAACAGTTCAACTTTACTTATCAAAAGGGCACTCATCACCTTGGCAGCAGAATTCACACAGAGCGATGTATCCTGCGCTTTCCCTGCCTTCCAGGCAGACTTCACTCTTTCTGTAATCTTTCTCTCTTTCCTCCTGGTAATCCCTGCCGTCTCCTTGGACAATGCGTGTCCCATCCAAGCAGCCGACGTCACCAGCTCCCTGTCAGCCCCTCGTCCGGTTCCAATTGGGAAAGGTTTTGGGAATGTGATCTCTGCTGTTCCCACCCCGGTCATAGACCCCGGATGTCTACTGGGGATGGTCCTGTTGAGCTGGTGCCCGACTTCACTAGTCTCCGCTTGGGGCCCCTTACTGCCATTTCAGATTTATCACCACAGCCAGTAACTGTCTGCTACACTGCTTCTCACACAACCTGCTTTGAGTAAGGCTGCCTGGCCTCTGCTGCCTAATCAGGAAGTGTCCTGACTATATCACCCCGCTCTGCTCTATGGCCCCTCACATTTGATTATCCCTATGCTGCCTGCATCTAACACTCCTATCTATTCTCTAATGTGCCCCCCTCTATTCTAACCCCTCTGTTACTCTATGCTAACTTCTATCCCTAATCCTAAACATAGTACTCCTGCAATGTACCGTTACAATAAATGAACCTGACATTCACACATACCTTGTCCCCAGTCTCAGCCTCGTGGATGAATCCATACCCCCGGATGGGATTACAGTATTTGATGAGACCGCGTGTCATCCGGCCAGACATGGCTCCCCCGCCGGAGCACCACAGCTCCTCTAAAATCTGGTGCTCATGCCGTTTCTTCTCGTCGATCACGTTCCTCACCCACTGGGCCTCCTTCGCCATGGGAACCCGGGGTTCGTCCAGGTAAGCATTACGGGAGGACGCAGGGGCCGGGGAAGGTGACGGGGCAGGAGTCAGTGCGGGAACCGAGGTGAGTGCAGGTCCTCCACTCACCGAAGCTGCAGCCAGCTGTGACAGTCCTCCATGGCGGCCGCGCAAGCTGGAAACCACGGCCACGATGATTTCTCTCTGTACAGCCTCCATCTTCTCTATGACCTCTTCCAGCTCCTCTGCGTCCGCGGTGTCTTGACTCCTGGCGATCTGCTTTCCTGGCCGACCGAAGGGGAACCGATCCTCCATCTCTTCCATCCACCAGCTTCCAGGACGTGGGCCCGACTTTGTCTGGAACACGAACACTCCTGCGCTTCATCACAGTGGGCAACTTGCTGGGTAATGGCGTCTCTCCTTCGGGCACGCCTTCCTGCTCTCCTGGACTCCATCCGTTCGTGGGTGGAGCTACTTCCAGCTGTTCCACCAGTTTCTCCAGATCTTGCTGCAGGGATGGGAGCTTCTCCCGCGCCCATCTCGGGAGGGCACCAGTCACTAATGGATGTGGCCTCGGCTCAGGCCAATGCTTTTTCCATCTTCATGTCAGTGTTTAGCGCCATATTTAACTCTAACGTCCGCCATCTTTGACGTCTTCAAGGCTCCTCCACTCTTTACACATAAGGCATCGCAATCCTGCCGAGAACGCCAATTCTGTAAGGCGGCCAGGTGGTAGTCATGGCAACAGGCTTTACAGTTCCCACACACAATGTCCCTTCTGCTGCTCATGCAGGGTGCGCAGCAGAACACTTACGGTTACTGTCCGAGTACCTTCCAGTTCTGGCACTCCGGCTCCATGTTTCCAAGTTTCACATAACACCTCGGAGTCACAGTCTTTTTCAAACAGTTCAACTTTATTTTCAAAAGTCCATGCGCAAATAGAAAAATGAGCGTGACACTCACATAAAATCCACTTTATTTCAGCAATTTAAAACATCCAGGACAGGAGAGTCTCATGTGGAATATGAAGGACGATGATCGTTTTGTGCAAATGCGCTTCTATGGGTCCACTTATCAAAAGGGCACTCATCACCTTGGCAGCACAATTCACACAGAGCCACGTATCCTGCGCTTTCCCTGCCTTCCGGGCAGACTCTACTCTTTTTGTAATCTTTCTCTCTTTCCTCCTGGTAATCCCTGCCATCTCCTTGGACAATTCGTGTCCCATCCAAGCCTCCGACGTCACGAGCTCCCTGTCAGCCCCTCGTCCGGTTCCAAATAGCAAAGGTGCCGGGAATGCCATCTCCCCTGTTCCCGCCCCGGTCATAGACCCCAGATCCCTAATGGGGATGGTTCTGTTGAGCTAGTGCCCGACTGCACTAGTCTCCACTTGTTGGCCCCTTACTGCCGTCGCCGCTTTATCCCCATAGCCAGTAACTGTCTGCTCAACTGCTTCTCACACAACCTGCCCTGGGCAAGGCTTCCCGGGCTCTGCTGCCTAATCAGGAAGTGTCCTGACTATATCTCCCCATTCTGCTTGCTTAACCCCTATGCTGCCTGCATCTAACATTCCTATCTATTATCTAATGTGCCCCCCTCTATTCTAACTCCACTGTTACTCCATCCTAACTTCTTTCCCTAATCGTAAACATAGTACATGACATTACAGTGCATAAATGTTACATTCCACAATAATAAACAATGACCCACATGGTTATCCACCCACATGAAAAAGTTGTTTAATGCAAATTGATTAAACTCCTGTGTTCTCTATGAGAGAACTGCTATCAGTCTTCTGTCCTCAACGGAACTCCTCTGTCACCTACCAGACACCTCTGTTCTTCAATGAACTTGTTTGTCATCCACCAGACTCCTCCATCAGAGTACTCGGCCCTTCGGCAGACTCTTGTTTTCTCCACCAGACACCTCTGTCCTCCACCAGACTCATCGGTCTTCTACAAGACTCCTCGATATTTCATCAAAATCCTCTGTCCTCCATCAAACTAGTGTCCTTCACCAGACTCTTCTATTCTCCACCAGACTCCTCTATTCTCTGGCCTCTCTCCTCCAGACTCCTCTGTCCTCCACCAACTCCTTTGTTTTCCACCAGACTCCTCTATTCTTCACTAGACTCCGCTATTCTCCACCAGGCAGCTCTGTCCTCCACCAAACTTTTATGTCCTCCATCTGACTCATCAGTCCTCCACCAGACTCCACTATCCTCCACTCTTCGGTCTTCCATCGAGCTCATCTGTCCTCTCTCCTCCAGTCTCCTCTGTTCTCCATCAGACAACTCTAGTAACGGTATATCTATAGGAAAAGTAAAAGGATCGCAGTCAGGAAGCCCCCACATACAATACAAACCTCACTGGATTGGCCATCATTACTCTAATACGTATGGCAGCCGTATGGAGGTGGAGGGGGGTATATAGAATATTTCTGTCCCCCTCATTATGGGATGCCAAGTAGAATATAGATGTTGCGTTTGCTTTGCACTAGTTCTTCTCTGTTTCCACCCAGAGAAGGAGCACCCTCTTTTTTTGAGAATTTATGGTTGTTGGGTGCTGCTGTAGTGCTTACTGTGCTTAGCTATAGCATTTGTAACATTTCCGGGGGTTTAGCTCTAGGATCGCTGTCTGGGTAGACAGAATGGCATGAAAACAGTTCATTCAGACAGCAGTTCTGGTGCAAAACTGGCCGCAACCAGCTTTATTAAAGTCCACAGCAAACAGATTAAAACAAAGCATAAACAGAAAACCTGGGCTTGTCTAGCCTCTAATTACACTTAGATAGATGGCCCTCTCTATCCGGGACCCAGACTCTACCAGTCTGTGCCCAAAACAACACATATCACATATGTTACCAGTATGGAGCTTCACAGATACTCCTCCTTGTGTCTGAAGGCACCTTCCATGACCAGACTTGAGAGAGATCCACTCCTATTCAGCCGCTCTTCACACGGATTCGCACTGAGACTACTCCTATGTCCGGGGTCCTTCCTGCACCCAAACTGAGATAGCTCAAACACTCTTGGAGACTGTTTCCTTGTGCCAGGACACCTCTCTGTGTCCAGGCTAAAGACAGCTCTAACACTCTTGGAGACTGCTTCCTTGTGCCAGGACACCTCTCTGTGTCCAGGCTAAAGACAGCTCTAACACTCTTGGAGACTGTTTCTTGTGCCGAGACACCTTCCTGTGTCCAGGCTAAACTAGCTCTCAGATTGTGTTTGCAGACACCTACTTCTGGTCTCCTAATTAAGACCTGAGTAGTTTCAGGCTTGTGCTGCAAGTGTGTGCTGAATGTGAGGTGTAGTGACCTTTCTCCACCACTAGGTCCACAAAGCCACACATTTCCCTTATACCTAGGTGAAATGTACACCCCATTCATCACATATTCACTCACTGTCTCACATATCCCCTCCCTCTTCTCCAGACCGGAGGGCTGGTCATCCAGACCGGAGGGCTGGTCAACAATCCAACAGAGACAGTGAACTCCGGACCAGTCATGGCCCTCACCAGCTTCATCTCCACCACTGTCACTTGTATCTTCACCTGAGTCATAGCCAACATCAGCTTTCTCTTTATCTGAAGCATCCGCACTACCCTGTACCCTCCCAGGCCTATACTCTCTGCGGGCCTCGGGTATCCTGCACGGTTTCATCTTGACCTTAGGGCCGGGCTCACCTTCGACACAGTGCCTGGCCAGAGAAGCACGACCCGACACATCAGAACACCTCTGCTGACTCTTCCTCAGAAACTCACGTACCTCCTGTCCCTGGTGCACTGACCATGTGTCACCAACTATCACAGAAGGTATAGGGGGTTTTTCACTTTTCTCCAGTTCCCCACTTTCAGGCTCTTCTGGCAAGACATGCCCAGAAGCCCCACCGTCAGTCCTAGACTCTACCTCTTCAGCCACGTTCTGCATCCCATCTGGGCTCCCGTGTGTCTGCAGCGGCAACGGAGTGACACATCGCTTTTCCCATTTGTTGGGACGTGGCTCCGATGTAGCCTCCCTGAAAGTGCGCTTGAGCTCACCAATGCCAGCTACTGATCCGGACCGTAACCCGTCCACGCCGCTGTCTTCGGCAGAAACAGATTCCTGGACAGAGTCAGTCCCCATATCTTCAGTCTTGCTCCTCACAGCTTCACTTGAAACCTCAGCTTCTGATGAGGCATCTGGCTTGGTGACCACCACTTCCATGGCTTTTTCCACCTCTGCAGCATCACCTTCAGAGTCCTTGGCATGATGCAGATCCACACCACACACTGACAACTTCTCATCTTCAACAGCATCCACTTGTGCTGTGTTCAGTTTCAGAGTCCTGCCTTTAAAGCTCAGCTCTCCTCCTTTCACCTTAGTCTTCGCCAGGGAACCGGCCAACTGTAAAACATCTTCAGATGCCATCTTCTGTCTGGCTGTAAGGTCAGCATCAGCTTTCTTCTCAGGACTCTCAACCTCCTCTGCTACCATGCCTTCCTCATTTGCACTGGTTGCTTTATGGTCATCAGATAATTCACTATCACTATCTGACCCCTTTTTCTCAGCCACATCTGGCTCACTGTCAGGGCTATACACTTCATTTTCATTCACATCCTGCTCACTGTCAGGGTTATACAATTCATTTTCATTCATATCCTGCTCACTGTCAGGGTTATACAATTCATTTTCATTCACATCCTGCTCACTGTCAGGGTTATACAATTCATTTTCATTCACATCTTGATCTGGAACCTTAGTTAACATGTCATCCACAACATTAACTTCACCATCTGGTCCCTCAAGTATGTGACTATGTGACAACCCCAGCACTATACTTCTATATAGCTCAGGTACCAGGAGCTGACTCACGACCTCTCCCTGGACTTCAGTGTCCCTATACAATAGGCTATTGTTCATGGCAGCATGAGGAAACCCCTCCTCAGAGCCAGGCTCCTGGGAAACCTCATTTAGAACAATCATATTTTCCTGTGCCGTTTTAAGAGAGGGGTCTCGCCACTGCTCACTCTCAAAATTGTCACAGGACACAGGTAAGTCAGGGACACTCGGTTCTCGAGAACCACCATCCTCGTCTCCCAACATCACCTGCAAAGGAATTTCATCACTATCACAGTCATCATTATTATCAATATCATTATCATGACTATGATCAGTATCATCATCACTATCATGATCATCATCACTATCATTATCAGCATCATCATCATGGTCATCATCATTATCATCATCATCATTATCATGGTCATCATCATTATCACATAAGTTTAACGGCCACTAGCATTGTGTTCCGCCCCTCGGGACTGCGCACCCTCAATAGGAGCTTCATCACACTGTCCATCAGAAACATTTTTCCCCCAGAGATCCTTAGACCGGGGAAAGTCATTACCCAATATAACGGGTTGCACCAGGGTCTTCACTACCCCCACTTCACATGAAACCTCCCCGAGTTTGGGGACCAAGTCCACGGCAGTCTCTGGGTAGACTTTGGTGTCTCCATGGATGCACACCATACTCAGGTGCTTATCAGGGATGAAGTCCCTATCAATCAGGCTGTCACATACGGAAGTCACTGGACTCTCTGAGTCCAAGAGGGCCTGTGCTGGGCAGTCATTTACAACCACCGGGGACCCCTGTGGTCCAGTCTCTTCGGCTGAGGTGGACACACACACAGGTTCTGCGCAGAGAGAGAGGGATCTGCCAACATCACAACACATAGGCTCCCCCTCTATTGGACAGTTGGCTGCAATTTCACGCCAGCTCCAACACTGTCCATCACACTCTCCCACCCACATGTCCCCTCGGGCCTGAACCCGCTTATCAGCATACCCCATGTCCCCAACAGCTGGAACGCTCTTACCGCGAGAGTTCAGCGTCCGGGAACTCTGAAGTGACGACCTCTCAGACGGCTGTACCTCAGGAGGACGTGCTCGGGTGTAGCGGTTCACTATCACCTTTTCAACTCCATAATCAGGTTTGCTTACTGCAGACTCCCAACTGCATCTCCAGTCATGAACTCCCCTGGCACGGGCTGTCACCGTAACACCCAGCCGGGTAAGAATCGCCGCTTTCAACTTGGCATAGTCTTCGCTGTCCTGCTTGCTCAGGTCAGCCCAGACTTTTTGGGGTTCCCCAATCAGATAGGGTACGACCGCCATGGCCCATTCAGATAGTGGCAGATTCTCCTTCTCTGCCAGTCTCTCAAACCTAGTAAGATATACCTCCACATCATCACGAGGTGTCATTTTTCTCAAGGACCGTCTTACCGCCTTCTTTATAGCGGACAACGCCGGTGCCTTCACAACATTACTTCGGGACGCGGCACCGAAATCCTTTTTTGGTGCTGTCATCTGCTTAACAAATAACCGGTTATTCTCCTGCTGCTGCTGCAGGAATTGCTGCTGGGCCTGCTGCATGCGCTGCTGGTGCTGCAGGCGCTGCTGCTCCATGCTCTGCTGCATGCTTCGCTGGGCCTGGGCCAGGTACTCAATGAGCTCCTCCATACTGCCGGACTTATCTGTCTCAACCACGGCAGTCTTATGTTGCACATTAACTTGCGCCATTTGTTCAAACAGCGCCTCCATGCTGTCATCCATGCTGTCAGACTTCTCTGTCTTAACAACGGCAGTCTTCACTCAAGACATACACACTCTACAGTCTTTTCCATAGAAAAATTCGGCTCTGCTGTGCAGACACTTTTTTTTTTTTTTTCCTTTGCAAAGTCTATTAGGGCTCCTGTCTCTTTAAGACTGCTCCACAGACTTTTCTTTTGCTGCTGCACATTCCACAGTCATTTTCACAACAAGTTCAGCTTTGCTGTGCATACATTTTTCTCTCTGCAGACCCTATCAGGGCCACTGTCTCTCCAAGACTGCTCCAAACAGACGTTTCTGCTGACACACTTTTTTTTTTTTTCTGCTGCTATTTCAATAGACTTCACCTTTAATGCTGTCTCTCGCCACTGTGCTGCATACACACTCCAGCACTAACTGTATCAGGCACTGCGCTGCCCGCATTCTCCACCAATTGTAACATTTCCGGGGGTTTAGCTCTAGGATCGCTGTCTGGGTAGACAGAATGGCATGAAAACAGTTCATTCAGACAGCAGTTCTGGTGCAAAACTGGCCGCAACCAGCTTTATTAAAGTCCACAGCAAACAGATTAAAACAAAGCATAAACAGAAAACCTGGGCTTGTCTAGCCTCTAATTACACTTAGATAGATGGCCCTCTCTATCCGGGACCCAGACTCTACCAGTCTGTGCCCAAAACAACACATATCACATATGTTACCAGTATGGAGCTTCACAGATACTCCTCCTTGTGTCTGAAGGCACCTTCCATGACCAGAATTGAGAGAGATCCACTCCTATTCAGCCGCTCTTCACACGGATTCGCACTGAGACTACTCCTATGTCCGGGGTCCTTCCTGCACCCAAACTGAGATAGCTCAAACACTCTTGGAGACTGCTTCCTTGTGCCAGGACACCTCTCTGTGTCCAGGCTAAAGACAGCTCTAACACTCTTGGAGACTGCTTCCTTGTGCCAGGACACCTCTCTGTGTCCAGGCTAAAGACAGCTCTAACACTCTTGGAGACTGTTTCTTGTGCCGAGACACCTTCCTGTGTCCAGGCTAAACTAGCTCTCAGATTGTGTTTGCAGACACCTACTTCTGGTCTCCTAATTAAGACCTGAGTAGTTTCAGGCTTGTGCTGCAAGTGTGTGCTGAATGTGAGGTGTAGTGACCTTTCTCCACCACTAGGTCCACAAAGCCACACATTTCCCTTATACCTAGGTGAAATGTACACCCCATTCATCACATATTCACTCACTGTCTCACATATTGCAGAGCAGTGATTCACTGAATTTATTGATCATGACAGCTTCTAAGAAAAAGAAACGAGGATAGGGACCATCTTTGCTGATGGATTGTGCAAAACTCACTGGGTGCAATATACTTTACTTAAACGAGTCCTCTGCTTTGGACAATCCCTACTTATTAGCAGTCTGTCTTGACATTAGGCACCACCATCGATCAGCTGAAAACTAAGAAGAAACCTGGCAAGTGTGTGCAGCGCCACTACAGGAAAAATAAGGCATTACACAGGACCAAATCATATGAGTGGGTTATCCAGAACCAGACTGACTCTATAAACACTCTCCACTCTGGCCAAAAGATGAGGATCCTGAATATAGAACCCCTTTAAATTCCCTAATATGTCGTATAAAAATGGGTTTTCGAAACCGGACAACTCACAGGGCAGAGGTGCAATAAAGAACACAACCCGGGGGCATGTGTGGCGCTGCTTTTGGAAGAATCTAGGTTTTGCAAATACTTGACATTCCCTTTAATGAGTGCCTATGTCTTCTTTATTAAAATTCATCACGACAGCGTCTGTCAGACATATCTGAAGTCTGCGTCCCATGGCTGACGTTTGTGGGCAATGATGGGTCATTTCAAGCCGTGCAGAAGTAAAAATCCCGCTCAGAAGGAGAACAATACCCATGATAGTATCTTAGGGAACTGCATGTTAGGCAATTTCCTAGATAGTTGCTTTCTTTAATATATTGTATAGTGCCACATGCCTCTATAAATTACCTTAATGGTGCGGCCATGCCAAGTGTTCATTATGCCCAGTCTGAGATGACACTGGAAGACAGATAGCCGCGACTACAGTGCCAAAAATGGAGATGCCTAGCAGGAGATTTAATATAGTCTGCAGTCCTTCACGTTAACCAGTTCTGCCATGCTATATAATGGCCTCAGCGTTTTTTCCTACAAGGGCTAGACTGTTTTCTCCTTGCACACGGCGTGGATATTCATCTGCATTAACATGCAACTTGAGTGACTCACACCGTCCTATGTATTATAGTAAATAATGCTGACACTCCGGAAAGCCTGACAGGTCCTCCAGAGCTGAAATCCATGCAGCACTAGTAAATTAATTTGGGTTTTATGTTTTAAAGTGCACCCACTGCTTACAATCAATATTCAGGAGAGTGCTCTCTGGTAACTAATGTTGATTTGAGGCACGAGGCGTGAAGCACCTCACTAAAATAAAAATCATTGCTGAAAGCTAGTGGAAGCCCAAGAAATCATTTTTGATCGACACAGATTGAAATATTCATGTTGCCAGTCTCTAAAATTTGGCAAGGTATTCCCTAATGTCAGGATCAAAGTGACTCCACGTTATATGCTGATTTTGTAAAGAATTAGAAAAATTTGGCTGCTTTGTACCAAAAACAGCGCCACACTCATCCATGGGTTGTCTCTGGTATTGCAGCTCAGCTGTTGCACTTGGTCATGTTTTTTTTTAAATTCTCCACATTCCCCTTTAATGAAAAAGCCCCAGTAAAAAGGTCTTTCCAAGTGTTATGGAGTCCAAATCAGGGGCCACCAAGTTATCTTACCTTAAGAGCCACAATTAATTTGAGAGAAGCTTACAAAAAATCCTGAAAGCTCGTTGTGAAATAATGTCCTGAAATCCCCCTTTTAAAGTAGTAATGCGAGCCTAAAGCGCCCTTTAAGACGTGCAGTGGTAGAGCATGGGGCCCATTGCCTCCCTCCATTTTTGGGGCCAGTGAGCTATATGTAAAGGAGAGGTCTCCTGAAAGAGTTGGCGAACCTCCCGATGCTGCCAAATTTACTGGAAGGCCGCGCTTCAACAAGCTTTCTTGTGCTGGGACATCAGGCCTGATGATGGAGGACTGGCATCCACATGCACATTTGGGGCATGGGGTGTGACCTAAAATGGAGGCATGGCTATGGAGGGACAAGGTTTTTCTTTATTAGGGTCCTTCTTAGTAACAGAGCCTAGGTTGACAACACCAGATCTCCATGATCCATGGTCACATTCTGAGGGGGGAGGATGACGGTGGCTCGGACCCAGACTTTATGGGGTGGGCATTAGTAGGTTTTCCTCCATTGCATTTTTTTTAATTTTCTGCTAAGTGAAGTGTCTATATAACTGAGCGGGCCCATGTGATGGTGGATCGGAAATCTCCGGATTTTAGGCAGCATTGAGACGTTGTCGGCTCCCCCTCCCTTCTTCCGCACTGAGGATCAGTAATGAAGTTATATGCTTCCATAAATTGTGTTTGTTTCAGCTCCTTTCTCCGGCCTGGAAGCTGGAATATCTGGCCCGCTTTAGATGGTTTCCTGGCAACACCGCCTGAGAAAAAGGGAAAAAAAGGAACAAAACTGCTAGCAATCGGCTGATAAAGACGGAGAGTCTGCTGATGTGACCTCCCAGTATGATAAAGAGCAGCCCTAATGCCCTACACTGACCTGCTCAGTCCTTATGTAGGTGGGGGGCACTGGGTTTAAGGTCCACTCACCCCCCATCATTGGGGACAGTGAAGGGGGTCTAGAGTCCTGACTAAAGCCTCCATCTGCTCGCACGACAAATACCAAAAGTTTGTTGGAGCAAAGAAATTAGTGTCACATCACAGAGGGGTAAAGAGGTGGCCGCTGCGAGGGCCGAGCGTGTGAGAAACGCCAGCTTTTCTCTCACCCAATGAATACATTAGTAAAGACAAGAGGTTATGCGCGGGATTCCAAATCATGAAGCAGAGCCGAGTTTGTTACATGTAGTCAAGCTGAATTTGTCTAATATAACAGGATTGAGCTTATTGAGAAAAGTATGTGCCCCCCACATCCCACCTACAGGAGCTTTTCTCACCTCCCCTCCTGTATACATAGACATAATGTAGAGTCGCCCCTCTGCAGACATAACACAGCTCCTGCTCTTCTGGGAAGGATTTTTTATTTTAAACTCTTTTTATTGAAAGATTCCACAGATAACAAACATATGACAATGTAGTATAAAGTCAAAATAATCCATATAATTACCGTTCACAGTGACATAGATGTGATATCACACTTTCAATAATAAAGTAAACAAACAAAACGAATTAAACATAGCATTCAACATAATGTACACTACCAAGCATTGCACCTCCTAACCAACAGGCTCTTTCTAAGAGTTTTGAGCTTGTACCAGGTCAAATTATAATAGACACATATTCTTAAGCCTACACAAATCATCACTTTCATGGTCTGGAAGGGATATACATCAGGGACTGTATCGCAAGATCGAGGAGACCATATTATTAGGAGCCAAGTGCGTCAAGGTTGAGTCACACCACCTTTCCCAAATCCTATGGAACTTCTGGGGACATCCTCTGTTTCTATATAATATGTTTTCGTAAGGAATTATATCATTCACTAATTTCTTCCACTGATTAATTGAAGGAGATTTCCCCCCCCCCCTCCACCTCAACGCTACCGCTTTCCTAGCCATAAATAGAACCTCCCGAAGAAATATTCTATCATGGTGGACCCACATCTCTTCATCCACGGCACCCAGGAAGCACAACTCCGGACTACATTCGATCAGTATCCCAATTATCCACTCCAATGTAGTTATTACATCACTCCAATATCTTCGTATAATTCTACAGTTCCAAATAAGGTGCCAGAAATAAGCTCCCGATTCCCCACACCTATGACATTCATCAGTTGCCCCTCTACCAAATTTATGTAGTCTACATGGGGTCAGATAGGATTGGTGAAGAATGTACAATTGGGTTAGCTTGTTATTTGCAGCTGGCGACACCATCGTATGTTCCTCTAGGGCGTCGTTCCACTGCTCATCAGTAATAGAGGGGATTAAGTGCCGCCATTTACTTTCTACAGCGAGCTGAGTGGATGCAATTTTAGAGTTTAACAAAAAGGTTTAAAGGGAGGATATCACTCCTGTGGATCCTTGAGTTGATAATACTCTTATCAATGGGTACTTAGATATTCTCAGTCTAGGAAACGGGAACTGGTATATAATGGCGTCTCAGCTGCAGATATCTATAAAAGTCTCTATGGGGAATCCTGAACCTTACATGAATTTGTTCGAACGGTAGAGTTTCGTTTTCAAAAATCTGATTAAGTGTTATTATTCAATTTTGTTTCCAGAAACTTGGGTCTTGTAAATTTTGAAGGTGCGGGTACTCGGGATTATCCCATATCTGAATTTCCCCAAGTTGATCAGTGAACTTCATAACACGTTTACTTTCTTGCCAAACCTGTATCGCTAAGGCCTCTTTCACACATCAGTTTTTTGCCGTCAGTCACAATCCGTTGGCTCGACGGATCCATCGCAGATTGTGAAAAACTGATGCGACAGATCCATTTTTTCAAGGGATCTGACTAGTGGATCCGTCGCATCATTTTTTTCATCTGTTTCTTCCGTTTTTCAACGGATCCGTTTTTTATACTATACTGTAAAATCACACTGACAGGTTATAGAATACATGTATACACATAGTATGGATGTACATACTGTATATATACCATTGACACATATACATATATATATATATATATATACACTGTGTGCAGAATTATTAGGCAAGTTGTATTTGAGAGGATTCTTTTTATTATTGAACAACAACTATGTTCTCAATCAACCCAAAAGACTCATAAATATCAAAGCTTAATATTTTTGGAAGTTGGAGGTTTTTTTTTAGATTTGGCTATCTTAGGAGGATATCTGTTTGTGCAGGTACAGTAACTATTACTGTGCAGAATTATTAGGCAACTTAATAAAAACCAAATATATACCCATCTCACTTGTTTATTTTCACCAGGTAAACCAATATAACAACACAAAATTTAGAAATAAACATTTCTGACATTCAAAAACAAAAAAAAATCAGTGACCAATATAGCCACCTTTCTTTATGATGACACTCAGACGCCTCCATCCATAGATTCTGTCAGTTGCTTGATCTGTTTACGATCAACATTGCGTGCAGCAGCCACCACAGCCTCCAGACACTGCTCCGAGAGGTGTACTGCTTTACCTCCTTGTAGATGTCACATTTTATGAGGGACCACAGGTTCTCTAAAGGGGTTCAGATCAGGTGAACAAGGGGGCCATGTCATTATTTTTTCTTCTTTTAGATCTTTACTGGCCAGCCACGCTGTGGAGTATTTGGATGCCTGTGATGGAGCACTGTCCTGCATGAAAATCATGTTTTTCTTGAACTATACCGACTTCTTCCTGTACCACTGCTTGAAGAAGGTGTCTTCCAGAAACTGGCAGTAGGTCTGGGAGTTGAGCTTCACTCCATCCTCAACCCGAAAAAGGTCCCACAAGTTCATCTTTGATGATACCAGCCCATACCAGTACCCCACCTCCACCTTGCTGGCGTCTGAGTCGGAGTGGAGCTCTCTGCCCTTTATTGATCCAGCCTCGGGCCCATCCATCTGGCCCATCAAGAGTCACTCTCATTTCATCAGTCCATAAAACCTTAGAAAAATCAGTCTTAACATATATCTTGGCCAAGTCTTGACGTTTTGTCTTATGTTTCTTGTTCAAAGGTGGTCGTTTTTCAGCCTTCCTTACCCTGGCCATGTCCCTAAGTATGGCACATCTTGTGCTTTTTGATACTCCAGTAACGTTGCAGCTCTGAAATATGGCAAAACTGGTGGCAAATGGCATCTTGGCAGCTTCACGCTTGATTTTCCTCAATTCATGGGCAGTTATTTAGCGCCTTTTTTATCAACACGCTTCTTGTGACCTTGTTGGCTATTTGCCATGAAACGCTTGATTGTTTGGTGATCACGCTTCAAAAGTTTTGCAATTTCAAGACTGCTGCATCCCTCTGCAAGACATCTCACAATTTTTGACTTTTCAGAGTCCGTCAAATCTCTCTTCTGACCCATTTTGCCAAAGTAAAGGAAGTTGCCTAATAATTAAGCACACCTTATATAGGGTGTTGATGTCATTAGACCACACCCCTCCTCATTACAGAGATGCAAATCACCTGATTTACATAATTGGCAGTTGGCTTTCAAGCCTATACAGCTTGGAGTAGGACACCATGTATAAAAGGGTGATGTGATCAAAATACTCATTTGTCTAATAATTCTGCACACAGTGTAGTATGTATATATATATATTATATATTATAATATATATATATATATAACATTATTTATATATATATATATTAGATACATATCTATATATATATATATAGTGGTCCAAAAGTAGGTGGACAGAAAATAATAACATTTATTTTGATTTATATATAAAATTATACTTACTAACACAAGCATAACATTGACAATTAAATTTTATTCTGAACAATAATACAAAAGCCCTTAAATTTTATCAACACAGGTGCTCAAACTGTTTTCCATCACAATTTGCACAGCTTTGAAGTCTGCCTCTTACGCTTCGACAAACATTTTTGCACAAGTCTCTTTGAGTATTAATTTTTTGAAATGCATCTCTTATGTAATTTTTCAAATCACTGACACTTTTTGGTTTTCGACTATAAACTTTGTCCTTGAGTACTCCCAAAAGAAAAAATCCATTGGGGTCAAGTATGGTGATCGTGCCGGCCAATCAAATGGGCCTCTTCGGCCAATCCATTTATTAGGAAATGTTTCATCAAGATACTCGCGGACGACTCTTGAATAATATGGAGGGGCCCATCTTGTTGGAAATAAAGATCATTTGAATTAGGCTGTTGCTGTAACTGGGGAACAACTTGATTCATTAGAATTTCGAGATACTTATCTCCTGTGACGGTTCCATCAAAACAAAATGGTCCAAAAACACCAAAACTTGAAATACCACCCCAAACATTGACACCAGGGTCATATAGTTGTTGCTCTAATGTTAAATGCATGTTCTCATTATACCAGTAAATACAGTGATGTCTGTTAATATGGCCAGATAATGTGAAAGAAGCTTCATCACTCCACATAATGTTATCTAACATTACTGGATTTTCTTCAATTTCGTTAAGCATAATCTCACTAAATTGCAGCCGCCTGTCTGGATCATCCTCCAATAAACCATGAATTAGACGTGACGATAAGCTTTCCACCCAATAGATTTCAGGATTCGCATGATGGAAGCTCGTGAAATTCCCAATTCTAAAGAGACTCTTCTGGTGACTTTTTTGGACTCTGAACAAATGTTTCAGCAACAAGTTGTTTATTATTTTCTGTACAGCTGTTTTGGGTCGACCAGTTGTTGGAGCATTAAGGATTGAGCCAGTGGCATCGAATTAGTCACGAATGCGGTAAATGGTTTGTCTTTTTGGGACTTGAGTACCAAATGTTTCAACCCAATTTACTCTAACTGTTTCAGCATTTTGAGATTTCCAATACTCTTTTAAAATCCATTTTCTTTGATCTGTATTTAAATTATTTGCCATTTTGGGGGAGATTGATCTGTGAAAACTGGATCTATGAAACTGACTCAGTTGCCTTTAGCAACCAATCAGATTCCACCTTTAATTTTCCAAAGAGTCTGTGAAGAATGAAAAGAGGAATCTGATTGGTTGCTAAGGGCAACTGAGTCAGTTTCACTTTACACCATGTTTGATAAATCTCCCCCTTCATAGCCCTATTACACATACTGCCCACCTACTTTTGGACCACCCTGTGTGTGTATAATATATATATATATATATATATATATATATATATATATATATATATATAATTTCATAGAGATATAGACAGCAGAATAGGTGAAAATGCAATTGTCGGCATCTGTAAAATCATTACAGAACCCGACAGGATATGAGACATAGTTTACATACCGTAAACCATTGCATATCCATTATTTTTCTATATGTCCCTCACTAATAATGTTTGTAGTATGTGTGTGTAAAATTTTGGAGCTATAGGTGTTAAATAAAGGATTAATTCACGGAAAAAACTGCCGTGGGCTCCCGCGCAATTTTCTCCGCCAGAGAGGGAAAGCCAGTGACTGAGGGCAGAAATTAAGAGCCTAGAGAGGGACCATTGTTTTTGGGCACCCCCTGGCTAAAAAAATCGGCCCTCAGCCACCCCACAAAAGGCGCATCTGTGAGATGCGCCAATTCTGGCACTTAGTCTCTCTCTTCCCATTGTCTTGTAGCAGTGTCATATGGGGTAATAAGGGGTTAATGACACCTTGCTATTGCAAGGTGACATTAAGCCTGGTTAATAATGGAGAGCTGTCAATAAGACAACTATCCATTATTAATCCACTAGTCTGAAAGGGTTAAAAAAGCCACACACATTAAGAATGAAGATTTTTAATGAAATAAAGAAACACACATTTTCTCCATCTTTATTACACTCCCATTCCATTATCGAAGACATCGATCTCCTAGGAAAAATCCAAAATAGAAAAGCAACAACATACCCATACCTGTCCGCCATACAGTTAAGTCCCACGCTGCAATCCATCTGAAGGGGTTAAATAGTTTACAACTGGGAGCGGTGCTAATGCAACCGGACCAGCTGTAAACCATAGAGGAATGAAGGAAAGGCTGCCTGTGCAGCTTCTCCGCCTGACCAGAGATGAACTGATTAGCGTGGAAAAGTTTCTGAACATTTTCCCACGCTGTCAGTTCACCGCGGGTCAGGCGGGAGTATGCTCAGCCTCAGTGACTACCGCTGACGTCACTTAGGCTGCGCAGACTCCCCGCACCTGACCTGAGGTGAACTGACAGCGTGGGAAAATGTTCAGAAACTTTCCCACGCTAATCAGTTCATCTGCGCTCAGGCGGGGAGGCTGCGCATGCAGCTTTTCCTTCATTCCTCCGTATTTTACAGCTGGGACGGTCGTATTAGCACGGCTCCCAGTTGTAAACTATTTAACCCCTTCAGATGGATTGCGGCGTGGGACTTGACTGTATGGCGGACAGGTATGGGTACATTGTTGCTTTTTTATTATGGATTTTTCCTAGGAGATCAATGGCTTTGATCATGGAATGGGAGTGTAATAAAGATGTCAAAAATGTGTGTTTATTTCATTAAAAATCTTTATTCTTAATGTGTGTGGGTTTTTTAGCCCTTTCAGACTAATGGATTAATAATGGATAGTTGTCTTATTGACAGGTCTCCATTATTAACCAGGCTTAATGTGACCTTGCAATAGCAAGGCGTCATTAACCCCTTATTACCCCATATGCCACCAATACAGGGCAATGGGAAGAGAGAGAGTAAGTGCCAGAATTGGCGCATCTTACAGATGCACCTTTTCTGGGGTGGCTGGGAGCAGATAGTTTTTAACCAGGGGGGGCCGAAAAACAATGGTCCCTCTCTAGGTTCTTAATTTCTGCCCTAAGTCACTGGCTTGCCCTGTCTGGCAGAGAAAATTGCGCGGAGCCCACGCCAGTTTTTTCAGTGAATTAATCCTTTATCTAACACCTATAGCTCTAAAATTTTACACACACACACACTACTAACATTATTAGTGAGGGACATATAGAAAAATAATGGATATGCAATGGTTTACTGTATGTAAACTGTCTCATATCCTGTCGGGTTCTGTAATGATTTTACAGATGCTGACAATTGCATTTTCACCTATTCTGCTATCTATATCTGTATGAAATATATATATATATATATATATATATATATATATATATCTCAATGACACACATATATATTATATATTATATATATACACACTACAGACCAAAAGTTTGGACACACCTCATTTAAAGATTTTTCTGTATTTTACATTTTACTGTATTTTAAAATTGTACATTCACACTGAAGACATCAAAACTATGAATTAACACATGTGGAATTATACATTACACTTTACAAAAAAGTGTGAAACAACTGAAAATATGTCTTATATTCTAAGTTCTTCAAAGTAGCCACCTTTTGCTTTGATGAGTGATTTGCACACTCTTGGCATTCTCTTGATGAGCTTCAAGAGGTAGTCACCGGAAATGGTCTTCCAACAATCTTGAAGGAGTTCCCAGAGATGCTTAGCACTTGTTGGCCCTTTTGTCTTCACTCTGCGGTCCAGCTCACCCCAAACCATCTCGATTGGGTTCAGGTCTGGTGACTGTGGAGGTCAGGTCATCTGGCGCAGCACCTCAACACTCTCCTTCTTGGTCAAATAGCCCTTACACAGCCTGGAGGTGTGTTTGGGGTCATTGTCCTGTTGAAAAATAAATGATGGTCCAACTAAACGCAAACCGGATGGAATAGCATGCTGCTGCAAGATGCTGTGGTAGCCATGCTGCTTCGGTATGCCTTCAATTTTGAATAAATCCCCAACAGTGTCACCAGCAAAGCACCCCACATCATCACACCTCCTCCTCCATGCTTCACGGTGGAACCAGGCATGTAGAGTCCATCCGTTCACCTTTTTTGCGTGCAAAGCAGTAATCAAAGCAAAAGGTGGCTACTTTGAAGAACCTAGAATATAAGACATATTTTCAGTTGTTTCACACTTTTTTGTAAAGTGTAATGTATAATTCCACATGTGTTAATTCATAGTTTTGATGCCTTCAGTGTGATTCTACAATTTTCATAGCCATGAAAATACAGAAAAATCATTGCATGAGAAGGTGTGTCCAAACTTTTGGTCTGTAATGTACAATTTTCATAGTCATGAAAATACAGAAAAATCTTTAACCCCTTTCTGTCATCGGACGTACTATCCTGTCCATGTGACCTGGGACTTAATTCCCAGGGACGGGATAGTACATCCAAGGCG
Organism: Oophaga sylvatica; assembly: GCA_033576555.1. Taxonomy (NCBI): domain Eukaryota; kingdom Metazoa; phylum Chordata; class Amphibia; order Anura; family Dendrobatidae; genus Oophaga; species Oophaga sylvatica. Next base: position 129,126,719 of record JARQOD010000008.1, read on the forward strand.
ATCAGCTGCGCTCCCGGGGGAGCGCAGCTGATCGCCGCCGGGTGTCAGCTGATTATCACAGCTGACAACCGGCACTATGTGCCAGGAATGGTCACGGACCACTCCCGGCACATTAACCCCTGGCACACCGCAATCAAACATGATGGCGGTGTACCGGGGGCACAGGGAAGCATCGCGCAGGGATGTGATCGAGCTGTTCTGAGGCCTTCCTTCCTGCAGGACCCCGGATCCAAGATGGCCGCCAGGTCCTGCAGGGAGGCGGCTTCCTCAGTGCCTGCTGAGAGCAGGCCCTGAGGAAGCCTGCAACACTGCCTGTGAGATCGCTGGTCTCACAGAGTGCTGTGCACACTGTCACACCAGCGATCTGATAAAATACAGTGATTTCCCACCCTGGGACAAAGTAAAAAAGTTTAAAAAATGAAAATCAGAAGTGTAAAAAAAAATCCAAAAAAAAGGAAAAAAAAAAATATTCCCCAATAAATTCATTTCTTCCTGTAAATAAAAAAAAAACAATAAAAGTACACATATTTGGTATCGCTGCGTCCGTAACACCCCCCCCTATAAAACTGTCCCCCTAGTTAACCCCTTTAGTGAACCCCTTAAAAAAAAACAAAGCAAAAAATCAATGCTTTATCATCATACTGCCGAACAAAAAGTGGAATAACACGCGATCAAAAAGACCGATATAAATAAACATGGCACCGCTGAAAATGTCATCTTGTCCCGCAAAAAACGAGCCACCATTCGGCATCATCAGCGAAAAAATAAAAAAGTTATAGCTCGCAGAATAAAGCGATGCAAAAATAACTATTTTTTATATAAAATTGTTTTTATTGTATAAAAGCGCCAAAACATAAAAAAAGTTATATAAATGAGGTATCGCCGTAATCGTACTAACCCGAAGAATAAAACCGCTTTATCAATTTTACCACACGCGGAACGGTATAAACCCCCCCCAAAAGAAATTCATGAATTGCTGATTTTTGTTCATTCTAACCTCCCAAAAATCGAAATAAAAAGCGATCAAAAAATGTCACGTGCTCAAAAATGGTACCAATAAAAATGTCAACTCGTACCGCAAAAAAATAAGACCTCACATGACTCTGTGGGCCAAAATATGCAAAAATTATAGCTCTCAAAATGTGGTGATGCAAAAACTATTTTTTGCAATAAAAAGCGTCTTTTAGCGTGACAGCTGCCAATCATAAAAACACGCTATAAATAGTAAATCAAACCCCCCTTTATCACCCCCTTAGTTAGGGAAAAATAATAAAATTAAAAAAATTTATTTATTTCCATTTTCCCATTAGGGTTAGGGTTGAGGCTAAAGTTAGGATTAGGGTTGGGATTAGGGTTAGGGGTGTGTTAGGGTTAGGTTTGTGGTTAGGGTTATGGTTAGGGTTGGGACTAGGGTTAGGGGTGTGTTGGGGTTAGGGTTGGAGTTAGAATTGGGGGGTTTCCGCTGTTTAGGCACATCAGGGGCTCTCCAAATGTGACATGGCGTCTGATCTCAATTCCAGCCAATTCTGCGTTGAAAAAGTCAAACGGTGCTCCTTCACTTCTGAGCTCTGCCATGCACCCAAACAGTAGTTTACCACCACATATGGGGTATCAGCGTACTCAGGACAAATTGCACAATAACTCTTGGGGTCCAATTTCTTCTGTTACCATTGGGAAAATAAAAAATTGGGGACGAAAATATAATTTTTGTAAAAAAAAATTATTTTTTTGTTTTTACGGCTGTACGTTATAAACTTCTGTGAAGCACTTCGAGGTTCAAAGTGCTCACCACACATCTAGATAAGTTCCTTGTGGGGTCTATTTTCCAAAATGGGGTCACTCGTGGGGGTTTCCACTGTTTAGGCCAGGGGTGGGGAATCTTTTTTTCTGCCAAGGGCCATTTGGATATTTGTACCATCCTTCGGGGGCCGTACAAACTCCGCCCACAAAGTACATCCTGACTCTGACACTGGTGTCAGGATGTAATCTTTCATTGCATGCCCTTCAGTGTTCAGTAGTGAACACTGCGTGTGTGCGTTCACAGAGCAAGAAAAAATTAATGATCTGGTGGCAATCAAAATACAGCTCCCTGCCCAAGCACTGCGGCCCCCGAGAATCTGCCCGGGGGCCTGATAAAAGGTCATCGAGGGCCGTAAATGGCCCAGGGGCCTGAGGTTCCCCACCCCTGGTTTAGGCACATCAGGGGCTCTCCAAATGCGACATGACGCCCGCAGACCATTACATCAAAGTCTGCAATCCAAAACGTCACTACTTCCCTTCCGAGCCCCGACGTGTGCCCATACAGTAGTTTTCTCCCACATATTGGGTATCAGCGTACTCAGGACAAATTGGACAACATCTTTTGGGGTCCAATTTCTCTCCTGTTACCCTTGGAAAAATAAAAAGTTGGGGACTAAAAGATCATGTTTGTGGAAAATATATTGATTTTTTTATTTTCATGCTCGGACGTTATAAACTTTAGTGAAACATCTGGGGGTTCAAAGTTCTCACCACACATCTAGAAAAGTTCCTTGAGGGGTCTAGTTTCCAAAATAGTGTCAGGCACATCAGGAGCTCTCCAAACACGACATGGCGTCCAGCCAATTCTGCGTTTAAAAAGTCAAACGGCGCTCCTTCCCTTCCAAGCTCTGCCATGCACCCAAACAGTGGTTTACCCCCACATATGGGGTATCAGCGTACCCAGGACAAATTGCAATAACGTTTGGAGTCTTTTTACCCTTGGGAAAATACAAATTGGGGTGAAAAGATCATTTTTGTGGAAAAAATATGCTTTTTTAATTTTACGGCTCTATGTTATAAACTTGTGTGAAGCACTTGGGGGTTCAAATTGCTCACCACAGATCTAGATAAGTTCCTTAGGGGGTCTAGTTTCAAAATGGGGGTTCTAGTTGTGGGGGGTTTCCGCTGTTTAGGCACATCAGGGGCTCTCCAAATGCGACATGGCGTCAATCTCAATTCCAGCCAATTCTGGTTGAAAAAGTCAAACGGTGCTCCTTCCATTCGAGCTCTGCCATGCACCCAAACAGTGGTTACCACCACATATGGGGTATCAGCGTACTCAGGACAAATTGCACAAACTTTGTGGTCCAATTTCTTCTGTTACCATTGGGAAAATAAAAAATTGGTGCGAATATAATTTTTTGTAAAAAAATAGTATTTTTTTGTTTTACGGCTGTACTTATAAACTTCTGTGAAGCACTTCGGGTTCAAAGTGCTCACCACAATCTAGATAAGTTCCTTAGGGGGTCTATTTCCAAAATGGGGTCACTTCGTGGGGGTTTCCACTGTTTAGGCCAGGGGCTGCAGGAATCCTATTTTGCTTCCAAAGGATTTACTTCCTTTCCAAGCCTTGCGTGCGCCAGTTTCACCTCCGCCCACAAATGGTACATCCTACTCATGGACAATTGGACTAATCTTTTGCGGCTCAGTGTTCCTTGGAAAACTGCTTGTTGGGACTAATACAGTGCAAAAAAAATTTTTGTCACACCAGGATTATAAACTCCTGGCAAGCACTGCGGTCGAAAATGCTCACACGTCTGATAAGTTCATGAGGGCGTATAATGGGCAGGGGGGGTTCCCATGTTTAGGCCATCAGAGGCTCTCCAATGCGACATGGCGTCTATCCATTACAGCCAATTGTTGAAATCCAAAACGCACTACTTCCCTTCGAGCCTGACGTGTGCCCAAACAGTAGTTTTCCCCACATATGGGCATTGCGTACCAGTAAATGGCCAAAATTTTTGGATGACCAAATTTATTTTTCACCCTGATATCTGACTGCTCTGTTTTGTGATTGTTTTGCGTTTTTTCATCCGGCGAATATAAACTTGCTAAACATTGGGTCAAAGCTTCTACATTACATCTAGAAGAGTTCTGAGCTAGTCAATCATTTGCAGGGTTGACCACTGTTTCTTCAGGACTCTCCAATCACCTGGCAGGGCTCCAGTCAATACTGGAAAATCTAAATGCGCTCCATTCTTGCCAAGCTCTGCTCATTGTCACAATTAGTGTTTTCCCCTCCTATGATTGACACAGTACTCATGGGACAAAGAATCGTGTGGAGTCTTGTTACCCGGGGAAACACAATTGGTAAATATCATTTTTGTGGAAAATTGCTTCTTTAATTTGGCTCTAGTAAAACTTGTGTGCAAGCCTTGGGGGTTGGGAGAAGTTGCTCCGAGGACATTCTAGTAATTCTTATCTGGCTTGTTTTAAAATGGGCAAGTTGTGGGGGTGTTCCCATGTTGAGAAGCAACCCCAAATGCAATGGCTTCAATCTCAACAGTTTGGTTGGAAAAGTCAATGTGGTGGGCTCCTTCTTTCCCGAGGCTTTCCGATGCGCCCAAACAATGAAAATGGGGTATCATCTAGGAAAATAACTTTGTTGGTCCAATTTCCTGTACCCTTGGAAAATAAATTGTGCCATATGTTTTTTGGGAAAAATAGGAATTCTTTCTTCCTTATGACCGGCCTTTAAGAGTTGTCTGACACTGTGGGAGTCAAAGTGCTCACCCAAATTCTAGAGAAGTTCACTGTGGGGCCTAGTTCCCAAAACTTTAGGGGTCCTTGGTGTGGTCTTTGTTTAGGCCTCTGGGCACTGCAACGGAACCATCCTCCATAATGTCTGATTCATAGATTGTTACTGTCCTTTCAGCTGGTTACCATTCCCCTATGGGGCTATCGGCATATGGACAAGATGACTACACTTTTGGGTCATTTCTTGGGAAACATCTAAAATTGACAAAAATAAAATTTGTGCAACACACTTTTTTTAAGTCCAGGCATTTAACTTTTGTGAAACATTGTTCCACATGTCTCACAACAACCAGATGAGTTAATGGGGCAATACTGTCAAAATGGTGTCACTGTGTTCCATTTTAGGCGGCTCAGAGGCTTCAAACGCGAATGGGGGTCCTATTCATTTCTAGCCAATATTGTTGAGTATTGTAAGTAATCATCAAACGGCGCTATGCTTCCATTAGAGTTGCCGTGACTTGTCAAAATAGTGTTTTCCCCCACATATGTGGGTCATGGCTGTACTCAGGAGAAATTGCACAACAACTTTATCTGTCCATTTTCTTCTTTCACCCTTGTGAAAATAAAAAAAAAGTTTGTAAAAGATCATTTTTGTGACTAAAAAGTTAAATATTCATTTTTTCCTTCCACGTTGCTTTCAGCTACTGTGAAGCACCTGAAGGGTTAATAAACTTCTTGAATGTGGTTTTGAGTACCTTGACGGGTGCAGTTTTTAGAATGGTGTCACTTTTGAGTATTTTCTGCCATATAGCCCCCTCAAAGTGACTTCAAATGTGAGGTTTCCCAAAAAAGTGGCTTTGTAAATTTTGTTGTAAAAATGAGAAATCACTGGTCAACTTTTAACCCTTATAATTTCCTAACAAAAAAAATTTTGGTTCCAAAATTGTGCTGATGTAAAGTAGACATGTGGGAAATGTTATTTCTTAACTATTTTGTGTGACATATTTCTCTGTTTTAAGGGAATAAAAATTCAAAGTTTGAAAATTGCAAAATTTTCAAAATTTTTCGCCATATTTGCATTTTTTTCAAAAATAACTGCAAGTTATATCGAAGAAATTTACCACTAAAGTGAAGTACAATATGTCACGAGAAAACAGTCTCAGAATCGCGAAGATGCGTTGAAGCGTTCCAGAGTTATATCCTCATAAAGAGACAGTGGTCAGAATTGTAAAAATTGGCCCGGTCATTAACGTGCAAACCACCCTTGGGGGTTAGGAGGTTAAATGAGAAGGTGTGACCAAACTTTTGATCTGTACTGTGTGTATATATATATATATATATATATATATATATATATATATATATATATATACACACAGTACAGATCAAAAGTTTGGACACACCTTCTCATTCAAAGATTCTTCTGTATTTTCATGACTATGAAAATTGTACATTCACACTGAAGGCATCAAAACTATGAAATAACACATGTGGAATTATACATTACACTTTACAAAAAAGTGTGAAACAACTGAAAATATGTCTTATATTCTAGTTCTTCAAAGTAGCCACCTTTTGCTTTAATGACTGCTTTGCACACTCTTGGCTTCTCTTGATGAGTTTCAAGAGGTAGTAACTGGAAATGGTCTTCCAACAATCTTGAAGGAGTTCCCAGAGATGCTTAGCACTTGTTGGCCCTTTTGCCTTCACTCTGCGGTCCAGCTCACCCCAAACCATCTCGATTGGGTTCAGGTCTGGTGACTGTGGAGACCAGTAGCACCCCATCACTCTCCTTCTTGGTCAAACAGCCCTTACACAGCCTGGAGGTGTGTTTGGGGTCATTATCCTGTTGAAAAATAAATGATGGTCCAACTAAACGCAAACCCGATGGAATAGCATGCCGCTGCAAGATGCTGTGGTAGCCATGCTGGTTCACTGTGCCTTCAATTTTGAATAAATCCCCAACAGTGTCACCAGCAAAGCACCCCCACGCCATCACACCTCCTCCTCCATGCTTCACAGTGGGAACCAGGCCTGTAGAGTCCATCCGTTCATCTTTTCTGCGTTGCACAAAGACACAGTGGTTGGAACCAAAGATCTCAAATTTGGACTCATCAGACCAAAGCACAGATTTCCACTGGTCTAATGTCCATTCCTTGTGTTCTTTAGCCCAAACAAGTCTCTTCTGCTTGTTGCCTGTCCTTAGCAGTGGTTTCCTAGCAGCTAAAGGCCTGGCCTGCTAAAGGCCTGCTGCACAAAGTCTCCTCTTAACAGTTGTTGTAGAGATGTGTCTGCTGCTAGAACTCTGTGTGGCATTGACCTGGTCTCTAATCTGAGCTGCTGTTAACCTGCGATTTCTGAGGCTGGTGACTCGGATAAACTTATCCTCAGAAGCAGAGGTGACTCTTGGTCGTCCTTTCCTAGGGCGGTCCTCATGTGAGCCAGTTTCTTTGTAGCGTTTGATGGTTTTTGCAACTGCACTTAGGGACACTTTCAAAGTTTTCCCAATTTTTCAGACAGACTGACCTTCATTTCTTAAAGTAATGATAGCCACTCGTTTTTCTTTACTTAGCTGCTTTTTTCTTGCCATAATACAAATTCTAACAGTCTATTCAGTAGGACTATCAGCTGTGTATCCACCAGACTTCTGCACAACACAACTGATGGTCCCAACCCATTTATAAGGCCAGAAATCCCACTTATGACAGGGCACACCTGTGAAGTGAAAACCATTCCCGGTGACTACCTCTTGAGGCTCATCAAGAGAATGCCAAGAGTGTGCAAAGCAGTCATCAAAGCAAAAGGTGGCTACTTTGAAGAAACTAGAATATAAGACATATTTTCAGTTGTTTCACACTTTTTTGTAAAGTGTAATGTACAATTCCACATGTGTTAATTCATAGTTTTGATGCCTTCAGTGTGAATGTACAATTTTCAGTCATGAAAATACAGAAAAATCTTTGAATGAGAAGGTGTGTCCAAACTTTTGTTCTGTACTGTATATATATATATATATATACTGTATTATATGTTTTCACCAATATTTTGAGGCAGGTACCTTTCCTATTTGCAGGGCTGGCAATTGGATCTGAGCATGCTCAGTTAAAAAAACGGAATCCGTCGCTGGATTCCGACATTTGACGGATCCGGCACCCATAGGCTAGCAAACGACGGGTGTACACAAAAACGTTCCTTTGTCCGTCGTCTACAGCCGCCAGACAAACAATTTTCAACGGATCCGGTGAACGACGGACGAAATGTGAGGCCATCTGTCGCAATCCTTCGCTAATACAAGTCTGTGAGAAAAAAAACGGATCCAGCGGCATCAGTTGCCGGATCTGTTTTTTTCAAAATTCGACAGATTGTGACTGATGGCAAAAAACTGATGTGTGAAAGTGGCCTAAGCTATGAGCAGACAGCAAACCCTGGGTTGGTCTGTATAAACCCTGCAATATTGCCCACGGTGTATGCCCACCCAAAAAGTGCATGAGATGAGCCTCTGCATTATTGAGTCTATCCCGAATTAACCAATGTTTTAAGTAACGTAGTTGACCAGCTAGATAATACAAATATAAGTCGGGGACCACGTATCCACCCTGGTTTTTGGGCCTCTGCAGGGACTCAATACTTAATTTAGGTCTTGACAGAGCCCATATAAACGCTGCCATCGTACTATGCATTTTCCTGAAGAAACTCTTAGGGACCCTTATTGATGTGTGTTCCAGCATATATAAGCACTTGGGAAGAATTATCATTTTAATTAATCCAATTCTGCCCGCAACAGATAGGGGAAGTGGGTACCATATCTCAAACTTTTTCCCCATCATATCTCCCAAGGGGAATATATTCTCTTTAAGGTCTTCAATGGGATTTTGATTACCGTATATACTCATGTATAAGCCGACCCGTGTATAAGCCGACCGCCCTAATTTTGCCACAAAAAACTGGGAAAACTTATTGACTCGCGTATAAGCCTAGGGTGAAAAATGATTATGCCCCCATATGATGCTCCACAGATTATGCCCCCATATGCTCCACAGATTATGCCCAGTATGCTCCACAGATTATGCCCCATATGCTCCAGATTATGCCCCCATATATTCCACAGATTATGCCCCCGTATGATCCACAGATTATGCCCCCGTATGATCCACAGATTATGCCCCCATATGCTCCAGATTATGCCCCATATGTTCCACAGATTATGCCCCCATATGCTCCAGATTATGCCCCATATGTTCCACATCTTATGCCCCATATGTTCCACAGATTATGCCCCATATGCTCCAGATTATGCCCCATATGTTCCACAGATTATGCCACCATATGCTCCAAATTATGCCCCATATGTTCCACATCTTATGCCCCCATATGCTCCATATTATGCCCCATATGTTCCACAGATTATGCCCCAATATGCTCCATATTATGCCCCCATATGCTCCAGATTATGCCCCCATATGTTCCAGATTATGCCCCCATATGTTCCACAGATTATGCCCCATATGCTCCAGATTATGCCCCCATATGTTCCACAGTTTATGCCCCCATATGCTCCATATTATGCCCCCATATGCTCCAGATTATGCCCTATATGTTCCACAGCTTATGCCCCCATATGCTCCAGATTATGCCCCATATGTTCCACAGTTTATGCCCCCATATGCTCCAGATTATGCTCCATATGTTCCACAGCTTATGCCCCCATATGCTCCATATTATGCCCCCATATGCTCCAGATTATGCTCCCATATGTTCCACAGCTTATGCCCCCATATGCTCCATATTATGTTCCCCATATGCTCCATATTATGCCCCCATATGCTCCAGATTATGCCCACATATGCTGCACAATTATGCCCCATAGTATAGGCCTCATATGCTGCTGCAAAAAAAAAAATGACATACTCACCTCTCGTCGCTGGGGGCCAGGTGCCGGTGTCCTGAGCAGGCGGTGACACCGGCGCGCTATGGGGGACAGGTGCCGGTGTCACCGCTCGCTCAGGACCCCGGCACCTGAGATATTTACCTGTCCTCTCTGCACTGCTGCACACTGCTCCCTCGGTCTGACTCCTCTGGCTGTGAATGATCTGGCAGGGGGCGGGGCACGCACTAACGACGTCATCGCACCCTCTGCCTGAACATTCACAGCCAGAGGAGTCAGACCGAGGGAGCAGCGCTGCGGTGGACCGAGGGACAGGTAAATATCGCTATACTCACCCCTCCGCCGCGCGTCCCTGCAGCCTCTCCTCTTCTCCCGGCGCTCTCCACAGCGCTTCAGTCCTGCAGCGGTCACGTGCTACCGCTCATTAAAGTCATGAATATGTGCATATTCATGACTTTAATGAGCGGTGCCATGTGACCGCTGCAGGAAGGAGCCGGAGATCGTGAGAGAAGCAGGTGGGCTGCAGAGACCGCGCAAGCGGAGGGGTGAGTATGATCCGACACCCCCGCTCCCCCGCCGACCCCCGTATATGACCCGCGTATAAGCCGAGAGGGGGACTTTCAGCCCTAAAAAATGGGCTGAAAATCTCGGCTTATACATGGGTATATACGGTAATTATGATGCCTAAATACTTATATTTTTGTACTACCTGTAAACCACATAGCACAGGTACGGTTATGTTATCTATTAGCGGCATAATCACAGATTTAATCCAATTAATTTTAAGACCCGACAATTCCCCAAAACGATTAATAAGGTCAATTGCCCCTGGAAGAGATTGCTCTATTTTATCCAGAATAAGTACCAGATCGTCAGCATATAATCCCACCTTATCCACCTTAGAATTTATATTAATTCCCTCCAGCACAGGATCCAAGTGCAATTGGTTCAATTGCAAGAGCAAATAGCATTGGGGATAGTGGGCAGCCCTGTCTAGTTCCTCTATCCAGATCAAAAAACTCCAATAGCAAGCCATTAACAAGGATATTCGCTCTGGGCATGTAATAAAGTAGTTCAATCTACCTGCAAAATTTGTCTGAGAAACCAAATTTCCAAAGCACACAGCGCAGGAATCTCCACTCCATTGAATCAAAAGCCTTCACAGTATTTAAAGAGGCTATCGCCCAAGGTTTCTTATACTTGTGTCCTATCTATGTTAGAACCTGCACCCTTCTAATATTAGAGGAGGTGGATCTTCCTGGCATAAAGCAGGATTGATCTTCATATACTATGCTTAGTATTACTGCTTTCAGTCTGTTATCTATAAGTTTAGTGAGCATTTTATAGTCTGCATTAAGCAGAGATATGGGACAATAAGATCCACACGCCTCAGCAGGTTTGTCTGGCTTTGGTATTACCACTATAGTGGCATCATAAAAGGATTGGGGGAGCGAGGGCCCAGCAAGTGCCTTGGAAAGGGTATGCAATAGAACTGGTCCTATCTGATCAATATATCTTTTATATAGTTCTATGGGCATGCCATCAGGGCCTGGAATTTTCCCATTAGAGAAAGACATGGCTGCTTCCCGAATTTCCTCCGTGATATCTCTATCCCAGAATGCCCAATCCTCATCAGAAAGTCTGGGAAACTCTATATGGTCTAAGTACTTGTAAATTTCTTCTATAGTATGGTTCAGTTGAGAGTCGTATAACTCTCCAAAATATTCTTCGAATCTGTTTGCGATTTGGTCAGATTTAAGTAGCGGAGTTTGCTCCCTTGTATTAATGGCCAGAATGGATGGAGACATTTGATTTTGTTGGACTATGTATGCCAAGAATTTACTTGATTGGTTACCTAATCCAAAATAAGTCTGTTTAGAGAAAAAAGTTTTCTCTGGGCTTTTTCCTGTAAATGTGTCAGATACTCCCTCCCTTTACCAAGCCATCTATGCAATGAATCATCAGAGGGGTTATTGATATATTCAGCTTCCAACAATTTACATTCCTCGGCAACTCTTTGCTCCCCAATACAGGACTTCCTTTCAATAAATAAAATCGTAGACCTAACACATCCCCTCAAATATGCTTTAAGTGCATCCCACACTACTAATCTATCAGCATGGTCTATTATAAATACCTCTACTATTCTATCTTGTTCCCCTATAAGGGATAGCCAAAATGGATGTATGCGGAATCTCTTGGGTCTGCTAGGGCTGGCTAAATGAAGGCACATCACCAATGGAGCATGATCTGACACCGCCCTAGGGAGATACTCAATTTCACGCAGATCCGATAGTACCGCATTATTTCCAAATGTATGATCAATTCTGGACAAACAACGAGCAGCTGACGTGTAGCAGGAAAATTCCTTCTTAAAAGGATGCTGCTGTCTCCACAAATCAACCCAGCTCATCTCCGTGATAAAAGCCTCCAACATAGTAGTGTCCTGGCTACAAGGCCCAGAGTTTGCAGCACACAATCTATCCAAATAGGTGTTAAGAACCATATTAAAATCACCCATGCATACCATCTTAGCATTAGGATACTGCGATACAAAAATCGCAGCCTGCTGGAGTATATCCATTTTGGCCGGTGGTGGGTTATAAATATTAAGCAGCACATAAGGCACCATATCTATGAATGCATAAATAAAAATAAATCTACCTTCCGGGTCTCTTTTAGCTATTTGAACCGACCATTGCAAAGAACTATGTACCATAATGACCAACCCCCCTGGAATAGGACGTATATGTAGCATGTTTCTGCCATTGTATCCAAGGTTTACTCATTCTGGATGTAGTGTCTGGTGTTAGGTGAGGTTCTTGAACACATATTATCTGCGCCAGTGTTTTACGTATTAGAGAGAAAACCATATTCTGTTTCCTAGTGGTTCCCAGTCCCCTAATGTTCCATGAAAGGAGTTTAATTGATGCCATATAGACTCCATAGAAATGTTTTACACAGAATAATATTCACTTGTGGAGTGTTCAGCTCCATCACATACAGATCATTCCTGGATGGTAAAGTATAGGTGCAATGCTGCTCATTAACTGAATTTCCAATTAAATTAATAATCATTGACCAATAATGGTCATAAAAATACAACAAGAGATGCCCATAAACTTCTCCAAACTGAAGCATAGGCATAATTAGAATTCTCATGCTCTCTTCCATCAATCCGGACCACCAATAACAGATATATCAGATGTATTGCATACCTTTAAAGTGATTTCCCCAGCTTTCCCCCCACCCCGGAAAGGCATCCACAGAATTATTGGTCCAATTACTTAGTTTTTGCTAGACCCTAAGGGTAACCAAGTTCCCGGACCAGGAAGCATGGCGTTAGCGCCCCAGAGATGGGCGCACCGCCACCCTCCCATTGCAAATTCCTCTACCAGCCTTCCTTATTCTGGGAAGGATTTCTACAGGGTTTTAGAGGCGTCTGTGGGAATTTTTGCCCCTTTACCCAGAAGAGCATTTGTGGGTTCAGACCCTGATGTTGGGGGAGGCCGGGATCACAATCTCTGTTCTTGGATGGAGCTGAGGTCTGGGCTCTGTGTGGCCGCTCATGTTCTTCCACCAAACTCCCCCTCCTTGTCTGTATGGAGCTTGTGCACTGGACACAGTCATGGGGGACAGAAAAGGGTCTTCCCCAAACTGTTCCCACAAAGCTGGAAGCTGCAATTGTCCTCAATGTCTTGTGCTCAAGAGTTAAGATTTCCCTTCACTGGGAGTAAGAGTCTGAGGCGGACCCCTGATAATAAGCCCATAGTGTTTATCCTCCTCCACCATCTGTACAGTGGGCACAAAGAAGTCAGGGGGTAATGTTCTTCTGGGATTCACCAAATCCAGACTTGTCTATCACATACCGGACAGAAAAGTGTGATCTGTCACTGCACAGATCACGTCTCCTCCAGAGTCCAGCGATGGCAGCTTTACACCACTCCATCTGACGCTTAGCATTGTGCTTGGTGATGTAAGGCTGCATGCAGCTGCTCAGCCATGAAGCTCCTGGCGGTTGTGCAGTGTTTGTGCTGATGTTTTACCAGAGGAGGTCTGGACTCTGCAGTTATGGATTTAGAAGAGAGTTGGTGACTTTTCTGCCCTCTGCTCCTCAGCACTCGGCCCCCCGCTCTGTAACATTACGGGGTCTCCACTTTGTGGCTGAGTTGCTGCGGTTCCTTCCACTTCTCAATAATATCACTCACAGGTGATTGGGAAGATTTAGGAGGAGGAAGAAACGTCATGAACGGACTTGTTACCCTGGAAGCTCCTATTACAGGACCGTGCTGGTATTAGTGAGCTCTGCACCACCACTCAGTCTGTCATGTTAGTAAAGGCAGACGTCATGACGGGGGGATGGATGTTATATATTGGAGGCGAGGGAGCTGCATGTTATAAAGTGCAGGCGAGGGGCCGGATGTCATACACCGGGGGGGTATGGGGGCCACATATTATACACCAGTGGGCAATGAGACTGAAAAAAAAATGAAATTCAGTGATTAAGAAATGTGACCCAATAGTTTTCTCCATACAGTGTAGGCGAGACAAGTTGAAAATACATGTGGATGCACCAGTTGTGGATAAATGCAGCAAAGCCCAGTTTAACAGATGAGCAAAGCCCAGCCGAGCTGGTCAGTTGTAGCAGAGCCCAACTGATAAATTATAGCAGAGCCCAGCTGGACTTGTGGTTATAATATTGTAAGCAGATGTAGCAGAGCCCAACTGGAAAAATGTAGTAGAACCCAGCTGGCTAGTGTGGTTAAGCTATGCTGTGGATAGATGTAGCAGAGACCAGCCAGACTTAAGGTTAAAATGTTGTAGTCAGATGTAGCAGAGCCCCGCTTGCCAGATGTAACAGAGCCCAGATGGAACATACAGTTGTGCTCAAAAGCAGGGCCGGCTCCAGGCTTTTATGGGCCCCGGGCGAAAGAGTCTCAATGGGCCCCTTTAACACAGACCACGATTCATGATGCACAGATACGGCAGAGAAATATGGGTATAGTACAATGCCAAACATTTCACTTCTTCCATTACATGAGTGATATCTATTGTAAATTCTACAATAGCTCAAAAAACGCCAAATCCTCACAGCGCACAGAACAGACTGGACAGTACAGTCCTCCATACAATATTATGGGCACCACATAGTCTCCCCCCTCATCACCCATATAATACCCCATGCAGGATGTCACCCCACCATCCCCCATATAATGCTCCATACAGAATACTGGACCACATAAATTGCTCCATACAGGATACTGGTCCCCATATAATGCTCCATACAAAATATGGAGCTCTCCTCTGCACTGCGCTGCGCTCTGCACTGTTACGGCTCAGAAGAGGCCGTATCACCTCCCCATCACCTCCATGATGGCCTTCTCCCCATCACCTCCATCAATGCCTTCTCCCCATCACTTCCATCAATGCCTTCTCCCCATCACCTCCATCGTGGCCTTCTCCCCATTACCCCATCATGGCCTTCTCCCCTTCACCTCCATCAATGCCTTCTCCCCATCACCTCCATCAATGCCTTCTCCCCATCACCCCCATCATTGCCTTCTCCCTATCACCTCCATGAATGCCTTCTCCCCATCACCTCCATCAATGCCTTCTCCCCATCACCCCCCATCATTGCCTTCTCCCCATCACCTCCATAATGGCCTTCTCCCCATCATTGCCCTCTCCTCCACCTACACACAGACACACACAGCAACATTCACCTGTCTGCACATACACACACCACATCTCACCTGTCCGGCGTCCGCACCGCAGGCACTCCCGCAGCATCACCGGCGCCCACGCTTTCTCTCTCTGCCACAGCCGGCCGCTGAATGATGACATCATCCAGCGGCTCTGCTCTGAGAGGAAGCGTGGGCGCCCTGCAGGGGCCCCCTTGAGCCCGGAGCTGCGGAGGCACGGGGAGAGGTAAGTATTGTGCCGGCTGCCGGGGCTCTGAGCAAGCAGGGGGGCCCAGTGGCGGCGCTGGCACGTTCTCCTCCGCTAACGGGCGCCGGGGTGCCCGACGGCGAGTGGGCCCCCCGCCTGCTCAGGGCCCTGCTCAAAAGTTTACATACCCCAGCAGAATTTTTGCTTTCTTGGCCTTTTTCAGAGAATATGAATAATAACACCAAAACTTTTTCTCCACTCACTGTTAGTGGTTGGGTGAAGCCATTTATTGTCAAACTACTGTGTTTTCTGTTTTTAAATCATAATGACAACCTAAAACATCCAAATGACCCTGATCAAAAGCTTACATACCCCATTTCTTAATACCGTGTATTGCCCCCTCTAACATCAATGACAGCTTGAAGTCTTTTGTGGTAGTTGTGGATGAGGTTCTTCATTTTCTCATAAAGCTGCCCACTCTTCTTGGTAAAAAGCCTCCAGTTGCTGTAAATTCCTGGGCTGTCTAGCATGAATTGTGCGCTTGAGATCTTCCCAGTGTGGCTCAATGATATTGAGGTCAGGAGACTGAGATGGCCACTCTAGAACCTTCACTTTGTTTTGCTGTAGCAAATGACAAGTCTACAAAGCCTTGTGTTTTGGATTGTTGTCATGTTGGTACATCCAAGTACGTCCAATGCACAGCTTCTGGGCTGATGATTGCAAATTTGCCTCTACTATTTGCTGATAACGTGCTGCATTCATCTTTCCTTCAACTTTGACCAAGCTTCCTGTGCCCTTATAGCTCACACATCCCCAAAACATCAGCTATCCACCTCCGTGCTTTACAGTAGGAATGGTGTTCCTTTCATCATAGGCAGTGGCGTAACTAGAAATGGCGGGGCCCCACAGCAAAATTTTGAACGGGGCCCCCTCTCCCAAACGGGCGGCGGGGGCGGGGTTCTGATAGTGGGCGGAGCCAATAGCAGTGGGCGGAGCAAATCACAGCAATTCTCTAGGCCCAAAAAATACTCTTCAGTCTCATAACGGCCAGCTTTTTGCCCAAATCAGAGCTGTATTTAAAGCAGACATTATGGAAACACAATATAATATAATGGACTGGTAGCAATGCAGCCCCCTTATGCTACCATTACTAGTAACCATGTCCCGCATAACTATTAATGCAGGCACATTATGCCCCCATAACTAGTAATAAGCCCTCTTATTCTCCCATCAGTAGTAATGTGCCCCTCAAGTAGTAATGCAGCCAAGAATGCAGAGTTATCACTCACACAGTATGTGCCCCCGTTAATCTTCGGTGGTATCTTCAGCTCCACAGTGGAGCACACTCACCACCAGTGTTCACCCTTCGGGGCGCCGCCGACGAGTGACGTCAGCAGCGTGATCACATGACATGATCACGCTGCAGACGTCGCTCTGACCCGGCGGTCAGAGCTTCAATTGTACTGGCGTCTGTATAGACACCAGTGCAATTGATTCCTGGGAGACGGCACGCAGAAGCTTCTCTGCGCCGGCTGTCAGCATGACAGCCAGCACGGGGAACCGCCGACTCTCAGGCCATGGGCGGAGGAACACAGCCGCAGGGGAGACAGCTGCAGCAGGGACGGGCCCCCTGCTAGCCCGGGCCCTATGGCAGCTGCTTCCCCTGCTTCCACGATAGTTCTGCCCCTGATCATAGGCCTTGTTGACCTCTCTCCAAATGTAACGTTTATGGTTGTGGCCAAAAAGTTCAATTTTGGTCTCATCACTCCAAGTTACCTTGTTCCAGAAATTTTGAGGCTTGTCTCTGTGCTGTTTTACGTATTGTAGCCGAGATACTTTGTGGCATTTGCACAGTAATGGCTTTCTTCTGGCGACTCGACCATGCAGCCCATTTGTCTTCAAGTGCCTCCTTATTGGGCATCTTGAAACAGCCACACTGCTAGTTTTCAGAGAGTCCAGATATTTCAGCTGATGTTATTTGTGGGTTTTTCTTTGCATACCCAACAATTTTCCTGGCAGTTGTGGATTAAATTTTTGTTCGTCTATCTGACCATGGTGTTGTTTTTACAGAGCCCCTTATTTTCCATTTGTTAATCACAGTTTGAACGCTGCTGCCTGGCATTATCAATTCCCTGGATATCTTTCTGTATCCCTTTCCTGTTTTATATAGTTCAACTACCTTTTTCTGTAGATCCACTGACAATTCTATTGCTTTCCCCATGACTCACAATCCAGAAACGTCAGTGGCTGGATGAAAGATGAAAGAGTCTGTCTGGATCCCAGAAATTCACTCAGCTTTTATGCACACACACTGATTACAAGCAAACAGGTCATAGGTGAGGATGTTACCTTTAATAGCCATTCAAACCCATTTGTGTCAACTTATGTGCATGTTATCAGGCCAAAATCACCAGGGTATGTGAACTTTTGATCAGGGTCATTTGGATGTTTTGGGTTGTCATTATGATTTAAAAAGAGAAAACACAATAGTCTGACAATAAATGGCTTCACCCAACCACTAACCATGAGTGAAGAAGAAGTTTTGGTGTTATCATTTGTCATGAAGGTTTACAATTTCCTGACGTCACGATGTCATGAGATATAACCCCACAACTTTTGTTTCCACTTTCAGTTCTGGGTAGGAACTTGCAGCTCTCTGGTGCCCCCTTTACCCTCAGGTTAGTCAGGGAACTGCATCTAGGATAAGTAGTCGTCGGAAAGGCTGCCTTGTCGCGTACTGGTTATTGGGCACTCTGCAGTGAGGGCGACATGTATATCACCAGCCCCAGGCAAGGAATATACACATAAACCTCCGATCCGTCACTGCCAGGTTCCCTAATACGACCAAGACGCTATGCTTCAACCAGTTCCTCGTTTGATACTAAAGCCTATATCAGGGCAGGAACCACCCCGCAAGTAGCGTGATTTGGCGCTGAGTACGTGTCGGTTCGATCAAAGACCAAAGAGAACGAAACTAGTAAATTTACAAGTTTACTCCAGAAAATATAGGCAGTGTTTACAAAATACAAAAGATATTACAAAGGAGACAAAATACAGTATGTAGACAGTTACAAATAAAAGGGATTAAAATAAGAAACTTACTACATCTCAGTCACTGGTATGACGTGTCGATGAGGGAGGAGAACTTACCCAAGGAAAATGGTTCGTCAGCATAGCGTCTTAGCTGGTTCTCCGGGCATCTGACACCTCCCCAATTGAGCGTGTCAGCTTTATTCTTTTCCTCAAAACCAAGGGACTCCTTCCTTGCTGACCTCACTTGGTGGGCTGTGTTGGAGGACGTACGCCCCTTTTGAAAAGTTATTAAGACTCCTAACTTTCCATATCTTTGGCTGGGGGCCTCCCAGGGTGACGCCAGGGGCATCATATTTCCCCCTGTGAATTTATCTTTGTTTTGAGACCAAATATGACATGCCTGCGTGTTACTGTGGGGCAGAAACTGTTTCCTCATTTTCTGATAGCCGTATCGGCTGCAAAACGTTGTCGTGCATAGCCATAATTATAAAGATTCTGGAAATATATTTTTCCGGTCTCTAGGATTATCGTGGGTTATTAAATTCCACGTGAAATAGACAAAGGAAATTATGGAGGGAAAATAACCACATTTAACTGGCCAGGGTAATAAGTGTCCATACTGCTAAAGGGATGGGGAGGTGGATAACATTTCACAGAAGCAGAGACGGGGCTGCAGCTGTGATGGGGATGCTTGCTGTGGGGCTGCAGGTGAAGCTCAGGGTTACACCGCACAAACCAAATGGGGGTGGGGCAGCAGGAGCTCTGTGTGGGTACTTAGGATATTAGGAAATAACTCATATTTTCCTGACATCATTCATATTCTCTGAAAAAAGGCCAAGAAAGCAAATGTTCTGCCAGGTTATGTAAACTTTTGAGCACAACTGTATGTAGCAGAGTCATTCTGGCCAGTGGTAGTAGGGCTTAATAGATGTAGCAGAGCAAAACTTATTATGTTACATAGGGCTGCAAAAAAATAACTACATTATCTACTTTGGGCCGCAGCTTTAATAGCAGCCATAATGTCCACCCAATGGATCCAAATATACCAGATACTTCTCTACGACATCATAAATCTCTTTATGTCCTATTACATCATAATGACATCACTGATCTAAATCCAAGCCAAGTGCTTCATTACACAACGTACCAGACTTCTGCAGTTTGTGCTGCATCATCAGGCTGCTCTGCAGAAAAGAGTGATTGGGATGAGAATATGCCATGAGAAGTTTGCTGCCAATATCTACTTATACGCGAGATATCTCAAAGGAGACTCATCTGTGAAGTCCGACCTTGATCTTTACACAGGGTCAACTCAAAAGACCGTCAAGACACCCATCAGCTGGACGGATAAGAGCGAGGACTGCTATACCTCCTACCTCAATCACCTGAATTCACAACCTATATGTAGGGAGCATTAAGCCTTAAGGACCGGGTGATGAAAATTTCAGACTGCCTTTAGACTCCCATTAGACAATGTCCCTAAGCTGAAGTCACGAGTCATACCTGAACCCTAAGGAAGCAGAGATATAATCACATGTAACGATACAGTTACGTGCAAGTAATAAATCGTACAGCTTTCACAGCGTGTAACAGAGAAGTCCCCGGATACGAAGCTACTGTTCTAACCAATAATTGTGATATAATTATTGTCATCAAAATATCATTAGATTTTACAAAAATGTCTGCAAATGTATCGAGAAAAAAAGAAGAGAATGTATCCATCTCACATCTTCATGTAATGCAAGGACTGCAGATTAGGAACCTGATCAATCCAGTGATTTGAGGAGACATGCAGGCGCACATACTGTATCATCAATGTGGCAGATGCATATATCGAGTTTGAGGAAGAGGGGTCAGCACGCTTCTAGCCGGCCCCATTCCTTTTCTCCATGTGGTGTCATGCACAGTGTAGGAAAGACTAAGTGCAACACGAAGGATGAGGGTAAAGGAGTCAACACTAGTGAACGGAGGGAATGGAGACCCCTAGACAGATCTAGTGCCACCCTGTCTGCCCTAAACGTCCTTATATAGGTTCTGCACCTATCGCTGAGCAGGAACCCAATCCCTGCCTTACCTTGGCGATAAGCCCTGCTTAGGGAAGGATGGGATGAGATAGTAAATCCCAACTACCACTAAAGACAGTTGGGGTGGACCAACAAGGGGAACACTCATCTTGAGAAGACTCAGAGATGTACACAGACGTCCTCCAGCAAGGGCAAAGAGGAAGATAGCCAACTGCTATAGCTCCAAACCTCAACAGGGGAAATGGAAATATCACCGGCAACTCACAGCTGCAGGCTGGGAGTCTATAAACACCCCGGTCCAGGTGTGTCAATTAGAGCCGGGGAGGTTTGCAACTGGGTCAAAGAGTCAGAAGAGTTAAAAAGGTGTCTGCAAAACCAAACGCAGAGACCTTCTGCAGCTAGATGCGGTGTGACTGTCTGCAGCTTCTGACATACCTGTGACAGTACCACCACTTCTACGCGTGACCTCTGGACACTCGGGGCCATGCTTCTTGGGACAAGAGGTGTGAAATGAACGAATCAGCCTGGGAGCATTTACCTCTGATGCAGAGACCCACTTTCCTCTGGGCCATAACCCATCCAGTGCACCAAGTATTGTAGGGAACGACGTTGGAGGCGAGAATCTACAATCCTCAAAATCTGAAAGTTGAGATTTCCATCAACCATTATTGAGAGCGGCGGTAGGGGTGAGGGCTCAAGAGCTTCCACATACAGTACAGACCAAAGTTTGGACACACCTTCTCATTCTCTCACCTAGAATATAAGACATATTTTCACACTTTTTTCACACTTTTTTGTAAAGTGTAATGTATAATTCCACATGTGTTAATTCATAGTTTTGATGCCTTCAGTGTGATTCTACAATTTTCATAGCCATGAAAATACAGAAAAATCTTTGAATGAGAAGGTGTTTCCAAACTTTTGGTCTGTACTGTACTTCTTGAGCAAAGACCTATGGAAGACATTGTGCATCTTAAGAGCCTGAGGTAGCTCAAGACGAAACGCTGCTGGATTAATGACAGCATTTATTTTATAGGGAACAATAAATCTAGGTCCCAACTTCCAGGAAGGAACCCTCAACCTGATACTCCTAGTAGACAACCACACAAAGTCATTCACATTCAGGTCCGGACCTGACAAGTGTTTTCTGTCAGCCATACGTTTGTACCTGTCCCTCATAATCTTCAAAATACTCAGAACCCCTGCCACACTGAGGAGAGCAACGAAGCGATTAAACAGAATCAGCATGGGTTTGTAACTAATAAGTCATGTCAGACTAACTTAATTTCCTTCTATGACAGAATCACTGACTGGGTGGATCAGGAAAATGCTGTAGATATAGTATATCTTGACTTCAGCAAAGCATTTGACAAAGTATCTCACACAATCCTTATTGAAAAAATGACTAAGTATGGAATGGACAAGGCAACTGTTAGGTGGATTCATAACTGGCTTAGTGATCGGACCCAAAGAGTGGTCGTAAATGGCTGCACATCCAGTTGGAAGAATGTCTCAAGTGGGGTACCACAAGGCTCTGTTTTGGGCCCTGTATTGTTCAACATCTTTATCAATGATTTAGATGAAGGAATTGAGGGTAAACTGATCAAATTTGCTGATGACACAAAGCTAGGAGGGATAGCTAATACTAGAGAAGAGAGAGAGAGGATTCAAAAAGATATAAATAAACTGGAGCAGTGGGCAGCAACTAACAGAATGGATTTTAACAGGGAAAAATGCAAAGTACTACATCTGGGCAATAAAAATGAAAAAAGCATATACAAAATGGGAGGAATAGGGCTAAGTAACAGCACATGTGAAAAAGACTTGGGTATACTAATTGATCACAGACTTGACATGAGTCAACAGTGTGATGCAGCAGCAAAAAAGGCAAATGCAATTCTAGGATGTATCAACAGAAGCATACAGTCTAGATCACGTGAAGTCATTATTGCCCTCTACTCCTCTTTGGTCAGACCTCATCTGGAACACTGTGTCCAGTTTTGGGCACCACATTTTAAAAAAGACATCAACAAACTGGAGCAAGTTCAGAGAAGAGCGACCAGAATGGTGTCCGGTCTGCAAACAATGTCCTATGAGGAACGGTTGAAGATTTGGGAATGTTTAGCTTGCAAAAAAGAAGACTGAGAGGAGACTTAATAGCTGTCTACAAATATCACAAGGGCTGTCACATTGTAGAAGGATCATCTTTATTCTCATTTGCACAAGGAAAGACTAGAAGCAATGGGATGAAACTGAATGGGAGTAGACACAGATTAGATATTAGAAATTTTTTTTTGACAGGGTGATCAATGAGTGGAACAGGCTGCCATGAGAGGTGGTGAGTTCTCCTTCAATGGAAGTCTTCAAACAGAGGCTGGACAGACATCTGTCTGGGATGATTTAGAGAATCCTGCTTTGAGCAGGGGGTTGGACCAGAAGGCCCAGGAGGTCCCTTCCAACTCTACCATTCTATGATTCTATGAAGCAAAAGGTTCCTCTTCAGGAACACCCGAAGCCCCTCACCCGCTAAAAAGTACCGAACTGTGGATGGTAACCATATGCACCAAAGAACGGTGACCTGCCGGTAGATTCCTGACGGTGGACGGTGATTACTGATAGCAAATTCTGCCAGCGGTAAATAGGATACTCAATCCTCCTGAATTTCAGAGACAAAACACCTCAGGTAAGTCTTCAAATTCTGGTTAATGCGCTCGGTGTGTCTATTTGACTGGGGATAGAAAGCAGAGGAAAAGGACAACTGCACCTCCAGTCAAGAACAGAACGCCCTCCAGAACTTGGAAACAAAAACTAGGTCCCTGTCACAGGTGTGTCGCCACGAAGATCGTCGCGATTACACAACCTGACTTCGCACAGCTGAGTTTTTGGTGCTAGGTGTTTTTCGGCAGTGAGGGAGTTAATTCTGCCTCTCTCTGTGCTAGACGAAGCCCAGCCTCGCCCAGCTGCAGTTAATACTGCAGTAATGGGATTCCTTCAAATACCTGCCAGTCTGCTAGGGAAGTGTCGCTGAAAGCATTCATGCAGACCAGCAGAGCGGATCGTGGTATTGTGAAGTTGTGAGGTCGGGACCGCCACCATCTTAGATAGGGCCTGTACCAGCCTCCATTTTGTCAGTTCACAGAGCCACAAACTTCTAACTACGCAGGGCCTATTAGCATATTCAGTACGACCAGTTTTGATGTCCACTATGAATCAATAGGGCTTTAACATGCTAATTGGTTTAGGCCAGTGTCTTAATGGGATGGTCATTGGTATGTTGAATGGCTCGGACTCAGGCCAGTGTTTCCTGCTCCATATGAATTGCAGGCTAGTTAATATGCGTGCTTCAAAGCAAAGGGGAAGAACCTAGCAGTTTTAAGAACTGTAGCCATGAAGAAGCTGGGGCATTCCTTTTTCTCACAGCAACAAGAAGCACAAGACACAGATTTGATTTGCCTTGCCAAATGGAGCAGCAGCACATGCTGTGGGGACTGTCCAGCAACTGAAGACTTACCTGGGGATGGCAGAGATCCTGCCTTCCCATGACCATACTACCCGGTAATATTGATCTATAGCTTATACCTTTAAGCCTTGTACATTATCGTTGTATTTTTTCTCTGACTGAAAATCCATTGTAATTACGTTGTATAGCTTTACTGTATATTTCTGTAATTATCTAGTGTGCCCTTAAGGCGATTAAACCATAAAATTAAATCTTGGGCTGATGCTTTTACTCTGATCACGAAACTTAGAATACCCAGTGGGTAACAGGACACCCTCCCCGGCGTCCATTTGCTCTAGGTGCAGTTCCCTTACTGACCTGAGAGACAAAGGGGGCGCCGGAGAGCTGTACCTGTGGAGTTACGTCCCATTGGTGACGTGGGAGGAAAGGGGTCGTCCCTCACAATTGGTGGCAGCGGTGGGATCAGAAGCTGTGATACCCGGGCTACCGTGTGGCGGTTGGCTTAGTTCCTCACAATTGGTGGCAGCAGTGGGATCAGGTAATAGTGTGCGTGGGACCCCTACTCCCAGACACTAGAGACTACCAGCGGTACTTTCACTGCTGGGGTCTTAAGGTCAGCCCAGCACTAGACGGTCAGAGTGTAAATATAACAAGTTGTGTGCAAGGTCAGGGTTGCAGCTGTGTCAGTAACCAAAGGTTCCCAAGATGGCGGAAGGCACCAGGAGTAAGGCAAAGGGGGAGGCCAATGCTATGGTCTATGATGAGTTCGACACCGATGGAGGCGAGGGGGAGCTCAGCCAGGGCTTCCCAAGGAGCCCGACCACCGTGCTCAGTCTCGCAGTGGACTGTCCACCACCTGCCCGTCCCAGCCTGTCCAGATCGGAGGCCCTTTTCCAAGCGGCTATGGCACAGCTCAAGGCTGGTAATGACGCCGCCTATGACAGACTCCTGGTGGCGGCAGAGAAAGCAGCAGAGCGTGAGCAAGCAGCGGCAGAGCGTGAGCATACAGAACGTGTGTTGCAGGCTACAGAACGCCGTGAAGCTGCGGAGCGCCGGCACCGACTGGAGATGGCTCAGCACGGGCCATGAACACCCCATTTTGTACCTGAGCAGGAAGCTCCTGCCGAGGGAAGTGGCCTATTCCACGATGGAGAAGGAATGTCTGGCAATTGTGTGGGCCCTGCAGCGTCTGCAGCCATACTTGTACGGACGCCAATTCACCGTGGAAACAGACCACAACCCCCTCACCTGGTTACACACGGTCTCTGGACGAATGGGAGGTTGCTACGCTGGAGCCTCGCTCTCCAACAGTACCACTTCACCATTCGCCACAAAAGAGGCAGGGACCATGGTAACGCTGATGGGTTGTCCCGGCAAGGAGAGGGTGCGGTAGGGCGCACGGGGGAACATAGGAATGTGATAACCCCTAGCGCCCTCAAAAGCAGGGAGGTGTGAGGTCGGGACCGCCACCATCTTAGATAGGGCCTGTACCAGCCTCCATTTTGTCAGTTCAAAGAGCCACAAACTTCTAACTACGCAGGGCCTATTAGCATATTCAGTACGACCAGTTTTGATGTCCACTATGAATCAATAGGGCTTTAACATGCTAATTGGTTTAGGCCAGTGTCTGAATGGGATGGTCATTGGTATGTTGAATGGCTCGGACTCAGGCCAGTGTGTCCTGCTCCATATGAATTGCAGGCTAGTTAATATGCGTGCTTCAAAGCAAAGGGGAAGGACCTAGCAGTTTTAAGAACTGTAGCCATGAAGAAGCTGGGGCATTCCTTTTTCTCACAGCAACAAGAAGCACAAGACACAGATTTGATTTGCCTTGCCAAATGGAGCAGCAGCACATGCTGTGGGGACTGTCCAGCAACTGAAGACTTACCTGGGGATGGCAGAGATCCTGCCTTCCCATGACCATACTACCCGGTAATATTGATCTATAGCTTATACCTTTAAGCCTTGTACATTATCGTTGTATTTTTTCTCTGACTGCAAATCCATTGTAATTACGTTGTACAGCTTTACTGTATATTTCTGTAATTATCTAGTGCGCCCTTAAGGCGATTAAACCATAAAATTAATCTTGGGCTGATGCTTCTACTCTGATCACGAAACTTAGAATACCCAGTGGGTAACAGGACACCCTCCCCGGTGGCCATTTGCTCTAGGTGCAGTTCCCTTACTGACCTGAGAGACAAAGGGGGCGCCGGAGAGCTGTACCTGTGGAGTTACGTCCCATCGGTGACGTGGGAGGAAAGGGGTCGTCCCTCACAATTGGTGGCAGCGGTGGGATCAGAAGCTGTGATACCCGGGCTACCGTGTGGCGGTCGGCTTAGTTCCTCACGGAAGTCTGAAGTGAAGAGTACCTGGTGTGGTTTTCTCCCCTCCTCGCTTTATTATTTACCTCCTCCTCCTGTGGTGGTCAATGGTAACTTGGAGTTTCAGGTGTCGAAAATCATCGATTCACGTCTGAATCGCCGGTCCCTTCAGTACCTGGTTCATTGGAAGGGGTATGGTCCTGAGGAGAGGACGTGGGTTCCTGCGTCGGATATTAACGCAGACCGATTAATTCGGGCCTTCCACACAACTCACCCAGATAAACCTGGCCCTGAGGGTCCGGAGGCCCCTCGTAGAAGGGGGATACTGTCACGGGTGTGTCGCCACGAAGATCGTCGCGATTACACAACCTGACTTCGCACAGCTGAGTTTTTGGTGCTAAGGTTTTTCGGCAGTGAGGGAGTTAATTCTCCCTCTCTCTGTGCTAGACGAAGCCCAGCCTCGCCCAGCTGCAGTTAATACTGCAGTAATGGGATTCCTTCAAATACCTGCCAGTCTGCTAGGGAAGTGTCAGTGAAAGCATTCATGCAGACCAGCAGAGCGGATCATGGTATTGTGAAGTCTGAAGTGAAGAGTACCTGGTGTAGTTTTCTCCCCTCCTCGCTTTATTATTTATCTCCTTACCCGTTGGTGTTCCCTCTGTAGTTGTAGAATGAGTTTTGTATGCAAGGTGGTCTTTTGTTTTACCCCTTGTACTGTCTCGTTCGTCTTATACTGTTTGTAGGAATTTACCTTCCTGTCCCCTGTGGTTGTGATCAGGGTCCTTCTCAGGACTAGATTACTGAGGGTCAGGGATTCACAGGAGATAGGGTTACGCTGGCGGCCTGGACCTCTGTACCATCAACAGTACCTCCAGGTAGAGGGATTAGTCAGGTCCCCAGCTTAGGGTCAGCATAGACCCCGGACCTCCTGTATACAGTGACAGCGTGACATTCCCCCATCTGACACCACATTGGAGGAAACCCATGGAGCCGCACAATCTCATTTATAAACGCCTGAGCAAGAGTCTTGGCATTCGGAAGTGGCGGTAATGCGACGAAATGAACCATTTTACTGAACCTATCTACAACCAATAAAACCACAGTCTTGCTGGCAAATACCGGTAGGTCAGTAATAAAATCCATGGACAAGTGTGTCCATGGTCTACTAGGAATCGGTAGTGGAAGAAGGGTACCAGACGGACGGCTATGCGATACTTTAGAACGTGCTCAGATACTACAAGCAGATACTTGTTCAATCACATCCCTATGCAACCCCAACCACCAAAAACAACGAGAAAGGAGGTCCGTGGTTGCCTTACCACCTGGATGACCAGCAAGCACAGAGTTGTGATGTTACCCAATTACTTTGCGGCGCAGATTTGGTGACACAAATAACCTTCCTGGAGGGCAGGAGGCCGGGACATCCTCCTGGGCCTCCATCACCTCACCCTCCAGCTCAGAGTATGTCAAAATAATTACCCCCTTCTACAAAATCAGGGCAGGGTCCTCATGGCCACCACCACCAGGGAAGCTCCGAGACAAAGCATCAGCCTTGACATTTTTGACCCCTGGGCAGAAAGTGACCACAAAATTTAACCTAGTAAAAACAGGGACTATCTAGATTGCCTAGGGTTGAGACATTTAGCTGATTGGAGATATGAAAAGTTCTTATGGTCGGTGATAACAGTAATAGGATGGACAGCGCCCTCCAACCAATGTCGCTATTCTTCAAATGCCAATTTAATTGCCAAAAGCTCCCTATTACCCAAGTCATAATTTCTCTCAGTCGAAGAAAATTTTTTGAAAAGAACGTGCATTGACGCCATTCACCAGGGGATGGACCCATAGACAACATAGCCCCAACCCCCACCTCCCATGCATCAACCTCCACAACACTGGGCTGGGAAACATCGAGTTGACTAAGTATAGGAGCCCTGGCAAAGCAGCTCTTAAATGAGGAAAAAGCCCGCAGGGCAGCGTCTGACCATTTGGAAAAGTCAGACCCTTTCCTTGTCATGTCAGTAAGGGGTTTCACAATTACTGAATAATTACGGATTAATTTCCGGTAAAAATTAGTAAAGTCCCAAAAAACATTGTAGGGCCTTCAAGTTCTTGGGACGGTCCCAATCAAAGACAGCATGGATCTTCTCTGGATCTATCTGAAAACCTGAAGATGAAAACAGGTACCCCAAAAACTGCACCTCCTGGATGGCGAAAACACATTTTTCTAGTTTGGCATATAATTTGTTATCTCTTAATATTTGCAGAACCTGTCTAACGTGCCTCCAATGTGTCTCCAGATCAGGAGAGTAATTCAAAATATCATCCAGATAGACCACCACAAACCTACCCACCAAATGATGGAAAATATCGTTAATGAAATACTGGAATACCGGAGGTGCATTGGTCAGACTGAAAGGCATGACCAGACTCCCGAAATGACCCTCAGGGGTACTGAATGCCGTCTTCCATTCATCCCCTTCTCTAACCAGGTTGTAGGCCCCCCTTAAATCCAACTTGGAGAACACCTTAGCTTCCACAACCTGGCTGAACAGATCCGGAATCAGAGGAAAGAGGGTATGGATCTTGGATGGTAATCTGATTTAATTCCCGGAAATCTAAACAAGGATGTAGACCACCATCTTTCTTCTTCACAAAGAAGAACGCTGCCGCCACAGGCAAAGGTGAGCATCTGATGTGTCCCTTCTCCAGACTTTCCGCTATGAAACCTTTCATGGCTTGTCTCTCAGGACCAGAAGGATTATACAGTCTGGACTTTGGTAGTTTAGCTCTGGGGGTCAGATTAATAAGACAGTCATATTCATGATGGAGAGGCAAATCATGACACCTGTTATGATTTGGTAGCTGAGGAGAGCAGGCAAAAACGGCAATACACCAGAGAGGTTGGAATCTACTGGACTGCAGAACCCTGACTAACCACCTCAACTAAAGGTAGCCGTGGAGCGTTCCTACGTTGGTCCTAGACGCCTCGTCACAGCCTGAGAGGTTAACTACACCTAAAGATAGAAAGAGGAAAGCTATCTGCCCCGGAGCAGATCCCCAAAGAACATAGGAAGCCCCCAAACATGTAATGGCGGTTAGACAAGAGGAAATACAGACACAGACAGAAAATAGTATGAGCAAACGTTGGGGCCCAATCTGCCTTGACAGAAAAGGATAGGAAGGACACTTACTGCAATCCAAAAAAACCCTAAAAAATACCAACTCTACTAATTGCAAAAACACCTGAGATCACACGACCTCTACCACCTAAATTAGTTCTCTGGTGTAACAAAACTAAGCCGCAGCCACTGAAAAAACTAGAAAAGGCAAATGAACAAATAACAGTGGCTCAGATAAACTGAGAGGAGCACAAGCCCCCGGAGGGGACCTGGCTGACCTCCACAGAAGTGCAGGGAACAATGCAAAAAGCAAGCACAAAAATAAAAGCAGAAAATATCTTATCTGATAGCAGAAGATGCAGGCAAGACTCAGCAAGCTTCCAAGTGAACCAGGAACCACAGTTGAGACAAGAACAATTGATCACCGGCAACCATGATGGGAGGGAACCTCCCTTATATAAGACCAGTCTGTAACTCCTGATTGCCAATCCTCATTGAATGGTTCAGTACTGTTTGTAACCACCAGAGGGAGCTTCTGCTCAGAATTAATTTCTAACACATTCACAACAGTACCCCCCCTTGAGGAGGGGTCACGAACCCTCACTTGGGCAACCAGGTCGGTCAGGATGAGCTCTGTGATACGCACGGATCAGTCTCCTAGCATGGATGTCCGAAGCAAACACCCAAGAATTGTCCTCCTGACCATAACCTCTCCACTTAACCAAATACTGGAGTTTCCGTCTAGAAAAAACGAGAATCCAATATTTTCTCAACCACATACTCCAGATTGCCCTCAACCAAAACAGGGTCAGGAGGCGCAGCCATAGGAACCACTGGCTCCGACAAACCTCTTCAATAAGGACTTGTGGAACACGTTATGGATCTTAAATGTCCCTGGAAGAAGTAAACGAAAGGAAACAGGATTAAGAATCTCCATGATCTTATAAGGTCCAATGAACCTAGGCTTAAACTTAGGAGATGCAACTCTCATAGGGATATTTCTTGAGGACAACCAGACCAAGTCCCCCACTTCAAACCGAGGACCATCAGTCCTATGCCGGTTGGCAAACCGCTGGGCCCTCTCCTGAGAGAGGGACAACCTCTCCACTACCTGGTCCCAAATCTGCTGCATACGCTCCACAACAGAGTCAACACCTGGACAGACAGAAGCCTCCGTCTGTCCCGAAGAAAATCGAGGGTGAAACCCAAAATTGCAGAAAAATGGAGACATCAAAGTGGCAGAGCTAGCCCTATTATTAAGAGCAAACTCAGCCAAAGGCAAAAAAGAGACCCAGTCATCTTGATCAGCAGACACAAAGCATCTCAGATAAGTCTCCAATGTCTGGTTTGTTCTCTCAGTTTGTCCATTGGTCTGAGGATGAAAAGCCGAGTAGAAAGACAATTGAACACCAAGTTTAGAACAAAAAGTCCTCCAAAATCTGGAAACAAACTGGACTCCTCTGTCAGATACAATGTTCTCAGGAATGCCGTGTAACCGAACCACGTGCTGAAGGAACAAAGGCACCAATTCGGAGGAGGAAGGCAACTTAGGTAATGGCACAAGATGTATCATTTTGGAAAACCTATCACAAATCACCCAGATAACGGTCATTCTCTGAGAAACAGGGAGGTCGGAAATGAAATCCATAGAGATATGGGTCCATGGTCTCTTGGGCACAGGCAATGGCATTAACAAACCACTAGAGCAAGAGCAAGGCTTGGAGCGAGAGCAAGTCCCGCAGGACTGCACAAATTCCCTGACGTCACGAGACAAAGTAGGCCACCAAAAGGACCGACTAACCAAGTCTCTGGTACCAAAAATTCCGGGATGACCGGCCAACGCGGAACAATGAATCTCAGACATCACACTCTTTTTCCACCGATCTGGGACAAACAATTTCCCAATAGGGCAGCGCTTGGGTTTATCCTCCTGACACCCTTCCAGAGCCAGTCTCAAATTGGGCGAGATGGCGGAAAGAACTACACCCTCTTTCAAAATAACAGCAGGATCAGATAACTCAGGAGAGTCCGCAAGGAAACTCCTCGAGAGGGCATCCGCCTTAACATTCTTAGTGCCAGGAAGAAAGGAAACCACAAAATTAAAACGTGTGAAAAACAAGGCCCACCTGGCCTGTCTAGGATTAAGTCGCTTGGCTGATTCCAGATAAACCAGATTCTTATGGTCCGTGAGGACCACCACCTGATGTTTGGCTCCCTCCAGCCAATGTCTCCACTCTTCAAAAGCCCACTTCATGGCCAATAACTTCCGATTACCCACGTCATAATTACGTTCAGTTGGAGAAAATTTTCGAGAGAAAAAGGCACAAGGGTTACTTTTAGAGGTCTCTGGATCTCTTTGGGACAAAACGGCACCTGCCCCAATTTCAGAGGCATCAACCTCCACCTGAAATGGCAGAGAAACATCAGGCTGCCGTAGAACTGGAGCAGAAGTGAATCTCTGCTTAAGTTCCAGAAACGCAGAGACTGCCTCAGAAGGCCAATTCACCACATCAGAACCCTTTTTGGTCAAATCAGTCAATGGTTTAACAATAACAGAGAAATTACCAATAAATTTACGATAAAATTTGCAAAACCCAAGAATCTCTGAAGAGCCTTTAATGAAGTAGGTTGGACCCAATCACAGATGGCCTGAACCTTGACCGAGTCCATTTCAATAACAGATAGGGACAAAATGAATCCCAGAAATGAGATCTTCTGTACGCCAAAAAGACACTTTGATCCCTTCACATACAGAGCATTCTCTCTCAAAATCTGGAACACAGTCTGAACATGTTTCACATGAGAGTCCCAGTCATTGGAAAAAATCAAGATATCATCCAAATAAACAATCAGAAATGTATCCACAAAATCCCTGAAAATGTTATTCATGAAGGACTGGAAGACGGAAGGAGCATTAGTGAGCCCAAAGGGCATCACTAGGTACTCAAAATGCCCCTCTGGGGTATTAAACGCCGTCTTCCATTCATCCCCGTGCTTAATGCGAATAAGGTTATACGCTCCCCTGAGGTCAAGCTTGGTAAACCAAGTAGCACTTTTCACCCTGGAAAACAGGTCAGAAATCAAGGGTAACGGATATTGATATTTCACAGTGATATTGTTCAAGAGACGATAATCAATACACGGCCTTAATGAACCATCCTTTTTGGCCACAAAGAAAAAACCGGCACCCAAGGGTGAAGAGGATGGTCTGATATGACCCTTCTCCAATGACTCCTTGATATAAGACCGCATAGCGTCATGTTCAGGTACAGACAAGTTAAACAGGCGACCTTTAGGGAATTTACTACCAGGCACTAATTCAATAGCGCAGTCATAGCTCCTATGGGGGGCAAGGATGCAGATTTACTTTCGCTAAACACATCAGAAAAATCAGTCAAAAAGTCAGGAACATCCTGAGCCTGGGGAGAGGCAGAAAAAACAGGAGTGTTGGCATTAACACATTGGCAGCCCCAACTGGTTACAGACACAGATTTCCAATCCAAAACAGGATTATGAGACTGTAACCAAGGGAAACCTAGTACAATAATGTCATGCAGATTATACAGCACCAAAAATTTGCAACTCTCCTGATGATCAGGTTCAATCTTCATTATCACCTGAGTAGAGAACTGGGGTTTATTCTCAGCCAAAGGGGTAGAATCAATCCCCAGTAGGGGAATAGACTTCCATAGGGGTATCAAGGGAAACCCACACGTTTAGCAAAATCAAAATCCATCAGGTTAATAGCTGCTCCCGAATCAACAAAAGCCTGAGCAGAAAATGTGGACAGGGAGCAAATCAGGGTAACAGTCAACAGAAATTTAGTCTGAACACTACCCAAGACAACTGAGCGTGCAAAACGTCTTCCCCGCTTAGGGCAGACTGAAATAGCATGAGAGGCGTCACCACAGTAGAAACATAACCCATTGCGTTTTCGAAACTCATGACGCTGTGCCCCAGAAGCCACTCTATCACACTGCATGGGTTCAGAAGCTGGTTCATAAGGCAACACTATTCCACGCATATCTCTACGCTCACGCAAACGTCTGTCAATTTGAATCGCTAATGACATAGAATCATTGAGACCAGAGGGAGCAGGGAATCCCACCATAACATCCTTTACATTATCTGACAGACCCTTCCGAAAAAGGGCTGCCAAAGCATCATCATTCCATTTGGTCAGGACTGCCCACTTTCGGAATTTCTGACAGTACAACTCAGCGTTCTCAAGCCCCTGATTTAATGCCAACAAGATTTTTTCAGCTTGATCAGTGACATTAGGTTCATCGTACAATAACCCCAGAGCCAGAAAAAATGCATCAACATTACTCAAAACAGGGTCCCCAGGTGTCAGGGAAAAAGCCCAATCCTGAGGATCGCCGCGCAGGAGAGAGATGACAATTTGAACCTGCTGTGCTGCGTTCCCTGAGGACTTAGGTTTTAAGGCAAAAAACAACTTACAGTTATTTTTGAAATTCAGAAATTTAGCTCGATCCCCCAAAAACAAATCCGGCATGGGGATCCTAGGCTCCACAACCGTCAACCCTGCAAGATAGGCAGCAATACTCTGAACTTCAGTGGCAAGCTGATCCACACGGCCAGACAACTGTGCAAACTCCATTGAGAGAAAAAAAAAATCCTCCTCAGCACCCAGAGAAAAAGAGGAAAAAAATGCAACAAACAGAGAAAAAAAAAAAATCTCTGACAACTTCCTTTTTTCTTTTTCCTTTTACCATTTTTCCCTTCTGTTGAGTACCATACAATTTTAGTTTGGGCCGGTGATACTGTTATGATTTGGTACTGAGGAGAGCAGGCAAAAACGGCAATACACCAGAGAAGTTGGAATCTACTGGATTGCAGTACCCTGACTAACCACCACAACTAAAGGCAGCCATGGAGCGTTCCTACGTTGGTCCTAGACGCCTCGTCACAGCCTGAGAGGTTAACTACACCTAAAGATAGAAAGAGGAAAGCTATCTGACCCGGAGCAGATCCCCAAAGAACATAGGAAGCCCCCAAACATGTAATGGTGGTTAGACAAGAGGAAATACAGACACAGACAGAAAATAGTATGAGCAAACGTTGGGGCCCAATCTGCCTTGACAGAAAAGGATAGGAAGGACACTTACTGCAATCCAAAAAACCCTAAAAAATACCAACTCTACTAACTGCAAAAACACCTGAGATCACACGACCTCTACCACCTAAATTAGTTCTCTGGTGTAACAAAACTAAGCCGCAGCCACTGAAAAAACTGGAAAAGGCAAATGAACAAATAACAGTGGCTCAGATAAACTGAGAGGAGCACAAGCCCCCGGAGGGGACCTGGCTGACCTCCACAGAAGTGCAGGGAACAATGCAAAAAGCGAGCAAAAAATAAAAGCAGAAAATATCTTATCTGATAGCAGAAGATGCAGGCAAGACTCAGCAAGCTTCCAAGTGAACCAGGAACCACAGTTGAGACAAGAACAATTGATCACCGGCAACCATGATGGGAGGGAACCTCCCTTATATAAGACCAGTCTGTAACTCCTGATTGCCAATCCTCATTTAATGGTTCAGAACTGTTTGTAACCACCAGAGGGAGCTTCTGCTCAGAATTCATTCTAACACATTCACAACAGACACCCCTTCTCGGTGAAAATGTCCTCAAACCCCGACAAAAATACAAAAATGCAGGTAAGGTTTCTGTAGAGACTGTAGAAAGCAAAATGACCTCCCTGGCTTGTCAATCCACCAACGGGTTATGTTTCACCAACCAGGGAATACCCAATACAATTGCGGTGGGAAGATCGTCCAGGACATAGCAAGGAATTTCTCACAATGAACCGACCCCAGCCTCAGTCTTACATTGCGTACAATGTGAGTGAAAGCTTTCTGTGCAGGTGGCACTGAGTCAATGGCGAAGATGAGAATGGGCTTAGCTAAAGCACAGAAAACCAGCCCGTGAGTTCTGGCAAACTCAGCATCAACCATGCGGACTCCAACTCCACTGTCAAAATACACAGAAATCTCCTTGGTGTTGCTCTCCAGCACCACCTCTGCTGTCAGGACAATCCGGGAACTGCAGGTTGACGATAAATGCACCCCTTGCTTATTCCACTCCAGACTACCAAGGGTTAAACCGTCTCCCTTTGTTTAGGCATCAAAGGATAGGCCCCAATAAAATGTCCCTTTTTTCCACAAAAAAATACACGCCCTGTTTTTGCGAACATCCCTGGAAATGTACGATGCAGAGGCACCCCCTAACTGTATGGGTTCCTCTGCCCTCCTCAGTACTTGTTTACCTCCAGACTGCTTCCTGACAAAGGGCAACAACCCAAAAAAGAGGCTGTGGAGAAGGTGGTCTTACCCACCTATCCGGAAGGCGTCTATCCACACGAATAGCCAAAGACATGGCGGCTTCCAAGGACTCTGGGGTTTTGTACACTGCCAAAGCATCTTTCAACCTTTCAGTGAGACCCTGAGAAAATTGGCTTTTGAGAGCCGGGTCATTCCACTTAGTATCATTTGCCCATCTGCGGAATTCGGAGCTATACATCTCCACTGACCGATTTCCCCTGCTGAAGGCGATGCAACCTGGACTCAACCAAGGCGACTCGGTCAGGGTCATCATAGATAAGGGCTAGAGCCCCAAAAAATCCCTCCACAGGCTGGAGACAAACTGAATCCTGCAGCAAAGAGAAAGCCCAGGACTGCGGATCTCCCTGTAGTAGAGAGATCACAATACCGACTTGTTGCTCTTCATTTCCGGAGGAGTGAGGACGAAGTTTAAAATACAGTTTGCAAGCTTCCTTAAACACAAAAAACTTGTCAGGAAAACTGTTTGGGAGGGCAACCTTGGGTTCAGGTTGGACCGGCCTACCTGCAGAGACCCAACATCGGCGACCTGCTGCTGAACCTCATATTGGAGGTCATTCACCTTAAGAGACAGACAGTGTAACTACTCTGTCAGCCCTGTGACCGGATCCATACCTAGGGAGAAAAGGAAAAAAAACTCATGCGAAAAAACACACACAAAAAAAAAAACATGTGTCAGTTTTTTTCCCTTAAATATGCACAGCTGGTGATAATGTCACGCACAGTGTAGGAAAGACTAAGTGCAACACAAAGGGATGAGGGTAGGGAGCCCAACACTAGGGGGGAGTGGAGACCCTGGACAGATCTAAAGTCACCTTGTCGGCCTAAACGTCCCTATGTAGGTTCTGTACCTATTGCCAAGCAGAAACCTAATCCCTGCCTTACCCTGGTAATAAGCAATGCTTAGAGAAGGACAGAGTATGCACTAGTCAATCCCCACTACCACTAAAGACTGAAAATGTTTGTTTGTGTGAACCAACCCCAAGTAATTTTCATCCACTGGTAATTTATGAAGGTATAAATGTAATGCCGCCACATAATGCTGTAATAATACTTTCACACAGGTTTTTTTTCAGCAACTTAAAAAAAAGCAGCCATATGGTGCAAAATAAAGAAATCACTTATACTTCCCCATTTAATCCATCTGCGACCCCAGTACAGCTACTCTGGTAATCCCGGGTGGTTTCTGCTTACTTTCTACAGCCGTGACTTTCAATCCATGAGCCAGAGAGCGCTGCAGCCAATCAGTATTCTAATTGGTCACATGCCGTACATGTAAGCATCAACGCTATGCCAGTGATTCGCTGAAGAAGTCACGTGCACATGAATGGTACATCATGGCAAGACCACTGGAGCACAGATCAAACAAGTGAGTATACGTTACCTCTTTCTTCCTAGTGGGTATTTTTCTTGAAATACTGACAAAAACCCTTTGAGAGCAGCACAGTCTTCTCTATGTTGGGCGCACCGCTCAGTGTAAATCAGGATTTGCAGACTACTGGAACTGACATTTTGGCTGAATGCGTTTCCATTCCATTTCCGTCCTCAGTGGCCTTCATCAGCTGCCCAGTTTGCCACCCACTGCTGCATATGGGGTCCAAATTAAAAAAGGGTTAGAAACAACGAATGGCAGGTGGAGGCCCAGTACAGATTTTGCATTGGGGCCCAGGAGCCAAGTGGGTCGTCTCGGCATCTGCTCGCAGGGCCACAATGGGGTATTTGAAAGCCTCTGAAGGGTAATTGCTATTAGATCATTGGTAGTAAGTGGAGCGTTTCTGCTAATAACATTACATCAGACAACTGCTCCCATTGCAATTCCCTAATATAATAAGTAATAATCCCCTGCTGTCACCTCCATCATCACTTTTGTCCTCACTTGTATCCCACGCTGTTACATGGATTTTTCAGACACAGGAGTTCAACGTGCAAAGCTCTTTTTATTTTCCTGGCACTAAAACCAATGTCTATAAACTCAGAGAGGAAGAGGCATCCTGTCCCTCCCAAAGCCTGAAATATTTCATGTCTACACCCCGGGATATGAGCAGGACACTGGAGGACCACACTCAGGAGAAGGACCCTCAGAGCGGCCGGGGTAAGGAGTGTGAGTGTGCATGGGGGGTGTGCAGTGATGGCGACACTTGCAACCCCAGACAGGTTATATAATAATACAGCTGCGGGACTGGAGCTTAGTCATAAAGCTAGGGGTCTGGCGGAGGCTGACAGATGTAGCAGTGCTCAGATTAACAGACAAGGCGGTGAACATATCAAATAAATAAGTATTTAGTTTACAAAATGTAGCAGAGCTACACTTGACTGATGTAGCAGAGCTACATTTGATAGACGCAGCAGAGCTAAACTTGACTGATATAGCAGAGCTAAGAGCTAAATTTAATAGGAATAGCAGAGCTAAATTTGCTGATGTAGCAGAGCTAAACTTTATAAGTATAGCACAGAGCTGCATTTGATAAACACAGCAGAGCTAAACTTGACTGATGTAGCAGAGCTAAACTTGACTGATGCAGCAGAGAAGAGGTAAATTTAATAGGCGTAGCAGAGCTAAACTTGACTGATGTAGCAGAGCTAAACTTGATAAGTATAGAAGAGCTAAACTTGACTGATGTAGCAAAGCTAAACTTGATAAGTATAGCAGAGCTAAACTTGACTGATGTAGCAGAGCTAAACTTGACTGATGTAGCAGAGTTAAACTTGACTGATGTAGCAGAGTTGCACTTGATAGACGCAGCAGAGCTAAACTTGACTGATATAGCAGAGCTAAGAGCTAAATTTAATAGGCATAGCAGAGCTAAATTTGACTGATGTAGCAGAGCTAAACTTTATAAGTATAGCACAGAGCTGCATTTGATAAACACAGCAGAGCTAAACTTGACTGATGTAGCAGAGCTAAACTTGACTGACGTAGCAGAACTAAGAGGTAAATTTAATAGGCGTAGCAGAGCTAAACTTGACTGATGTAGCAGAGCTAAACTTGATAAGTATAGAAGAGCTAAACTTGACTGATGTAGCACAGCTAAACTTGATAAGTATAGAAGAGCTAAACTTGACTGATATAGCAGAGCTAAACTTGACTGATGTAGCAGAGCTAAACTTGACTGATGTAGCAGAACTAAGAGGTAAATTTAATAGGCGTAGCAGAGCTAAACTTGACTGATATAGCAGAGCTAAACTTGATAAGTATAGAAGAGCTAAACTTGATAAGTATAGCAGAGTTAAACTTGACTGATGTAGCAGAGTTGCACTTGACAGATGAAGTGATGCTCAGATTGTTCATCTGAGCTCTGCTATATTTTACAAACAAAGGGGAAAGTTGAATAAATCAAACGTAGAAACATTTAGTGTACCAAATGTAGCAGAGCTAAATTTGACGGATGTGGTAAAAATGAGGATGACAGATGTAGCAGTGCTTAGACTGTAAAATATAGCAGAGCTCAGTTTAACAAAGGAGGAAGATGAATACAAGAAAAGTAGGAGTATTAAATTTACCAAAATGTAGCAGAGCTGACCGTAAAATATAGCAAAGATGAGGCTGACAGATGTAGCAGTGCTCAGATTGTAAAGCATAGCAAAGCTAAACGTGGCATACATGGCAGCACCCCGACTGTAATATGTAGTAGAGCTCATCTTGTCAGACAAGGGCAGTATGTCAAGTGTAGAAGTACTCAGTTTACCTAATGCAGCAGTGCTAAACTTGACAGATGTAGCAGAATTGTGTTTGTCGGACATACACGAGACGAGTATGCCAGATACAGGGGCGCTCTGCAGGGCAGATGTGCAGAGCGGAGTATGTCAGCCGTAGGAGAGCTAATCTGCAAGATGTAGTGGAGGTGAGCTTGCCAGTTGCAGCAGAGCCGAGTCTGTCAAGTGATAACCCTCTACATAAGATCATAATCAGCTCCTTATGGTAAAGTCAGTAAATCCTATAGCATTGTTTAAGAAATGTCCCACAGGAGAATAAGCCCACTCCATACTGTGTGTACACTGGTGACGCTTCATTACAAGAGGTGAAGCGAGGGACCCAAGACGAAGGGGTCACCGATGTATGTGCTGCATCCTGTCACCGTCTCCCTGTTTCCTGCCTTAGATCTAGAAAATAGAAAAAAAAAGAGTGCAGCCAATGCTGCATTAAATAAGAGGTGCAGGCAGGGCCGAGGATGCATATGGATGACAAGGGGATAGTAAATCAGAATTAGCCAGAAAACCCCCAGATGATTCATTTTTCCAAGGAGCGAACCATTTGTGTGGGGGGACTGCGGAGCATTATGTCCCGGCGTGAACCTGTATACATATGCTACATATATATACAGTATCTTGCCCATAGAGGTTTTCCATATATATATATATATATATAATATATATATATATATATATATATTTGAGGCTCTGGTTGCTGCAGTGTCCATAGCGCCATCGGAGGGGGCTGCTGCAGTGGAGGGATGGGCTTTGCGAGGACATTCGCGACTTGTCATTGACGCTATGAATCGGGCCACGTCGGCCGGTAATAATCACCAGCCCGAGAACTGGTCTGCGTGGTAATGTACTCAACGCTCGCCTCTGCCTGAAGGTCCAAATATTAACCGTTCAATACCCAAACAGTTGCATCATTGCTGTTTTTACTGCGTAAAAAAAAAACGGAAGCGAGATTTCTGCAAAGTGCATTAGTTTTTCTATTGCACCAGAGCCCACGTTTTCTATAGCCGCCTATTCTCCGTAGGACGACATGAGTAGTAGTTAAACAAAAGCTGTGCAGGGCGGGGGGTTATGGACGTATAGATGTCAAGATATCAGGAATCCAAATTCCCAAGCACTCAAGGTGTTAATGCAACAATGGCTTCTGTGGTCAGATTCCCAGGGACTTCTTGACACCTTGTCTTCCCAGTGTTAGGAGAACAATCCCTCCCGGGTCATGAATCTCATCGTCTTTCTATAGGCCCGGATGGGGTTTTTGGGTGTATGTGGGAGGTGAAGGGGTCAGAGGTCATGGTGGCTTCACAGGTCATCTGGAAAGAAAATCTATAGAAAGTGCCCCCTCTTCATCACTGGCCACAAAGCGCGCTGCCAGCAGGAGACTGGCACGACCCTTCAGTCCCTCCAGAGTCCGGGTACTGTCCAGCATCTGGAAGGCAGGGACAGAGGGCTATTGTGTGCGTCAGGGACAGCTCTTTGTGCTCAGCACAGCTGTGCAGGACGCACAGAATAGAGAAGGGTGGAGGACAAAAAAAAAAAGGCTTCAGGGTCAGCGAATCTGTGACAGATCGGCCAAAATCAGCAACGAAATGAGGTCCAGGCACTGACGGCTCAGACCTGAGATCCAGAAGAGTCCTGGAGACTTGTGCAATTACTGCTAGCCCTGCCCTGTCTGGTTATGAAAATGCCACGTTGGTATTACCAGATTTACTATGGAGAAAAAAGTGACTAAAACTGGTACAAAATAAGTAAAACTGCAAAAAAAAATCAAATAAAACCAGTATGCTACAACATTGGGTAGAAATGGGGGAGCGCTCACCGCCTAATACAGAGAAATAATCAGTCCAGTAGAAAATCCATAGTGATACAGCCAGTATACCCATAAAGAGGAGAACTCCCGGTCACAATATACCTAAACCCATAAAATGGAGCATATCATCATATGGAGTCCAGAATTGTTTAAAGGCATAGTAATCTTAGTGGAGGTAAACTTTTGACTTTGTAGTAAGTAATAAAAATGCCTTAAAACATTCTCTCTCTCATTATTCTGGCATTTGGCAAATATTAATCATTATGGTAATCCTAATTGACCTAAGACGGAAAGGTTTATTCTGATTTCAAGACAGATATTGAGAAAAACATGCAGATGTGTCTTTTTATATAGTGGATGTAAAATTCAGGTTTCAACTGTAGGTATTTCAATTTTGGAGCAATTGTATGTTATATTTAATCATCATTTCTGTTTTTAAGATATTTTGCATTTTTGTTCTAATTTATTTTACTGCGTGTCTACATGGTCAGGATTTGATGACGATTCTGCACAAAATCCTAATTAAATTAGCAGATAATCTACAGTGCATCCAAAAGTGCAACTTCATCTCTATTTATATATACAGGTCCTTCTCAAAAAATTAGCATATAGTGCAAAATTTCATTATTTTCCATAATGTAATGATTACAATTAAACTTTCATATATTTTAGATTCATTACACATCAACTGAAATTTGTCAGGTCTTTTATTGTTTTAATACTGATGATTTTGGCATACAACTCCTGATAACCCAAAAAACCTGTCTCAAAAAATTAACATATTTCAACCGTCCAATAAAATAAAAGTGTTTTTTAAAAACAAACAAAAAAACCATCAAATAATAAAGTTCAGTTATGCACTCAATACTTGGTCGGGAATCCTTTTGCAGAAATGACTGCTTCAATGCGGCGTGGCATGGAGGCAATCAGCCTGTGACACTGCTGAGGTGTTATGGAGGCCCAGGATGCTTCGATAGCGGCCTTAAGCTCATCCAGAGTGTTGGGTCTTGCGTCTCTCAACTTTCTCTTCACAATATCCCACAGATTCTCTATGGGGTTCAGGTCAGGAGAGTTGGCAGGCCAATTGAGCACAGTAATACCATGGTCAGTAAACCATTTACCAGTGGTTTTGGCACTGTGAGCAGGGCCAGGTCTGCTGAAAAATGAAATCTTCATCTCCATAAAGCATTTCAGCCGATGGAAGCATGAAGTGCTCCAAAATCTCCTGATAGCTAGCTGCATTGACCCTGCCCTTGATGAAACACAGTG
Source organism: Oophaga sylvatica (assembly GCA_033576555.1). NCBI lineage: Eukaryota > Metazoa > Chordata > Amphibia > Anura > Dendrobatidae > Oophaga > Oophaga sylvatica. The sequence continues at coordinate 129,169,094 of JARQOD010000008.1, forward strand.
GACCAACACCAGCAGCTGACATGGCACCCCACACCATCACTGACTGTGGGTACTTGACACTGGACTTCAGGCATTTTGGCATTTCCTTCTCCCCAGTCTTCCTCCAGACTCTGGCACCTTGATTTCCGAATGACATGCAAAATTTGCTTTCATCAGAAAAAAGTACTTGGGACCACTTAGCAACAGTCCAGTGCTGCTTCTCTGTAGCCCAGGTCAGGCGCTTCTGCCGCTGTTTATGGTTCAAAAGTGGCTTTACCTGGGAATGCGGCACCTGTAGCCCATTTCCTGCACACGCCTTGCACGGTGGCTCTGGATGTTTCTACACCAGACTCAGTCCACTGCTTCCTCAGGTCCCCCAAGGTCTGGAATCGGTCCTTCTCCACAATCTTCCTCAGGGTCCGGTCACCTCTTCTCGTTGTACAGCGTTTTCTGCCACATTGTTTCCTTCCAACAGACTTCCCATTGAGGTGCCTTGATACAGCACTCTGGGAACAGCCTATTTGTTGAGAAATTTCTTTCTGGGTCTTACCCTCTTGCTTGAGGGTGTCAATGATGGCCTTCTTGACATCAGTCAGGTCGCTAGTCTTACCCATGATGGGGGTTTTGAGTAATGAACCAGGCAGGGCGTTTTTAAAAGCCTCAGGAATCTTTTGCATGTGTTTAGAGTTAATTAGTTGATTCAGAAGATTAGGGTAATAGGTCGTTTAGAGAACCTTTTCTTGATATGCTAATTTTTTGAGACAGGTTTTTGGGTAATCAGGAGTTGTATGCCAAAATCATCAGTATTAAAACAATAAAAGACCTTACAAATTTCAGTTGGTGTGTAATGAATCTAAAATATATGAAAGTTTAATTGTAATCATTACATTATGGAAAATAATGAAATTTAGCACTATATGCTAATTTTTTGAGAAGGACCCGTATACAGAGGGTGTAAATACGTCACCAATTTTCTAAGTAAATTTGTCTCGAAAGATGCTATTGATATGAAAATCTCACCAGATGTTGGTAACAACAACCCTTCTAATCCACACAGGCAAATAAATCAAACCATAGATGTCTATAAATAAAGTTATGTGTAATAATGAGAAAGGACACAGTGGAAAAAGTATTGAACAAGGTTACTGAAATGTATTTAATAATTTGTACAAAAGCCTTTGTTGGTGATGACAGCTTCAGGACGCCTTCAGTATGGAGAAACTAGTCACAGGCATTGCTCAGGTGTGGTTTTGGCCCATTCTTCCACACAAACACTTCACATCCTGAAGGTCCAGTGGGCTCCTTGTATGAACTCTGAGATTTTGTTCCTGCCATAGATTTTCTGTAGGATTCAGGTCCGGTGATCAGCTGAGTCATTCTAGCAGCTTAATTTTCTTTCTGAAACCAACTGAGTTTCCTTGGCTTTGTGTTTGGGATCATTGTCTTGCTGAAATGTCCACCCTCGTTTCATCTTCATCATGCTGATGAATGGCAGAAGATTTTTATCAAGAGTGTCTCTATACATTTGTCTATTCATCCTTCCTTCAATGATATGAAATTTGCCAGTGCCGTATGCTGAAAAACAGCCGCACACCATGATGTTCCCACCTCCATACTTCACTGTTGGTATGGTTGGGGTCATATGCATTATCTTTGGCCTCCAAACATGGTGTGTATTATGGAATCCAAAGAGTTCAAGTTTGGCCTCATCTGACCAGACTATATTCTCCCAGTATTTCACAGGCTTGTCTAAATGTTGTTGAGCAAACTTTAAACGCGCTTGAACATGCTTTTTGTTCAGCAGTGGAGTCTTGAGTGCATACAGGCCATGGAGGTTGAGTGTATTACTTATAGTTTTCTTTGAATCTATTGTACCTGCTAATTCCAGGTCTTTCTGTAGCTCTCTACAGATGATCCTCGGCTCTTGGACAGTGCACTCTTATCTTCTGATAATTCTTCTCTCTCCTCTGTCTGAAATCTTATGGGGAGCACTGGTCACAGCCGGTTTATGATGAAATGATGTTCTTTCCACTTCTTCTGTAACCAATGAGTATGTTTTGCAACAATAAGGTTGTGAAGGTCTTGAGACAGCTCACTGGTTTTACCCAATATGAGATGTTTCTTGTGTGGCACCTTGGTAATGAGACCTAAGTGGCAGGATTGCTTTCTATTTACTGATAGATTTCAGCCGGCATCATGACTTTCCATGGCTTTTTTCACCTTTCTTTGTTCATGTGTTCAATACTTTTTCCTAGTGTCATTTGTAATTATTACATATAACTTAGTTATGGACATTTATGGTTTAACTTCTTTGCCTATGTGGATTGGATGGGTCGTTACCAGCATCTGATGAGAATTTCACGCCAATAGCACCTTTACAAATAGATTTACTTAGAAAATTTGTCACGTATTCAATACATATTTTACTCACTGTACATCGAAATATGAAATGGAAAAATCCCAGTCCCTGTGAATTCATGCATACCTTTAAATAGAGGATGTAGAACCAGTCGCTCCCAAATAGACTGCAGAGGTGGCCGTAACCCTAGGCAATGAACAGTAAACTAAAGTTAACAATCCCTCTGTTCTTTAAAACACAGGGAATTTTTTATAAGAGGTACATTGTGAAGTAGCTTATTTTATGAACATTTAGCAATGTTGCCCATATAAAGGGTTATTCCCCATCCTCATAGATGGATATTATCAGATTGCTTGTACTTACAAGCTGTTTTGCAATTTACGGATTATTACAATTTTCAGCCAGTTTTTGAGATATTAAGTTTTGTTTTTGTTTACAGCTTGTTGCCTTGGAGACCGACACCTGCTGCCAGACAGCCAAAAATGTACAGTGCTTACAAGCGCTTTTCTATTGAACTTGTAAAGCAGTGTTTTGACGGTGGAATGCGCTGCTACATCGTAAACTTCAGCGCACTGCTTACAAGCATAGACAGGAGCAGTGGTCGGTCTCCTAGGCAACAAGCTGTAAACTGCAAAAAAAAAAGTGTTAATATCTCAAGAACAGCTGAAAATTTTAATAAGCAGCAAATTGCAAAAGTGCTTGTTTTTACCAGTACTATCTGGTCATATCTATCTACAAAGATTGAGGCAACCCCTTTAAATGTCTATGAGATGTAGATTAATGATGTGACTCAGCGCATTTCGAAACATCCACTGGGGACGAGATTTCAATAGCGGGTACATTAGGTTCGGCCACCTTCTATATTACGATGTGTCCCTGGAGTTCCCCTTTAAGACCCCTCAGCACTGTTCTCTGGGCTCAGCAGCACCGAGCGCACAGATTGCTATTACTGCCTTATTAAATTTACCCAGAATGAAAAACAATCAGAAATTAAACAAGATTGATTTAGTGCAAATCAGTCAGTGTGAGCGGAGCCCTAATCGGTTGCTGTGGGTTGCGGCACGCTCGCTTTCTATTCCAAAACTAATGCACTTTAGGCTTTAGGTAGAAAATGGCTGTATCCTGCGGTGACATACTACACATATACACAGCTGCACCTTGTAGTACTCATCTAGGTAAAGTACAACAGCAATCTAGCAGCGAGGATTTGCTGCAAGCACTACTACTCCCAGCGTGCCCTTGAGGTGAGAGATCCGTGCTTTATACAGTAAGTATTGCATATTTTGGTTGCAAATTGTGCAGGGCAGGCGGCAGACCTGACCGGAATATACTTTTAATGCTACGCAGAGAGTTTAGGTGGGTTTCACGCATCGGAGGTCTGTGTACGGACAACCCGTGGTCTTCTGACCTGAACTCAACACCCTCACAGACATATATGAAGCTGCTGACTACAAGTTGGCGGGAAGTCCAGAAGTCGTGGTCTGAACGTGGACGGTGAATCTTGGATGAGTGAAATCGTCCTTGGACCATGGGCGGGTACAGAGAGACATTATAGGGGTACTCTGATAGGGAGATGTTATCACCCAGCCATGGTACAGATTGTTGGGGGACCCCAATGGGACACTTTTATCTCTGTGTCTGAATGAATGGAGCGGTGGTCACATGTGCACACTGCCAGGGATACCAGGGATAAGCATACCCGTCCCGCCCGCCGAGCAGCAGGGGTCACTCCCCAATCTAAAGGTTATCACCTATACTGTGGATAGATAACCTCTTCCTATCAGAATACCCCTTTAAAAAAATAAATCAGACCAGAATTATGGACCTAAAACATAGATATTTTCTTTCCTATCCTCCCGCGATGACATGACGAGTCTCAGGACGTATCAGCGACATCCCAGATGTCACTGCTTTTCGTTCACCCCCATCTACATCCAGATGGGGCAGGGGTGTCTTTTTTTTGCTTTCCGATTGTGCACTAACGATTCCTTATGAATCCGCCGACAGAGGACGAAGAAATCAAACCAGAGGGGGATAGACGAGAGCTCCAGTTTACATGGTGTCACACGGAGGAGAGGTGACATGCCACGCTCCTCTGGTGATGTCAGAGGGGGATAAGGGAAAGATGGCTGCCTGCGGACGTGTGATGAATGGCTCTGCCCACAGCTCACTTGACGTTTCAATAGCTTGATTTCCTTGCACGTTGTGTCCTCCCATACCTCGCCCGTCTTCCCCATATCCGTTCAGCACAAATGACCTGGGACTTTTGGTAATGAATTGTCAAGCAAACCATGGCTGCCAGTTACCGTGCCTTTAACGCGCTCTACCGTAATATTACTATACCGTCATTTGCTACAAGGCGGAAGCACTGATGTATAGCGCCGTGCTAATGATTGGGTGGGACTGGGTGATGGCTGCAGCGCTCACAGGGCCGACGGCCCCCTTTGGGCGACGCTTAGGACGGATGTGATTTGCTGCGTTCTCTCCCTTTTTTCTATGGCAGCTCTGACATGTCGTGCTAACTGGAAAATCCATTATTATAGCAGCGTTAGTGGCAGCCGAGCAAAGGATCTCAGCACTTGGAAAGGAGCACGGGCGTGCAATTCAATACTCGCACTCCTCACGAAATAAAGGCCTCTGGTTTAACCCTACCCTTGTCAGGAATGGAGTGCGATCACTAACACTATGTACGATATCGCCTCCCTACGCCACCGCATCAGCCAGTGCTGTAACTCTGCAGCCAATCGGTGACCTCAGCCGTCAGCGGAAAGCCTCTGTAATGCACCTTGGTACGTGGCACATTTCCCCAGTGATTCTGTAGCAATTTATATGGGGTTTTGCAAATAAAAAAAAAAAAAAACAACATCCATGCGAAAAAAATTCTGCATAAAAAAAAAAACAAGCAAATTTTGCAATCCACATCATGCTTCTGTTGTGGGCTTCCACAGCGGATTTTATCCTTTCAATGCTTATGTAACAAGCGCAGATTTCCTGAGAACACTGATTGGCTGCAGCGCTGACATCGGCACTGCAGCCAATACCGGACACTACAGGCAGAGACCCAGCGCAAGACCTGGGGACAGCAAGTAAAATGTGGCTAATTTTTGTGTTTTTTTTTTTTACAATCTGCGCTCTAGGGAACAACATTTTCTGAAGATGAACAACCCCTTTAAATTCAGGTGAAATAATGGAGTAGAAAAAAAAATAGAAGGCACGTCCTTTAGAGAATTGGCTCTGGCCATCTTCTTTCCTGTCTGTCCGCCCACAAACCATTCTCTGGTAACGGCGTCCAGACCCTTTTCTATTTTAAAGAGAAATGGTCACCAGATTTCATAATGCAAACCGCATACATTGATAAAATAATCTAGACCTGATGGGGCAGGGGAACTTACTTTATGACAGAATGGCTGCCTGTGAAAGTTTCTCTGTCCGATATTAAAAATGAGCTCGGATTTATGTTGGGATTTTTACAGCAATTCTGACAAGGATTTCTAAGTGAGCACACTAGCATCATCTGGTCCAAGAGATCTGTGGAGTTTGCATTAGAAAATCTGGACAGATCCTCTGTACTTATGATACGGCCTCAATTTTTAAAGGGGAATTACTTGAAAGTGATGCAATGGGTCGCTACCAAATTATAAGACCCCTACTTATTGGCTCGGTGTAAGGAGGCGCTCCACCGGTCTGCATCAATCGTACCGGTATACACTGTACACTCACCAGCCTATGTGGTGGCTTCTATGAATTTCTTGAGCCCTCCCAAACAATGCCTTAAGGCTATGGAAACCTTTTGGAACTTCTTTTTTTTTTACCTATATGTATTTGTGGCTAAAAATCACTTTTGAAATTGGGTCTCATTAAAAATAGTGCTCCATTTGGTCTTTTACAGACGCTTTGTTTTCCCTCCACATTGCTGACTGCAGGATGAGTTATTGGAGAATCCATCAGTGAGTTCTTTCAACTTTCGTTTTCTAAGCTCCTCTGATGCTCAGCTCAACTTTGATGTGGTCCGAAAGCAGCACGGAGGAGCTGAGAAAAAAAGACAGATACAGAAGTTACAAACTCTCCAGTGAGAACGAGCTCACTGATGGAATCTCAGAGAACTCATTCAGCAACAGACGATGCAATGCAGAGGCAAACAGTGCCATTTTTTTTTTTTATCAAACCCAATTGCAAAAATTTGGGTTTTTAGCCCAAAATACATGCATTTAGGTGAAAAAAAAATACCCCCAAAAATCAGTATTTTTTTTAATGCCTGCTACGGAAGTAAAATGGAGATGTCATAACAACGTCTAGCATATATGGCATACTATTATACTATTTTATAGTCCCTTGATGGACACCTTAAGGAGATGTCCACGCACTGCAGACTTTTTTGATATGTTGCAGCACAGTCGGGGAGCTTGGGCAAACTAAATGATGGTCCAGCCAACAAATCAGTGGCCCAAAGTGGCTAAAAAGGTGCAAAAATATGGAGTTGTTATTTGGGCGTTCTGCAAAACGCCTCTGATGGAAAAATCTTTGCATTGGACAAACCATTGAGACACGAAATAAAGTAGTACGAGACAGAAGTGACAGCCGACTGAGCAGTAGTCACAGGGTGGACCCCTAAAAAATGCCCTGGGATTCATGGTGGTGGATTCTCCGCACCGGACGGCTCGCACTGGGTTGGAAGAAAAGCAGAGATGTGGACAGGTGTTACAGGGATGAGATACAACTATTACAAAGACACGGAGGGGAGAGGTGACGGGGTGCAGAGCGTTTTTTGTTTTTTTCTTAACACCCAGTGAACGTTAGATCGATAGGACATGTGGAGATGAGAAGGATTAAGGGGTGACTGCGAGGATCAGTGCAGAAACCGGACTCCGAGGGGCGACACGTGGGCAGTTTGGCTTCTAATCAGTAATAGAAAATACATCTGGAAACAGGAGCGAACGCTCAGAGCAGCGAGCAAGCGGCAGACAGGAGACGGGTCGCAGCGGAGGGAGTGAAGTCACATAGGGTGAGTCGCAGCTTCCTATGGTTATATACAGGCCAGCACTGGTCCACCTGGCAGTGATAGAGTTAAAGGGATTATCATGTTTGGAAATATCGAGGGTCTCATTAACTAATGAGATCGGGAAAACCGCACCTTAAATGTTCATCTTTCCGCAAAGCATTGCAGGGTGCCCGTAGGACTCAGCGGGCATCCATAGTATTCAATGGATACCTGCAGCTATTTAGACTCGCCATCTATTAGCTAAGTTACGGCATAGACCAAGGGTGGTTCACAGCCAACAACCCCTTTAATTACATGGCTCTTGTAGCGTCTCTGGCGGGAGGGCTGCATTAGATTAGATCTGACCGGCACTTACATTTACAGCACAGATGTCTGGATATTGATGTAGCTGATTCTTCACCATAAGAATGCACCGATATCTGCCAACCTTGGCGAGAATGAAGAATCTGCAGACAACTTGTACAAGAAAATAATAAAAAAAAAGAAATAATTAAGTTACGACATAGGTGATAAAACTTTTCATCTAAGCCGCTAAGGAAATCTCTGCTATTGTGCAAAAAAGCTGAATAGGACTTTGTGAATGTATAAGTTCAGGGTCATAGGAAGCAGTTTCCACATTACGTGTTGATTAATGTCATCATTTAGCTTTATAGTAGTCTGATCTCTGCATTTCTGATGCAAAGGTCCAAACCCTCAGCATAGACATATATCGGTCAATTATAATTCTTCCTGCCAGCAGCCGCCACTAGAGGGAGCTTGCTGCATACTTTCTGCATAGTAAACTCGGTATTCTGCATGCTCCCTCTAGTGGTGGTTGCAGGGATCTAGCATTATTTTTTAAGGGGTTTCCCAGGAACTTCTAAAGTCGGCATTCAAGAGTGCAATCACATTGTATAGCAGCTAGTGGTAGTATTGCACTATATAGAACTGGCGATCAAATAATCGCAGGTTCAAGCTGCAAGGGGGGAGTAAAATAGTAATGATAACGAAAAAATATTTTAGAATAATATCTATGTCAGGTAAGAATAAAAACAAGTTATGGGCCATGGAAGAAGGAGATGAAAAAAATAGAAGTGAAAAGTGAAAAGAAATGGAAAAAAAAATCGGTCAGACATCAAGTAAAAAAATGATGTTGTAAATACCTGCAGCCACCACTAGAGGGAGCTCCCGCATACTGTCCTTTATGGCGATGTAGGCTGTAAATGGGATTAATCACTCAGATGAAAAGTCTAGAAAGCTGGATACCATGTACTAGAATATTATCTGGTCATGTATTAAATATCTCCGTGCATCCTCCGAACTATAGGCATGCAGATTGTATTCTGCACACGTTGTGACTGGCGCGACATGACGATCACTTGATCATCGAGCTCTGAGACCTGTGATGTGACTGCCACCTTGTGGACAATCGCCTCAGATTTCATTTTTTTATATAAAATTGTTTTTTTTACCCCACTGTGCCCGTCCATCCCAGCAAGATTTGGTAGCCACATGCCTATTTTATTCATGCACAATGTAATTTTTGGGGAATTGAGTGAACCCAATCATGCTAATTCACTAGTGTTTCGTGCGGAGTACGAGATGTCTCCTTTATCTGATGTTTAGAGTCTAACGGACAGACACTCACATCCAAGAGCTCCATATGTTTGGCACACAGTAAGCAACATGTGTGCCAGACATCCATTGCCAGGTCTGCAGCACTATTTACCCGCATAAAAGAGGGCATTGCGGATGAGTGGCACATATGCATTATAAGCTTCCTATAGAGGGTGATATCCTCCTTGGCAGGAGTGCTCCACTTTGGAAAACAGGTGGCAAACCATATTGCAGCCTCTGCGATCTGTCATGGATCCTGGGATCTACAGAGTGCAAAAGTAATAAAGCCACTAACAGTGGAGTGCCATCTAGTGGCACTTAAGAGTATTGCAGCCTAGTAACTATATTTTAGGGCCATTATGGGCACAGTACAGAGGTGCTGTAAAATCACTCCTGCCAGTCCGGGCACAGAAATATTTGGCCTGTGATGAAGCTTGGTGATTTCAGCTCTGCAGGCCGCTATTTTGGATATTAAGTGAAACAACTGAGATGTAATTGAAGTGGAAACTTTCAGGTTTAATTAAAGGGATTGAATAAAAATATCTTGAGAAACGTTTATGAATTGCGGCCATTTTCCTACAAAGCCTCCTCATTTCAGGGGCTCAAAAGTAATTGGACAAATTAACTTTCCCATAAAGAAATTGTTCATTTTTCTTACCTTGCAGAGAATCCTTTGCAATGACGGACTGAAGTCTGTGACCGTGGACGTCACCAAATACTGTGTCTCCTTCTTTCTTTGCCACCTTTACTACAGTGACTGCAGTTGTTGCTGTTTGGGCTCTTTCTGCCTTACGTTTTGTCTTAAGCATGTGAAATGCAGCTCGATGGGGCTGAGATCAGGTGATTGATCGTCCTGTACACACAGGATTCATCCGGCTGCTTCTGTCTTCAGTCACATCATCAATAAACACCAGTGACCCAATGCCATCGAAAGCCATGTATGCCCACGCCATCACACGGCCTCCACCATGTGTCACAGAGGGTGTGCTATGCTTTGGATCAGGAGCCGTTCCAAGCCCTCTCCATACTTTCTTCTTCTCATCATTCTGGTACAGGTTGATCTTCGTTTTGCTTTTTCAGAACTGGGCGACTTCTTTAGATGTTTTCCGGCAAAGTCTAATCTGGTCTTTCCATTTTTAAGTCTGATTAATGGTTTGCTCCTTGTGGTGAACCTTCTGTATTTGATCTCATGAAGTCTTCTCTTTATGGCTATAGGCATTCACGCTTTCATTTAGGCATTAGGTAGCATTCACACAGGCACTGGATTCTTCTGCCAAAACATTGAGATGTTTATTTCCACAGGTTCCACAGCACCAAAAAACAAAACCATAAACACAAAATCCCTAGCCTTGTCCAGGCGCTAACTAAACAATATAGACCCTGGCTACTCACACAAGGCTGAGCTAGCCCCAGTTTGTCCATAGCACCCATTAACACTTGCAGTTTGGTGCACACGGCATGTGAAGTCTCTTCTCAGAGAGATTCTGAAGTGTCTCTTTCAAGCTCCAACCCAATCCACTCTGCTCAGCTTCCCCCAGATGACTGAGTAAGGTGAACACCTAGCCTGGTTATATGCAGGGCTAGCTAGGTGCACCTAATCAGAGCCTGTAGGGTTAGATTTAACCCTAGCCTACGTGGCATTGCTATAGTTCCCCTGCTCTGCCCAAAGCCAGGGACTGGGCACCATCTGAATGCACACAGAGGCTACAGGGCTTTCGATTGAAAACGTGAAGCTCATGTTTGATGACACGAGGGTGACCTAGTAACTCCAAGAACTTGCCCCTATTTTTGGGTACAGATTTTTAGCCATGCTGATTTCTGGAAGTCGGCAAAGTTCCTGCCACTTTAAAACCCGCAATTTTGGATTCTGACCGGGACAAGCAAGAGGTTTCGAGCAGGTACCTACCCTTCCAGTGTTTTAGTAGGTTTCCATAATATATTGTAAAGGCCTTCCTTTTCCCTGGTCGGTGTACTTTATAGCTGGTCTTCACCTTTTCCACCACCCTATAGGGCCCATGCCACTGGTCTCTCCTGTGAGCACTAACACAAGTACCCGATCCCCAAGCTTAAATTGTCTCACCCGACCGATTACACACCCTGGATTTTTCCTCTTGGGCCTTGCGGAGCCGCTCTGTTACCTGTCCCTTCACTTTGGTCCCACGACACAACAGATTATTATGCCTGGCCCCTTGCGGAAACCCATTATTGGCTCCCTTCTCCTGAGGACCCCATTTAGCACACTTCTCGTACATTTTCCAGAGTATCTTTCTTCTACCTTTGGGCAGTCCCAAAGTTGTCCTGGGACTCCTCTAGGTCAGGGACACTGGCTTCAGAGGATGCACCCTCATCCGCCGCTCTAGCCAACGTTGGGAAAGGAAATTCATGGTTTACATCATGTGACCTTGTTACCATAGGCGATTCATGGCAACATACCGGTCTACTGGGTTCTACAGCTTTAGCCCATGAGATCCAGAAGAAAGGAAAAGCCCAACTGATAATAACAGCATGCAACAAGTCCTTGACCTCTGCTACTTGGTGGGACCCAGAACCACAGTCGGTGCGTATGTCACTGTGGAAAGTGGGAAAGTTCTTAGCATCTCCATGGATATAACTTACCCCCTTTCAAGGGACCAACACATAGTATGGCCCTTGCCAGAGTCAGTAAACTCCCTGAGTCCAGAAGTCCCGTCACTTGGACACGGTTCGCAGTCACCTGGCTTTCCTGAGGCCCTTGCCAGAATGAGGAACAGCACTCCAGGCAGGGTAGGCGAACTGGGAGTAGCAATGGCCCACGCTGAAGTCTATTGGCTCCAAAATCAAGGGACAATTGCCTGATATATGACCCGGGGCACGACACCTCCAACAGACAATGTTACGAGATGTACCTCTTGAACCTGGTTCTGAACCTCCTAGAACCTTAGGAGCCCCTCAGAGGTGATCTTGGGCCCCTTCTTTTGGGTTTTCCTGAAAGGTGACCTCAGGCTCTTAACTGCTCAAGGAGTTCTTCACAGCCAAGTATCTTTCCACCAGGCTCACTAGGTCATCTGCTTTCTGGGATCTCCCTGGGCAACCCAGTATTGCATGGATTTAGGTAGTGAGGGGATAAATCTGTCCATTACCACTCTTTCCACCACATGTGCTGGAGAGCAGTTCTCAGGCTGCAGCCATTTCTGGACCAGGTGTAACAGGCCAAACATTTGGGACTGTGGAGGCTTGCTCCTTTTTTAGCGCTTAGAGGTGCAACCGTTGCACCCTGAAGGACTGGGTTACACCCAAATGTCAGCCTGCTGTACTCCTTGTCATTCTGCAGGGCAGGTTTGTAGTGTGATTTCTGCAGTTCCCCAGTTAGGTATGGAGCAAGAACCTGTGCCCCTGATATATATGACCCGGGACTAGTGATGAGCGAACATGCTCGAATATTGTGTTATCCGAGCATGTTCAGGTGTTATCCAAGTATCTCGGGCATACTCAAAAAATATGTACGAGTCCCCGTGGCTGCATGTCTCGCTGCTGTTAGAGAGCAGCAATATATAGGGGGATTGCCTAACAAGCAGGGTACCCGAACAAATTACTCAAGCACGCCTGAGATACTCGGATAACACCCGAGTATGCTCGAATAACACGATATTCAAGCACACTCACTCATCACTACCCAGGACATGACACCTCCAACAGACAATGGTATACGATGTACCCCTTGAACCCGGCTCTGTTCCCTCCTAGATCTTTGGGTGCCCCTCAGAGGTGGTCTTTGGCCCCTTATTTTGCATATCCCAGAAAGATTATCTCAAGTTCCATTGGTTGCTCAGTGAATTCGCTACAGGCAAATATCTTTCCAAGAGGCTCACAAGGCCATCTGCATTCTGGGGATTTTCTTGGGCAACCCAGCTTTGCACAGATATAGGTAGTGAGTGGAAAAATCCGTTCACTACCACTCTTTCCACCATCTGGGCTGGAGAGCAGATCACAGGCTGCAGCCATTTTTTCACCAGCTGTAAGAGGTCAAACATCTGAGACCGGGAGGCTTTTCTCTGTGGTAGCACTAGAGGTGCACCCGTTGTGCCATGATGGCCAGGGTTACGTGCCATAATCTCCACCTTCAGCTTGCTGTACTCCTTGGCATCCTGCTGGGCAAGGTCGTAGTATGCTTTCTGCAGTTCCCCACTAAGGTACGGAGCTCGGACCACTGCCCAGGCGCTAACTACTGTACACGGCAGAGCTAGTCCCAGTTCGGTCACACAAAATGGCCGTTGTCCTAGCAATCACTGATACTCGCAGTTTAGTGCACACGGCCTTTCTCAGAAAGATTCTGATTGGTCTCTCTCCAGCTCCAACCCAATCACTCTACTCAGCTTCCCCCAGCTGACTGACTACGGTGACCACATAGCCTGGCTATATGCAGAGCTAGCCACCTAATCAGAGCCTGTATACCTGGCTGTGCTACATGGTAGACTGATGTGTGGCCCAGCTATGTCAGGCATACATAATCCAGGAAAATGCACAGGAAGGTAACCGCAAAAGCTTGATATCCATTCATGTCACTCACACTTTCAGACACACCCACTAGGGGTATAAGAGGAAGTGACACGTAGCAGTCAGCATTCAAGCTTCCTGTCTAAGGACAGTGCAAGTCATTCAAGCCTTGGAGGGAGAGGAGTTCAGTCAGTCAGCTTCCTGTCTTAGGACAGAGTAGTTCAGTGTCAGTCCAGTCTGGACTTGGAGGATACTGAGAGCTGTTCAGTGAGCTCTGGAGAAAGCTGACATTTCCATCAAAGCTACAAGCGCTTATGTTAAGAGCGAGAGCAGGGCGAAGGGCGCAGTGGAGAAGGATAGAGATAAGTGCTTCAAGTACCGGATTACCTGCACTAATTCACCGGACACCGGGGTCCGAAGCGTTGCTAGCGCTTCACGCCTAGTAACAAGATAACCGGAGGCTTTCTGGACTACAAGTCGCAGAAGGTAGCCCTAAGCGCTGATACGTAAACGGAGTCAGGTAGAACAAGGACTTTGAGTCAGTGCACAACAAAAGTAAGGACTTAGTTCTCACCAACTAGAAGGCTCTACCACAATGTCGGCCGGGCGTTGCAGCTATTGAAACAAGCTGGAGATTACAGAGTTAACTTCGCTTCATGCAAGTTTGGACTCACATACATATGAAGTAAAGGAGGCCTCTAACCTGCTCAGCGGTTATCCTGAATGTGCATTCTCCACCCCGACCAGCTTCCCGGGACCTGCCTGAAACACCTACAAGTAAAGGTATGGAAATAAGCTGCATTGTGTGAGACTGTTTCATTTACTACACCCTGCATCACCACCATAGACTTCCAGGGACCAGTCTCACCTGTGGGAGACCCACCATCTAGCTGCCCTATAACATCCCCTGTGAAGATCCATATAGCAGCGCTGGTCCAATTGATCAGATACCACAGGTGGCGTCACGAACTAACTACAAATCCCCTGTAAATATATCCCCCATTGCATGAGCGCCCAGGGCCACGGACCGAGTCCTGCTGCCAGTGACAAATCCCATAGACTTTCATGGGCTCGGTGCCGAGTACCCCATTGCCCTGGTACTAAGTGCGACTCACTTAGATACTGAAACATCGACTTCTTGGAGAGTGTTCTTCAATTGGGTGGATGTCATGAAGTGGCTTTTCTTCAACAAGGAAAGGATACTGCGATTATCCACCACTGTTGTTTTACATGGACATCCAAGCTCTTTTGAGTTCCCAAGCTCACCAGCGCACTATTTTCTGCACAATGTACCAAAATGTTGATTTGGCCACTCCTAACATTTCTGCTCCCACTGATGGATTTTTTTCTTTTTTTTTCAGGCTAATGATGGTCTGTTTTTCTTCCAATGAGAGCTCCTTTGACAGCATGTTATCGGTTCACAGCAACAGCGTCCAAATGCAAATGCCACACCTGGAATCAGCTCCAGACCTTTTACCTGCTTAATTAATGATGGATTAATGAGGGAAAAGCCCATTAAAGAGCTTCTGAGATAATTGTCCAATTACTTTTGGTCCCTTTAAAAAGAGGCAGCTACATATTAAAGAGCTGTAATTCCTAAACCCTTACTCCAATTAGGATGTGAATACCCTCAAATTAAAACTGAGAGTCTGCACTTTAAGTCAATATTGATTATATAACTATCTTGAATATGTTTCGATAAACCGCTAAAATGCCAAAACTTTTGTCACTGTGCAAATATTTTTGGACCTAATTGAATTTGGATGCCACATGGTGCACCCCTAGACTGGCGAACAATATACCTCGCTATAGTTGGGTCCATGAGATCTGGGGGTTGGAAGAGCATTGAAAAAAAGTGTAAATTGCAAATGCTAAACCGCTCAAATATGGGTAATCTTACCAGGTTCCATTCCTGCGATGATGCGTGATCTATGTGAACCTTGAAGACTGTAACATTATCTTAATTCTGAAACAAAAAAAATTAATAAGAATCCATTGCCACATGCAGAATAATAAATGCTGCTTATCTGAGGCCTGTATGGTGGATGTGACTGACCCCTGACTTTTATTACCACTCTAGTGTACCAGGCACAGCGCCATACCTACTGTTGAGGCTGTGTCTGGTACTGCAGGTGCAATGTAAATGGGCACGCAGGACTAATCATCAGCAGGTCAGGCCCAGAGAGGGTTCCTGGCATCGTGCTAGTAGAGGGACCCCTGGAAAAGGGTCTCCCAACTCCCCCTGGCATCTGAGCGGCAAATTTGCCTAAACTGGATATGGCGAAACTTCATAATTTTGGTACTGGATTGACTAAAGACAACACCAGCCCTTATGACCTATTAAGGCCACCCAGACGCCATACATTAACTGACCGGGTCTGTATGAGAGGGGCTGCCCTAGATCCAGTACTGATTTGTTGTGGAAATGTTGCATTTTTAAGTCATTGTCTTGGGGGAAATCAAAGGAAAAGACATCTCCGGATGCAGCCCCTGGCCTCCGATGGGTCCGTGCACTACAGCTGAATATATATATATACCACAGCTGACACCAGCGCTGAATGAATGAATTACGTTTTTTTTCTTTTTTAATATATATGTTTTTATCACTTTTTCTGAGCTGCATTTTTTTTTGTCTCTTTTTGATATGTCATGTTTTAAATAGAACTGTTTTTAAAACTTCCTGGTATTTCACAAAACTTTATTGACACAGTCGTGTGTAAATTAACATATTAACATGCGTTTTTACCTGCGGAATTTCATGATCTCATTCAAGTCTATAGGGAAAAAAGCTGCAAAAAAACCCCCCAAAAAACAGGATTTTGGTTGCTTACCGTAAAATCCGTTTCTCGGAAGCCTTCATTGGGGGACACAGATAAACATGGCTGTGTCCCCCAATGAAGCGATAGAGAAAACACATATTTACTGCAAGAATAACTGACATGTTGCGGATATAAAAAATGCACCGCGAGTAAAAAAGAAAAAAAAAAAAAGATTTCTATAAATCCCATCCACTTTGCAGGAACAGTAAGACGTTGCAATTTCTTTTTTTGCAGAGCAAAGAAACACAGCGAGAAAATCCTCATTGTAGGAATTTTGCCTGAATATTAAATATTTTAAAAAATAAATATTATATAGGGAGACAGAAATACAAACATAAAAGTAAATACAATCTAAAAATCAATAACTAAAAAATGTAACTGTTGGCTTTAAAAAAATATATATAAGAGAACAGAAAGTCACATTGACCCCAAAAAAAGTGATAAAACTACAGCTGGTACCACAAGAAAAAAACAAGCCCCAATACAACAAAAAAATGAGGAAAAATTGATATTAGGTGATGAAAAATTGCAATGTTTATTAGCTTTCCCCTATTCTGTGCGGTCTGCAGCTTCTTTGGCCATGCAGAGTTGTAGGAAAGCTGGGGAATCAGATAGGGAGAGATGTCTGCAGGCTCTGCTACAGATCACACAGGGGCTGAGGTAGGGGCTGCGTCTCCATGGACGCCCCCTGCACAAGCTCCCTCCTCTCCTCTGCTCCCCGCCTCTGACACGTCCTCCATGGCCCCCGCCGCCGCGGTCGTGCTCCTTCTCCTCCCGGGGCTGCTGCTCCCGTCCTCCGGTGAGGAGCCCTCACCTCCCGCCCTGGTCATTGCGCTCCTGGCCCGTAACGCCGCACATGCGCTGCCCTACAGCCTGGGGGCGCTAGAGAGGCTGCACTACCCGAAGGAGAGGACCTCCATCTGGTGAGAGGCCATTGCTGCAGTCACTACAACCCCCAGCATGCACAGTGCAAGCGAGTGGGGGTCCCATTGCTGTCATAAAGTTGCCATAAGTCTGACTTTTCTCGTAGTGACCCCGTTCTCCATCTTTAGGTGCCCTTGAGCTGTCATTTACTGTTCTTTTTTGTCTTTTGCGCAGGAGCGTGACCGACCACAATGAGGATGGGACCCTGGAGGTGCTGCGGCGGTGGTTGGAGTCGGTGCGGCCCTCGTATCGCTCCGTGGTATGGAGAGCGCAGGAATCGCCCAGGTGACGTCCGCACGCCCGGGCATGTTACATGGATAAGTCACATACCTCCCATACAGCTGGGTGGTCCGAGCGCCGGGCCGGCAAATTCCTAAATTCTTGTCTTGGAGCAGTTTTTTTTCAAAAGTTGCGGAGGAAAAAAAAACGCAACATGCGCTTTTTTTTCCAGCAAAGAGGCGCATGCATTGGGGCCATTACATCTGCTGCTCCGTTTAGTCTATGGCCCTGATGAAGGCAGCGCGGCGGAGCCATACACCTAGTCTGGAGCCGCAGGGCACACACTCTGCTAGCAGTACCTAGAAACCCCTCCTGGCCATGGTCTTACATACAGGGGGGCTGCTAGTAGGACCCATTAAATTGGGGGTCCCTGTGGTCAGACCCCAATCTAACATCACCGACCCAATGTGGCGGCTCCTATGTGACCACTTGCAAAATATTTCCTTTGGTTCTGAGCACTGTTTGGCGACATTATTTGGGCAGTGCATGGAGGGGGTACTATAGGGCACATGTTTATTCTTGCCTCTATTCTTTGCTTTACAGATGGTATCCTGAAGAAACTGGTCCCAAACAGTGGCCCGAGGAGCGCTATGAGCACGTGATGAGGCTCAGGCAGGAGGCCTTGGATTACGCCCGAGAGGTCCAGGCCGACTATATTCTGGTAAGGCCTCACTCACACGTCGCTTTTCCCATACGATTTCTTACCAGATAGAACATGCGCCTGTTATAGTCTGTGGGGCTGTTCACATGTCCGTTGAGGACTGAAGAAAAATGGCGACTTGTCCTATTTTCTTCCGAGTCTTCAATGGGGGGTCCGTACACCGCAGATACTTGCCCACCAGCCTCTGTGCCATATCAGAAGGACAGTAAGCCCAGTGCTGGAGACGGAGGACTGTACGCAGTGGAGCAGTCTAACCTCGCCATCTTCCAGTTCACAGATGCAGACAACGTCCTGACCAATGTTCAGACGGTGCAGTTGCTCATGGCCTTGAATAAGACCCTGGTAGCGCCCATGTTGGATGCCCAGACTGGATTCTCCAACTTTTGGTGCGGGATAACTCCGCAGGTACGTGACCAATAATACAATCATTTTCGCTGGACCCTAGGAGGGCACCACCTGTGGTGGTCTACAACAGGACTGCCCCTTAAAAGGGGTTGTCTAAAGTCTGGAAGTTATTCCCTACCCATAGTATAGGGAGTAATTTCTGGGTCAATGGAGGTCCAACCACCGATCCTGAGAATCGCTGCTCTGAGTCAGAGCAGGTTGATCATATGCATTACCGCTCCATTCATCGTTAATGGGACCCCGGAGATAACGGCGCAGCACTCGGCTGTTTTTTCGGCACTCCTGTTAGAATGAATGGAGCAGTAGTGCGCGTGATCAACCACCGCTCTGATTCAGAGCCCCGATTCTCAGGATCGGTGGGGGTCTCAGTGGTCAACCCCCTCTCCCAGCAATCGAGACGCTACCCCTAATGTTGTCAGTAATTATCTGCATTCCTGTTGTCAGGGCTTTTATCGCCGGACCCCAGATTATTTTCCCACAAAGAACCGCCAACGCGTCGGCTGCTTCCCTGTCCCCATGGTGCACTCCACCTTCCTGCTGGACCTGCGCAAGGAAGAGAGCAGCAAGCTGGCGTTTTACCCCCCTCACCCCAATTACACCTGGACCTTTGATGATGTCATCGTTTTTGCGTACTCATGTTTGGTGTCCGGTACGTATAGGAAGTCATCGGTCTTTTCCGTGGCTTTTTCCCGATGGTTGGTAACCATTCTTTGTTTCAGGAGTACAAGGTTACGTTTGCAATGAGCATCGCTTCGGATACATCAATGTACCACCGCTGCCGCACCAGGACCTGGAGGACGACCAGCTGAATTTTGTACACCTCATACTGGAAGCAATGGGTGAGCACCGACACATCTAAAGAGGATCGTTATGGTGTATGGTGGCCATAGGTACATACACATGAGCCACAATAATTGTGCTAGAGTAGTGAACTGCATTCACAGCTTCAGAGCTGAAATCTCCCAGCATCCCCTGCTTGTTCAGCGTTCAGAATATGGGGATTTGCGGCAGGAGGAATCTTTCTAAATGTGATCGTCTTCTGTAATGGAGCTGGGTAGGAGACTCCTCTAAGAGTGGTCTGATACTCGCATCGGTCACCTCTCTTTGCTGCACATTCACCTTCGTCTTTCTGTCTTTCAGTGGAAGGCTTCCCATTCACGGCGTCCCCGTACGTGCCCCTGCCGGAAAAGCAACCAGACAAGATGGGATTTGATGAGGTTTGTGCACATGAGATGTTTTTGGGTGTCCATGTCTGGGAGGAGAGATTTTCCTGATGTGCTCAGTGTATTGGACACCATTTCCATTAATCTGATGTGACAGAAGGATGAAGAAGACGGCCCACGAGCGAACAGAAAGGATCTGGGGTCCTACGACCTCTGCACGATACCCCCGTCCAGCCCCTCTCCTGTAATGCACCTGTTTATCTGCTTTAGGTATTTCTCATAAATCTTCTCCGTCGCCCTGAACGTCGCGAGAGAATGCAGAGATCCCTGTATGAACAAGAAATATCCTGCCGGATAGTGGATGCCGTGGATGGAAGGTGACCTCATATCGGATCCTACACTGCGAGTAATCCTAAAATAGCGGATTCCTGTCCAAAAATAACTGATTAATATTAAGCACCCTTGTCCTTTCATAAAGACCTCAGCAGCTGAGATATTATGAGGTTCTGCAGCAGCTGAGGTGTTATTATGAGGTTCTGCCGCAGCTGAGGTGTGTATTATGAAGTTCTGCCGCAGCTGAGGTGTGTATTATGAAGTTCTGCCATAGCTGAGGTGTGTATTATGAGGTTCTGCAGCAGCAGAGGTGTGTATTATGAGGTTCTGCCACAGCTGAGATGTGTATTATGAAGTTCTGCCATAGCTGTATTATGAGGTTCTGCATCAGCAGAGGTGTGTATTATGAGGTTTTGCAGCAGCTGAGGTGTGTATTATTATGAGGTTCTGCTGCAGCTTAGATATGAGGTTTTGCAGCAGCAAAGCTGTGTATTATGAGGTTCTGCAGCAGCTGAGGTGTGTATTATGAGGTTCTGCAGCAGCAGAGGTGTGTATTATGAGGTTCTGCCACAGCTGAGATGTGTATTATGAAGTTCTGCCATAGCTGTATTATGAGGTTTTGCAGCAGCTGAGGTGTGTATTATTATGAGGTTCTGCTGCAGCTTAGATATGAGGTTTTGCAGCAGCAAAGCTGTGTATTATGAGGTTTTGCAGCAGCAAAGGTGTGTATTATGAGGTTCTGCAGCAGCAGAGGTGTGTATTATGAGGTTCTGCAGCAGCAGAGGTGTGTATTATGAGGTTCTGCAGCAGCAGAGGTGTGTATTACGAGGTTCTGCAGCAGCAGAGGTGTGTATTATGAGGTTTTGCAGCAGCAAAAGTGTGTATTATGAGGTTCTGCAGCAGCTGAGGTGTGTTATGTTCTGTGTAATGCAGACTGCAGCTGCTGAAGAATTTCTTTGGAAAAAAAAAAAAACACTTGTCAATCGATGGTTGACAAAGTAGAAGGAACTTCCGCCACAAGTGATGCATCTCAGGCCGCTGCTGCTCCTTACACATGCGGCTTTTGTCTCTGTATAATGGACAGAACGTGATAGTTGCACACAATTCTTAACGTACGTGTATAGATATGCATCATGAGTATCATAACGCAGGATTTTTTTTTATTTCTATTCATGGCGTTTTCCTTTGGTCCCCAAAGAGGCTCGGCAGCTGCTGCACAACCTGTCCATACAGGGAAATGCGGAACTTAACGTCAATCCATCAGGTTCTGCAGCAGCTGGGCTGTGCACTGTACAGTAGAGGAGTATCTCAGGGGGGAAGCAAGCGTTGGGCCTGATGGGGGGGAGCAGAGATGGATGCTGCGAGACCTGTCAGCTTCCTAAACTGCAACCTGCGCTGCTCATCAGATTAGACAGCCGCTCTGCGAGGTCCTGCAGACCCGGTGCAGTCTAACGTCAGAGCGCAGCAGTCCTGCAGATGCCACGCTTTTATATGCATGTCTGTAGATACATCGCTGGATGTTTTACCTGTCTCTTCTAGGGCCCTGAACAGCAGCGACATCAAGCGTTTGGGTGTGAACCTGCTGCCGGGATTCTATGATCCGTTCTCAGGTCGGACCCTCACGAAAGGAGAGGTGGGCTGTTTCCTCAGCCATTTTAAAATCTGGAAAGAGGTAACATCTAATACTCCTTGATATCGCAATGTCTAAAGACATGGGGGGCGTATGGATAAAGGGTTAATGTTAACATTTGAAGTTATCACAGATCCATAGGACAGATGATAGCTTGCAGATCAGTGGGGGTCTCAGCCCTGAGAAGGAAGCTCAGGAATGCCCTCATCAGAATCGCTAGCTGTACATGCGTGACCCCACTCTGCTCATTATCTATGGGGCCACTCAAGGTGAGAATTTACAATTTTTGGCAGTCCTGAAATGTAGAAAGACAAAAGAGCCCCCCCTTTTTTTAATTTAGTCAGGGGCCCTCATTGATATGCAAGTTATCATGCATCCCGTGGATCGGTGCGAACGTGAAATGTTGGAAAAAATGCTCTGAGTGATAGGAGAGACCTCTGATGATGCACCACCACCTCTGTTTGCTTTGTAGCCCCCAACCCATTTGCCATTATTTAAAGGGGTTGCCTTACCTCTTCCTTTCAAGAGGGGATTGTCTGTTGAAGCTGGGCGTCTGGCTTCTGAAACCAGCCGCTGTTGGGGGCAATAGTGTTAGATGGTGGCCATGCAAATCAGTGTTGGTACAAGGGATACTTGGACAGGCAGGTCCATCAGAGTGGGGTACCACGAGTATGGGGCGGATCTCTCCTCTCATCGAGGGGGTATCCTGAACATGACCCCCTCCATGAAGTCTGTACAGAAATGTGCTCTCATTTTCACAGGGGTATTCCCAAGATAGTAAGTTACCCCCTATCCTATAAGTAACTGTTTACTTGGGGTCTGACTCTTGGGACCCCCAGCGATTCCAAGAACAGGGCTCTAGTGGAGGTCGAGAATGTTAATTTCCAGTCATTCATGGCCTATGGCGCTGTCGTAAGGAGTTGAGCATATGATCAACCTTCGCCCCCTTCAGAAGGGCACAGCCTCGTTCTCAAAGTCGCTGGGGGTCCACAA
Source organism: Oophaga sylvatica (assembly GCA_033576555.1). Taxonomy (NCBI): domain Eukaryota; kingdom Metazoa; phylum Chordata; class Amphibia; order Anura; family Dendrobatidae; genus Oophaga; species Oophaga sylvatica. Next base: position 129,191,707 of record JARQOD010000008.1, read on the forward strand.
GTCTGATCAGTAACGTATAGAATGGGGGATAACTTGCTCTTTTGGGGAAAACCTCTTTAAAGGGGACAGTCCTATTCCTTACGGCCCTCGTGCTCAGGATACGAGGCTGGAGTGTAAAACCGCTGATACTCCATGGTACACCCCTTTAAATATGGACCCTGAGCGAGCTGGCGCCACGTACTGATGGTTCTGATACAATACAGATTTCCAGGTTCTTTTGGGAGTCCGGCTGCTAGTTTGTTTTGACATGTGACAATCACATTTCTGAGCCAGGTTGTCACCACCCGTCCCCCACTCCTCTTAGCAGAACCACAGGGGGCGACAGCGAGCAGAAGACTACACATTTGTTTCACCTCCTGCAGTAAAATCTTGCCTCCACATTTCAGATCGCAGATCGGCGTCTGGAGGTGACTCTGGTGTTTGAGGACGACGTCCGCTTTGAATCCTATTTCAAGAGAAAGATGATTCGCCTCCTGGGTGACGTCCGCATTGCGAAGCTTGAATGGGACCTAATGTAAGGCGCTGTCGGCGTATTGTAGGTGATCTGTGCCGGCGTCTGTGGGTGAGAACTGACGATTCTCCCCATTACAGATATATAGGGAGGAAACAAGTGACCACAGACCCCGAGAAGCCGGTGGAGAACGTGAGGAACCTAGTGGAGGCCGATTACTCCTACTGGACCCTGTGTTATATGATCTCCCTGCAGGGGGCGCAGAAGCTGCTGAACGCGGAGCCCCTCTCTAAGATGCTCCCAGTAGATGAGTTCCTGCCCATCATGTCAGACACACACCCAAAGTAGGTGCCGCCATGTTGGGTCCCTCAGTGTCTTGTGTCCATCCACCCCCTGACGTCCTTTTTCTTTTAATTTTGCAGCAAAGAATATAAAAGTCATTTTCCCATGCGAGACCTGAAGGTTTTCTCCGTGCACCCTCTCCTCGTTTACCCCACTCATTACACCGGGGATCCCAGCTGGGAAAGCGACACCGAGACGTCCACACTCTGGGATGACGACAACGTGCGGACCGACTGGAGCGGATCCCAGAAGACCCTCAAGGATTCTCGGGGGAACGTGCCTCAGGGGCTGCGCTCTGCGTCACGGGATGAGCTGTGATCCCGATGCTGTACTGCGATGCTGGGCACAACCCATCACCCATGGAGCCTGAACATTGGCGAACGGCAGGGCACATTTCACATTAGTGCCCCCCTGCGGGCAGAGGGTCGGCACCATGCAGACCTGCAGATAGGAACAGAATCCAATATTAACTCTCAGCTGCCAGAAGTGAATGTAGGATCCGTACAAGAAACTGCCAATTAAAGTGCCAATGTCATTAACGAGACCCCCGTACAGGATTATGGAGAGGTACCCACTGTGCTGCTGAAATGGATGGCCACGGCCAGGAAAAAACTGATTTTTTGCAAAGTTTTGTACCAGCCCCCATTCTGCTATCTTGGTGGAAAAATAATAATAATTTTAAAAAAATTGTCTGATTGGGAAGAAGTTAAAATCCAATGCAGATTTTGCCCCTCTTTTTTCAATGTATGGGGGGGAACATGCAGTAGAAACATCTGCACTGTGTGAACCTGCCCTTAAAGGGTCACGGTTAAATGACAATGGTACTTTATAGGGACTCCCATCTCGTATATTCTCAGGATGGGGCATAAATGTATAGTAGATATGGGGCCCGGGAACATCCCTTTAATCTTACATTTTTTTTTTTTATTTCCCATTTTTTCTGGGCACAGGCCTCATAGGGGGAGATGGAGTCAGACGCACAGACTGAACTGTTTACAAGACTCGCTGTAGCATTACTGTACATAGTAGACGGATTGTATGTGGGGTGCGGGCCGGGGGACATCTTAGCATCTCACAGTCATTTTTCGCTCTATTTTCAACTCAGGGGGATCTGATGTGAACATTTTCTACAAATATATTTGGGCAATATTAAAAAAAAGCTGTTTTTTTAGAATTATATCTTATTTTTGGATGACACCAGTGTAGACTAAAAGCTGCCATAGGGTGTCCTCTGTTATTCTTCCTGGAAGTGTATGACTAAATTGACAACTGACTGTTACCGCCTTCTTGTCTCTACACTGATTGGAGAGTGTCAAAGCGCATTTAAAAAAAAATATACATTTCCAGGAGGAGTAACAGAGGAATGATACAAAGCTCTGTTCTAAGAGAAGATGATTCTATTATTCACAGAGCACATGAGTGGGGTCCCGTCCAATTTAGGACACAAGTCACCCGCAGCTTTTCCACAAACAGATGGAAATGGTCTTCTAGTCACTGATGTCTTTATTGGGGGTGCTTTATAACACGGAAGGGGGTTCCGAACCTAAAACACAGGATCGCTGATCTGCTGGGAGTGATTGTTCTTGATCTAGGATCGCCACAATATTGTCCATATTAATATAAAGGATCAACCAATTATTACTTATATTAGTCATCTGCGACCTAGGGCCGTCCAGCTATTGCAGAACTACCACTCCCAGCATGCCCTGTGACAGCTGGAGGGCCACAGGTGCCTCATTTTTTCTGTAAATCTAGAACACGACACAGTAAATGCTGGACTGTAAGGCGATCATGTTACGGTCAGATTTCTACCTTTCTGTAGGAAGTTGCTGGTTACCTGTAACGTCTCAGGTGTGTGATATAAATAAAGGTTACGGTGCAGAATCCCGGTTACTGTCTTAGTTGGAGCATGTCGGATTATTGGGGAGCTGGGCAGCTCTGATTGGAGGGCAGAGTCCAAAATCAAACATTAAAGAGGTTTCTAGGATGACTGATCACCTCCCCTTAGGTAAAGTCATCAATTTCAGATCAATGAGGGTCCGACTTCAAGCATCCCCCAACAACAGCTGATTTAAAGGATTTTTTCCCATCATCATAAATGGATTTTGCCGGATAGTATTTGTAAATTCAAGCACATTTGTAATTTACTGCTTGTTTACATTTTCATCCGTTCTTGAGAAATTAACACTTTTGTTTAGAGATCGTTGCCTTGGAGACCGACCACCGCAGCTGGATAGCAAAACACGCGCAGTGCTAACAAGCTATTTTCTGTTGTACTGGTAAGCATAGTTTTGCTGCTGGCAAGTATAGCTGGAGTGTGTCGTTACCTCCTTATCCCACCACAGCTTCAAAGCAGTGCTTACAAGCTCCTTAGCAGCGGTGGTCGGAGGGAACCGTGCGTTCCAGCGTTCCTGGGCAGTTTCAAAACAACTCAATAGAAAAAAAGCTGATAAGCGCAGTGCAAACTAATTAACATTAGTCACGGAAAGCCGAAAATCACACATAGTGCAATTCCATTAGTCCAGAATCTGATAATCTGCTTCTTTTTAGTGGCAAAATTCTCAGCAGTGATAACAAATTAGAAAATTCCTCTACTTAAAGTGATATTTCCAACTTAGTCAGTCATTGCTTGAGACCCCCAGTGATCCCAAGAACAAGGTCCCAATACAATAAAGTGGGTTGTCTTTTTAATGGGTATTTCACAGCCCCTTTCTCACAATCTGCAGAGATCATACACTTATTACCTGGTGAAAACCCCATTTGCAACCATATGTATATTTACGTTATAATTTGGGCATAGGGGGTGTATGGAGCGGGCGCAGGAAGTAGGATGGCTCCACACATGGTGGGTATCAACTGTGTCATACAGCCAACAGCAGCGACCAGAGCGAGCTCCGATTGCTGCTGTTATCAATTAACAGCGGGATTTAACTGGTGCAATGGTTTTGGCGCACAATGCAGGACTGCAGTTTTGCTTTCACCAAACGTCTCCCTAAAAATGTACTAAAAAATATTAAACCATGAAATGTACCACTACAAACTATAGCTCACTTCACAACAAACCCTCTCACAGCTCCATTCTTAGGAAAATAAAAAAAGTTGAGTCTCAGAAAATGGCGACAAAAACAAAAACATATATAATGTATATATATAAATATATACATTATATATATATATATACTGTGTATATATATATATATACCGTATATATATATATTTTTTTACAAAAGTCAGAATTTTTTTAACCACTTAATACAAAATAAATATATAAAAAAATTCCTCAATTCTTAGCAAACTGGAGAGTCATAGTCCCAGATGGTTTTTTTATGTACATTACATGGTGTAAAAGTTAAGACAAAATAAAAACCAATGTCCGTATTTTTTTTTTCCCTTTTTCATCCTGTTTGGAATTTTTTCCCATTTTTTTCTTACGTTGTATGGTAAGATGAATGGCGTCATTCATAACTACAACTCGTCCCGCAATAAATAAGCCCTCGTACGGCAATGTAAGGGTTATGTAAAAAAAATAAGTTCCGGCGTTTGGAAGAAGGGGAGAGAAAAAAAACACAAAAACTGATTGCATCTCCGAGGGGTTGTGGTTATAGCTGCAGTACCAGTCACAGCCTATAGACAAGGGAGGCGCTGATTCTGGGGAAAGAAAAACTATCGGCCTCTATTTTTATTTTTGTAAAAGTCAAAATGTTCTGAAGATAAAAAAATGCTGAAGCAGCGTGTTTCTGGCTGCAAACGGAGTCGCTGTGCCGACCGTTCATTATGGATTACATTAATTATGTGCTAATTAAAGCAGATCATAAATCTGGCCCGATTCCATTCCTCCGGAGCCGCACTTGGCTACAGACACGGCATGTGCAGAAGGGAAAAGGCTTACTAATTGGGGACACCATGTGGGGCGGTCATGCTGCTCTGTATAACAAGAGGCCTGTCATTCACAGAGAATCCCAGAACCCGGAGCTGGAGGCAGTTCTGCTCAATACTGCAGTAATCAGACAGTATAAAAAGGCATGCATTAAATTATTATTCCAGAAACAGCGCCACCTCTAACAGCAGGTCAGGTCCAATATTGCAGCTCGGCACCATTGAGGTAGAGTTCAGCTGCAATACCGGACACGACCTGTGAACAGCAGTGGCACTGTTGCAATTTCACTAAAACAGACGCAGGTTTCCGTGGTCAGTGGCTGAATAAATCCTGTTGGTGCAAGATATTAAAAATAGCAACATTTTTCAGTCTGTTCCTCTGTTTGTTGTCAATGAATAGGAACCTTCCTGGTTTATCGGTCCCAGAAATAACGGTGACAGATGGGTGACGTCACCCATGAGCAGATACAACGGTGACAGATGGAGTGACATCACCACTGAGCAAATACAATGGGTGACAGATGGGGTGACGTCACCCCTGAGCAGATATAACGGTGACAGATGGGGGACGTCACCAATGAGCAGATATAACGGTGACAGATGGTGACGTCACCCATGAGCAGATACAACGGTGACAGATGGAGTGACATCACCAGTGAGCAAATACAATGGGTGACAGATGGGGTGACGTCACCCCTGAGCAGATACAACGGTGACAGATGGAGTGACGTCACCACTGAGCAGATATAACGGTGACAGATGGGGGACGTCACCAATGAGCAGATATAACGGTGACAGATGGAGTGACGTCACCACTGAGCAGATATAACGGTGACAGATGGGGGACGTCACCAATGAGCAGATATAACGGTGACAGATGGGGGACGTCACCAATGAGCAGATATAACTGTGACAGATGGTGACGTCACCAATGAGCAGATATAACGGTGACAGATGGGGTGACGTCACCACTGAGCAGATATATATTGGTGAGAGATGGGGTGACTTCACCCCTGTGCAGATACAACGGTGACAGATGTAGTGCCATCACCACTGGGCAGATATAACGGTGACAGATGGGGACGTCACCACTGAGCAGATATAATGGTGACAGATGGAGTGACGTCACCACTGAGGAGATATAATGGTGATAGATGGGGTGACGTCACCACTGAGCAGATATAATGGGTGACAGATAGGTGACGCCACTAATGAGCAGATATAATGGATGACAGATGGGTGACGTCACCACTGAGCAGATATAACTGTGACAGATGGGGTGACGTCACCGCTGAGCAGATATAATGGGTGACAGATGGGTGACATCACCCCTGAGCAGATATAATGGTGACAGATGGGGGACATCACCACTGAGCAGATATAACTGTGACAGATGGTGATGTCACCCCTGAGCAGATACAGTATAACAGTGACAGATGGGGTGACATCACTACTGAGCAGATATAATGGGTGATAGATGGTGATGTCACCACTGAGCACATATAACGGAGACAGATGGGTGACATCACCCCTGAGCAGATATAATGGGTGACAGATGGAGTGACGTCACCACTGAGCAGATATAACGGTGACAGATGGTGATGTCACCCCTGAGCAGATACAGTATAACAGTGACAGATGGGGTGACATCACTACTGAGCAGATATAATGGGTGATAGATGGTGATGTCACCACTGAGCACATATAACGGAGACAGATGGGTGACATCACCCCTGAGCAGATATAATGGGTGACAGATGGAGTGACGTCACCACTGAGCAGATATAACGGTGACAGATGGTGACGTCACCACTGAGCAGATATAACGGTGACAGATGGTGACGTCACCACTGAGCAGATATAACGGTGACAGATGGAGTGACATCACCACTGAGCAAATACAATGGGTGACAGATGGGGTGACGTCACCACTGAGCAGATATAACAGTGACAGATTGTGACATCACCACTGAGCAGATATAACGGTGACAGATGGTGACGTTAACAACGTCACCACTGAGCAGATATAACTGTGACAGATGGTGACGTCACCACTGAGCAGATATAACGGTGACAGATGTAGTGACGTCACCACTGAGCAGATATAACTGTGACAGATGGGGTGACGTCACCACTGAGCAGATATAACTGTGACAGATGGTGACGTCACCACTGAGCAGATATAACTGTGACAGATGTGACGTCACCACTGAGCAGATATAACTGTGACAGATGGGGTGACGTCACCACTGAGCAGATATAACGGTGACAGATGGGAGACGTCACCATGAGAGATTAACGGTGACAGGATAGTCACCACTGAGCAATATAACGTTACAGATGGGTGACGTCCCCAATGAGCAGATATAACGGTGACAGATGGGGGACGTCACCATGAGCAGATATAATGGTGACAGATGGTGACACCCCTGAGCAGATATAACGGTGACAGATGGAGTGACGTCACCACTGAGCAGATATAACGGTGACAGATGGGGACGTCACCACTGAGCAGATATAACTGTGACAGATAGAGTGACGATACCACTGAGGCAGATATAACGGTGACAGATGGTGACGTCACCACTGAGCAGATATAAGGTGACAGATGGAGACGTCACCACTGAGGAGATATAAGGTGAAGATGGGTGACGTCACCACTGAGCAGATATAATGGGTGACAGATAGGTGACGCCACTAGAGCAGAATAATGAATGACAGATGGGTGACGTCACCACTGAGCAGATATAACTGTGACAGATGGGGTGACGTCACCGCCTGAGCAGATATAATGGGTGACAGATGGGTGACATCACCCCTGAGCAGATATAATGGTGACAGATGGGGACATCACCCTGAGCAGATATAACTGTGACAGATGGTGATGTCACCACTGAGCAGATACAGTAAACTGACAGATGGTGACATCACACTGAGCAGATATAATGGGTGATAGATGGTGATGTCACCACTGAGCTACATATAACGAGTGACAGATGGGTGACATCACCCTGCCCCCCAGATATAACGGTGACAGATGGTGACGTCACCACTGAGCAGATATAACGGTGACAGATGGTGACGTCACCACTGAGCAGATATAACGGTGACAGATGGAGTGACATCACCACTGAGCAAATACAATGGGTGACAGATGGGGTGACGTCACCACTGAGCAGATATAACAGTGACAGATTGTGACATCACCACTGAGCAGATATAACGGTGACAGATGGTGACGTTAACAACGTCACCACTGAGCAGATATAACTGTGACAGATGGTGACGTCACCACTGAGCAGATATAACGGTGACAGATGTAGTGACGTCACCACTGAGCAGATATAACTGTGACAGATGGGGTGACTTTCACCACTGAGCAGATATAACTGTGACAGATGGTGACGTCACCACTGAGCAGATATAACTGTGACAGATGTGACGTCACCACTGAGGAGATATAATTGTGACAGATGGGGTGACGTCACCACTGAGCAGATATAATGGGTGATAGATGGGAGACATCATCACTGAGCAGATATAACGGTGACAGGGTAAAGTCACCACTGAGCAGATATAACGGTTACAGATGGAGTGACGTCACAACTGAGCAGATATAACTGTGACAGATGGGGTGACATCACCACTGAGCAGATATAATGGGCGACAGATGGTGATGTCACCCCTGAGCAGATATAACGGTGACAGATGGAGTGACGTCACCACTGAGCAGATATAACGGTGACAGATGGGGGACGTCACCACTGAGGAGATATAACTCTGACAGATGAGGTGACGTTACCACTGAGCAGATATAACGGTGACAGATGGAGTGACGTCACCACTGAGCAGATATAACGGTGACAGATGGAGACGTCACCACTGAGCAGATATAACTGTGACAGATGGAGTGACGTCACCACTGAGCAATATAACGGTGACATATGGAGACGTCACCACTGAGCAGATATAACGGTGACATATGGAGACGTCACCACTGAGCAGATATAACTCTGACAGATGGTGACGTCACCCCTGAGCAGATATAACTCTGACAGATGGGTGACATCACCCCTGAGCAGATATAACGGTGACAGATGGTGACGTCACCACTGAGCAGATATAACGGTGACAGATGGTGACGTCACCACTGAGCAGATATAACTATGACAGATGGTGACGTCACCACTGAGCAGATATAATGGGTGACAGATGGTGATGTCACCTCTGAGCAGATACAGTATAACAGTGACAGATGGGGTGACATCACTACTGAGCAGATATAATGGGTGACAGATGGTGATGTCACCACTGAGCACATATAATGGTGACAGATGGGTGACATCACCCCTGAGCAGATATAACGGTGACAGATGGAGTGACGTCACCACTGAGCAAATACAATGGGTGACAGATGGGGTGACGTCACCACTGAGCAGATATAACGGTGACAGATGGTGACGTCACCACTGAGCAGATATAACGGTGACAGATGGGTGACGTCACCCATGAGCAGATACAACGGTGACAGATGGAGTGACATCACCAGTGAGCAAATACAATGGGTGACAGATGGGGTGACGTCACCCCTGAGCAGATACAACGGTGACAGATGGAGTGACGTCACCACTGAGCAGATATAACGGTGACAGATGGGGGACGTCACCAATGAGCAGATGTAACGGTGACAGATGGAGTGACGTCACCACTGAGCAGATATAACGGTGACAGATGGGGGACGTCACCAATGAGCAGATATAACGGTGACAGATGGTGACGTCACCAATGAGCAGATATAACGGTGACAGATGGGGTGACGTCACCACTGAGCAGATATATATTGGTGAGAGATGGGGTGACTTCACCCCTGTGCAGATACAACGGTGACAGATGTAGTGCCATCACCACTGGGCAGATATAACGGTGACAGATGGGACGTCACCACTGAGCAGATATAATGGTGACAGATGGAGTGACGTCACCACTGAGGAGATATAATGGTGATAGATGGGGTGACGTCACCACTGAGCAGATATAATGGGTGACAGATAGGTGACGCCACTAATGAGCAGATATAATGGATGACAGATGGGTGACGTCACCACTGAGCAGATATAACTGTGACAGATGGGGTGACGTCACCGCTGAGCAGATATAATGGGTGACAGATGGGTGACATCACCCCTGAGCAGATATAATGGTGACAGATGGGGGACATCACCACTGAGCAGATATAACTGTGACAGATGGTGATGTCACCCCTGAGCAGATACAGTATAACAGTGACAGATGGGGTGACATCACTACTGAGCAGATATAATGGGTGATAGATGGTGATGTCACCACTGAGCACATATAATGGAGACAGATGGGTGACATCACCCCTGAGCAGATATAATGGGTGACAGATGGAGTGACGTCACCACTGAGCAGATATAACGGTGACAGATGGTGACGTCACCACTGAGCAGATATAACGGTGACAGATGGTGACGTCACCACTGAGCAGATATAACGGTGACAGATGGAGTGACATCACCACTGAGCAAATACAATGGGTGACAGATGGGGTGACGTCACCACTGAGCAGATATAACAGTGACAGATTGTGACATCACCACTGAGCAGATATAACGGTGACAGATGGTGACGTTAACAACGTCACCACTGAGCAGATATAACTGTGACAGATGGTGACGTCACCACTGAGCAGATATAACGGTGACAGATGTAGTGACGACACCACTGAGCAGATATAACTGTGACAGATGGGGTGACGTCACCACTGAGCAGATATAACTGTGACAGATGGTGACGTCACCACTGAGCAGATATAACTGTGACAGATGTGACGTCACCACTGAGGAGATATAATTGTGACAGATGGGGTGACGTCACCACTGAGCAGATATAATGGGTGATAGATGGGAGACATCATCACTGAGCAGATATAACGTGACAGGGTAAAGTCACCACTGAGCAGATATAACGGTTACAGATGGAGTGACGTCACAACTGAGCAGATATAACTGTGACAGATGGGGTGACATCACCACTGAGCAGATATAATGTGCGACAGATGGTGATGTCACCCCTGAGCAGATATAACGGTGACAGATGGAGTGACGTCACCACTGAGCAGATATAACGGTGACAGATGGGGGACGTCACCACTGAGGAGATATAACTCTGACAGATGAGGTGACGTTACCACTGAGCAGATATAACGGTGACAGATGGAGTGACGTCACCACTGAGCAGATATAACGGTGACAGATGGAGACGTCACCACTGAGCAGATATAACTGTGACAGATGGAGTGACGTCACCACTGAGCAGATATAACGGTGACATATGGAGACGTCACCACTGAGCAGATATAACGGTGACATATGGAGACGTCACCACTGAGCAGATATAACTCTGACAGATGGTGACGTCACCCCTGAGCAGATATAACTCTGACAGATGGGTGACATCACCCCTGAGCAGATATAACGGTGACAGATGGTGACGTCACCAACTGAGCAGATATAACGGTGACAGATGGTGACGTCACCACTGAGCAGATATAACTATGACAGATGGTGACGTCACCACTGAGCAGATATAATGGGTGACAGATGGTGATGTCACCTCTGAGCAGATACAGTATAACAGTGACAGATGGGGTGACATCACTACTGAGCAGATATAATGGGTGACAGATGGTGATGTCACCACTGAGCACATATAATGGTGACAGATGGGTGACATCACCCTGAGCAGATATAACGGTGACAGATGGAGTGACGTCACCACTGAGCAAATACAATGGGTGACAGATGGGGTGACGTCACCACTGAGCAGATATAACGGTGACAGATGGTGACGTCACCACTGAGCAGATATAACTGTGACAGATGGAGTGACGTCACCACTGAGCAAATACAATGGGTGACAGATGGGGTGATGTCACCACTGAGCAGATATAACGGTGACAGATGGTGACGTCACCACTGAGCAGATATAACGGTGACAGATGGTGACGTTAACGTCACCACTGAGCAGATATAACTGTGACAGATGGTGACGTCACCACTGAACAGATATAACGGTGACAGATGGTGACGTCACCATGAGCAGATATAACTGTGACAGATGTGACGTCACCACTGAGGAGATATAATTGTGACAGATGGGGTGACGTCACCACTGAGCAAATGTAATGGGTGACTTCACCACTGAGCAAATATAATGGGTGATAGATGGGAGACGTCATCACTGAGCAGATATAACGGTGACAGGGTAAAGTCACCACTGAGCAGATATAACGGTGACAGATGGTGACGTCACCACTGAGCAGATATAACGGTGACAGATGGAGTGACGTCACCACTGAGCAAATACAATGGGTGACAGATGGGGTGATGTCACCACTGAGCAGATATAACGGTGACAGATGGTGACGTCACCACTGAGCAGATATAACTGTGACAGATGGTGACGTTAACAACGTCACCACTGAGCAGATATAACTGTGACAGATGGTGACGTCACCACTGAGCAGATATAACGGTGACAGATGGTGACGTCACCACTGAGGAGATATAATTGTGACAGATGGGGTGACGTCACCACTGAGCAAATGTAATGGGTGATAGATGGGAGACGTCATCACTGAACATATATAACGGTGACAGGGTAAAGTCACCACTGAGCAGATATAACGGTCACAGATGGAGTGACGTCACAACTGAGAAGATATAACGGTGACAGATGGTGATGTCACCACTGAGCAGATATAACGGGGACAGATGGTGACGTCACCACTGGGCAGATATAACGGTGACAGATGGGGACGTCACCACTGAGTAGATATAATGGTGACAGATGGAGTGACGTCACCACTGAGGAGATATAATGGTGATAGATGGGGTGACATCACACTAAGCAGATATAATGGGTGACAGATGGTGATGTCACCCCTGAGCAGATACAGTATAACAGTGACAGATGGGGTGGCTGAGCAAATGTAATGGGTGATAGACGTCACGTCGCCACTGAGCAGATATAACTGTGACAGATGGGGTGACGTCACCACTGAGCAGATATAACGGTGACAGATGGGGTGACATCACCACTGAGCAGATATAATGGGCGACAGATGGTGATGTCACCCCTGAGCAGATATAACGGTGACAGATGGGGGACGTCACCACTGAGGAGATATAACTCTGACAGATGAGGTGACATTACCACTGAGCAGATATAACGGTGACAGATGGAGTGACGTCGCCACTGAGCAGATATAACTGTGACAGATGGGGTGACGTCACCACTGAGTAGATATAACTGTGACAGATGGGGTGACATCACCACTGAGCAGATATAATGGGCGACAGATGGTGATGTCACCCCTGAGCAGATATAACGGTGACAGATGGGGGACGTCACCACTGAGGAGATATAACTCTGACAGATGAGGTGACATTACCACTGAGCAGATATAACGGTGACAGATGGAGTGACGTCACCACTGAGCAGATATAACGGTGACATATGGAGACGTCACCACTGAGCAGATATAACTCTGACAGATGGTAACGTCACCCCTGAGCAGATATAACGGTGACAGATGGTGACGTCACCACTGAGGAGATATAACGGTGACAGATGGTGACGTCACCCTGAGCAGATATAACGGTGACAGATGGTGACGTCACCCTGAGCAGATATAACTCTGACAGATGGTGACGTCACCCCTGAGCAGATATAACTCTGACAGATGGGTGACATCACCCTGAGCAGATATAACGGTGACAGATGGTGACGTCACCCCTGAGCAGATATAACGGTGACAGATGGTGATGTCACCACTGAGCAGATATAACTGTGACAGATGGTGACGTCACCACTGAGCAAATATAACGGTGACAGATGGTGACATCACCCCTGAGCAGATATAATGGTGACAGATGGGGGACGTCACCACTGAGCAGATATAACTGTGACAGATGGTGACGTCACCACTGAGGAGATATAACTGTGACAGATGGTGACGTCACCACTGAGGAGATATAACTGTGACAGATGGGGGATGTCACCACTGAGCAGATATAATGGATGAGAGATGGGTGACGTCACCACTGAGCAGAAATAATGGGTGACGTCACCACTGAGCAGATATAATGGGTGACACATGGGGTGACATCACACTGAGCATGATATAAATGGGCGACAGATGGTGATGTCACCACTGAGCAGATATAACGGTGACAGATGGTGACGTCACCACTAAGCAGATATAACTCTGACAGATGGGGTGACGTCACCACTGAGCAGATATAATGGTGAGAGATGGGGTGACGTCACCACTGAGCAGATATAATGGTGAGAGATGGGGTGACGTCACCACTGAGCAGATATAATGGTGAGAGATGGGGTGATGTCACCACTGAGCAAATGTAATGGGTGACGTCACCATTGAGTAGATATAATGGGTGATAGATGTGAGACGTCACCACTGAGCAGATATAATGGTGACAGATGAGATGATGTCACCACTGAGCAGATATAACGGTGACAGATGGGGTGACGTCACCACTGAGCAGATATAATTGTGAGAGATGGGGTGACGTCACCACTGAGCAGATATAACGGTGAGAGATGGGGTGATGTCACCACTGAGCGAATGTAATGGGTGACGTCACCATTGAGTAGATATAATGGGTGATAGATGTGAGATGTCATCACTGAGCAGATATAACGGTCACAGATAGAGTGACGTCACCACTGAGCAGATATAACGGGGACTGATGAAGCCGGCGTGATTCCGCTGCCAGTCTGGCGATCTGATGCCCGAAACCCCGCCCAGCTGCTTAGGCACGCCCACTCGCGTGAGTCACAGTAGGCGTGGTTTTGCTGCACTCCCTCCGGAGGGCGTGGCCCTGCTGGTTGCTTGGTAACAGGACGCTACAGTCGGTGACATCGGGAGAAGCAAGATGCCGCCCAAGAAGAAAAAGGGAAAGGAAAGCTCCGCCGGTAAGAAGAAGAAGACTCTGCCGGAGACGAGCAAACCGGAGCCGGTGTCTGAGGGGAGCAAGGAGTACTACCAGCTGCAGATCCAGGACCTGGAGGGCCGAGTGGACCGGTAACTGGGACTTCGGCTTCTTGTAGTACTACAACTTCCAGCACTGCATACTAAGTGCAACCTAGTCAAGAGGTTCTGCATCAGTAGTGACCCGACATAGTCTGTACCTAGGACGCTTTATAAATAAAGTTATTGCATTCCTGCCAGCACTTCACCTCCTTCCAAATAACTTTATTTATAAAAGACAAAAAACAAAAGCATTAACCCTGCCTTTCCCCTCCCCTTCTTCCCTGAGCCATGACCTTTGTTATTTCTCTGTCCCCATAGCCGTCTCGTACGTGATTTGTGCAGGACGCGGTTTATTTCACCGCACGATGTACGGGACACAAGAGAAAACTCGCCAGTCAGTAACGGGGTGAACAGTCCCCCCCATCCCCCATTGTTGTTTAGGTCTTTTCGCCATTCATTGAATGGTAACAATGACCCGGTAACGTGATTCTCCGGGGCGATTACGGTCGTACCGATCCTGTACGGGGTTTTTTTTTTCTATATTTTAGTGATTAAAAAATGTTAAACTCTGTAAAAGGAAAAAACTATTCGTTATTTTCCGAGACCGGTAACTTTTTAGCTGTCAGTAAATGGAGAGGTGTGAGGGCTCGTTCTTTGTGCGGCGATCTGCTGACATTATTCATATCATTTTCGGGAACATACGACGGAGTGATCACTTTTTATTGGATCGTTGGGTGACGGGACGGCGATCCAAAAAGAAAAAGCTAAATATCTGAAGTTATTTTTTTCCTGCTGTATATTTTGATAGATGCGACCCTTATGGACGCAGCAACGCCAAATTTTATTTTATTAATGGAGAAAAAGTGGGGTAATTCTACGTTTTTATTATTAATATTTTTTTATATCCTTTTTTATAATTTTTCCTTTATTTCTTAATCCCTCTAGGAATCTGTAATCGTCTGATCACTTCTGCTGTATACCTCTGCAGTACTGCAGTATACAGCACCAATCACAGTCAGGATTTCACAGGAGGACTGCATTGAGGGCTAGGGGCGGATGGGGGCCCGGGTCATCACACACCAACAGGATTGCACAACTTAATTTATTAATTTAACGGCAACAATTAGTTAAAAATCAGCTTTTGGAGCGCGCTCTGGTCGCTGCTGAGAGGCGGGTGCTGGCTGTAGAAGACAGCTGGCTCCCGCTGTGTACAGAGCTCCTGAGCCGCTACGCTACATACATGTATGGAAAGAGTTAAAGGGACCTTCAAGCCAAAAATATTCACCACCTATCCACTATATTGGTGGTGTTGGATCGGTAGGGGCCCCCAATGATTTCTAGATGGGGACCCCTATCCTCCGAAGCCACATAACTGTGATTGTAAGCTCTATGCGGCTGATGACAGCAGCCAAGGCATTACCTCCATAGTCTCCGGGCAGAACCCAGTGGGGGTCCCAGTGGTCAGATCCCCTCCAGACTCTCTTATTTCAGCAGCCCAGTGGCTCGCTGACATTATTTCTTGGCCACACGTCTACATCGCTGTGGTGACCACTTTACTTACTTTCTACATGCTCCCCCTTTAGATATCAAAAGAAATGGGATGAAATTTCCGCCAAGGAGACCTTCTACCAGGCGCAGTTTGAGCAGCTAACAGGCGACAAGAAGGAGATTGTGTCATTTCTGAAACGCATGCTGAACCAGCGCGTGGATGAAGTCGCCGACCTCAACGACCAGTTGTCCGGTCTGCAGCAGGCCAAGGAAGCCGAGAAGGCCGCCTACGAGATGCAGCTGGGGCAGATGAGGCACGAGTTCCAGGAGACCAAGGACAAGCTCATGTCAGAGAACATGCTGCTAGGTAAAGGCTCCGGGAATCTCTTACCAGGGTTTTACTGCAAAAAATAACATTAGTACCAGACGGTTCCGCTTTGTAGTCCAGGGAGATGCTGCATTGTGATAAAAAGCAAACTATTGACCGTGCGTCCAGGAGGCTAATGAGCTCTATGGAGGCAAGACGGTGTAGACCATTTCAAGATGGCTGCATGCTAATTCCTAAATCTGGCAGATTGACATTTTAAATAAAGGGAACACCAATGCGGTGAAGATGGCTGCATGCCTCGCATGCGCTAGAGGCTGGGTGCAGACCGCGCACACGCTAGAAGATGGGCGCAGACACTATAAGATGGGTGCAGACCGCGCACGCGCTAGTAGATGGGCACAGAAGCTACAAGATGGGTGCAGACCACGCCAGCACTAGTAGATGGGCGCAGAAGCTGCAAGATGGGTGAAGACCGCGCCTGTGCTAGAAGATGGGCGCAGGCCATGCATGTATGATGTTGAGTACGCACCGTGCCAGCGCTAGTAGATGGGCGCAGACACTATAAGATGGGTGCAGACCGCGCACGCGCTAGTAGATGGGCACAGACGCTATAAGATGGGTGCAGACCGCGCACGCGCTAGTAGATGGGCACAGACGCTATAAGATGGGTGCAGACCGCGCACGCGCTAGTAGATGGGCGCAGAAGCTATAAGATGGGTGCAGACCGCGCACGCGCTAGTAGATGGGCGCAGACGCTATAAGATGGGTGCAGACCGCGCACGCGCTAGTAGATGGGCGCAGACGCTATAAGATGGGTGCAGACCGCGCACGCGCTAGTAGATGGGCGCAGACGCTATAAGATGGGTGCAGACCGCGCACGCGCTAGTAGATGGGCGCAGACGCTATAAGATGGGTGCAGACCGCACCTGTGCTAGAAGATGGGCGCAGGCCATGCATGTATGATGTTGAGGACGCACCGTGCCAGCGTTAGTAGATGGGCGCAGAGGCTATAAGATGGGTGCAGACCGCGCATGTGCTAGAAGATGGGCGCAGGCCATGCATGTATGATGTTGAGGACGCACCGAGCATGCGCTAGAGGCTGGGTGCACAATGTAGATGTGCTAGAAGCTTTATTGTTTAATCACGTTATTTCGCCAGGGTTTGCATCAATGGTCCTGTCTTCAAGAATATCAGTCAAGTCAAGTTGGGTAGAACTTGGACTACAATGTTTTTTACATATACATTGTATTTGGGCTACAAAGGACACCTTTTTAAAAAACAGGAGCAGACTATTCTCTTAGCGGTGGTGGTTTGGGGGAGTCCAAAACGTACGCAGGTTCCAATTGACCGACTGCACCCAAGCTGCTCATTTATCAAAGCCAAGCCTCACCAGCACGGTTCCTGTTTTTTGAGAAGTCAGGACTGCAGAAGGATATTTCATGCCTCTGATAAATATCTTTAAGACGGACCACACAGAATGAGGGTTTGTGGGGCTAGTTCTATTGTAACCCACACATTGGCACAGGGTGAGGGTGATTTTAGTACTCTATTACATCTCTATTTCAGCTTTGATTTTAAAGGGATTGTCTCATAAAGACAACCACAGCCCATGTGCTAAGGTGGGATCCTCTCCTGGGACCTCCCTTGAGTCGCCATGAAGGGCTTAAAGGGAACCTGTCATGTAAAATAACGCTATTAACCTGCAGATATGGGGTGAATCTGCAAGTTAATAGCGTTCGGACACCGTGCGGCGACGGCACCGGGAGGAAATTAACTTTATTTTCCCTAGCAGAGTTTAGCTTTCAGTCACAGGGGCGGCGCTGGCGCGGCTTCAGTCACCGCTGCGTATAGAAAGCGGCGGCTGTAACTGCGCCCCCGACACTGAGTGACAGCTGGCTGTAATGCGGACCCTGCTGTCAGTGGGGGGGTCGCGGTTACAGCCGCTGTTCTGTATACACACAGCGGTGACTGAAGCCGCGCCAGCGCCGCCCCCATGACTGGAGGCAGAACGCTGCCGAGGGGAATAAAGTTCATTTCCTCCCGGCCATGGGGGTCTGCAGATTAATAGCATTATTTTACATGACAAGTTCCCTTTATAAGCCATCCTTGTACTGCACTGATGACCGCTGAGCGGTGCGGACGCCATGTTCTGCATTCACATGGCTCCGAGACTCCTGCAGCAAAGTAAAGTGTTTTGAGCAGGACCCCGGGAAATAAGAGCATTAGGTCAATGACCAATTATTTTGCTTTGTTGCCAGCGGGAAAGTTGGCCTCCTTGGAAGAGTTCAGGGTGCAGAAAGAAAACCTGATGGCCAAGTTTGCCGCATTGGAGGAGAAGTTAAGAAACCAGGAGGAAGAACACAAGGAAACGATGTACAAGCTGGAGAAGAAGGCAGTGCTGGACAAGGACAGGTCAGTGCTCTGCCATAAGGGTCAGCACCACAGGGGAGCACAAATATTTGCCGGACTGTGATCCAGTGGCTACGTCAGTAGACTATGGCTGCCATACCAGACCCCCCCATTACCT
Organism: Oophaga sylvatica; assembly: GCA_033576555.1. Classification (NCBI taxonomy): domain Eukaryota; kingdom Metazoa; phylum Chordata; class Amphibia; order Anura; family Dendrobatidae; genus Oophaga; species Oophaga sylvatica. The sequence goes on from JARQOD010000008.1 coordinate 129,210,800, forward strand.
GCCAGCATGTTCAGCTCTTATTCTGGTTAATCTAATGTGTTGTTGCCTGAATATGGACAATCCCTTTAAGACTCTGGACATTAGTCGCACTGGTAGTCAGAACTTTAACGTCTCCTCTTCCTCAGGTTGAAGAAGGAAATGGTGCAGAAGGTTAACACCGTGGCAGCCGAATTCCGCCGAGTATCCAACGATCAGATGGCCGAGACCACAAAGCGCGCAATCCGGGAGAACGTGGCCATCAGCTCCCAGCTGGCCAAAATGTCCGAAAAGAGTTTAGTGCTGATCCAAGAGAACGACCTGCTGAAAGAACAGGAGGCCGAGCTGAGAAAACAGGTGGAGATGCTGGAGGAGAACGAGAAAGAGCTGGCGAAGAACAACGTCAGCAACCAAAAGGTGAAATGCCCCGAGGGAAGGAATGGGTCAGGGATCAGGTCAAGGACTGTCATGGTGGACACTGGATTTATTGGCATAAGCAGTGGAGTCTTGACATATGAACGGGGCAGTTTGTTATTTCCGTGGGTCCAGCGCCGAGTCTCAGCCACTGCTCCCCATATCTGGTATTGGCTACAGTGCTGCCATCATATAAACAGCGCTGCAGCCAATCAGTGAGCTCAGTGGCTCCACCCATAGATGGAACGGCCCCCTCAGAGCTCATGGATTGGCTGCTGTGCTGTTGACGTTACATCACTGCTGCAGCCAATGAGACACCAGTAGCAGCGGCAAACACTCAGCACTGGACCTGGGGAGGGTGAGCACCATGCTTTTTATTTTTTATATAAAAACTGCACTCAGTGACCAATATTTTTTTAAAGAAAAATTAAAAAAAAAAATTCAGCCAAATGCTATCACTTTAATTGACCCCTGGGACACAGCCTTAAAAATGAAAGGGCTGCGGGCTGATGTAGCATATTGGTCCCTGAGCAGCAGCACCAGGCCACCTGACGAGGAGGTCATCAGTGAGTGTGCCTATAATGTCCTTGTGATGGAGCCACTTAAAGGGGTTGTCAATCACCGTTCCTTTCTACAACAGGGAGGTGAGCAGCTCTGATGACCGGGTCTGCACCGACCTGCCGGGGCACATTCTACACGCTCCACTTGCCGATACGGAAGGGAGCAATGGCGGGCAACCCCTTTAAGAGCTTTTCTGTTATATCCATGTGGCAGGTGATCCGTATGTTGACCGAGCAATGTCAGCAGCAGCAGGAAATGCTGGACGAGGCTCTGAAGAAGGAGCAGGAGCTGAACCATCTGCACACGGAGCATCAGTCTCTGTTAGAGGAGGTGCAGGCACTTAGGTGAGCACCGCAACAATGCAAAGAGAGGAGTGCTTTATATTTCTTGATCAAAAAGTTTTTGACCGTTTTGTGCATGCAGCTCACATGTCAACCTATGTGTCTCCATGGTTACAGACTACAAATAAACCCTATGTGTAGACTGATCGTAAGGTCAAGTGCTGCTACCGGTCACACACAAAGCAGGGAATCAACATGGAGCGATGTCATCCCCTACTTGTAGCCACAGGCCATGGGCCACTAGTCACACAGGCCTCAGTGACTTCAACAGTGAGGCATCCTAGACCAAGTAGTAAGTCTACATGACCAATGGTAACAGCATCTGCTTCTCCCCCATAGGCAGAGGATGACGTCCATGGAGGAAGAGGTGCAAAGACTTATGGAAGGGATGAATACTGCAAGCAGGCAGGCAGACGACGAGGTGAAGAAGAGGCAATCAGTGGAGAAAGTCCTAAGTCAGGCAGCGTCTTCTCTGAAGGACATGCTCGTGGTATGACGCCATCCTACATTATGCCTGAAATATCATATCAGTATATGGACATGTTCACACAGCGCAATTGTGGCGACCCATCCGATGTTATGGAGGTCACACAGCCATGCTTAGCCAGCGCTCACTCCGACCATTTAATACACAGTCATCCTCTGAATAGGCGGCATGAAGCCCCACACCGCTCCTGCAGGGGCCCATCTCTAGCCCATTCACAGCATTCACGTGTCCTTACAGGAGAAGTCCGTGGACGAGGAAGGTGAAAGACAAGATCAATCCCTGGAAAGACGAAGCAACGTGCTGCACAGTCTCCTGCTGCTGCTGAACAGCGCGGCCGCTCTGGGGCTGGGGCCGGGGCTACATGACTTCCAGAGAATAGACCCGGACTATTATGTGGCACCCAAGGGTAACAGGTACACGAAGATCCTCACCGAGTTCAGCATATGCTTTATGTTACGGCTCCGTGCTTCCACGCATTACACAGACACCATATAACTACAGTGTTAATATTGCAATGCCTCATGTCCCCTGTGGTGGCGCTGCAGAGAAATTGAATAATTGCTTTCTGGTTACAGCCAAATACTGGTTTCCCACCAGAGAAACACCCTGTGATCAGCTAATCATTAGTGGATCCTTTTAAAAGGTTATTCTCAGAATAGACGTTTGCTCCTTTCATGGATCTCTGATATGTCCAACCTTTGGGACCCCCCAGTGATCTTATAAAGGGGGTCCCAGATTCACCAGAACAGGCCCATCTTGAATGCAGTGAAGGTGCTCATGCTCCATTCGTTGTCTGTAGGACTACCAGAGAAAGCTGAGTGCAGCGGCCCCCCTATTTCTGACAGTCCCATAGACAATGAATGGAGCAGAGGTGAAGTATGTGCACTTTCTGCCTCTGCAGAGCCCCATTCTCAGGATCATTGGGGGTTTCAGCGATCAGCAATTTATCCCTTATGGATTGGCGATAACTTGCTATTTTGGGAACTTAACAAAAACAAAATGGGATTGTCCAAAGCAGGCAACCCATTTCCCTTCATGGCAGGCAGGATGTGCCATCATCAGGGGTCTGACCTCGGGGCTCTAATCAGTCTCACAAAGGGAAGTAATATGGTGCAGGCTAAAGCCTAGTTTTGTGACGCAGCAGCGAGCTCACCAGCGATATCATATCGCTGTGTGTGACATTCAGCAACAATCAGCCCCCCTGCCGGGTATCGCTGATCGTCGCTGAATGTCCTGGACATTTTTTTGATCGCTGGTCTCCCGCTGGCAGGCACGCAACGACACTGCGGGTAACATCGCTTAGTTACCCGCAGTGTACGTTGGATACCAGCGCCCTGATGCAGGGAGCTGGTAACCAAGGTACACAGCGGGTTTCCAGGCGCGGGGCTGTGCCTAGAAACCTGCTGTGTACCTTGGATACCAGCGCCCTGATGCAGGGAGCTGGTAACCAAGGTACACAGCGGGTTCCAGGCACCGCGCAGCGCCTGGAAACCCGATGTGTACCTTGGTTACCAGCTCCCTACATCAGGGCGCTGGTATCCAATGTACACTGCGGGTAACTAAGCGACATTACCCGCAGTGTCCTTGTGCTGATCGCTGCCTGAGCTGCCTGTTTGGCAGCTCAGCAGCGATAATGTAGCGATACACCAGCGATCCTGATCGTTGTTGGGATCGCTGGTGTATCGCTATGTGAGACCCGGGCTTAAAGCAAAGTGGTCCATCAGGACTTTGTCCCACATGGCGCTGCTCAGGAACTGGAGCAGAGATCCACTTTCTTAAAGGGACTCTTACAATACCAGCCACCAAGCCTGGCCCAGAGTGGCCCCTGAGGAAGGGACCATGGCACACTATGAGTGCATTCACTGAACTTATTTCTTTCTCACCTTCTATTCACCAATGGTGAATCTCCTCACCAGAACCTACAGCCTCGTATATGCCGATGAGGCCATTAGTTCAGGCCAGGAGACCCTCGTGGGTGCGGGGGATTGCGGCCATGACACGGACTGTGTGAATACGGCCCATGTTAAGAATCCTGACATTTTGTGTGTGATTTCCCCGTAGGCAGACAGTCTCCCCCATCTTAAAGGGCCCTGGTGTAATCCCTCATTACTGCATTGGAGATCTGGGACTGGTGCCAAGACAAGATGTCTCCAATGCCATACTCAGCAAGATCGGGATGCTGTCCAGAACCACAAAGCTTGGGCCAATTCAAGCCAACCCTGCCCTAGCAAAGGTAAAGCTCCCCCCTGTGAGTCAAGAATGTATGCGCCCCCGTACTTCAAGGATTGTACACGTAAAGAGGTTGTCCACATTTGGAGGCATGGAATTGGGGCTAAAAATCATTTTTGCAATTGGGCTTCATTAGCAGTATTGCATCATTTATCTTCTATAGCCTGTGTTACACTGTATTGTTATTGCAGAATGAGCTAACTGAGTATCCGTCAGTGAGCTCATAGTAAATGGCAGGAGAGATTGTAACTCAGTCTTTTTTTGAGCTCCTCTCAGCTGATTTTCGACCACATCAAAGGTGACTGTGAAGTGAACTAACTACAATGATTATTTTTGCAACTACATTAAAAAAAATAAGTTAATTGTCCCCAGAGATGGACAAGCCCTTTAATATACTCTGTTTACTTCCAGGACCTTACAGGAAGCCCAGACGGCAAACTCCCAAAACAGAAACCGTTACCAGGAATCTCCTCCACCCCGGCCGGCAATGCTCTTCTAATAGCGAAATGATAGTAAACTGCGTCTAGACACATTAGACGCACCAATAATAAAGGCGGACAGTCGAGGCCAATCATGTAGTTCAGTCACCGCCCGCAGGAGCCGCCAGGGGTCCTGTGATCAGCGTGCAAAAGTCGCCGCTCCCTTTCCACCTTAGGAAGTGCATGTAACATTGAGCTCTATTCTCAATGTATCTGGTGTGAAAAAGGCGAATATAATGGGAATATAAACTCTTCACATTTATTTGGAGAGAATCGAGAATATTCTTCCCATTCATAAAACCGAGCAAATCTGTAATATTGTGTTATGCCTGGTACAGGGCGGACGAGTGTGCCCTGCTCTGCCCTCTCAGGCATAAGTGTTCCTTTATCCCACTCCCAGTTCATTAAAATCTTTAGGGTAGGATATCACTATTGGATTTTAGGGGAGGTCCCTGACAATCAACTATTTAACAGGCAAGGACCATGTCCCCCATTCAATACCACAGGCTTTTTTAGAGTCTGGTTTACTACTAGTTTATTCCATTTAAGTGAATGGTCCTGGACTGCAATACCAATAATAAAAGTATAAAGGAGTGTGACAGGTGACTAGCAGAGGTGTGAGACTCCCAGCATTAGTGTACTGATGAATGAATAGGTAAACAATTTTTTGATAGAACAGGAAATCCCCTGTAATACATGAGGCATGGGAGTGCATATGAGGTTAAAAAAATTAAAGGGGATGTCCACGACTTTGATACTGAAGACCTAGCCTCTATCACATTAGTAAGGGTCCAACACTCGTTGCAGAGAACTGCAACCCGGCTCTTAGTGAGCTGATCTGCAGTACCTATTATGGCCACTAAATAGTGTGTGGCGCTGTGCTGTTACAGCTCCTTACACTGTGTGTATATGGCCACTGTCGGAGCTGATAGCAGCTGATCGTGGGGGTGCTAATCCTGTGATTGCACCAGATGAGAGGTGGCGCCCTCCGCAGGTGGTTCTGTGCCACGGTCGCCTTCTCTTCAGTTGAACGTTTATGAACTAACTGTTGTGGCTACCTTCATGTTCTGTTTTGCACCGGCCTAGTTATTGGTGTATTGGTCACAGTCTGAGTCCTTTTTTGGATATGTCCAAGTAACAAGTCCAGACCTTTCTCCAAAACCAAGGTCAGCGTCTCCTGCTCATTCTTTGTAAAGCGTCCCAGCACATAGGGGGTCACCGAAGACTTGTCAGCCGGGCGTCCGATGCCAATCAAGATCCTGCTCATCGTCTGCCAAGGAAGAAAGAGAAAAACACAAAGTCTTCGGTACAGAATCCCGGTAAATAAAAGGTGGGCAAATGTCGGATGTGGGACTTACGTCTGATTTCAGGTGGTCAATGCAGGAACGGACGCCATTGTGGCCCCTAGAAAATACAGAGAGCGGCTGAGGTTAGAATACACATCAGAGGGCTGTGTGTAGCTTACAGGCTACCAGCAATCACCCACCAAAACAGATCAGACACTTAATAAATCATTACACAGTTGTTAGCAGCCATGTTTTACTGTGAAAGTTTGTAGATTTCAATGATTTAATTCATTATTTATTGAGGAAGCCTGAGAGCCCTGCTCCTCCCACACTGATGGGTGAGCTGTCAATCACTGTCTGGGTGGGTGGAGCAAGCAGGACTCATGCTTTCTCTATAATCACAGAAAAATATATCATCTCAAGCTCCGCTTGTCCTCCTCTATGCTATGCTGCCCTGAATGGGGGCAGGACGGGTCCCGTAAAGTTGGCTAAGTGGTCTGCATTTTACTCATTAAGGGACCAGATACCTTGCGCTCCCTCCGAGCTTCAGAGTCACCTTCCCCAGAGACTTGTCCAGTTCATCATGCAATAGATAGATATTCTCAGGAGTCAGGCGGAACTTTCCAGCTGGGGAAAAAAATCCATATAGGATCATAAGTAATTATTCCAAAATAATAATAAACTTTGCAACCAAGAAATGTCAGAGCTTATTGAGACCCTAGACCAGAAATCGTGGAAACTGAAGATGGTAAACGGGATGCTGCAGAATATCAACACTTACACTAGGCCAGAACAGAGCCGATAACCAGGCAGGCCAATATCAGGGACCCCGTAACAAGGCCTGCAAGCCCCTCTATGAGAACCAGCAGTGATGGCTTACAGGATGCAGTGTTCCCCCATAACAAACCCAATGTGCAACAAGACCACAATATAAAAGGCAGATGGTACAAGTAATGCCACGAGGGGCTCTAGAGGACGGCTCAATTTGCCATGGGGGCGACAGATGACACCTTGATCCGCCATGGGGGGTCGCCAGAGGACGGCTCGATCCGCCATGGGGGGGGCGCCAGAGGATGGCTCGATCCGCCATGGGGGGGCGCCAGAGGACGGCTCGATCCGCCATGGGGGGCGCCAGAGGACGGCTCGATCCGCCATGGGGGGAGCCAGAGGACGGCTCGATCCGACATGGGGGGCGCCAGAGGACGGTTCGATCTGCCAGGGGAGGCGCCAGAGGACGGCTCGATCCGCCATGGGGGGCACCAGATGACACTTCGATCCGCCATGGGGGGCGCCAGATGACACCTCGATCTGCCATGGGGGGCGCCGGAGGACGGCTCGATCCGCCATGGGGGGCGCCAGATGACACCTCGATCTGCCATGGGGGGTGCCAGATGACACCTCGATCTGCCAGATGACACCTCGATCTGCCATGGGGGGCGCCAGAGGACGGCTCGATCTGCCATGGGGGTGCCAGATGACACCTCGATCTGCCATGGGGGTGCCAGATGACACCTCGATCTGCCATGGGGGCGCCAGATGACACCTCAATCCGCCATGGGGGGCGCCAGATGACACCTCGATCTGCCATGGGGGGTGCCAGATGACACCTCGATCTGCCATGGGGGGTGCCAGATGACACCTCGATCTGCCATGGGGGGCGCCAGAGGACGGCTCGATCTGCCATGGGGGTGCCAGATGACACCTCGATCTGCCATGGGGGCGCCAGATGACACTTCGATCCGCCATGGGGGGCGCCAGATGACACCTTGATCTGCCATGGGGGGTGCCAGATGACACCTTGATCTGCCATGGGGGTGCCAGATGACACCTCGATCTGCCATGGGGGCGCCAGATGACACCTCGATCCGCCATGGGGGGCACCAGATGACACTTCGATCCGCCATGGGGGGCGCCAGATGACACCTTGATCTGCCATGGGGGGTGCCAGATGACACCTCGATCTGCCATGGGGGCGCCAGATGACACATCGATCTGCCATGGGGGGCGCCAGATGACACCTCGATCTGCCATGGGGGGCGCCAGAGGACGGCTCGATCTGCCATAGAGGCACTGTTGACTCATGTAAGTGACAAATACATGAAGCGATTATTGTCCCCTCACCGGCATTGGCCACACTGGTCCCATTAACATTCATAAACTGCCGAGGTTTTATCAGGACTAGATGGACGCCATCAAGCTGGGCGGTCACGATATCGGCTCCCGTCCGCCTGTCTGTCTTCCACTGATCGGCGACATTGAGCCTCCGTGCCAGCTGGTTAATGGCGGTCATGCCCACACTGTGCCTGGTGCCAGACATGCCATGATTGCCCAGTCCGACCACCTACACATAGGAGACAGCATAAAACATGTTACATTACACTTAGGGGACATGAGCTCCCCGGTAACACATCCCACTGGGGACAGCTTCCCATACAAATATGGCAGACAAGTATGGTTACACACTGTGAGTATTAATGTGCTCACCATAAAGAGGCGCCCCCTGGTGGGACCCGCACTGGCTCCATGACTCATACACCGACCCAAGCGGAGACAGCACACGACTCTCACCCACTGCAACATGGTCCTCTACCAACATGGTGGAAAACAGCTGACAACTTCCGGGTCATGTGACTAGCAGTCACTGATGAGGCTTCATCATGTGATCCCTGCGTGCAGGACTATAGAGAGAAGTGTATTATGCAGAGAGAACAGGGTAGTGTTGTGTGTCAGAAGGGAGAGTGAACCCTGCTGGTGGAAAATAGAATTACACCTAAAAGGCCTGATGTGACATAGAGACAGATATCGAGATAAGCTAGAGACAGAGGTTAGATAGGCATGGGATGGGGATTGGAAAGGGGAAGGAAGCACATTAACTCAGCCACCAAGTGGAGACCCCGTAACGTCACACCGAGTGCTGAGGAGCAGAGGGCAGAAAAGTCACCACCGTTCTGCTGACTCCATAACTGCAGAGTCCAGACCTCCTCTGGTATAACATCAGCATAAATACAATGCCCCCGCCAGGAGCTTCATGGCCGAGCAGCTGCATGCAGCCTTACATCACCAAGCACAATTCCGAGCGTTGACTGGAGTGGTGTAAAGCATCACTGGCTCTAGAGGAGACGTGTTCTGTGCAGTGACGGATGATACTTCTCTACGGTCCTGCTCATTGTTATTGGCACCCATGAAGTTTATGTACATAATGTGGAATATCTCCTGAAAAAAAATGAATCAAGTGAAGCAGTGTTTTTGTATCGAGCACTTGTGGTAAATACAAGAGAGCAAATGATAAACAATTTAAAACAAAAAAAAACAGGAAGGGAAAAATAGAAAAACCTAAAGCTTGCTATGATACTGGTATCGGCATCCTTTACATTACATTAGTATGGACACACATTTTAACTCGCCTGTGTTGAATCACAAATGAGGATGACCTGTGAATAATTGTCGGTGCCCATGTGACATGAATTAGCCAATGAACGATGACCTCAGTGTTTTAAAAAGCCACATGGTAGGCCCTTTCCTTTGTCACAATGGTGAAGACAAAATGAGCAGTGTGAGGACATCAGAACTGCTATTATTATCATCAAACACAAGACTTCCAAAGGGTAGAAGGCCATCTCCATCTCCAAAGACCTTGGAATCCCAGATTCAATAGTGCATAATGTTATTAAGAAGTTTGCCAAGCATGGTACCGTGAAGAACCTCCCTGGACGCGGGGGAAAGAGGCAAATTGACAAGATATGTCTTCGAAGGTTGGTGCAAATGGTGGAAAAAAGCACCACGTCAAAGACCTGAAGGCCAACCTGGAACAGTCCTGGTCCATAGTTTCAACAAGTGCCATACACCGCACACTAAACCAAGCAGAGCTTTATGGGAAAAGGCCAAGGAAGAAACCATTGCTGAAGAAAATACATAAAAAGGAGCGACTGATCTTTGCCAAAGAGTACATTGACAAACCACAGTCCTGCTTTGAAAATGTTCTGTGGACAGATGAAACAAAATAGAGCTTTTTATCAAAGACCCTAAAAGAAGACCCAACCGACAGTTAAGCATGGTGGAGGATCCATAATGCTGTGGGATTGCTTTGCTGCGTCTGGTACTGGAGGCCTTGACTGTATCACAGGAATCATGAAATCAGTGAATTATCAAGATATTTTAGAGCAAAATGTCCTACCCAGTGTAAGAAAACTTTGAGTCGAAGATCATGGGTCCTCCAGCAAGACAATGACCCAAAGCACACATCCAAAAGTGCACAGAAAATGGCTGAAAAAGAAAAAATGGACTGTTCTAAAATGGCCAGCAATTAGTCTTGACCTCACTCCCATTGAAAATCTTTGGGATGAGCTGAAACCTGCCATTGGAAAAAAGAATCCTGCAAGCATTCAAGAGCTTGAACAAACTGCAAAGGAAGAGTGGGAGAAAATACCAGCTGAGAAGTGCAAGAAGCTTAAGATGGCTACAAGAAACATTTGGAGGCTGTCATCAATGCCAAAGAGTGTGCAACCAAGTATTAATTAGGAGCGCCTTTATTGCTGCACATGCTGTTTATTCTGTTTCTTCTTTGAAATTGCAGAATGTAAGTGGAAAACAATGTTTTATTGTTATATTACTTTGGGTCACTGATTAAAAATCCTGGGGATATAACTATGGTATATTTCCATTCATTTATGAAGATATTGTACAGTCTATGAAAAAAAATGAAGGCGTGACAATAATGGTGAGCAGCACTGTATCTGGCGTCTGATGGAGGAGTCTGGGTTTGGTGAATGCCAGGAGAACGTTACCCCCTGACTAGATTGTGGCCCCTGTACAGATGGTGGAGGAGGATAACACTATGGGCTTGTTATCAGGGGTTGGCCTCGGACTCTTAGTCCCAGTGATGGGAAATCTTTATCCTTCAGCACAAGACATTGTGGATAATTGTAGCTTCCAGATTGTGGGAACAGTTTGGGGAAGACCCTTTTCTGTCCCCATGACTGCTCCCCAGTGCACAAGGACCGTACAAACATGGTGGGGAGTTTGGTGGAAGAACATGAGCGGCTGCACAGAGCCGGACCTCAGCCCCATCCAAGAGCAGAGACTGTGACCCCGGCCTCCCCCAACATCAGGGTCTGACCCCACAAATGCTCTTCTGGATGAAGGGGCAAAAATTCCCACAGACTCCTCCAAAATCTTGTAGAAATCCTTCCCAGAAGAGCGGGAGCCGTTATATCTGCAGAGGAGCGACTCCATATTATGTCTATGGATGTAGGAGGGGAGAGAAGCTCCTGTAGGTGGGATGTGGGGGGCATATACTTTTCTCTATATAGTGTGCACTGGACTATAACATTTCATCTTCCTTGTGGGTTGCTCGGAAGCAGGTGACATCACAGTTACATTGTGACATCACAGCTCCTTGATGACGCCATCATTCTATTCCGCACATTTCTGCTTCCTGCTCACAATGAGAAGTTATGGAGGAGGAATGTGCCACTCCAGATGAAAATGAGCTACGTCTGTGCTGAGATTGCCATCGTCCTCGTGATTTTTGCAGTCTGGATTCCTATAACTGCAAATAACATAACAACAGGTTAAAAAATTGACAAACACACGGGGCCATGTCACATTATAAATTTGGCACATCTTTTGTTGCTTGTGACCCACGAGTTTAAACAAATTTTGACAATTTCTGAGGACCATATAGTAATCTGTTACATCATGGACGGCTGTTCCCTTCCCATTTACCAAATTTTTAAGTGGGGTAAAAAGTCAGACATTTTTGCGCACAAATTGTGTGTTTTGAAAATTGATATTTTTCGATGTTATAAAAGCATAAATGACAATCATAGTATTCCTGGGGCGCCATGGCGAAGGTCCGATCTGGGTAACATGGCAACAGGCCATTGTAAAGCCATTTAGATGCCATAGAGGCTGTTCATCACATCATCTAAGGGTTTAGTGTCCATAATCATGGCTACCGCCCTAGCAACAGTTACCAACGGGTGACTGCCGTGACAAACTGCCGGCACCCGCTGTGTATGGAGTGGTGTCAGATTGTGAGCCTTCTCTATAAAACCCTCCTGACACCTGCTGGTGGATAAGGGGATTCCTCAGCCCATGGACCCCATAGCAGCTTAGTGTCCGGCCACCATTGCTGTGCCACTGATGCCAGCTTCCCTAATTTTTTTTTTAGACTGTCCAGGAATTTTGGAAACAGGTAATTTGCAATGTCCGAAACACAAACCTCACCCATACATTATTTTTTTGTTTGGGAGTGGGCCTAAAGTGTACCTAAATTGCCCCCGTAAATGGTGGTAACCATATAAAAGGGGCCTAAAGCCCTTCATAAATTCCCATTGTGACCCCATAAAACTAGAGGTTGTTAGTTGTAGGAGAACATAGACAATTAACAAAAATTTCAGCCCCCAATCTAAAAGAGAATGGTCTCTACGTATGGGGGAGATTTACAAAATTTGCTTAAAGGAAAGACCATAGTTGTTACCCACAGCAACCAATCACATCGCAGCTTTTGTTTTTGAAGAGCAGTATAGTACATAAAAGCTGAGTTGTGATTGGTTGCTATGGCTAACAAATACACTCTTTCCTCTTGGTAATTTTTAGACAATTTTTATAACCTGCTCAGTAGGCGATCTTAACCCCTTCATGACATCCGCCGTACATGTCGTGTATGGAACAGGCTCAGGAGCTGAGGCCGCATCATAAATGACTGGTGCTCACTACGTCAATATTGCAGAATATTGTGACATTATCGATTTCCCATGAAGCCCAGTCATACGCATGACTTTATAGGAATATACAAATGGCGTTGGGGAACCAGGTTGGGGGCGACGGCGCCTAAACCGAAGGCTCAATGGGTAAACGCTATATTGATAGCGGCACGTAAGTGGTAAAACAGCAGCAAGGCAGGTGGCCGGCTGTATAATGCAGTGGGCACCCGTCATTTATGATGCGGCCTCAGCTCCTGAGCCTGTTCCATACACGTCATGAAGGGGTTAAGATCGCCTACTGAGCAGGTTATAAAAAAAATGAAAACCATACAAATTATTATTATTATTTTTCATACAAATTAAAATGAAAACCATACAGGTTTGGTATCGCCGTAATCACACGGACCTGTAGAATCGTGTTATCAGGTCATCTTCACTCCACAATGAACTCTGTAAATACAAAATCTAAAAAAAAAACTATGGCAGAATAGTTTTTTTATCGTTTCACTTCACTTTGAATTTTTTTTCCCGTTTATCACTACATTACACTACAACTCGTCTTGCAAAAAATAACAACTCTATGTAGATGGTAAAATATAAAAAAAAGTCTTTAGACAGGAGGAAAGGAAAACGAAAAAGCAAAAATTAAAATTGTCTTCTGCGTCTATCACCAATATTATAATCTATTTTTATTTCCAGATAAAAAGGGGGAAAATCAATCCACCATACAAGTAAATGGTAAGTGAATCCTGGCCGTGAAATATACTGTTCAGCAAAGTGATTGGTCCAAGTCATATATTACTATTGACCTTTTCTTAAAGGGATTTTCCAGGAAAAACATGGCTGCTTTCTTCTAAAACATCGCCAAACATATTCACATGTTTATTATGGTATGGCACTTAAAAGTTGAATAGCTGCAATACCACAAACAACCCCAGGAGAGGGATGGCGCCGCTTCTAGAAAAAAAATTTTTTGTAATCCTGCACAATCCCTTTAATTAAGTAATATTTCTGTATTTTCAAAGGATCTACAGCAACTTCCCATTATCACAAACTGGTCAAGCGATGCTGGAATAAAGGTATATATTTTTTTCTGCAATTTCCATCTTTTTATAGTGCCATATACTCTATGATTTATTATGTCATTGCATTCAATATGGCTGACTATGTTGAAACTTCCTGTCCCAGCTTACAGGAGAAAGGGAAGTTATAGACCGGGGCAGCACGTGGCAACCTCAGGCAAGTGCTGGGGCCAGTGCGCCTGGGGAGCTGTGTCTGCCCAAGTCTCAGTTTGGAGCATCTGACATACATGTTTGGGGGATATGAGCTGCATGCACATCCTGATGGCTGTCGGCTGTGTTATGCAGCCGCCTCCTGAGTCTAACTGCTGGGATTGCAACAAGCTCTGATCATTGTAGTTTAAACTTTTAGACAATTGTGACCAATGTATTTAAGAGATTGGAAATGGTGGGAAGGTGATTATGGAGTGCAGATGGCACTGGTGACACCCGTGTCTGCCATGTTTGTACACCCACGACTGTCTAGCTTGTGTCTGGGCTTCATAGAAGATTGGTGACTTTACAATACACTGCAATATTACAGTATACAAGGAGGACCAATAAAAATGTAAAAAACAGATATTTAAAACTTCATATCTAGCCATTTTTTCCAAAAAGTAGATAAAATCTAAAATAAAAAAATAGTTTAGTTTTTATTCAAAATCTCCGAGTGCATCAGTTTTGTGAGGCAGTGACCCGTGTTATATTCGAGGGTCGCTATGTGTCCCCCAGGATGTGCACAGAAGCCTTACTGAGTGCATTGCAGTCACAGGCATAGTTGTGATTGCAGTGCAAAATAAAAGTAAGTGTTGGTCTTGGCTAAGCTATTTGCTCAAGGCAGATTTAATGAAAACCTGCCATGGGCTTTTATTTTTGAAGTGGACTACAGGATGGTAGTGGGGCGGTCCACTTCCTCCCCGGCCAAGTCTTCCATGTGGCCTACGTCCACAGGTTCCTTGTAAAAACCCTGCAGCAGAGGGTTGGGTGTGACAGTTTTGGTTTTGCAAGGGTGCAGAGCAGGAGGCTCTGCAGAGCTCAGCCTGTGTGAAGCAACACAGAGCCAAGCAGAGCCAAAAGGCCTGGCACTCCTCAGCGTACACGGTGGTGCAGTCGCCCACGGCAACCGGACCCGGTTACGGACTGTCTTGTATGCGGAGGATACCTTTTGAGTTCCAGTTTAATGTTCAAAGAAAACTTACAAGACTTTGTGTTGAACTTTCCTGGGTCACTGCCTGTCTGTCACACTGCACCAACCCCGCTGCACTACATATTGTTGGAGAATGCAGGCAGTGTGAACTGACGCATATCCCAAAGTGTGTTGCATGTCAGTGATTAAGCCTGCAACACTACAGCTCAAGCCTGCTGACAAAATGGAGGAGCTTATGAAGCAGTTGGTCCTCACTCAGCAATGGCTGCAAGAGCAGCAGCAGCTACAGTTTCAGTGACAGCAGCAAAAGGCGCTGCAGTTGCAGCAGCAGGAACTATATAATCAGCAACAGCAGCAGACAACCTGTTGATGCAGCAGATTGCGGCTATGCGAGAGGCGGCCCCACCAGCGACCACGTTCCGATCGGAGGCACGATATAAAGTTTGGTCAACGTTGAGGAAGATGGGTCCTGAGGATGATTTGGTGGCGTTCCTCACAGCACAGTTGAACGCACAGCAGAGCTTGCCAGTGACCCAGTGGGCTGAAGTGGTGGCCCCCTTCCTGGCGGGAGATGCCCAAAAGGCCTACCTCAACCTCAGTCGGGACGATGCACTGTGCTATGAGAAGCTGAAAGGTGAGATCCTTGCCCGACTTGGGATTAATACCTATGTGCGGGCTCAGCGGGTGTACCAGTTGTCCTTTGCAGAGTCTCGTCCTGCCAGGTCTCAGGCCTAAGACTTACTGCAGCTGGTAAAAAAAATGGCTCCAGCCTGAGACCTTGACCCCTCTCCAGATGGTAGAGAGTGTGGTGGTCGACCAGCTGGCGAGGGCTCTGCCAGCGGCCATACACCGTTGGGTGGGGTAAGGGGACCCGGGTACTCTGGACCAGATGATTGGACTGGTTGAGCAGTATATGGCCACTCAGGACTTTATCCGGGACACTGCTCCACTTTGACTATTACGTCAAGCTCTGCCAGCCCAGGAGCCTGAGAAAAGTCCACAACCCTCTACTGGGTCCAATCAGGACCGAGCCCATATTCAGGGGGTTTCCTGGAGTGAGAGTGACAACAGACCCGTTTCCCCTAAATCGGCCCCAAGTTGCAGTCATGCCGCAGCTATCAAGTGTTGGCGGTGCCAAGGGCCCAGACATATGGCTGCCAACTGCCCCCTAACAGCAGAACCCATGGACTGCGAGTATACTCGCCGTGTGTCTATGTATGCCCAAGCATGGGAAAAAGTAATCAAGGTAGATGGGGTTGCTCAGCAACCGGGTGCGAATATGGTATTCCCTCGTATGGCGATCAACCAGGAGTTATTATACAGGGTTGATAAAATCCGGGATGAGGTGGTAGACCAACTGGTAGTGCCCCAATGTTACCATCAAGCGGTGCTCGACATGGCTCACATCCATGTGCTGGAGGGCATTTGGGGGCTAAAAAGATGCAGGGGCGTATATTGTGGCTTTTTTTTTGGCCTGGGGTCTACGCGGAGGTCCAGAGGTACTGTGACACATGTCCAGAGTGCCAACTAACCTCACCCACTGTGAGCTACCAGAGTCCATTGGTACCTCTGCCCATCATAGAGGTACCTTTTGAGTGGAGTGCCATGGATCTGGTGGGTCCTGTAGTAAAAATCCGCGTGGGGCCACCAACACATACTAGTGATCGTAGACTACGCCACCCGGTACAGGGAGGCCATCCCGCTTCAGCACACCTCAGCTAAACTTATAGCCCAGGAGTTGTTTGCTATGTTCTGTTGCCTTGACCTACTGAAGGAGATCCTCACTGATCAGGGGACTCCTTTAATGTCCAAGGTGAAGAAGGTACTGTGCAAGCTTCTCAAAATAAAACAGTTGCGCACGTCGGTGTATCACCCTCAGACCGACGGTTTAGTCGAGTGCTTCAACAAAACCCTCAAATCCATGTTGAAGAAGGTAGTCTCCACGGATGGAAGGGATTGGGACATGTTGTTGCCCTACCTGATGTTCGCCATTTGCGAGGTACCGCAGGCTTCCACGGGATTTTCACCCTTTGAGCTACTGTATGGTAGGCATCCTAAGGGTCGGCTGGACATAGCCAAAGAGACTTGAGAGCAGGAACCTAGGCCACATAAGAGCGTCATTGAGCACGTGGCCAATATGCAGGACCAAATTGCAGCGGTCATGCCGATAGTAAAAGAGCATTTGGTGGATGCTCAGGCAGTGCAGAACCGCGTATAACAAAAAGGCCACAGTCAGCTCCTTTAAAGGAGATTGGGTGTTCGTTTTGGTGTCCACCACCGAAAGCAGTCTTATGGCCAAGTGGCAAGAGCCATATCAAGTTCAGGAAAAAGTGGGGGAAGTGTTATGTTTCGGTAACTGAGGAGTGCAGGTAAAAAAGGCAATACACCAGAGCAGTTGGAATCTATGAGATTGCAGTACCCTGACTAACCACCACAACTAGAGGCAGCCGTGGAGCGTTCCTACGTTGGTCCTAGACGCCTCGTCACAGCCTGAGAAACTAACTACACCTAAAGATAGAAATAGGAAAGCTATCTGCCCTGGAGCAGATCCCCAAAGAACATAGAAAGCCCCCAAACATGTAATGGCTGTTAGACAAGAAGAAATACTGACACAGACAGAAAATAGTATGAGCAAACGTTGGGGCCCAAACTAACTAAATAGAAAAGGATAGGAAGGGTACTTACTGCAATCCCAAAAAACCCTGCAAAGCACCAACTCTACTAATTTCAAAAACACCTGAGATCACACGACCTCTACCACCTAAATTAGTTCTCTGGTGTAACAAAATCAAAACAGCAGCCACTGAAGAAACTGGAAAAAGCAAAAGTACAAACATCAGTGGCTGAACTAAACTGAGAGGGCAAAAGCCCCCGGAGGGGACCCTGAAGGCCCCCACAGAAGTGCAGGACAAAATGCAAAAATAAAGCACAAAAACAAAAAGAAGAAAATGTCTTATCTGTTAGCAGGAGATGCAGACACGACACAGCAGGCTACAAGGGAAACAGGAATCATGGAGTGAGACCAGAACAATTGATCACCGGCAACCCTGATGGGAAGGCGACTCCCTTATATAAGACCAGTCAGTAACACCTGATTCCCACTCCTCACAATCTTCACTGGACAGTCCAGTACCGCTTGTAACCACCAGAGGGAGCCTCTGCTCAGAACTCATTTCAAATCCATTTACAACAGGGAAGTAAACAACTGCGTTTACCAGCCTGGGAAAAGGAAACCCGAATAGTTATATCACGTTAATCTGTTGAAAGCGTGGAAGAACCGGGAGTGTATGTTTACGGATATGACTCCAGACATATCATCTGGGGATCCTCCGATATCGGCCCGGATAGAGGCCGAGGGAGAGGTAAAGATAGGAGACACCCTCTCGAAAAAGCAGCGCTGAGATGTGCGGAAATTGGTACAAGAGAATACGGACGTATTCTCAGGACTACCCGGTCGTAGCTTTGTCATCCAACATGACATTGTCACCGAGCCTCATGTAAGGGTACGAATTAAACCGTAACGTGTTGTGAATGTGTTAGAAATGAATTCTGAGCAGAAGCTCCCTCTGGTGGTTGCAGACAGTGCTGAACCATTCAATGAGGATTGGCAATCAGGAATTACAGATTGGCTGGATATAAGGTAGGTTTCCTCCCAAAATGGTTGCCGGTGATCAATTGTTCTTGTCTCAACGTTGTTTCCTGGTTCACTTGGAAGCTTGCTGAGTCTTGCCTCTTCTCCTGCTCTCAGATAAGATATTTTCTTTTTTTTGTTTTTGTGCTTACCATTTGCATATTTCTCTGCATTTCTGTGAGGTTAGCCAGGTTTCTCCCCCCGGGGGGCTTGGGCTCCTCTCAGTTCCTCTGGAGCCACTGTTATTTGTTCATTTGCCTTTTCCAGTTTTTTCAGTGGCTGCGGCTTTGTTTTGTTACACCAGAGAACTAATTTAGGTGGTAGAGGTCGTGTGATCTCAGGTGTTTTTGCAATTAGTAGCGCTGGCTTTTTTTAGGGTTTTTTTGGTTTGCAGTAAGTATCCTTCCTATCCTTTTCTGTCTAGGCAGATTGGGCCCCAACGTTTGCTCATACTATTTTCTGTCTGTTTCTGTATTTCCTCTAGTCTAACCGCCATTACATGTTTGGGGGCTTCCTATGTTCTTTGGGGATCTGCTCCGGGGCAGATAGCTTTCCTCTTTCTATCTTTAGGTGTAGTTAACCTCTCAGGCTGTGACGAGGCATCTAGGATCAACGTAGGTACGCTCCACGGCTGCCTTTAGTTGTGGTGGTTAGTCAGGGTACTGCAATCCAGTAGATTCCAACCTCTCTGGTGTATTGCCGATTTTGCCTGTTCTCCTCAGCTACCAAATCATAACAGTATTACCGGCCAAACTGAAAATTATATGGTACTCACAGAAGGGAAAAATAGTAAAAAGGAAAAAAAAAAAAAGGGGGAGTTGTCAGAATTTTTTTTTTTTTTTTCTGTTTGTTGCATTTTTTCCCTCTTTTTCTCTGGGTGCTGAGGAGGAATTTTTTTTTTCTCTCTCAATGGAGTTTGCACAGTTGTCTGGCAGTGTGGATCAGCTTGCCACTGAAGTTCGGAGTATTGCTACCTATCTTGCAGGGTTGCCGGTTGTGGAGCCTAGGACCCCCATGCCAGATTTGTTTTTGGGGGATCGAGCTAAATTTCTGAATTTCAAAAATAACTGTAGGTTGTTTTTTGCCTTAAACCTAAGTCCTCAGGGAACGCTGCACAGCAGGTTCAAATTCTCATCTCTCTCCTGCGCGGCGATCCTCAGGATTGGGCTTTTTCCCTGACACCTGAGGACCCTGTTTTGAGTAATGTTGATGCATTTTTTCTGGCTCTGGGGTTATTGTACGATGAACCTAATGTCACTGATCAAGCTGAAAAAATCAGGGGCTTGAGGACGCTGAGTTGTACTGTCAGAAATTCCGAAAGTGGGCAGTCCTGACCAAATGGAATGATGATGCTTTGGCAGCCATTTTTCGGAAGGGTCTGTCAGAGAATGTAAAATATGTTATGGTGGGTTTCCTGTTATGTTTCGGTAGCTGAGGAGTGCAGGTAAAAAGGCAATACACCAGAGAAGTTGGAATCTATGAGATTGCAGTACCCTGACTAACCACCACAACTAGAGGCAGCCGTGGAGCGTTCCTACGTTGGTCCTAGATGCCTCGTCACAGCCTGAGAAACTAACTACACCTAAAGATAGAAAGAGGAAAGCTATCTGCCCCGGAGCAGATCCCCAAAGAACATAGAAAGCCCCCAAACATGTAATGGCGGTTAGACAAGAAGAAATACTGACACAGACAGAAAATAGTATGAGCAAACGTTGGGGCCCAAACTACCTAAATAGAAAAGGATAGGAAGGGCACTTACTGCAATCCCAAAAAACCCTGAAAAGTACCAACTCTACTAATTTCAAAATCACCTGAGATCACACGACCTCTAACACCTAAATTAGTTCTCTGGTGTAACAAAATTAAAACAGCAGCCACTGAAAAAACTGGAAAAAGCAAAAGTACAAACATCAGTGGCTGAACTAAACTGAGAGGGCAAAAGCCCCCGGAGGGGACCCTGAAGGCCCCCACAGAAGTGCAGGACAAAATGCAAAAATCAAGCACAAAAACAAAAAGAAGAAAATGTCTTATCTGTTAGCAGGAGATGCAGACACGACACAGCAGGCTACAAAGGAAACAGGACTCAAGGATTGAGACCAGAACAATTGATCACCGGCAACCCTGATGGGAAGGCGACTCCCTTATATAAGACCAGTCAGAAAACACCTGATTCCCACTCCTCACAATCTTCACTGGACAGTCCAGTACCGCTTGTAACCACCAGAGGGAGCCTCTGCTCAGAACTCATTTCAAGTCCATTCACAACAGTACCCCCCCTTGAGGAGGGGTCACCGAACCCTCACTTGAGCAACCAGGTCGGTCAGGATGAGTTCTATGATACGCACGGATGAGTCTCCTAGCATGGATGTCCGAAGCAAACACCCAAGAATTGTCTTCCTGACCATAACCTCTCCACTTAACCAAATACTGGAGTTTCCGTCTAGAAAAACGAGAATTCAATATTTTCTCAACCACAAACTCCATATTGCCCTCAACCAGAACAGGGTCAGGAGGCAAAGCAGTAGGAACCACTGGCTCAACAAACCTCTTCAACAAGGACTTGTGGAACACGTTATGGATCTTAAATGTCCCTGGAAGAAGCAAACGAAAAGAAACAGGATTAAGAATCTCCATGATCTTATAAGGTCCAATGAACCTAGGCTTAAATTTAGGAGATGCCACTCTCATAGGAATATTTTTTGAGGACAACCAGACCAAGTCCCCCACTTTAAACCGAGGACCATCAGTCCTATGCCGGTTAGCAAACCGCTGGGCCCTCTCCTGAGAGAGGGACAACCTCTCCACTACCTGGTCCCAAATCTGTTGCATATGCTCCACAACAGAGTCAACACCTGGACAGACAGAAGCCTCCGTCTGTCCTGAAGAAAATCGAGGTGAAACCCAGAATTACAGAAAAATGGAGACATCAAAGTGGCAGAGCTAGCCCTATTATTAAGAGCAAACTCAGCCAAAGGCAAAAAAGAGACCCAGTCATCCTGATCAGCAGACACAAAGCATCTTAGATAAGTCTCCAATGTCTGGCTTGTTCTCTCAGTTTGACCATTGGTCTGAGGATGAAACGCCGAGGAGAAAGACAATTGAACACCAAGTTTAGAACAAAAGGTCCTCCAAAATCTGGAAACAAACTGGACTCCTCTGTCAGACACAATGTTCTCAGGAATGCCGTGTAAACGAACCACGTGCTGAAGGAACAAAGGCACCAATTCAGAGGAGGAAGGCAACTTAGGTAATGGCACAAGATGTATCATCTTGGAAAACCTATCACAAATCACCCAGATGACGGTCATTCTCTGAGAAACAGGGAGGTCGGAAATAAAATCCATAGAGATATGGGTCCATGGTCTCTTGGGCACAGGCAATGGCATCAACAAACCACTAGAGCGAGAGCAAGGCTTGGAGCGAGAGCAAGTCCCGCAGGACTGCACAAATTCCCTGACATCACGAGACAAGGTAGGCCACCAAAAGGACCGACTAACCAAGTCTCTGGTACCAAAAATTCCGGAATGCCCAGCCAACGCGGAACAATGAATCTCAGACATCACACTCTTTTTCCACTGGTCCGGGACAAACAATTTTCCAACAGGGCAGCGCTCGGGCCTATCCTCCTGACACCCCTACAGAGCAAGTCTCAAATTGGGCGAGATGGCGGAAAGAACTACACCCTCTTTCAAAATAACAGAAGGATCAGATAACTCAGGAGAGTCCGCAAGGAAACTCCTCGAGAGGGCATCTGCCTTAACATTCTTAGTGCCAGGAAGAAAGGAAACCACAAAATTAAAACGTGTGAAAAACAAGGCCCACCAGGCCTGTCTAGGATTGAGTCGCTTGGCAGATTCCAGATAAACCAGATTCTTATGGTCCGTGAGGACCACCACCTGATGTTTGGCTCCCTCCAGCCAATGTCTCCACTCTTCAAAAGCCCACTTCATGGCCAGTAACTCCCGATTACCCACGTCATAATTACGTTCAGTAGGAGAAAATTTTCGAGAGAAAAATGCACAAGGGTTACTTTTAGAGGTCTCTGGATCTTTTTGGAACAAAACGGCACCTGCCCCAATTTCAGAGGCATCAACCTCCACCTGAAATGGCAGAGAAACATCAGGCTGCCGTAGAACAGGAGCAGAAGTGAATCTCTGCTTAAGTTCCTGAAATGCAGAGACTGCCTCAGGAGGCCAATTCACCACATCAGAACCCTTTCTGGTCAAATCAGTCAATGGTTTAACAATAACCGAGAAATTACCAATAAATTTACGATAAAAATTGGCAAAACCCAAAAATCTTTGAAGAGCTTTTAATGAAGTAGGTTGGACCCAATCACAGATGGCCTGAACCTTGACCGGGTCCATTTCAATAACAGATGGGGACAAAATGAATCCCAGAAATGAGATCCTCTGTACGCCAAAAAGACACTTTGATCCCTTCACATACAGAGCATTCTCTCTCAAAATCTGGAATACAGTTCGAACATGTTTCACATGAGAGTCCCAGTCATTAGAAAAAATCAAGATATCATCCAAATAAACAATCAGAAATTTATCCACAAAATCCCTGAAAATGTCATTCATGAAGGACTGGAAGACAGAAGGAGCATTAGTGAGCCCAAAGGGCATCACAAGGTACTCAAAATGCCCCTCAGGGGTATTGAATGCCGTCTTCCATTCATCCCCGTGCTTAATGCGAATAAGGTTATATGCCCCCTGAGGTCAAGCTTGGTAAACCAAGTAGCGTTTTTCACCCTGGAAAACAGGTCATAAATCAAAGGTAACGGGTATTGATATTTTACAGTAATATTGTTCAAAAGACGATAATCAATACACGGCCTTAATGAACCATCCTTTTTGGCCACAAAGAAAAAACCGGCACCTAAGGGTGAAGAGGATGGTCTGATATGACCCTTCTCCAATGATTCCTTGATATAAGACCGCATAGCGTCATGTTCAGGTACAGACAAGTTAAAAAGGCGACCTTTAGGGAATTTACTACCAGGCACTAATTCAATAGCGCAGTCATAGCTCCTATGGGGAGGCAAGGATGCAGATTTACTTTCGCTAAACACATCAGAAAAATCAATCAAAAAGTCAGGAACATCCTGAGCCTGGGGGGAGGCAGAAAAAAACAGGAGTGTTGGTATTAACACATTGGCAGCCCCAACTGGTTACAGACACAGATTTCCAATCCAAAACAGGATTATGAAACTGCAACCAAGGGAAGCCCAGTACAATAATATCATGCAGATTATACAGAACCAAAAATTTACAGCACTCCTGATGATCAGGTTCAACCCTCATTATCACCTGAGTAGAGAACTGAGGTTTATTCTCAGCCAAAGGGGTAGAATCGATCCCCAGTAGGGGAATAGACTTCTGTAGGGGTATCAAGGGAAACCCACAACGTTTAGCAAAATCATAATCCATCAGGTTAATAGCTGCTCCAGAATCAACGAAAGCCTGAGCAGAAAATGAGGACAGAGAGCATATCAGAGTGACAGTTAATAAAAACTTAGTCTGAACACTACCCAAGACAACTGAGCGTGCAAAACGTCTTCCCCGCTTAGGGCAGACTGAAATAGCATGAGAGGCATCACCACAGTAGAAACATAACCCATTGCGCTTTCGAAACTCATGACGCTGTGCTCCAGACACCACTCTATCACACTGCATGGGTTCAGAAGAAGGTTCACAAGGCAACACTATTCCAAGCATACTTCTCCGCTCACGCAAACATCTGTCAATTTGAATCGCTAATGACATAGAGTCATTGAGACCAGAGGGGACAGAGAATCCCACCATAACATCCTTTACATTATCTGACAGACCCTTCCGAAAAAGGGCCGCCAAAGCGTCGTCATTCCACTTGGTCAGGACTGCCCACCTACGGAATCTCTGACAGTATAACTCAGCGTCATCAAGCCCCTGATTTAATGCCAACAAGGCTTTTTCAGCTTGATCAGTGACATTACGCTCATCGTACAATAACCCCAAAGCCTGAAAAAATGCATCAACATCACTCAAAACAGGATCCCCAGGTGTCAGGGAAAAAGCCCAATCCTGAGGATCGCCGCGCAGGAGAGAGATGACAATTTGAACCTGCTGCGCTGCGTTCCCTGAGGACTTAGATTTTAAGGCAAAAAACAATTTACAATTATTTTTGAAATTCTGAAACTTAGCTCGATCCCCTAAAAACAAATCTGGCATGGAAATCCTAGGTTCCACAACAGGCAACCTAGCAAGATAGGCAGCAATACTCCGAACCTCAGTGGCAAGCTGATCCACACGGCCAGACAACTGTGCAAACTTCATTGAGAGAAAAAAAATCCTCCCCAGCACCCAGAGATACAGAGGGAAAAAAAATGCAACAAACAGAAAAATATCTCTGACAACTCTGAACACCTTTTTTCTTTCACAATATTTTTTCCCTTCTGTGAGTACCATACAATTTTCAATTTTTAGGCCGGTGATACTGTTATGTTTCGGTAGCTGAGGAGTGCAGGTAAAAAAGGCAATACACCAGAGAAGTTGTAATCTATGAGATTGCAGTACCCTGACTAACCACCACAACTAGAGGCAGCCGTGGAGCGTTCCTACGTTGGTCCTAGACGCCTCGTCACAGCCTGAGAAACTAACTACACCTAAAGATAGAAAGAGGAAAGCTATCTGCCCCGGAGCAGATCCCCAAAGAACATAGAAAGCCCCCAAACATGTAATGGCGGTTAGACAAGAAGAAATACTGACACAGACAGAAAATAGTATGAGCAAACGTTGGGGCCCAAACTACCTAAATAGAAAAGGATAGGAAGGGCACTTACTGCAATCCCAAAAAAACCTGAAAAGTACCAACTCTACTAATTTCAAAATCACCTGAGATCACACGACCTCTACCACCTAAATTAGTTCTCTGGTGTAACAAAATCAAAACAGCAGCCACTGAAAAAACTGGAAAAAGCAAAAGTACAAACATCAGTGGCTGAACTAAACTGAGAGGGCAAAAGCCCCCGGAGGGGACCCTGAAGGCCCCCACAGAAGTGCAGGACAAAATGCAAAAATCAAGCACAAAAACAAAAAGAAGAAAATGTCTTATCTGTTAGCAGGAGATGCAGACACGACACAGCAGGCTACAAAGGAAACAGGACTCAAGGATTGAGACCAGAACAATTGATCACCGGCAACCCTGATGGGAAGGCGACTCCCTTATATAAGACCAGTCAGTAACACCTGATTCCCACTCCTCACAATCTTCACTGGACAGTCCAGTACCGCTTGTAACCACCAGAGGGAGCCTCTGCTCAGAACTCATTTCAAGTCCATTCACAACAGTTTCCCTGCTCCCTCTGGTCTCAATGATTCTATGTCATTAGCGATTCAAATTGACAGACGTTTGCGTGAGCGTAGAGGTATGCGTGGAATAGTGTTGCCTTGTGAACCAGCTTCTGAACCCATGCAGTGTGATAGAGTGGCTTCTGGGGCACAGGGTCATGAGTTTCGAAAACGCAATGGGTTATGTTTCTACTGTGGTGATGCCTCTCATGCTATTTCAGTCTGCCCTAAGCCGGGAAGACGTTTTGCACGCTCAGTTGTCTTGGGTAGTGTTCATACTAAATTTCTGTTGACTGTTACCCTGATTTGCTCCCTGTCCACATTTTCTGCTCAGGCTTTTGTTGATTCGGGAGCAGCTATTAACCTGATGGATTTTGATTTTGCTAAACGTTGTGGGTTTCCCTTGATACCCCTACGGAAGTCTATTCCCCTACTGGGGATTGATTCTACCCCTTTGGCTGAGAATAAACCCCAGTTCTCTACTCAGGTGATAATGAGGGTTGAACCTGATCATCAGGAGAGTCGCAAATTTTTGGTGCTGTATAATCCGCATGACTTTATTGTACTAGGTTTCCCTTGGTTACAGTCTCATAATCCTGTTTTGGATTGGAAATCTGTGTCTGTAACCAGTTGGGGCTGCCAATGTGTTAATGCCAACACTCCTGTTTTTTCTGCCTCTCCCAGGCTCAGGATGTTCCTGACTTTTTGACTGATTTTTCTGATGTGTTTAGCGAAAGTAAATCTGCATCCTTGCCCCCCCATAGGAGCTATGACTGCGCTATTGAATTAGTGCCTGGTAGTAAATTCCCTAAGGGTCGCCTTTTTAACTTGTCTGTACCTGAACATGACGCTATGCGGTCTTATATCAAGGAGTCATTGGAGAAGGGTCATATCAGACCATCCTCTTCACCCTTGGGTGCCGTTTTTTCTTTGTGGCCAAAAAGGATGGTTCATTAAGGCCGTGTATTGATTATCATCTCTTGAACAATATCACTGTGAAATATCAATATCCGTTACCCTTGATTTCTGACCTGTTTTCCAGGGTGAAAAGTGCTACTTGGTTTACCAAGCTTGACCTCAGGGGGGCGTATAACCTTATTCGCATTAAGCACGGGGATGAATGGAAGATGGCGTTTAATACCCCAGAGGAGCATTTTGAGTACCTAGTGATGCCCTTTGGGCTCACTAATGCTCCTTCCGTCTTCCAGTCCTTCATGAATGACATTTTCAAGGATTTTGTGGATAAATGTTATGATTTGGTAGCTGAGGAGAGCAAGCAAAAAAGGAAATACACCAGAGAGGTTGGAATATATGGGATTGCAGTACCCTGACTAACCACCACAACTAAAGGCAGCCGTGGAGCGTACCTACGTTGGTCCTAGACGCCTCGTCACAGTCTGAGAAGCTAACTACACCTAAAGACAGAAAGAGGAAAACTATCTGCCCCGGAGCAGATCCCCAAAGAACATAGAAAGCCCCAAACATGTAATGGCGGTTAGACAAGATGAAATACAGACACAGACAGAAAATAGTATGAGCAAACGTTGGGGCCCAAACTTCCTAAATAGAAAAGGATAGGAAGGACACTTACTGCAATCCCAAAAAATCCTGAAAAGTACCAACTCTACTAATTACAAAAACACCTGAGATCACACGACCTCTACCACCTAAATTAGTTCTCTGGTGTAACAAAAACTAAACAGCAGCCACTGAAAAAACTGGAAAAGGCAAATGAACAAACAACAGTGGCTGAACTAAACTGAGAGGAGCACAAGCCCCCGGAGGGGACCCGGCAGACCCCCACAGAAGTACAGGACAAAATGCAAAAAGCAAGCACAAAAAACTAAAAGAAGAAAATGTCTTATCTGTTAGCAGAAGATGCAGGCACGAAACAGCAAGCTACAAAGTGAACAGGAATCAAAGATGAGACCAGAACAATTGATCACTGGCAACCCTGGTGGGAGGGAACCTCCCTTATATAAGACCAGTCAGTAACACCTGATCGCCAATCTTCACAATCTTCATTGGATAGTTCAGTACTGTTTGTAACCACCAGAGGGAGCTTCTGCTCAGAATTCATTTCTAGCACATTCACAACAGTACCCCCCCCTTGAGGAGGGGTCACGGAACCCTCATTTGAGCAACCAGGTCGGTCAGGATGAGCTCTGTGATACGCACGGATGAGTCTCCTAGCATGGATGTCCGAAGCAAACACCCAAGAATTGTCCTCCTGACCATAACCTCTCCACTTAACCAAATACTGGAGTTTTCGTCTAGAAAAACGAGAATTCAATATTTTCTCAACCACATACTCCAGATTGCCCTCAACCAAAACAGGGTCAGGAGGCACAGCCATAGGAACCACTGGCTCGACAAACCTCTTCAATAAGGACTTGTGGAACACGTTATGGATCTTAAATGTCCCTGGAAGAAGTAAACGAAAGGAAACAGGATTAAGAATCTCCATGATCTTATAAGGTCCAATGAACCTAGGCTTAAACTTAGGAGATGCAACTCTCATAGGGATATTTCTTGAGGACAACCAGACCAAGACCCCCACTTCAAACCGAGGACCATCAGTCCTATGCCGGTTGGCAAACCGCTGGGCCCTCTCCTGAGAGAGGGACAACCTCTCCACTACCTGGTCCCAAATCTGCTGCATACGCTCCACAACAGAGTCAACACCTGGACAGACAGAAGCCTCCGTCTGTCCTGAAGAAAATCGAGGGTGAAACCCAAAATTGCAGAAAAATGGAGACATCAAAGTGGCAGAGCTAGCCCTATTATTAAGAGCAAACTCAGCCAAAGGCAAAAAAGAGACCCAGTCATCCTGATCAGCAGACACAAAGCATCTCAGATAAGTCTCCAATGTCTGGTTTGTTCTCTCAGTTTGTCCATTGGTCTGAGGATGAAAAGCCGAGGAGAAAGACAATTGAACACCAAGTTTAGAACAAAAAGTCCTCCAAAATCTGGAAACAAACTGGACTCCTCTGTCAGACACAATGTTCTCAGGAATGCCGTGTAACCGAACCATGTGCTGAAGGAACAAAGGCACCAATTCAGAGGAGGAAGGCAACTTAGGTAATGGCACAAGATGTATCATTTTGGAAAACCTATCACAAATCACCCAGATAACGGTCATTCTCTGAGAAACAGGGAGGTCGGAAATGAAATCCATAAGATATGGGTCCATGGTCTCTTGGGCACAGGCAATGGCATCAACAAACCACTAGAGCGAGAGCAAGGCTTGGAGCGAGCGCAAGTCCCGCAGGACTGCACAAATTCCCTGATGTCACGAGACAAAGTAGGCCACCAAAAGGACCGACTAATCAAGTCTCTGGTACCAAAAATTCTGGGATGACCGGCCAACGCGGAACAATGAATTTCAGACATCACACTCTTTTTCCATCGGTCTGGGACAAACAATTTCCCAATAGGGCAGCGCTCTGGTTTATCCTCCTGACACCCTTCCAGAGCCAGTCTCAAATTGGGCGAGATGGCGGAAAGAACTACACCTTCTTTCAAAATAACAGCAGGATCAGATAACTCAGGAGAGTCCGCAAGGAAACTCCTCGAGAGGGCATCCGCCTTAACATTCTTAGTGCCAGGAAGAAAGGAAACCACAAAATTAAAACGTGGAAAAACAAGGCCCACCTGGCCTGTCTAGGATTAAGTCGCTTGGCTGATTACAGATAAACCAGATTCTTATGGTCCGTGAGGACCACCACCTGATGTTTGGCTCCCTCCAGCCAATGTCTCCACTCTTCAAAAGCCCACTTCATGGCCAATAACTCCCGATTACCCAAGTCATAATTACGTTCAGTTGGAGAAAATTTTAGAGAGAAAAAGGCACAAGGGTTACTTTTAGAGGTCTCTGGATCTCTTTGGGACAAAACGGCACCTGCCCCAATTTCAGAGGCATCAACCTCCACCTGAAATGGCAGAGAAACATCAGGCTGCCGTAGAACAGGAGCAGAAGTGAATCTCTGTTTAAGTTCCTGAAACGCAGAGACTGCCTCAGGAGGCCAATTCACCACATCAGAACCCTTTTTGGTCAATTCAGTCAATGGTTTAACAATAACAGAGAAATTACCAATAAATTTACGATAAAAATTGGCAAAACCCAAGAATCTTTGAAGAGCCTTTAATGAAGTAGGTTGGACCCAATCACAGATGGCCTGAACCTTGACCGGGTCTATTTCAATAACAGATGGGGACAAAATGAATCCCAGAAATGAGATCCTCTGTACGCCAAAAAGACACTTTGATCCCTTCACATACAGAGCATTCTCTCTCAAAATCTGGAACACAGTCCGAACATGTTTCACATGAGAGTCCAAGTCATTGGAAAAAATCAAGATATCATCCAAATAAACAATCAGAAATTTATCCACAAAATCCCTGAAAATGTCTGTGAGGAACTAAGCCGACCCACATGGTAGCCTGGGTATCACAGCTTCTGATCCCACCGCTGCCACCAATTGTGAGGACGATCCCCTTTCCTCCCACGTCACCAATGGGACGTAACTCCACAGGTACAGCTCTCCGGCACCCCCTTTGTCTCTCAGGTCAGTAAGGGAACTGCACCTAGAGCAAATGGCCGCCGGGGAGGGTGTCCTGTTACCCAATGGGTATTCTAAGATTCGTGATCAGAGTAAAAGCATCAGCCCAAGATTAATTTTATGGTTTAATCGCCTTAAGGGGCACTAGATAATTACAGAAATATACAGTAAAGCTATACAACGTAATTAAAATGGAATTGCAGTCAGAGAAAAAATACAACGATAATGTACAAGGCTTAAAAGGTATAAGCTATAGATCAATATTACCGGGTAGTATGGTCATGGGAAGGCAGGGGGCTCTGCCGTCCCCAGGTAACAGTCTTCAGTTGCTGGATAGTCCCCAAAGCATGTGTTGCTGCACCCTTGGCAAGGTCTGTCCTTGTGCTTCTTGCTGCTGTGTGTAAAAATGGATTCAGAGCAGCCTGTTCATGGCTACAGCTCTTAAACCTGCTAGGCCCTTCCCCTTTGCTTTGAAGCACGCATATTAACTGGCCTGCAATTCATATGGAGCAGGAAACACTGGCCTGAGTCCGAGCCATTCAACATACCAATGACCATCCCATTCAGACATGGCCTAAACCAATTAGCATATTAAAGTCCTTTTGATTCATAGTGGACATCAAAACCGGTCGTACTGGATATGCTAATAGGCCCTGTGTAGTTAGCAACCTGTGGCTCTGTGAACTGACAAAATGGAAGCTGGTACAGGCCCTATCTAAGATGGTGGCGGTCCAGACCTCACACCTCCCTGCTTTTGAGGGCGTAGGGGGTATCACATTCCTGTGTTCCCCAGTGCGCCCTACCGCACCCTCTCCTTGCCGGGACAACCCATCAGCGTTACCATGGTCCCTGCCTCTTTTGTGGTGAATGGTGAAGTGGTACTGTTGGAGAGCAAGGCTCCAGCGTAGCAACCTCCCATTCGTCCCAGAGACCGTGTGTAACCAGCTGAGGGGGTTGTGGTCTGTTTCCACGGTGAATGGGTGTCCGTACAAGTATGGCTGCAGACGCTGCAGGGCCCACACAATTGCCAGACATTCCTTCTCCATCGTGGAATAGGCCACTTCCCTCGGCAGGAGCTTCCTGCTCAGGTACAAAACGGGGTGTTCATGGCCCGTAGTGTCAACCTGGCTGAGCACAGCACCGAGGCCGAAGTCGCTGGCGTCGGTCTGCACTAAGAACAGCCGCGTGAAGTCGGCCGCCTGGAGAACTAGAAAGAGCGGTCTTGAGCGCCTGGAAAGCTGTCTCGCAGACGACTGTCCAGTCGACTGCGACGGGCAGCCTTTTTTTGGTGAGGTCCGTCAGGGGCTTGGCCAGGGCACTATAGTGTGGAACAAACCTCCTATAGTACCCAGCAGTACCCAAAAAGGACATCACCTGCTTCTTGGTCCTGGGGGTGGGCCAGGATGCGATGGCATCCACCTTCCGGGCTCTGGCTTCAGAGCTCCCCCACCTACCCGGTGTCCCAGGTAGTGGACCTCACTCATACCCAACTGGCATTTTTCCGGCTTAATGGTCAAGCCTGCTCGCTGGATCCGCCCGAGCACCTGCGCCAGGTGCTCTAGGTGATCCTCCCAGGTGAGACTGAAGATGGCAATGTCATCCAGGTACGCGGTCGCATACCCTTCCAGTCCCTCGAGCAGCGTGTTGACCATCCGCTGAAAAGTGGCAGGGGCATTCTTCATGCCGAAGGGCATCACAGTAGACTCGTACAGTCCGAATGGGGTGATAAAGGCCGAGCGTTCCCGTGCCCTAGGGGTCAGGGGAATCTGCCAATACCCCCTGCTCAAATCCATGATGGTCAGGTACTTGGCCCGGCCAGCTGGTTGAGCAGGTCATCGATGCGCGGCATTGGGTACGCATCGGTGACCGACACAGCGTTGAGCCCCCTGTAGTCCACGCAGAACCGCGTAGTTCGGTCCTTTTTAGGGACGAGGACTACAGGAGAAGCCCACGCGCTGTTGGACGCTTGGATCACCCCCAGCCTCAGCATCTCGTCTATCTCTTGGCACATCTGCTGCTGCACCTCAAGAGAGACCCGATATGCTGAACGCCGGATTGGGGGGTGGTTGCCAGTGTCCACGTCATGGACTGCTGCCTCAGTCCTTCCGGGCAGGCTGCTGAACAGCTCCCGAAAGGGGTGCAGGGTGGCCCCAGCTGGGAACGTTGGTCCTCCGAGAGCTGGTGGCCAACCCCCACATCCTCGATGGATCCACCCGCCTTGGCTTGGGTGAGCAGATCGAGGAGGGTTTCTGCCTCTCCTTCCTCTGGAAGGTTGCACACTGGGTGGGCATAAGCCTCACGCTCATGATGGGCCTTCATCATGTTCACATGGAAGGCCTTCCTCCTTCCACGGGCGTGGTCCAGGGTGACCAGGTAGGTGACGGCGTTGAGCTGCCCGTGCACGAGGTATGGACCCTCCCAGGCCGCCTGAAGCTTGTTTTGGGGTACGGGGACCAGTACCCACACCTTTTGACCCACCTGGTAGGTCCGCTCACAAGCATTCTGGTCATACCATCGCTTCTGGTCAGCCTGAGCTTGGGCCATATTGTCATGCACCAGCCACGTCAAGGCCATCTGTTATGTTTCGGTAGCTGAGGAGTGCAGGCAAAAAAGGCAATACACCAGAGCAGTTGGAATCTATGAGATTGCAGTACCCTGACTAACCACCACAACTAAAGGCAGCCGTGGAGCGTTCCTACGTTGGTCCTAGACGCCTCGTCACAGCCTGAGAAACTAACTACACCTAAAGATAGAAATAGGAAAGCTATCTGCCCCGGAGCAGAACCCCAAAGATAATAGAAAGCCCCCAAACATGTAATGGCGGTTAGACAAGAGAAATACTGACACAGAAGAAAATAGTATGAGCAAAGCTGGGGCCCAAACTATCTAAATAGAAAAGGATAGGAAGGGACTTACTGCAATCCCAGAAAAACCTGAAAAGCACCAACTCTACTAATTTCAAAATAACCTGAGATCACACGACCTCTACCACCTAAATTAGTTCTCTGGTGTAACAAAATCAAAACAGCAGCCACTGAAAAAACTGGAAAAAAGCAAAAGTACAAAACTCAGTGGCTGAACTAAACTGAGAGTGCAAAAGCCCCCGGAGGGGACCCTGAAGGCCCCCACAGAAGTGCAGACAAAATGCAAAAATATAGTACAAACACAAAAGAAGAGAAAGTCTTATCTGTTAGCAGGAGATGCAGACACGACACAGCAGGCTACAAGGGAAACTGGAATGAAGGATTCAGACCAGAACAATTGATCACCGGCAACCCTGATGGGAGAATGACTCCCTTATATAAGACCAGTCAGTAACACCTGATTCCCAGTCCTCACAATCTTCACTAGCACCGCTTGTAACCACCAGAGGGAGCCTCTGCTC
This sequence comes from Oophaga sylvatica, assembly GCA_033576555.1. Taxonomy (NCBI): domain Eukaryota; kingdom Metazoa; phylum Chordata; class Amphibia; order Anura; family Dendrobatidae; genus Oophaga; species Oophaga sylvatica. Next base: position 129,244,397 of record JARQOD010000008.1, read on the forward strand.
AGAACTCATCTCAAACCCATTCACAACAGTACCCCCCCCTTGAGGAGGGGTCACCGAACCCTCATTTGAGCAACCAGGTCGGTCAGGATGAGTTCTATGATACGCACGGATAAGTCTCCTAGCATGGATGTCCGAAGCAAACACCCAAGAATTGTCTTCCTGACCATAACCTCTCCATTTAACTAAATACTGGAGTTTCCGTCTAGAAAAACGAGAATCCAATATTTTCTCAACCACATACTCCAGATTGCCCTCAACCAAAACAGGGTCAGGAGGCACAGCAGCAGGAACCACTGGCTCAACAAACCTCTTCAACAAGGACTTGTGGAACACGTTATGGATCTTAAATGTCCCTGGAAGAAGCAAACGAAAAGAAACAGGATTAATAATCTCCATGATCTTATAAGGTCCAATGAACCTAGGCTTAAATTTAGGAGATGCTACTCTCATAGGAATATTCTTTGAGGACAACCAGACCAAGTCCCCCACTTTAAACCGAGGACCATCAGTCCTATGCCGGTTACAAACCGCTGGGCCTTCTCCTGAGAGAGGGACAACCTCTCCACTACCTGGTCCCAAATCTGTTGCATACGCTCCACAACAGAGTCAACACCTGGACAGACAGAAGCCTCCGTCTGTCCTGAAGAAAATCGAGGGTGAAACCCAGAATTACAGAAAAACGGAGACATCAAAGTGGCAGAGCTAGCCCTATTATTAAGAGCAAACTCAGCCAAAGGCAAAAAAGAGACCCAGTCATCCTGATCAGCAGACACAAAGCATCTTAGATAAGTCTCCAATGTCTGGTTTGTTCTCTCAGTTTGACCATTGGTCTGAGGATGAAATGCCGAGGAGAAAGACAATTGAACACCCAGTTTAGAACAAAAAGTCCTCCAAAATCTGGAAACAAACTGGACTCCTCTGTCAGACACAATGTTCTCAGGAATGCCGTGTAAACGAACCACGTGCTGAAGGAACAACGGCACCAATTCAGAGGAGGAAGGCAACTTAGGTAATGGCACAAGATGTATCATTTTGGAAAACCTATCACAAATTACCCAGATGGTGGTCATTCTCTGAGAAACAGGAAGATCGGAAATGAAAATCCATAGAGATATGGGTCCATGGTCTCTTGGGCACAGGCAATGGCATCAACAAACCACTAGAGCGAGAGCAAGGCTTGGAGCGAGAGCAAGTCCCGCAGGACTGCACAAATTCCCTGACATCACGAGACAAGGTAGGCCACCAAAAGGACCGACCAACCAAGTCTCTGGTACCAAAAATTCCGGGATGCCCAGCCAATGCGGAACAATGAATCTCAGACATCACACTCTTTTTCCATTGGTCCGGGACAAACAATTTTCCAACAGGGCAGCGCTCGGGCCTATCCTCCTGACACCCCTCCAGAGCAAGTCTCAAATTGGGCGAGATGGCGGAAAGAACTACACCCTCTTTCAAAATAACAGAAGGATCAGATAACTCAGGAGAGTCCGCAAGGAAACTCCTCGAGAGGGCATCCGCCTTAACATTCTTAGTGCCAGGAAGAAAGGAAACCACAAAATTAAAACGTGTGAAAAACAAGGCCCACCTGGCCTGTCTAGGATTGAGTCGCTTGGCAGATTCCAGATAGACCAGATTCTTATGGTCCGTAAGGACCACACCTGATGTTTGGCTCCCTCCAGCCAATGTCTCCACTCTTCAAAAGCCCACTTCATGGCCAATAACTCCCGATTACCCACGTCATAATTACGTTCAGTAGGAGAAAATTTTCGAGAGAAAAAGGCACAAGGGTTACTTTTAGAGGTCTCTGGATCTTTTTGGGACAAAACGGCACCTGCCCCAATTTCAGAGGCATCAACCTCCACCTGAAATGGCAGAGAAACATCAGGCTGCCGTAGAACAGGAGCAGAAGTGAATCTCTTCTTAAGTTCCTGAAATGCAGAGACTGCCTCAGGAGGCCAATTCACCACATCAGAACCCTTTCTGGTCAAATCAGTTAATGGTTTAACAATAACGAGAAATTACCAATAAATTTACGATAAAAATTGGCAAAACCCAAAAATCTCTGAAGAGCCTTTAATGAAGTAGGTTGGACCCAATCACAGATGGCCTGAACCTTGACCGGGTCCATTTCAATAACAGATGGGGACAAAATGAATCCCAGAAATGAGATCCTCTGTACGCCAAAAAGACACTTTGATCCCTTCACATACAGAGCATTCTCTCTCAAAATCTGGAATACAGTTCGAACATGTTTCACATGAGAGTCCCAGTCATTAGAAAAAATCAAGATATCATCCAAATAAACAATCAGAAATTTGTCCACAAAATCCCTGAAAATGTCATTCATGAAGGACTGGAAGACGGAAGGAGCATTAGTGAGCCCAAAGGGCATCACTAGGTACTCAAAATGCCCTTCAGGGGTATTGAATGCCGTCTTCCATTCATCCCCGTGCTTAATGCGAATAAGGTTATACGCCCCCCTGAGGTCAAGCTTTGTAAACCAAGTAGCGTTTTTCACCCTGGAAAACAGGTCAGAAATCAAGGGTAACGGGTATTGATATTTCACAGTAATATTGTTCAAGAGACGATAATCAATACACGGCCTTAATGAACCATCTTTTTTGGCCACAAAGAAAAAACCGGCACCTAAGGGTGAAGAGGATGGTCTGATATGACCCTTCTCCAATGATTCCTTGATATAAGACCGCATAGCGTCATGTTCAGGTACAGACAAGTTAAAAAGGCGACCTTTAGGGAATTTACTACCCGGCACTAATTCAATAGCGCAGTCATAGCTCCTATGGGGAGGCAAGGATGCAGATTTACTTTCGCTAAACACATCAGAAAAATCAATCAAAAAGTCAGGAACATCCTGAGCCTGGGGGAGGCAGAAAAAACAGGAGTGTTGGTATTAACACATTGGCAGCCCCAACTGGTTACAGACACAGATTTCCAGTCCAAAACAGGATTATGAGACTGTAACCAAGGGAAACCCAGCACGATAATGTCATGCAGATTATATAGAACCAAAAATTTGCAGCACTCCTGGTGATCAGGTTCAACCCTCATTATCACCTGAGTAGAAAACTGGGGTTTATTCTCAGCCAAAGGGGTAGAATCGATCCCCAGTAGGGGAATAGACTTCTGTAGGGGTATCAAGGGAAACCCACAACGTTTAGCAAAATCATAATCCATCAGGTTAATAGCTGCTCCAGAATCAACGAAAGCCTGAGCAGAAAATGAGGACAGAGAGCATATCAGAGTGACAGTTAATAAAAACTTAGTCTGAACACTACCCAAGACAACTGAGCGTGCAAAACGTCTTCCCCGCTTAGGGCAGACTGAAATAGCATGAGAGGCATCACCACAGTAGAAACATAACCCATTGCGCTTTCGAAACTCATGACGCTGTGCCCCAGACACCACTCTATCACACTGCATGGGTTCAGAAGCTGGTTCACAAGGCAACACCATTCCACGCATACTTCTCCGCTCACGCAAACGTCTGTCAATTTGAATCGCTAATGACATAGAATCATTGAGACCAGAGGGGACAGGGAATCCCACCATAACATCCTTTACATTATCTGACAGACCCTTCCGGAAAAGGGCCGCCAAAGCGTCGTCATTCCATTTGGTCAGGACTGCCCACCTACGGAATCTCTGACAGTATAACTCAGCGTCATCAAGCCCCTGATTTAATGCCAACAAGGCTTTTTCAGCTTGATCAGTGACATTAGGCTCATCGTACAATAACCCCAAAGCCTGAAAAAACGCATCAACATCACTCAAAACAGGATCCCCAGGTATCAGGGAAAAAGCCCAATCCTGAGGATCGCCGCGCAAGAGAGAGATGATAATTTGAACCTGCTGCGCTGCGTTTCCTGAGGACTTAGATTTTAAGGCAAAAAAAATTTACAATTATTTTTGAAATTCTGAAACTTAGCTCGATCCCCTAAAAACAAATCTGGCATGGGGATCCTAGGTTCCACAACAGGCAACCTAGCAAGATATGCAGCAATACTCTGAACCTCAGTGGCAAGCTGATCCACACGGCCAGACAACTGTGCAAACTCCATTGGGAGAAAAGATCCTCCCCAGCACCCAGAGATACAGAGGAAAAAAAAAATGCAACAAACAGAAAAATATCTTGACAATTCTGACAACCTTTTTTCTTTCACAACAATTTTTCCCTTCTGTGAGTACCATACAATTTTCAATTTTTAGGCGGTGATACTGTTATGTTTCGGTAGCTGAGGAGTGCAGGCAAAAAAGGCAATACACCAGAGCAGTTGGAATCTATGAGATTGCAGTACCCTGACTAACCACCACAACTAAAGGCAGCCGTGGAGCGTTCCTACGTTGGTCCTAGACGCCTCGTCACAGCCTGAGAAACTAACTACACCTAAAGATAGAAATAGGAAAGCTATCTGCCCCGGAGCAGAACCCCAAAGATAATAGAAAGCCCCCAAACATGTAATGGCGGTTAGACAAGAGGAAATACTGACACAGAAAGAAAATAGTATGAGCAAACGCTGGGGCCCAAACTATCTAAATAGAAAAGGATAGGAAGGGTACTTACTGCAATCCCAGAAAACCCTGAAAAGCACCAACTCTACTAATTTCAAAATAACCTGAGATCACACGACCTCTACCACCTAAATTAGTTCTCTGGTGTAACAAAATCAAAACAGCAGCCACTGAAAAAACTGGAAAAAAGCAAAAGTACAAAACTCAGTGGCTGAACTAAACTGAGAGGGCAAAAGCCCCGGAGGGAACCCTGAAGGCCCCCACAGAAGTGCAGGACAAAATGCAAAAATATAGTACAAACACAAAAGAAGAGAAAGTCTTATCTGTTAGCAGGAGATGCAGACACGACACAGCAGGCTACAAGGGAAACTGGAATGAAGGATTCAGACCAGAACAATTGATCACCGGCAACCCTGATGGGAGAATTACTCCCTTATATAAGACCAGTCAGTAACACCTGATTCCCAGTCCTCACAATCTTCACTAGCACCGCTAGTAACCACCAGAGGGAGCCTCTGCTCAGAACTCATCTCAAACCCATTCACAACAGCCATCATTCTGTCGACATACTCAATGACCGACACTCCAGGGGTGGCTAAATCCCTTCCCATGCTTCCTTCACCAGAGCAAGGGGCCCCTGTACACGTCGCCCGTACAGGAGCTCAAAGGGGGAGAACCCCGTTGAGGCCTGTGGGACCTCCCGGTAGGCAAACAGCAGGTGGGAGATACCGCTCCCAATCTCTCCCGTGGGAGTCGACCAACATCTTCAGCATCTGCTTTAAGGTGCCATTGAACCGCTCACACAAGCCATTGGTCTGCGGGTGATACGGGCTGGCCACCAGATGTTGCACCTGTACCTGCTTACAGAGAGACTCCATCAGCTGCGACATGAACTGGGTCCCTCGGTCGGTGAGCATTTCCTTGGGAAACCCCACTCTGGAGAAAATCTCCAGTAAGGCAGTGGCCACTTTGTTGGCCCGAATGGACGACAAAGCTACCGCCTCCGGGTACCGGGTGGCATAGTCCACTACCGTTAGTATGAAGCATTTCCCGGAGTGGCTGGGGGTGGACAGAGGTCCAATGAGATCCACAGCCACCCTCGAGAAAGGCTCTTCGATGATGGGCAGAGTTACCAGTGGGGCTTTGGGGCGCGGCCCCGCCTTCCCCACCCTCTGACAGGTGTCACACGAACGGCAGTAGGCTATCACCTCGGTCCTCATTCCAGGCCAGTAGAAATGTTGAGCTAGCCTGGCCCTGGTTTTAGTGATCCCTAGGTGTCCGGCCATTGGAATCTCGTGTGCGATCTGCAACAATTCCGCCCTGAACGGATGGGGTACCACTAACTGTCGGTCCCTGGGCCACGCCTCCGGTGAACCCTGTTGGACCGTTACCCGGTACAGCCGTCCCTGGTCCCAGACCACTCGCTCGCGGTCGGACTCCAGGGGAGGCTGTGCCGCCTGCTCCTTGAGAGTCTTCAGGCTAGTGTCAGCTTCCAACGCTGCCTGAAATCCCTGACTTGATGTGGCAAGAATTGATGAAACTGCCATGTCCTCTGTCAGTTCCCCGGGATCTGTCTCCTGGCTACTGTCTGACTCGGCAGCCACTTGGTTGGAGAGGGGGAAACCGTCGGACCTCCGCGAGGCTCCTTGGGCTTCAGCGCTCCCACTCCTGGTAACAGCGGCCACGACCGCTGAGACCACGGGTAGCGCCTGCTTTCCCTCGTCCCCTGACCAAGTCGCCGGGTCAGGCAGACTTCCCTGACTTCCTGACATCCCGGATGTGGGGAACTCCTGCCCTGGGGTCTTACCTGGTGCTCCTCTCCCGGGACGCCCCCTCCCCCCATGTCCTGTTCCTCTTCCTGCAGGGGCCCTAGACTCAGCAGGCTGGGTTCACTTAGGGGCCCTACACTGCCCATAGCAGCCCCTCCCCCCACCTCTGAGCTCTCCCGTGCAGCCTCCTCACCTGTCCTCACTGTGAGCCCTGTGTGTGTAGTGTCAGTGCATGGCTTACCATCAGGTTTCACTCCCTCCTCCACTGTTGGAGGCACATTCAATACATTAACATTAGCATTCACAGTAGAGTCATGACATTCTTGGGGAGCCGAACTTGGGGGTTCAGTGGCCACATACTGGGACACTAGCCGCCCCAAATCGGTCCCAAGCAACACATTTGCAGGAATATTTGGCGTTACTCCCACCTCCCGCATCCCCCTCCCGGCGCCCCAGTCCAAATACACCTTGGCAACGGGCAGCGCCGGTTCAACGCCTCCAATTCCGGAGACGGAAAGGGTTTTCCCAGGTACCAAGTCTTGAGGGGACACCACCTCGGGACGTACCAGGGTTCGTTCAGCGCCTGTGTCCCGCAGTCCCATGACCGCTGAGCGGCCGATGGTGACGGGTTGGTAATTTTCCAGGGACCTCCCACCACTCCCTCCCACACACAGTGGACGGTTTCTGGGACAGGGATGGGGCCTTCTGGCGCTGGGGACACGCAGCCTTAAAGTGTCCTGGCTGATTGCAATTATGGCAACGTCTGGGTTCTGTTCCTGGCCTGGAGAGGGCAGCCGGGGGGTACACCCCTTGCACTCTGGGGGCTGGATATGGGGCTGGGGCAGGATTGG
>JARQOD010000008.1:129251646-129360667 GCA_033576555.1 Oophaga sylvatica
CAAAGGAGTTTGATGCATTATTTGTATATAGTGAATGCCACCATATGATGCTGTGCCTTACTGGGTCTGGAGAGAGGCGATTGGGGGTGTCAGGATGGCTGTTAGATTCTTTCCCCTTTTTCTTCTTCTTGATGCCCACAGGAGCTGGTGGAGTCGTCTTCTGCTGAAATTCCTTTAGCTATAAAGACAATGGAAAAAGGATATAGAAAAACAATCAAGAACCAAAAAAACAGAGTCAATATGACATACAATCTAGTGTTCTCGGTTATCAGCCTTTTCCAGGTTGGGGAGAGTCTGACTAAAGTGTGATGACTGAAAAGAAGTCAAGAATAACTGCTGCAGCCATGTTGACTACAGCTCCTGCCACATCGACAGAGATATAGTCCTGCAGGAGAGGCCGGAGATCACAGACGGCTCAGATTTAAAGGGGCACAAACTGATGTAACACGGCTCTGATAATTAATGTAAGCCTGGAGGGCTACCCACAGGTTCATAGCTGGACAGTCACAAGAGGTAACTGTGGGAGGGACACGGCTGTCACACCAACCCCAGCACCGGAGTCGACATTTCCTAAAGTCCTACACTGCAGAAAAGAAGCACTGTATTCTTTACTAGGACAATGGGCCGATTGTAAAAAACAAAGCTTACATAAACCAGATAATGATAATCCCTGCAAATCTTCAGGTGTCTGCATCCTGAGAGCATTTATATCACCATTACCAACATCATCTCCACAGAAAGTATCTCTACTGATCCCAAGTAATAATATCTGTATTATACTCCAGAGCTGCACTCACTATTCTGCTGGTGCAGTCACTGTGTACATACATTACATTACTGATCCTGAGTTACATCCTGTATTATACTCCAGAGCTGCACTCACTATTCTGCTGGTGCAGTCACTGTGTACATACATTACTGATCCTGTACTGATCCTGAGTTACATCCTATATTATACTGCAGAGCTGCACTCACTATTCTGCTGGTGCAGTCACTGTGTACATACATTACATTACTAATCCTGTACTGATCCTGAGTTACATCCTGTATTATACTCCAGAGCTGCACTCACTATTCTGCTGGTGCAGTCACTGTGTACATACATTACTGATCCTGAGTTACATCCTGTATTATACTCCAGAGCTGCACTCACTATTCTGCTGGTGCAGTCACTGTGTACATACATTACTGATCCTGTACTGATCCTGAGTTACATCCTGTATTATACTCCAGAGCTGCACTAACTATTCTGCTGGTGCAGTCACTGTGTACATACATTACTGATCCTGTACTGATCCTGAGTTACATCCTATATTATACTGCAGAGCTGCACTCACTATTCTGCTGGGCAGTCACTGTGTACATACATTACTGATCCTGTACTGATCCTAAGTTACATCCTGTATTATACTACAGAGCTGCACTCACTATTCTGCTGGTGCAGTCACTGTGTACATACATTACTGATCCTGTAATGATCCTGAGTTACATACTGTATTATACCCCAGAGCTGCACTCACTATTCTGCTGGTGCAGTCACGTACATACATTACTGATCCTGTAATGATCCTGAGTTACATACTGTATTGTACCCCAGAGCTGCACTCTCTATTCTGCTGGTGCAATCACAGTATACATACATTACTGATCTTGTACTGATCCTGAGTTACAGCCTGTATTATACCCCAGAGCTGCACTCACTATTCTGTTGGTGCAGTCACTGTACATACATTACATTACTGATCCTGAGTTACATCCTATATTATACTCCAGAGCTGCACTCACTATTCTGCTGGTGCAGTCACTGTGTACATACATTACTGATCCTGTACTGATCCTGAGTTACATCCTGTATCATACTCCAGAGCTGCACTCACTATTCTGCTGGTGCAGTCACTGTGTACATACATTACTGATCCTGAGTCACATGCTGTATTATACCCCAGAGCTGCAGTCACGATTCTGCTGGTGCAGTCACTGTGTACATACATTACTGATCCTGTACTGATCCTGAGTTACATCCTGCATTATAGCCCAGAGCTGCACTCACTATTCTTCTTGTGCAGTCACTGTGTACATACAATACTGATCCTGAGTTACATCCTGTATCATACTCCAGAGCTGCACTCACTATTCTGCTGGTGCAGTCACTGTGTACATACATTACATTACTGATCCTGAGTTACATCCTGTATTATACTCCAGAGCTGCACTCACTATTCTGCTGGTGCAGTCACTGTGTACATACATTACTGATCCTGAGTTACATCCTGTATTATACCCCAGAGCTGCACTCACTATTCTGCTGGTGCAGTCACTGTGTACATACATTACATTACTGATCCTGTAGTGATCCTGAGTTACATCCTGTATTATACCCCAAAGCTGCACTCACTATTCTGCTGGTGCAGTCACTGAACATACATTACTAATCTTGTACTGACCCTGAGTTACATCCTCTATTATACTACAGAGCTGCACTCACTATTCTGCTGGTGGAGTCACTGTGTACATACATTACATTACTGATCCTGAGTTACATCTTGTATTATATCCCAGAGCTGCACTCACTATTCTGCTGGTGCAGTCACTGTGTACATACCGTGCAGATCAACAGATTGCTGTCTAGAGGATGTAGCGCAGGGGAGTAACTTTTCCTCTTGAACCTGCCATACACCTTACATTGCCATCAGCTTTACCTCCTGACTCCTGTGTTTATTCCCCCCTCGTTATATGGGTCACACAGGAGAAGGGAGTAAGCAGATGTCAGACATCTTTATCTCTCCCTTGATAACAAAATTGATTGGACATGTTGAAATCCAAGTGCCTGATCCTTCTCCCCCATCTGCGGTTGAGACACCCCCATATGAATTAGTTGGCTGGCTAATCATCTAACGAGTGTGGGGGCCTTTGGAGATACCAAGTATAAGGCAGCCCCCCACACACAATCACATATACCAGTGAGGTCGGCCTGACACCAAACGCAGAATATCATTTTTATGGGGTCTTATGAGAATAACCCCTGTGTGTGCGCCCCTGGAGTCTCAGAGTGGCCCCCACTACGTCCCTCTGTAGCACTTCCTTTCAGCCATACCACAACATGTCCAGCTCTAATCTGCGCAGCCCCTAGTCTGTGATCACGTGACACTCTGGAGTTCAGCGCCTCACTGGTTGGCACAAGCTCCAGCGATACCATAGGGGGTGCGGTGACAGGTGGCACTATGGGGTCTGCAGCCACTGCCCCCCACAGGACCTGGCACTGTCACATGACCTGCTCATCACCTTCCATGCTGCGACCATAGTGACTGCCAGCCCGTGCCCACCACCTCCCCTCCCCCATGTTATGGGCGCACACCCTGCTGTCATGGCAGCGAACACTCCGCAGCTGACACCTCCCACTACCCCGGTCTCCGGCCTCACTCCCGCAGTCCCCGCGCCTCCGTCACGTCCGTTACCTTCCTCCGGGCCGAGGCCAGCTTGTGCTGTCTATCGTCAGCCATCCTGGGTCCGACCGGGGGGAACACGTCACCGCGCACCCACAATGCACCGCGCCTGCGCGCACCCCCGAGCTGCGCGCGATCTCCGTGACGTCACTGCCAGCTGTACCATCCCAAGAGGCCACGTGGGGGGAGTGGGCGGTACCAACAGTCGGGAAGTGCAGGAATGTGCGCTGAGCCCTGCCCTTCATTTGTCACTGTGTCCACAGGAGGCTGAAAGGCCTGGGCTGTGTTTACACGGGCCGTCTGCAGAAAAAAACATGCATAGGTTAAAGACACAGCATGTCTGATCTATTGGGGTCACTGCAGGATTTTCCATCAGTGGGATAAAAAAATGTGAAAAATAAAACATAAAAGATAAGTAACGTTTCTAATGCGACGGCCTAAAGCCGTGTCCACACCAGGCTGATACGCACGCTGACTGTGGTTCATTTTTAACTGGAGAAACGTGTGGGGAGATCTAAAGTGAGGGGAGATCGGCATGGTTAGGCTGGAGTCACACACACCGTCTACAATATCGGACCGTTTTTGATGGCCGATAATCGCACAAATGTTTCCTGAACACTGATCCGTGTGTCATCCGACTGGAATGCGAGAAGGTGATTTTGTCACATCTGAGCGTACGTTTCACATCCGACTGCGAGATTTTGTCGGTGGCTAGCAAAACCGACATATAATGTATCCAAATGATAGTTTTTAAATTACAAAAGAAAGAATAGATATATACACCAGTTATTCAACACCTTCAATTCTCTCCTCCGCCCCCAGCACCTCCTCCCTCCCCCCTCATCTCAGCTGAAGACTTTGCCTCAGTTTTCAAGGAGAAGATTGATAACATCAGACACAGTTTTGGTCAACAACCCCCAGAGCCCTTCCTCCTAACTGCCCTGCCCTCCTCCTCCAAAACCAACTTCTCCACCATTACAGAAGATGGACTCTCCACCCTACTCTCAAGATCACATCTCACTACCTGTGCACTTGACCCAATCCCATCCCACTTCATCCCAAACCTCACCAGTGTTCATCCCAACCCTAACCCATCTCTTCAACCTATCACTAACAACTGGTGTTTTCCCTCAAGCTTTATACATGCCTCAATCACACCTATCCTCAAAAACCCCTCTCTTGACCCATCCTCTGTATCTAGCTATCGCCCTATATCACTTCTCCCCTATGCCTCAAAACTACTGGAACAACACGTCCATCTTGAACTTTCCTCCCACCTCTCATCTTGCTCCCTCCTCGACCACCTACAATCTGGCTTCCGGCTGCACCACTCCACTGAAACTGCCCTAACTAAGGTCACCAATGACCTACTATCTGCCAAGGCCAAGCGACACTTCTCTGTCCTCCTCCTCCTGGACCTGTCCTCTGCCTTTGACACAGTGGACCATTTCCTATTACTACAGACCCTCTCATCTCTTGGTATCATAGGCTTGGCCCTATCTTGGATCGCATCATACCTAACAGACCGGAGATTCAGTGTCTCCCACTCGCACACCACCTCCTCACCGCACCCTCTATCTGTGGGAGTCCCGCAAGGTTCAGTCCTAGGGCCCCTGCTCTTCTCCATCTACACCTTCGGCCTCAGACAGCTCATAGAATCTCACTGCTTGCAGTATCACGTCTATGCTGATGACACACAGATCTACATCTCTGGACCAGATATCATCTCCCTACTAAACAGAATCCCTCAATGTCTGTCCGCTATTTCATCCTTTTTCTCAGCTAGATTCCTAAACCTTAATATGGACAAAACAGAATTCATCATCTTTCCCCCATCTCACACAACCCCTCCAATGGACCTATCAATGTAAACGACTGCCCACTATCTCCAGTACCACAAGCTCGCTGCCTCTGGGTTATCCTTGACACTGATCTCTCTTTTAAAACCACATATCCAAGCCCTCTCCACCTCCTGCCGACTTCAACTCAAAAATATCTCACGTATTCGTACATTCCTCAACCAAGAATCTGCAAAAACCCTAGTCCATGCCCTCATCATCTCCCGCCTCGACTACTGCAACCTCCTGCTCTGTGGCCTCCCCTCTAACACTCTCGCACCACTCCAATCTATTCTAAACTCTGCTGCCCGACTAATCCACCTGTCCCCCCGCTATTCCCCGGCCTCTCCCCTCTGTCAATCCCTGCACTGGCTCCCCATTACACAAAGACTCCAGTTCAAAACCCTAATCATGACATACAAAGCCATCCACAACCTGAGTCCTCTGTACATCTGTGACCTCGTCTCCCGGTACCTACCTGCACGCAACCTCCGATCCTCACAAGATCTCCTTCTCTACTCCCCTCTTATCTCCTCTTCCCACAATCGCATACAAGATTTCTCCCGTGCCTCCCCCATACTCTGGAACTCTCTACCACAACATATCAGACTCTCACATACCATGGAAACCTTCAAAAAGAACCTGAAGACCCACCTCTTCCGACAAGCCTACAACCTGCAGTAACCACCGATCCACCAAACCGCTTCACGACCAGCTCTACCCTCACCTACTGTATCCTCACCCATCCCTTGTAGATTGTGAGCCCTCGCGGGCAGGGTCCTCTCTCCTCCTGTACCAGTCGTGACTTGTATTGTCTAAGATTACTGTACTTGTATTTATTATGTATACCCCACCTCACATGTAAAGCGCCATGGATTAAATGGCGCTGTAATAATAAATAATAATAACAATAATACACATAGAATACATATATACATGTCATTGTGACATATATATATATATATATATATATATATACATACAGTGCCTACAAGTAGTATTCAACCCCCTGCAGATTTAGCTGGTTGACACATGCGGAATTAACTTGGCATTGTGACATTTGTACTGTAGATCAGCCTGGAAGTGGGAAATGCACTGCAGCAAAAAAAAAAAATTATAATTTTTTTTTTTTTTTTAAAAAACGTTAAAAGTTAATTCAGAGTGTCATTTATTATTCAACCCCTCAAACCACAAGAATTCTGTTTGGTCCCCCTAAAGTATTAAGAAGTAGTTCAGGCACCAAGAATAATGAGCTTCACATGTGTGGATTAATGATCTCTTTTGCCAGCCTTTTCTGACTATTTAAGACCCTCCCCAAACTTGTGAACAGCACTCATACATGGTCAACATGGGAAAGACAAAGGAGCATTCCAAGGCCATCAGAGACAAGATCGTGGAGGGTCACAAGGCTGGCAAGGGGTACAAAACCCTTTCCAAGGAGTTGGCCCTACCTGTCTCCACTGTTGGGAGCATCATCCGTAAGTGGAAGGCTTATGGAACTACTGTTAGTCTTCCACGGCCTGGACAGCCTTTGAAAGTTTCCTCCCGTGCCGAGGCCAGGCTTGTCCGAAGAGTCAAGGCTAACCCAAGGACAACAAGGAAGGAGCTCCGGAAGATCTCATGGCAGTGGGGACATTGGTTTCAGTCAATACCATAAGTAACGTACTCCACCGCAATGGTCTCCGTTCCAGACGAGCCCGTAAGGTACCTTTACTTTCAAAGCGTCATGTCAAGGCTCGTCTACAGTTTGCTCATGATCACTTGGAGGACTCTGAGACAGACTGGTTCAAGGTTCTATGGTCTGATGAGACCAAGATCGAGATCTTTGGTGCCAACCACACACGTGACATTTGGAGACTGGATGGCACTGCATACGACCCCAAGAATACCATCCCTACAGTCAAGCATGGTGGTGGCAGCATCATGCTGTGGGGCTGTTTCTCAGCCAAGGGGCCTGGCCATCTGGTCCGCATCCATGGGAGGATGGATAGCACGGCCTACCTGGAGATTTTGGCCAAGAACCTCCGCTCCTCCATCAAGGATCTTAAGATGGGTCGTAATTTCATCTTCCAACAAGACAACGACCCAAAGCACACAGCCAAGAAAACCAAGGCCTGGTTCAAGAGGGAAAAAGTCAAGGTGTTGGAGTGGCCTAGTCAGTCTCCTGACCTTAACCCAATTGAAAACTTGTGGAAGGAGCTCAAGATTAAAGTCCACATGAGACACCCAAAGAACCTAGATAACTTGGAGAAGATCTGCATGGAGGAGTGGGCCAAGATAACTCCACAAACCTGTGCCCGCCTGATCAGGTCTTATAAAAGACGATTATTAGCTGTAATTGCAAACAAGGGTTATTCCACGAAATATTAAACAGGGGTTGTATAATAATTGACCCACACTTTTATGTTTAAAATTTATTAAAATTCAACTGAGCAACATAACTTTTTGGTTTGTAAGATTTATGCTTCTGTTAATAAATCCTACTCTCGTTTGCAGTTTGAAGGCTCTAACTTATTTGCATCTTATCAAACCAGCTAAATCTGCAGGGGGTTGAATACTACTTGTAGGCACTGTATATATATATTTATAGTTCACACACTTCTACATAGTATAATAGCCGCTAATTCAATTGTCGGCTTTTGTGAAATTACAGACCCGACATGAAATGACACATGGTTTACATACAGTCAACCATGTCATTTCATGTAGTTTGATATATGGTTTTCACTAACAATTACATGAGTGTATGTGTGAAATTTCATACATGTAGGGGTTAATTAAAGGTGTAAATTCGTTGTAAAAAAATGCGTGGGCTCCCGTGGTATTTTCTCCACCAGACAGGCAAATCCAGCGAGTGGGGGCAGATAATAATAGCCTAGGGAGGGTACATTTATTTTGTGCCCCCTCTGGCTACTAACATCTGCCCCCAGCCACCCCAGAAAAGGCAAATCTATAATTAGATGTGCCCTTTCTGGCACTTTGCCCGTCTATTCCCATTGCCCTGTGGTGGTGGCTAATGGGTTAATAATGGGTTAAGGCCACCTTGCTATTGAAAGGTGACTTTAAGCCAGGTTAATAACTGAGAATTGTCAATTAGACAACTATCAATTATTAATCCTAATGTATGAAATGAAAAAAAAGACATTAATTAAAAATCATTTTAATGAAATACACAGTTTTTGACCATATTTTATTGTACTGGTAATCTTTGCGAAGCCCTTGTTCTCCTGCAATAAAAAAAAATAATAAAACATTATTCTTACCTCTCCGGCGCTCAGTCAGGTCCCACGCTGCAATCCATCTGAAAGGGTTAACACTTTTACAGCCAGGACCGGAGCTAATGCTTTCAGCCTCGCAGTAAACCCCCGAATGAGTGAGCTCCTCTCCCGGCTGACAGGAGAGGAATTGATTAGCTGGGAAGCTTAATTGATTGTTTCCCATGGTAATCAGTTCACTTCAGGTTAGCCTGGGACTCCCTCTGACGTCACTGATGCTGTGCGGAGTCCACGGCTGACCTGAAGTGAACTGATTACCATGGGAAACAATCAATTAAGCTTCCCAGCTAATCACTTCCTCTCCTGTCAGCCGGGAGATGAACTCATTCATGCAAGGGCTTACAGCCAGGCTGCAGCCTTCCCAGCGGTCCTCGCTGTAAAAGTGTTAACCCTTTCAGATGGATTGCAGCGTGGAACCTGACTGAGCACCGGAGAGGTAAGAATAATGTTGTTTTATTTTTTTTATTACAGGAGAACAAGGGCTTCGCAAGGATTACCAGTACAATAAAATATGGTCAAAAACTGTGTTTTTATTTCATTAAAATGATTTTTAATTCATGTGTGTGTGTTTTTTTTCATTTCATACAATAGGATTAATAATTGATAGTTGTCTAATTGACAGCTCTCAATTATTAACATGGCTTAAAGTCACCTTTCAATAGCAAGGTGGCCTTAACCCATTATTAACCCATTAGCCACCGCTACAGGGCAATGGGAATAGACAGGCTAAGTGCCAGAAAGGGCGAATCTAATTATTGATTTGCCTTTTCTGGGGTGGCTGGGGGCAGATGTTAGTAGCCAGGGGGGGCACAAAAAATATGCACCCTTCCTAGGCTATTATTATCTGCCCCCACTCACTGGCTTTCCTTGTCTGGTGGAGAAAATACCGCGGGATCCCACACATTTTTTTACAACAAATGTACACATTTTATTAATCCCTACATGTATGAAATTTTGCACACATACACTCATGTAATTATTAGTGAAAACCATATATCAAACTACATGAAATGACATGGTTAACTGTATGTAAACCATGTGTCATTTCATGTCGGGTTCTGTAATTTCACAAGAGCCGGCAATTGAATTAGCGGCTATTATACTATGTAGAAGTGTATGAACTATAAATATATATATATATGTCACAATGACATGTATATATATATATATGTATTCTATGTGTGTATATCTATTCTTTCTATTCTTTATTAAAGCTGTCAGTGTGATTTTACAGTATAGCCGGGGATGAATTGCCGGCTTTTCTAAAGGACACCGGTGCGATTTTCTCGCAAGTCACACGTGTGGTCCGTTTGTAATCCGATTTTTCATCGCACCCATAGACTTGCATTGGCGATTCTCGACCGATAATCGGTGACAATCGCAGCATGCTGCGATTGTCTCGGTCCGAGGGAAACGGCCGAGAAAAAATCGGATGGTGGGAGCTGCTCCATAGATTAACATTGGTCCAATTTTGTCGCCAGTGTGACCCCGGCCTTAGGAGCGCGGATAGTATCGGGGGGCTGACGCCAGGCGGGCTCCGGTCACCGATCTACATGGCGGAATCCCGCAGCGCCAGGCACGGTGTAGTGGTCGCTGTGGGGTACTGCAGATCATCGATATATTGCCCCCCTGTCCTGATCACTCCGGGGTCAGCAGTATCTTGGTCCTGGACATTTACTACCATGTTTTGACTATTGGGTCTGGGGAGAAGCAGAGAGTACAGGTGGGCTGCACACCAGGCAAGGCGAAAGGACGGATCAGTCCCTCCTGAGCAGGGTTGGACTGGCAAATGCCACAAGGGCCTGTCTGGTCGTGGGCCACCTTGTCTGCTACACTGTTAACAGAATCCATGTCTGAAGTCACCCATACTGTTGTGACGGAGCACAAAGTCACTGACTCCAGCAGCCACAGGTATCAATAATAATAATCTTTATTTTTATATAGCGCTATGTTATTCCGCAGCGCTTTACAGACATCATCACTGTCCCCAATGGGGCTCACAATCTAGATTCCTTATCAGTATGTCTTTGGAGTGTGGGAGGAAACTGGAGTACCCAGAGGAAACCCACACAAACATAGGGAGAACATACAAACTCCTTGCAGATGTTGCCCTTGGTGGGATTTGAACCCAAGACCCCAGCGCTGCAAGGCTGTAGTGCTAACCACTGAGCCACCGTGCTAACCACTGAGCCATCCTTATGGTAAATATTGCTTTCCTCCATCCAGGGTAATATTAGTAATACAGTCATGGCCAAAAGTTTTGAGAATGACACAAATATTATATTTTCACATGATCTGCTGCCCTCTGGTTTTTATGTGTGTTTGACAGATGTTTTTATCACAGACAGAAATATAATTGCAAACATATGAGTAACAAAAGCTTATATTGACAGTTAGAATGAGTTAATGCAGCAAGTCAATATTTGCAGTGTTGACCCTTCTTCTTCAGGACCTCTGCAATTCTCCCTGGCATGCTCTCAATCAACTTCTGGACCAAATCCTGACTGATAGCAGTCCATTCTTGCACAATCATTGCTTTCATTTTGTCAGAATTTTTAGGTTTTTGTTTGTCCACCCATCTCTTGATGATTGACCACAAGTTCTCATTGGGATTAAGATCTGGGGAGTTTCCAGGCCATGGACCCAAAATCTCTATGTTTTGTTCCCTGAGCCTTTTAGTTATCACCTTTGCTTTATGGCAAGGTGCTCCATCATGCTGGAAAAGGCATTGCTTATCGCCAAACTGCTCTTGGAGGGTTGGGAGAAGTTGCTCTTGGAGGACATTCTGGTACCATTCTTTATTCATGGCTGTGTTTTTAGGCAACACTGTGAGAGCCGATTCCCTTGGCAGAGAAGCAACCCCACACATGAATGGTTTCAGGATGCTTAACAGTTGGCATGAGACAAGACTGGTGGTAGCGCTCACCTTGTCTTCTCCGAATGAGGCGTTTTCCTGATGTCCCAAACAATCGAAAAGGGGATTCATCAGAGAAAATAACTTTACCCCAGTCCTCAGCAGTCCACTGTGTTGTGAATTTGCTAGAAATGAATTCTGAGCAGAAGCTCCCTCTGGTGGTTACAAACAGTACTGAACTATTCAATGAAGATTGTGAAGATTGGCGATCAGGTGTTACTGACTGGTCTTATATAAGGGAGGTTCCCTCCCATCAGGGTTGCCGGTGATCAATTGTTCTGGTCTCATCTTTGAATCCTGGTTCACTTTGAAGCTTGCTGTTTCGTGCCTGCATCTTCTGCTAACAGATAAGACATTTTCTTCTTTTAGTTTTTTGTGCTTACTTTTTGCATTTTGTCCTGCACTTCTGTGGGGGTCTGCCGGGTCCCTCCGGGGGCTTGTGCTCCTCTCAGTTTAGTTCAGCCACTGTTATTTGTTCATTTGCCTTTTCCAGTTTTTTCAGTGGCTGCTGTTTAGTTTTGTTACACCAGAGAACTAATTTAGGTGGTAGAGGTCGTGTGATCTCAGGTGTTTTTGTAATTAGTAGAGTTGGTACTTTTTAGGGTTTTTTGGGATTGCAGTAAGTGTCCTTCCTATCCTTTTCTATCTAGGAAGTTTGGGCCCCAACGTTTGCTCATACTATTTTCTGTCTGTGTCTGTATTTCCTCTTGTTTAACCGCCATTACATGTTTGGGGGCTTCCTATGTTCTTTGGGGATCTGCTCCGGGGCAGATAGTTTTCCTCTTTCTGTCTTTAGGTGTAGTTAGCTTCTCAGGCTGTGACGAGGCGTCTAGGACCAACGTAGGTACGCTCCACGGCTGCCTTTAGTTGTGGTGGTTAGTCAGGGTACTGCAATCCAATAGATTCCAACCCCTCTGGTGTATTGCCTTTTTTTGCCTGCTCTCCTCAGCTACCAAATCATAACACCACTGCCTGTACCTTTTGCAGAATATCAGTCTGTCCATGATGTTTTTTCTGGAGAGAAGTGGCTCCTTTGCTGCCCTCCTTGAGACCAGGCCTTGCTCCAAGAGTCTCCGCCTCACAGTGCGTTCAGATGCACTCACACCTGCCTGCTGCCATTCCTGAGCAAGCTCTGCACTGCTGGTAGCCCGATCCCGCAGCTGAAACACTTTTAAGAGACGGTCCTGGCGCTTGCTGGTCTTTCTTGGGCGCCCTGGAGCCTTTTTGGCAACAATGGAACCTCTCTCCTTGAAGTTCTTGATGATGCGATAGATTGTTGACTGAGGTGCAATCTTTCTAGCTGCGATACTCTTCCCTGTTAGGCCATTTTTGTGCGTTGCAATGATGACTGCACGTGTTTCTTTAGAGATAACCATGGTTAACAGAAGAGAAACAATGATGCCAAGCACCAGCCTCCTTTTAAAGTGTCCAGTGGTGTCATTCTTACTTAATCATGACAGATTGATTTCCAGCCATGTCCTCATCAACACCCACACCTGTGTTAATGGAGCAATCACTGAAAAGAGGTTAGCTGGTCCTTTTAAGGCAGGGCTGCAATGATGTTGAAATGTGTTTTGGGGGATAAAGTTCATTTTCTAGCCAAATATTGACTTTGCAAGTAATTGCTGTTAAGCTGATCACTCTTTATAACATTCTGGAGTATATGCAAATTGCCATTAGAAAAAGTGAAGCAGTAGACTTTGTAAAAATTAATATTTGTGTCATTCTCAAAACTTTTGGCCATGACTGTATATCCCATCTGGTGCTTGGGGATGAGGACAGCATGGGCCTGTGCGATTTCAAATGCCAGGGCTGAATTTCACCCCCAGTCCATACCTGATCCTGAGACGCAGGGTTTTATTACTGTAGAAAGGCTTCTCTATCTCTGCAGCAGTAGCACAGCTGATCTTATGACTTTGTGTTTTACTGATCCACTGATGTTAGTTAGGCTGTGGTTCCACGCTCCGGAACCACAGCGCATTTGACGGAGCGGAAATTCCGCTCCGTCCTAAGCCCCGCCCTCTTTTTGACACGCGTTCTACATAGCCCTGTGTTAAATTCCGTTGCGACGACGCAGCGTCGCCGCAATACGCTAGGACATGCTGCGGTCTGAAAAGACGCGCTGCATGTCCGGAAACGCAGGTCTTCCGCCTGCGTGTTGTTACGCATAGTGGAGATGGGATTTCTTGAAATCCCCTCCACTATGCTGTAACATCTGGACGCTGCGTGTTTGGCGCTGCGCCAACGCACAGCGCCAAACACGCAGCATTTCCTGAAGGAATCCTGATCGTGGAAACTCACCCTTAGAGGAACAGGAGCTAAGAGTCCGGGAAGACAAGCAGCTTCTATACTCCACAGGCAAAGAAAGGTGTTGTATTCTGGATAAATCACAACTTATTGATGTTTCCATCCCACAAGACCCCCATACACCCGAAAACACCTACAAGACCCGCCGTAAACCGGGAACACCCCACAAGACCCGCCATACACCAGGAACACCCCACAAGACCCACCGTACACTCGGAACACCACACAAGACCCGACGTACAACGGGAACACCACACAAGACCCACCGTACACTCGGAACACCACACAAGACCCGACGTACAACGGGAACACCACACAAGACCCGCCGTACACTGGGAACACCGCACAAGACCCGCCGTACACCGGGAACACCCCACAAGACCCGCCGTACACCGGAAACACCACACAAGACTCGCCTTATACCAAGAACATCCCACAAGACTCGCCTTATACCAGGAACATCCACAAGACCCTCCATAAACTGGGAACACCCCACAAGACCCGCCATATACCGGGAACACCTTACAAGACCCACCGTACACCGGGAACACCCCACAATAGCCGATATACCAGGAACACACCACAAGACCCGCCATATACCGGGAGTACCCCACAAGACCCACCGTACACTCGGAACACCACACGAGACCCGACGTACAACGGGAACACCACACAAGACCCGCCGTACACTGGGAACACCGCACAAGACCCGCCGTACACCGGGAACACCCCACAAGACCCGCCGTACACCGGGAACACCACACAAGACTCGCCTTATACCAGGAACACCACACAAGACTCGCCTTATACCAGGAACATCCCACAAGACTCGCCTTATACCAGGAACACCCCATAAGACCCTCCATATACCAGGAACACCACACAAGACCCCCTGTATACCAGGAACACCCCACAAGACCCACCGTATACCGTGATCACCCCACAAGACCCTCCGTATACCGGGAACACCCCACAAGACCCTCCATATACCGGGAACACCCAAGACCCACCGTATACTAGGAACACCCCACAAGGCCCTCCGTATACCGGGATCACCCCACAAGACCCACCGTACACCGGGATCACCCCACAAGACCCTCCATATACCGGAAACACCCCACAAGACCCACCGTATACCGGGAACACCCAACAAGACCCTCCGTATACCGGGAACACCCAACAAGACCCTCCGTATACCGGGATCACCCCACAAAACCCACCGTACACCGGGAACACCCCACAAAACCCTCCGTATACCGGGAACACCCCACAAGACCCTCCGTATACCGGGAACACCCAACAAGACCCTCCATATACCGAGAACACCCTACAAGACCCACCGTACACCGGGATCACCCCACAAGACCCTCCATATACCGGGAACACCCCACAAGACCCACCGTATACCGGGAACACCCCACAAGACCCTCCATATACCGGGAACACCCCACAAGACCCTCCGTATACCGGGAACACCCAACAAGACCCTCCATATACCGGGAACACCCCACAAGACCCACCGTACACCGGGAACACCCCACAAGACCCACCGTATACCGGGAACACCCAACAAGACCTGCCGTATACCGGGAACACCCCACAAGACCCTCCATATACCGGGAACACCCCACAAGACCCGCTGTATACCGGGAACACCCCACAAGACCCTCCGTATACCGGGAACACCCAACAAGACCCTCCGTATACCGGGAATACCCCACAAGACCCACCGTACACCGGGATCACCCCACAAGACCCACCGTACACCGGGAACACCACACAAGACTCGCCTTATACCAGGAACATCCCACAAGACTCGCCTTATACCAGGAACATCCCACAAGACCCTCCATAAACTGGGAACACCCCACAAGACCCGCCATATACCGGGAACACCTTACAAGACCCACCGTACACCGGGAACACCCCACAATAGCCGCTATATACCAGGAACACACCACAAGACCCGCCATATACCGGGAGTACCCCACAAGACCCGCCGTACACCAGGAACACCCCACAAGACCCTCCATATACCAGGAACACCACACAAGACCCTCCGTATACCAGGAACACCACACAAGACCCGCTGTAGACCAGGAACACCCCACAAGACCCACCGTATACCGGGATCACCCCACAAGACCCGCCGTATACCAGGAACACCCCATAAGACCCTCCATATACCAGGAACACCCCATAAGACCCTCCATATACCAGGAACACCCCACAAGACCCGCCACATACCGGGAACACCCCACAAGACCCTCTGTATACCGGGAACACCCCACAAGACCCTCTGTATACCGGGATCACCCCATAAGACCCCATTCAGGAGATGCTCTGACCCAGTTCTCTGGGTTATTGGTTTATGTGTGATTGAAATCTATGATAATGTTCTACCTGCAGCTGCCACTAGTGGGCGCTCACTACTTACCATAGGGGTTTTCCAGGGACATAGAAAAATTGCCAAATCGCGACAGTATGCAATGTCACCACCTGTCACAGCTGCCGTACTCTCAGCGCGACAGGGCGGTCACATGATCTGAAGTACGTGATTTGCATACCTGCGGTCATGTGACCACTAGATTCTCCAGCATTTCTAAGTGGGAATCTGGCGCCCTCTGGTGCTGGGATCGCGTCGCACACTGTCACTTATTCAGCAATCAGCAGCGAGTGCAGAAATGTGTAATGATGATGACACAGGTGTGGGCGTGTCCTGCCAGCCCAGTCATGTGACCAGTCAGCTGATAGAACCTTCGACGCCGCGTTCTAGTCTGCTCAGCCACGTGACCTGTGAGTGTGGAGGAGCGCGGCTGCACGGTGGAGTCTCCCTGTGGCCCGGGGGCTCCCCAGAGGGGGACACCCACCCAGACACCCGCACCCGGGAGCAGTCTGCGCAGGTATACATGTGGTCACCATTATGGAGCGCAGCTCTGAAGCTTCACAAGTGCTGCATTCTGCTGGGGTCTCCATTGTAGTCTGTCCCTGTGACTTCACACAGGTATATAGGACAGAAATTTTTGCCCAAATTTTAGTCAATGGGTCATGTGACACTTTTGCTCTAAAATAATGTGCGATAAAAAGGGTCTGTGCAAACTTTCCGATCCGGCGTTCCCCGTGGAGCTGTCAGCAGCCTCCGCCTGTCTGTGCTGACACCGCACCAATTGTCCATCTTTTCTGCTTCTCATGTAGAACTCCTCTGGGAATTAGAGGAAGATGCCGCAGTGGATTTAAGTCGCCGGTAAGTCGGGATGTGAGGATAGATTTTTATTATCCCCGTCGTCCCTTCATGACCTCTGAGACCCCCACCAATTATTAGATTAAAGGGGTCCTCATGCCAGTGTAGTGCTGCCCCCTTTTCTAAGTGAGCCCTGCACAGCTGCAGCACCCAGACAGCCTGTGCAGGGGTCTGCAGCTGGATCCATTCACTTATAGGGCTACACCACCTGGAAATACAGTCAGCCCCATCGTTTTTAGGATCTGTGGTCTGGACACACCCTGTGATGGCATATACCAAAAACAGGCTTTCAAGCCTTTGAAAATGTATTTCCTAGAGATAAGCGGCGCCTCGTTCTTTGTTTTTATTTGAGAAGCCGCTCAATCCGCCCCTGTAGAGAAGAAAAAAAAAAAGAAACTGCTTGCCTGAGCTCAATGTGCATGATGACAGTGAGGTCAGAGCGATGACATCATCAGTCTGTGGTCAGGAGCGGGCACGTGGCGTAACCACAGCTCTTACTCACTCGTCTGTCTGCAGGTCCAATCTCCAAGTGTCAGCAAATCTCCCGCAGCTGATGAAGAAAGTTTGCAGAGCGAGATCTCCGACCTGAAGCACAAGGAAAGTTTCTTGGATGAAGAAATAAGGAAACTTGAAGCCGAGTAAGTAAATATTGAGGTCATGGCAGTGATGGGTGGGACAGCGCCCCTCGCCCTTGTGTGTGTATGAGGAGTGGTCCACAGTAACTCCGTGTCATTACCTGTATCTGTTTTCTTCAGAGGCTTCTACATAGAAGAACTGGACAAGCACATCTCCCTACTGCATGAATACAATGAGTTAAAAGATACAGGACAGATGTTATTAGGCCGACTGGGTAAGAATTCTCCTAAACATCCAGATGACTTACCCACTAATGTGTAGGTCCCAGTACAACAATGAAAATGATGCCTGTCTTGTAGTAATCCAATGTGCCAGCACTGAGATGTGGAACGTTGAAGACACATGCAAATTAGCCAGGAAGTGCATTGAGGGCGTGCTGATATTGAATGTTGACACGCCTCATTGCACTTCCTGGCTAATTTGCATGTTGCTTTAAAGCTCGATTTCTCAGCACTGTCACATCGGATTACTGTAAGATGGGTATAGTTTTTATTGTAGTAGTAGGAGCTATACAACAGTACCGCTTGTTTCTGTAGTAAAATCATCCGGACTGGTTCCCTTTAGAGATGGGTGAACCTGAACAGTAAAGTTTGGCATCCGTATCGAACACCTATTTTTTTGGGCACGGACACCGAACAGTGACTTCACCAGCAAGTTCGGGTAAGGAGCCTCCCAAACTACGGTGTTTGTTGCGCTGTCATGTACATGACAAGACGGCAAACACTGCTTCAGATAGGTGGTAAAGTCATTACCGCTGGTCACACAGCCACGGTTCCCACACAGCATGAACCCACAGCTGTGATCAGAGGTAAAAGGTTTACCTCTGTACATTAATGTCAGCTGATGGGACTACTGCTCTCTGCCAATGCCTCTAATAAGTGTGAGCAGGAGCGGCTGATGGGAGTAAATAATTTAAAAACCTGCATGGGTTCCCCAATATTTTTCATAACCAGCCAGGCAAAACCCTCAGCTGTCAGCATTAGCAAGGCTGGTTATCTAGAGTGGTCCCACCCATTTGTGACAACCAGCCTTGCTAAAGCTGGGAGCTGGTATTCTCAGGCTGGAAAGGGGCCCTGGATATTGCCCGCAGCTGCCCAGAAACAGCGCATCCATTAGATGCACCAATTCTGTTGCTTTGCCCAGTTCTTCCCACTTGCCCTGTAGCGGTGGCAAGCGGGGTTCATATTTGTGGGGTTGATGTCACCTTTGTATTGTCAGGTGACATCAAGCTCACGGCTTAGTAATGCAGAAGCGTCTATAAGACACCTCTCCATTACTAATCCTATAGTTGTATTGTAAATAAAGACACAGCCAGAATAAAGTCCTTTATTAGAAATAAAACAAAACACACTTTTCCTTTATTATTTAAAAATAACAAACACAGTTACACTCACCTAATGCCTAATTCCACCGAAGCCCTCGTCTCCTGTAATAAAACAATATTCTTGATAACCAGCCTTGCTGAAGCTGACAGCTGAGGGTTGCAGCCCCCAGCTGTGGATTTTGTTTGGCTGGTTATCAAAAATGTAGGGGAACTCATGCGGTTTCTTCTTTTTCTTTACAGCACATGCGCTGGTTGATGAATACTCCCATCAGCCGCTCCTGCTCTCATTATTAGCGCCAGCAGGCGTCGAAAGATGGGAGCAGTAGTCACATTAGCTGAAACCAATGACAGCCACAGTTCTTTTGACAGAGTGGGGACCGCGGCTCTCTGACTGTCAGTGATGATTTTACCGCCGATCAGAAGTGGTGTTTGCCGCTCTGTCATACACATGACAGCGTGGCAAACACTGGATGTTCGGGCCCCCCATTCAAGTGAATGGGATTCGGGTACTGTTCTGGTACCCGAACTTTTTGTAATTGTTCGGCCGAACATCCAGGTGTCTGCCTATCTCTAGTTCCATTTAAGACATTTTCATGACTCCCTAACTTTTTAGGGGGTACTATGGCAGCTACTAATCGGCCAGTGAAATTAGGGGCCGCACCACATGATCCTTCTCAGCCTGGCACAGCAGGGGCCACTATATTAAAATAAATTGTTCTGGGGGCCAAAATTGCCTCTTAGAGGGGTTATCTGTCATTTAGAAAAATTTCCCAGTAGAAGGAATTGTCATAAAAATGTGTTTTGTTAGTTTTTTTAAAAGTCCTCTTGGGGTAAAAAAAAAACAAACAAAAAAAGCTATTTAGGCTATGTGCCCACATTCAGGATTCTTTGCAGAAATTTCCTGAGAAAAACCGGACTTTTACCCAGGAAATCCGGACGCGTTTTTGCACATTTTTTGCTTGTGTTTTTTTTTTTTTTTTTGCTGAACATCCTAGGTCAATAATATAGCGGGAAATCGCAAATTTACCGCAAAATTAATGAACATGCTGCGTTTTTTACCGCGATGCGTCTTTTTCGCGGAAAAAAAAAACGCACCATGTGCACAAAAATTGCAGAATGCATTCTAATCATAGGATGCTTAATGCATGCGTTTTTACAGTGGAAAACCACAGCAAAAACGCGAAAAATCCTGAACGTGTGCACACAGCCTTAAAGAGCCTCCTTTCTTAGATTTCTGCATTGTCTTGTCCCTCTCTTGTTCTTCCTAGACATATAGACTTAAGCTGACATCTGGGTGTTACCATGCATCCTATCAATGAGGTTTGTTACTGCGCGTGGACACTGTCTCAGTATCTAGCCTTGCATCCTAAAGAATGGTAACACCCAATTATCAATTTATGTTTATATTTCCATGAGGAATAACAGAGGGCCATCGCAGAACAGTAAAGTCTTATGAATGTAGGACAAAGGAGATACATTTTTCTCTGATACATTTTGCAATGCGGGAAGTCACCCTCCTGTGGTCTGCATTAGAAGGAATATATATAGGGGAACTGGGTGAGAAGCCGTCCGGGCGGTGATACGTTGACCTGTGACTAATGCCGGGCATTACGACATGTTTTATCTACAGCTGCCGTGAGAGGAGTCACCACCAAGGATCTGTACGCAGAATTCGGACTGGACTTGGACGATTGAGGATGAATTTCATCTTTGCCCCAGTTCAGATCTGGCATATGGAGGTCTCCTGAACGAGGACTGTACGTACTCCTCTCTATGCCAAATGTTGTTTGTGCCCTTTTCCCTATGAACCATTTCCTTTTTAACCAGATCGGCCCTATTCCAAGAATGGGGGTGTCCTTATTACAGATTGCACCCCACATCACTGCAAGATCGTCCACCCCACATCACTGCAATTTTACAAAGCCGTTGGCTAAACGTGGCCAAATCGCTCTTATATAAGCAATTCTACCTGGCTCCTATTAGTCGGTCTTTCAAAGTTTGACCTGTTGAATAGTTTGCATGGGAGGCAGGGTTTATTATAAATGAGTTAGAAATGTAACTTTGTTTATTTGTTAAATAAAATATGTAAAATAATTATCCATAGTTGGTTGATGTCATTAACAATTTAACATTGGGTGATGTTACGATATCTGCGGTGACAGAGCAGGAAATTGAATGTCATCCTCTTTTCAGCCACAAGGTGGCAGTATACACAACACATGTTCCATTAGTCCTTTACATACATTACTTCCTTGTTTTTTTAACCCCTTCCTGATGTGGCAATTTTTTTTTTCTTCCAAGAGCCATCACTTATTTTTTTTATCAACATAAATGTTTGAGGATTTGTGTTTTTGTTTTTTTGCAGTTTTGAAGGACATCATTCATTTTATCATATAATATCCTGAAAACCTGACAAAATTCAAAGCCATGTGAAATTGTAAAAAAAAAAAGATGCTTTTTCTGAGAACCATAACTTTTTTTTCTTGGTTTTCTTGGCAATGGAGCTGTGAGGGCTTTTTTGCATGCTAGACTACCTCTTATTGACACCATATTTGAGTTTACACCAATTTTTGATTGCTTTGTATGGCATTTTGGGGGTTGTATGCGGTGACTGGAATTTGGCAATGTTGGCATTTTCGTTTTTAGGATTTTCAGTGATACTAAAGATGCTTTTTTATTAAGCTGTTTAATATTGTTGGAGTAAAATCTGTACCTGGCCGGTTGAGCTTACCCGCTGATGACTTGCTATTGATTGGCATGCCCGGCGTGATGTCATGTGTATGATGCCACCACAATGATGTCACGTCAGGGCTACTAACCAGGGGATGCCGGCAGCTAGGTCATCTACAAGGCTTGGACTAGTGACGTGGCTGCTGGCACAGGGTCCTGTACTCGCATGTAGTGGTCATTCTTTGGTTCACACTCCAAACAATATTACAATTATTGGGAAAGGTTTCTAGTGTCCAGTTGTCTTCTGTGGTTTCAAACAATACATCTGTGACAACAGGGACCCCACTGACTGGACCCCGAATATACCATGTGTGTTATCTATTTTACACCTTATAAAGGGGTCTCCTCAGTTACTGACTGTAGGGGGCTGGAGAATGAGGGGGCGGCGATGCTGCTGCGCCTCTTCAGTTCTTCTTCTTCTTTGCGCCATCATGCCCTGCAGAGCAGAATGAGACTTTCTGCAGTTCCCTGCCCCGCCAGAGGCAGCGCCACTGAGCAGGAGAGAATTCTCCGCAGGGCTGTTGCTCACCATTAGTTTTCTCTCCTGATTTTTCAGGCTTGTGGGTTTTTTTTGCGGTGGGAGCTGTAGATGTTATTACCATTGTGTGATCTGTACAAATATAGGAAAGATGTGTATCTTCGTACCGTATTCTGAACTAACAAATGTCACTCTTAGATTTTCTACAATGTGAGAAATTGGGTGTGATTAGATATACTTTTATATATTCCTCCCAGGGAGGCATTTTAGAAAACGGTTTATGAAGCTTCTCCACAGGTGCACAAACATGGCGGACACGGGGGCCTTCACTTTTGCACCCTCATTACCACCTCTTTACATGCAGGTGTCGCAGTTGACAGTGGCATCCAAGGGGTTAAAGTGCAGCGAGGGAGCCCGCTGTGGGGGCTGTGGTCGCCGTTTCTACACCATGGGGGCAGTTGCGAGCTCCAGAGAGCGGCCCCATTACAAGGGTTAGTCCAGCTCCTAACGAGACTGCAGTGCTGCTTCTATTCACTTCAATGGGAGCTGCAGAGCCTGAGAGCGGCCCGGAGGCGCTGCTGTCCTCGGCTCCTCCTGCAGGGCCTGCTGGGAGTTGTAGTGCAGCAGCTGCACATCTCCCCCATATGATAAGGCCCAATATCCGCCCGCTCTGCCATCGGCTACTCCGGTCTGCGCGCCGCGGCGCTGCCTTCACCTCCCGCCATGCCTTGCGCGCCGCCTCAGGTGCCCAGCTCTGCAGTGCCAGGTAGCGAGGTCCGGACTACAATTCCCAGCAGCTCCTGGCGTCACGTGCTGTGCGGAGGGCGGGGCCTGGTGTCTCCGCATGTCAGGGCTGCTCCCGGAAGATCTTCGGACACCCGGGCCGGGCGGAGAAGGACGTCAGACGGCCGGCGGGGGCTGCTGAGTACTGCAGGTCAGTGTGCGCACCACAAGTCCCAGCACGCACCGCGCATTACCCTGCACGTGTCCTGTGTTCCCCGTCAGTACTGCATACATAGGATCTGCCATTGTGCACATACACATTCCTTACACTGCGGTTTTTCTCTGCAGACAGCAGTTTGCTCCTCTGTTCTGATTGTGGCTTTTTTATTGTGCGTTTCCCAATTTTCGGTGCAGATTAGTTGGATTATTTTTTTTGTCGTGTTTTTATTTTCTCAGGGTTTCTGCATTTAGAGAAAACAATACATTTCCGATTTTACATGCGCTCTCCATAGCTGGCTATCGGGGGAAAACGCACCAAAACCCCCGGCATATGATATCTGTGTCATTAATCGCACGGCGGTCGGGGGTGGTCGCCACTCCGCTCTGCTGGAACGGTTCCATGTAGCGGATCTTCTGCTGTGTCTCCACCACAGGGGGGGCTCAGCCTTATACCACCTCCATGGATGTATATACGATGGGGTCCCAGGAGGGGATGCATCGGGGTCTGTGGACTGTATGGTGACCTCTGACATGGGTGACCCTGCTTGTGTCACTGCTGGGGGCAGAGGGGAAGCTTTGTTTATTGTTTGTTAACGAATGAGTGCTGGTGATACATTGTGTGTGTGTGTGTGTATAATGTATATACTAGATGGTGGCCCGATTCTAGCGCATCGGGTATTCTAGAATATGTATGTAGTTTATATATGAAGATTTAAGAATAATGCAATGAATACACAGGATTTTCCGGGTAAAAGAAATACATTATCATTGAATGTTATTGCTGCTGGGGTATATGTGGAGGCTGCTGCTGGGGTATATGTGGAGGCTGCTGGTGTGTATGTGGCGGCTGCTGCTGCTGGGGTATATGTGGAGGCTGCTGCTGCTGGGGTATATGTGGAGGCTGCTGCTGCTGGGGTATATGTGGAGGCTGCTGCTGCTGGGGTATACGTGGAGGCTGCTGCTGCTGGGGTATACGTGGAGGCTGCTGCTGCTGGGGTATATGTGGAGGCTGCTGCTGCTGGGGTATACGTGGAGGCTGCTGCTGCTGGGGTATACGTGGAGGCTGCTGCTGCTGGGGTATACGTGGAGGCTGCTGCTGCTGGGGTATACATGGAGTCTGCTGCTGCTGGGGTATACGTGGAGTCTGCTGCTGCTGGGGTATACGTGGAGTCTGCTGCTGCTGGGGTATACGTGGAGTCTGCTGCTGCTGGGGTATACGTGGAGGGCTGCTGCTGCTGGGGTATATGTGGAGGCTGCTGCTGCTGGGGTATATGTGGAGGCTGCTGCTGCTGGGTTATATGTGGAGGCTGCTGCTGCTGGGGTATATGTGGAGGCTGCTGCTGCTGGGGTATATGTGGAGGCTGCTGCTGCTGGGGTATATGTGGAGGCTGCTGCTGCTGGGGTATATGTGGAGGCTGCTGCTGCTGGGGTATACGTGGAGGCTGCTGCTGGGGTATATGTGGAGGCTGCTACTGCTGCCGGGGTATATGTGGAGGCTGCTGCTGGGGTATATGTGGAGGCTGCTGCTGCTGGGGTATATGTGAAGCTGCTGGGTTGTCGCTGGGGTATATTGGAGCTGCTGGGTATTGGGAGGCTGCTGCTGCTGGGTTATGTGGAGGCTTTCAGCTGTGGGATTGTGGAGGGCTGCTGCTGGGGTATATGTGGAGGCTGCTGCTGCTGGGGTATATGTGGAGGCTTGCTGCTGATATGGGGCTGTGTGGGGTATATGGAGGCTGCTGGCTGCTGGGGTATATGTGGAGGCTGCTGCTGCTGGGGTATATGTGGAGGCTGCTGCTGCTGGGGTATATGTGGAGGCTGCTGCTGCTGGGGTATATGTGGAGGCGTGTGCTGTAAGGAGCTGCTGCTGGGGTATATGTGTGGAGGCTGCTGCTGCTGGGGTATATGTGGAGGCTGCTGCTGCTGGGGTATATTGTGGAGGCTGCTGCTGCTGGGGTATATGTGGAGGCTGCTGTTGCTGGGGTATATGTGGAGGCTGCTGCTGCTGGGTAGTGGGTATATTGGTATGGGAGCTGCTGCTGCTGGGTATAGTGGAGTCTGCTGCTGGGTATATGTGGAGGCTGCTGCTGCTGGGGTATATGTGGAGGCTGCTGCTGCTGGGGTATATGTGGAGGCTGCTGCTGCTGGGGTATATGTGGAGGCTGCTGCTGCTGGGGTATATGTGGAGGCTGCTGCTGCTGGGGTATATGTGGAGGCTTCTGCTGCTGGGGTATATGTGGAGGCTTCTGCTGCTGGGGTATATGTGGAGGCTCTGCTGCTGGGGTATATGTGGAGGCTTGCTGCTGCTGGGGTATATGTGGAGGCTGCTGCTGCTGGGGTATACGTGGAGGCTGCTGCTGCTGGGGTATACGTGGAGGCTGCTGCTGCTGGGGTATACGTGGAGGCTGCTGCTGCTGGGGTATACGTGGAGGCTGCTGCTGCTGGGGTATACGTGGAGGCTGCTGCTGCTGGGGTATACGTGGAGGCTGCTGCTGCTGGGGTATACGTGGAGGCTGCTGCTGCTGGGGTATACGTGGAGGCTGCTGCTGCTGGGGTATATGTGGAGGCTGCTGCTGCTGGGGTATACGTGGAGGCTGCTGCTGCTGGGGTATATGTGGAGGCTGCTGCTGCTGGGGTTATAGTGGAGGTGCTGCTGAGTGCTGCTGCGGGGTATATGTGGAGGCTGCTGCTGCTGGGGTATATGTGGAGGCTGCTGCTGCTGGGGTATATGTGGAGGCTTCTGCTGCTGGGGTATATGTGGAGGCTTCTGCTGCTGGGGTATATGTGGAGGCTGCTGCTGCTGGGGTATATGTGGAGGCTGCTGCTGCTGGGTATATGTGGAGGCTGCTGCTGCTGGGGTATATGTGGAGGCTGCTGCTGC
This sequence comes from Oophaga sylvatica, assembly GCA_033576555.1. Classification (NCBI taxonomy): domain Eukaryota; kingdom Metazoa; phylum Chordata; class Amphibia; order Anura; family Dendrobatidae; genus Oophaga; species Oophaga sylvatica. Next base: position 129,277,653 of record JARQOD010000008.1, read on the forward strand.
TGGGGTATATGTGGAGGCTGCTGCTGCTGGGGTATATGTGGAGGCTTCTGCTGCTGGGGTATATGTGGAGGCTTCTGCTGCTGGGGTATATGTGGAGGCTGCTGCTGCTGGGGTATACGTGGAGGCTGCTGCTGCTGGGGTATATGTGGAGGCTGCTGCTGCTGGGGTATACGTGGAGGCTGCTGCTGCTGGGGTATATGTGGAGGCTGCTGCTGCTGGGGTATATGTGGAGGCTTCTGCTGCTGGGGTATATGTGGAGGCTTCTGCTGCTGGGGTATATGTGGAGGCTTCTGCTGCTGGGTATATGTGGAGGCTGCTGCTGCTGGGGTATGTGTGGAGGCTGCTGCTGCTGGGGTATATGTGGAGGCTGCTGCTGCTGGGGTATATGTGGAGGCTGCTGCTGCTGGGGTATACGTGGAGGCTGCTGCTGCTGGGGTATACGGACGGACGCGACCAATCAGCGACGCGGGATTTCCGTTACAGACAGACAGAATTAGATGATTATATAGTAGATATATATTACACATCTCCTTCAGGTATATACTCTGATTACAATGTATCCTCTACTTATATATGTATGCATAAGGTGCACCCTAAAATACCGTATACTCTACCTAAAGGACGCCCTTCAGTCTCTCGTTCGCCGATGCCTTGGGACACGTCGTCGCATCTGAAGGCATAGCAGCATGTATACAAGGTCTGAAGGCATAGCAGCAGTAATTGGGACCAAAGCCAGTTCTGATTTGGCATCTCTGAGGTGGTGGTAGGGGAACTTGCATAAATAAATTATGGAAAGATCTCTTTAAGGGCTCGTTCACACCGGGGCTGTGGAGTCGGTAAGCCAAACCTCCAACTCCTTGATTACTCCGACCACGCAGCATCGGTCACTGCTGAGCATGTACATAAAGCGCAGCACAGATTCAGCTCAACTAAAAGCCGAGTTCCTTAGTGCTCGGACCTTTTTGATATATTTTTTTTCCCTCTCTGGATGAGTGTTCCGCAGAACATAGCAGAGACGAGTCCGATTTTGATTCAAGAGTCGGGTCAAAAGTGGCAATGCAAGTCAAAGGGGCCTTAAGAAATCGGACTGCACTTAGATGATATCCAAGCGCCGCCGGATTTCAGAATCAGGAAGAAGGTGGAGAAACTTTTTTTTTTTTTCCCCTCCATGTACGAGAAAAACTGGTTCCACTCTGATCAATGTCTCCTCAGAATAATCGGTCTGTTTTTTTTTCGGATGTAGAAAATACTAACATCTGAATGAGGCCTCAAGGGAGCCTGTCGCTGGACTCATGCTGCTCGAACCACTGGCAGTAAGGATCAGATCCTGGCTGCACGATTGTCGAGCCGGCCGGTGACCACAGGCAGAGATGGGACTAGTCCGGCATGGTGGTCCTGCATAAGACAATATTTTTGGTATTTCAGACAACCGCAGACATTTTTACCAAAATATTGCTGCATGTGTTGGTGCAGTGGAAGCTGCTGTATGAGACTCTGGTGGTTCTTCAGGTCAGAGATCTTATCTGTCTGAATAATTGTATTAGATCCATATGCGGTAAGCCGTATGTTGAAAATATGCACTGGTTTTAGAGGGATTGTACAGAATGGACATTCACGTAACACACCCCCCCTACAGTGACATCCCCCCCCCCCCCCCCCCACTATCACCTATTGTAGCCACCCTGGTTGCTTCTGCAGCGGTTCACCGTGCTTGTTAAAAATCAAAATACATGGACATATCCGGATGCTCTTATTAAGGGTCTACCTGTCCCCCGCTATATGGATGGGGATTGTCTAAAGCAGACGTCCCCTTTAAGACTCCTCTTGAGCAGGCATTTTCAAGCTTTGCAAAACTACAACTCCAAGCTTGTCTGCCATGGCATCCAGGGAGTTGTAGTTTTGAGCTGCAGCTTGAGACCACTGCTGTAAGTGATGTGCCGAGCCGCTGTAAAATGGAATCTCCCGGCTTGCAGACAATGTTGAGGGTCTTAGTAGTATGACTGCAGATACTACGGTATATTCGGAGGGGTGCGGTTGGTCAGGGAGGTTGGCACATCAGGAGTTAATCGGCTTGCTTTCGCCTTTCCCAGTTCAATCATGGTGACTGCCATCGCTGAGTGTCCCTGCTGCGCTCATTAGGTAGTGACCCTGCCTCTCATCATCCTCTTGGACATGAGGTGTCGGTTAATAAGGTTCAATGAGCTTTAGTTCCTAAGTCTCAGTCATCCCCCCCCATATGACATTAACCTGTTAATATCCAGAGCTGGCCGCTGCTGTTTTGTGATGTACATGGATGTACATTGCTACATTTGCCCTGCTATAACCCGGGTGGCAGGCGCTTCTGACTGTTTGCCATCCGTAGCATCACTTCTCGCCTACTTACTCCCCCTTCCCCTCATGGGATGACGGCAGTGTGTAGTGATGGATGTCACCCCGAGCGGTGATTCATTAACCCCCAAGTGTGCATTTCACAACATTCGTCACACAACACGAAACCAAAGTGAACTCTCACCTAGTTTTTGGAGAACACACTGAGTTGTCTGCATCGCCGCCCAAAAATAGGTCATCGCTTCTGCTGAAAAGTCGCATTTGGCCAATTAAGAGTTCCCCGTTACTGTTTTCCTGCATTTTATGCTGTCACTTGTTTTCAGTTCCTTGGAAAGCTGGGTGACAACCAAAATAGCCAACATTACATCAAATGCGAAACTGTGAGGATGCAGATTGCCTCTGCTCATAAAAATGCGTCGCCCAGCTTTCCTAGGAACAGAATTCATTTATAGAGGGTCTTTAGTCCGCATTCAAATAGGGGACGCTGGACCCTTGTGACCTTCGGGAGTCCCAGTGGTGGAATCCCAGCCATAACCCTATGACTGTAATACGGCGATAAATCCATCCCTGCGCCGACTCCTCAATTCTCCGTCCTCGTCAGGTTTCTAATAATGTTCCCATCCAGCTGCAGAATACTTGAAGACCACCTTTATCTGGTAGTAAGGCGGTCTGACAGCAGGAATATATTTGCATCACAGTGGAGACATCAGCAATTAGTAGAAGGCAATGAATTCTCATCTGTCAGAAATATATTTGTTTGGTCACTAAAGCAATAGAGAATTAGATGATCATGCACAGCCATATCCAGCGGGGTAGCAGGGGTTAATTGCAGGGGTCCTGCTGTGCTTTGCTCCTTGCAGGGTTTTCGTCCCTGTCACCCCCATAACAATGATCACCCAATGACGCCCACTAGCACCTAACACTAGTGTAGACATGTGCAGCACTTGCTCATAGCCACCAATCAGGGGCCTGCTTTTATTGTGCCAGAATGGAGTTTTAATTATCAGTGATCTGATTGGTTGCTTGCACCCCTTCTATTCCACCATTCATCACGTTAAAGGTTTTTTTCCAAAAACGGCAAGTGGATAGGGGATGTTTTGCAATCACAGAAATCCCAAGAACAGGATTGAATGAAGTGGAGATGCGCTTATTCGACCGTCGCTGTATTATGGTTTGTGGGGCTGCCAGTGAGAGAGCAGAGTACAACACTCCACTGCCCTTGGGGCTCCATTGTCACGTTCTCTGGATTCTGAAGAGCCTCTAGCAAGTTATCCTATAGAAGATGTGAGCATGCTATGTGCCCCCTTCAATAAGCTTTATGTATAAGAACAGATTGTGACAATTGCATGCAACTTGCAGGATAATCTATAGGATATTTTGGCCGTTGCTGACAATGAAGCACATGGCAGCGCCCCAGGAAGCTTTCAGCAGCTGTCGCTTACAGGGCGATAATACATATAGTGCACGTGGAGTAATTATTCCATCCAGACACACAGGAATGGTTTGCTTGTTTCTATGATGTCTATGACGTGACCTTTGCCCCCTTCCTAGACCAGCCCTGGTGCAGGTGACGTGGGCGCGGTGATAACTGTCAGTATAAAAGCAGATCTGGGGACGGTGCTGACTGTGATCGCCTTTCTGGTTACAGGAAGATGCTGCGCCTGGCGTCCTGCTCATCCCTGCTGCTGCTGCTCAAAGCCGTGGTCGGGCTGCCCTGGTTCCAGTCGATTGGTGCCGTCTTTGTTTTCTACCTGGGCTCCGGAGGATGGAAGTTTATGAAGGTTTTCTACAAGACCATTGGGCGAGATGTGAGGTAAGAGGGGGGAAAAAGTGATTTACCTGCGACTACTGTAGACCTTTACAATTAGAAAATTTAGTCGTGTAGCTTTAAAAGGTTAATGGCATTACAAAAAACTTTCCATTTCTGCGATTGTTTTCTGTTATCAGCCACTTAGCGAGTTTTTTGTTTTCATGTTTAAAAAGTATTGGCATATTGCTAGTGAGATCGGTGAGTGTCTGTCCTCTTTAACCTCACCCATCCAAACTGAGTATAAAGAGTCTGCAGAGCTGGTGCACCCTGCGCAGTGTCCTCCTGACCGCCTGACATTGCAGTGGGCAGCCTGGGCTGTGCTGTGCAGAGACAACGGTGAAAAGGATTTAGGTAGCACTATGCCGTTCGTTCCCAGGACCAGTGGGGTCCTAGAGTCTGGAACCCCCATGGATTATATGTAATAGCAATATTCCATCACTTTGTTATAGGAAAACTCTTTTTAAAGTTTTTTTTTCCACATTCCGGAAAGTGCACCCCAAATACTCCCTGAAATATCTGTTATGGCAGAGCATGTATTGGCCATCCCTGGGTTCAGCGCTTGTTACCTGCTGATGCACGGTTCTTGTTTGGCTGCAGCTGTAATGTCACCACTGCAGCCATTCACTGTACCGCAGTAGACGACACAAGCTGCTGAGCTCAGTGATTGGCGACAGCGGTGACTTGATGTCAAGCAGGGGTAGGAGAGCGCCTGATCTTTGTTGTTTTAGGTATTTTAGAGCATTTGGGGTCCATTTTCCTCAATGTCAGAAAACCTCTTTATGGGAACTCCAGAAACATGTCCTCCCAATAGGTGGTGTATGTAAGGAGTACAAGCTATTATGGCTCATTTGGATGCAGGGAGCCATATTTATCGGGATGACCTCCATCAGACGTGACACCGAGTAACATTTGATATAATAGATCCCGTTCAGTTTCTCCTATGCAGGGTGATTACTAATATGGCTGCCATTACCGCACTTAAGGGGGTAGTGGGAAAGTTTGGTGCCAATCATTGTGGCCTGAGTGGAAATCTTACCCACTTGATAGCAGAGGCCAACTTTCTTTCTAGGGAAATTTCTTTTTAACGACGTGAAAAACCTTCGGCGATAAGCGATTATAGCTGAATAATCGGACAAGCGTTCCTTTGTGTCAGTGCATGTAAGGCCTTTCTGTAACGGCCTGAATTCTAATGTGTCATCCATAACAATCCGGATCCTCAGGACAAAGTCGTCCTTCTTTATAGCTCTTAGACCGTTCTGTTTCTTTTCACCAAGAAGTGATGCCGCCCCTGTGCTAACAATGATCATATTCCTCTGGGCATCGCTTTACTGCCCACACGTGCTGTGAGCGCCGGCATTGTCATCCAGGCGTAAGGTTTATGAAGTTGCAAAAAAACTAATATTTTCCCTTGGATTAAATAGATTTAAAGGGCATTTCACACCTTAAAAAATTAATTAAGAAATAAAAAAGGTGGCTCCCAATTCGTGTTACCATGAATGGCACATTGTTATGCAAGTATGTTCCCTGCCAGCTACACCCAACACATGTGCCTGCATGTGCTCAATGGGGAGAGGACGATGCGCTGCTGAAGGAGTCCCTATATGTTCCACCATTCATCACGTTAAAGGGGTTTTTCCAAAAACGGCAAGTGGATAGGGGATATTTTGCAATCACAGAAATCCCAAGAACAGGATTGAATGAAGTGAAGATGCGCTTCTTTGACCATCGATGTATTATGGTTTGTGGGGCTGCCAGTGAAAGAGCAGAGTACAACACTCCACTGCCCTTGGGGATCCATTGCCACGATCTCTGGATTCTGGGGGTCCCAACTAAAGAGCCTCTAACAAGTTATCCTATATTCTATAGATAGGGGATTACCAGTACTTACCATTTTAGAAGAAAAACCCTTTTAAATCTGTAATGCTTGATCCTTTTTACCCACAGCATTGAACTTTTGGAGGAGATTTGGGAGACCCCCTTACTGTCAGCTGGTCCCACTGAAATTTGAAGGATTTGTCTGAAATGCATGTAGGACTCTGCACATGTCTTGTGTATGGCTTCCACTTAAAGGGTGGTATTCTCATCTTTGTAATCCATGGCATGTCACTGGGATATGCCGGATGTGTGAGTCCGAGCTGTGGGGCATTTGCGGATCCTAAGGCTATGTGCACACGTTGCGGTTTTGCCGCGGTTTTTCGCGGCGGAAACGCCGCGAAACCGCGGCAAAAACCGCTTACACAATACAACTCATGACCTATGAGATTCCGCAATGCTGTGCACATGCTGCGGGTTTTTCCGCGGCGGAATCGCATCGCGGGAGAATCCGCAGCATGCTCATTCTTTTTTGCGGAACCACGGCGATTCCGCCGCCATAGGAATGCATTGAACCAATTACTTTCCGCATGTGGCTGTGCCCACCATGCGGAAAGTAAGCGGTTCATGTGCGGATGGTACCCAGGGTCTGGAGGAGAGGAGACTCTCCTCCAAGCCCTGGGTACCATATCCATGTAAAAACAATAATTAAAATAAAAAATAATGATATTCTCACCTTCCGGCGGCCCCGCAGCTTTCCCGCCTTCAGCGACGCTCCCGGCAATCGCGTTCCCAGTGATGCTTTGCGAGATTACCCAGATGACGTAGCGGTCTCGCGAGATGCTACGTCATCGGGATGATTGTCGCAAAGGACTCTTGGGAACGGAACTTGCCGGGAGCGTCGCTGAGAGGCGGGAAGGCTGCGGGGGCCGCCGGAAGGTGAGAATATCATTATGTATTATTTTTTTTATTATTTTTACATTAGATCTTTTTACTATTGATGCGACATAGGCGGCATCAATAGTAAAAAATTGGTCACACTTGTAAACACTTGTTTGACTCGTGTGACCAACCTGTCAGATCGCTTGTAAAACGCTAGTATTCTGCAAGCTAATTCCGCTTGCAAAACGCTAGTGTTTAGCGGGAATACGCATACCTATAATATGCGGATTTCCCGCGGCAGGGAGGTGCGGAATTGCCGCGGAAATTTCCATGGCAATTCCGCAACGTGTGCACATAGCCTAAGAAAGGTTGCATCGAGCTACAGATTTCCAAAATAAGCCAATGAGCTGCGGGCAGCTTCCATTACAGCTACTCCTCTTTCCCAGGCTCCTGATTAACACCCCTTCCTGCTTATGTACTGATGTGCTCTTTCCTTTACCATATTACTAATTAACCAGGCATATTAGCCCATCAGGGGGCTTGGACAGCGGAGTGATGCCCCCTGGAAGCTTTCCCAGAAGTGGCAATAAAGAAGGCGCATTGTGGGAAAGCTTTCTGGATGGTCCTGTTTGTTGAGCCCGTACATATTTGGCGTGTCTAATGATGCGGCTTATCACCGGTGCCACCCTTTGTACCCGCAGTAAATGTAAGTATTGTGTTCTTCATCCTTGAACTTGATTTTCCAGTGTAGATTTCTGTTACAAGATAAGCGCTGGACTCTGCCCCCGCCAGGGTCACTGTTATCCAATTCCTAATGGACTGTGCTTTGCTTTTATAGTTGTCATTGCGCAAGGTAACCTTTCCCCGTCCATTTATTACATCTGTATCAACGCTAGTCGGGAGTCTTTACGACGGCTTGCCATATCTGCCCCTTCTGTCTGGAGCCCTCTCCATCCTTATATTGTGGCCTTGTAGTCTTCCAATGGAAAGGTTGACTGCAGCAGAAGGTGAATGTGTTGATTTTGTCTGAGACAGTGACCTGTGACCACTCGTAATACACGGCGTCATGGAGACAATGCACATTGGCACTTTCCTACAAAACAAGATGGTGAAACGGCGACATTCAGGGTACGCGCTGTGGCCAAGTCTAGAGACTGAGGCCAGGCGGCATGTGACAGGGTTGTTTGGTGGGTAACGGACTGAGACCAGTGGACGTCCACAGCAGCACAGAGTATTTTAGAACAGTTGTGGCAGGAGGTGAAATGGGTGAAAAGTCAGACGCTAAAGACAGGCCGCGGTAGGAAGAGTATTCCTGCAGCACAGAGTATTTTAGGAGCGGGATATGCAGCTTTCTGGATCTTTCACTCATTGTCCTTCCCTTCTCTTTCTACATAATTAAAGAGGAAACTGGATGAAAATTCCATTGGGAGTTGTAGTCCTCGTCTCTACTAATGGATATTGCTAGGAAGCAGCAGATTATAACTAGATTTTCTGGGGACCGTAGTGGAGCCAATATGCAAAACTACAACTCCTAGCATGCCCTTTATTTTGCTACATTGGATAGCGCTGCTATTTAAAGGATTGTCCACCTCTAGGGACAATTTTTTTTTTTTTTCTTCCTGCATGTATTTTGGACCAAAAATCAAGTTTACAATTGGGTTTCATTACAAATATAGCACCGTTTGGCTTTTACAGGCTCTTTGGTTCTCTCACATTTAACTTTGTGTTTATAAATCAGCGGAGAGGAGCCCAGAAAAAGACAGATAAGGGTTACAAACTCTGCCCTTGGACAGTCAGACAGAGCTCACTGATGCATTTTCATTTAACTCGTTCCCCTGCCGGTAATAGACAGTGCAATGCAGAGACTACAGGAGGCAAACTGTGCAAAATTATTAATGAATCTTCATTGCAAAAATTATTTTTTAGCCAAAAGCATGCATTTATGTGAGAGAAAACAAGACTCTACCCAATTGTGGACAACCCCTTATGGTTGAGGTCAGTCAAGGGATATAATGAGGGCGTTGGAGTAACCTTGCATTTTTAGAGGACAATCCCCACAAGAAACTTGCCAGCTTGGCTGTGTGTTCTCATCTGCCAGCAGCTCCTCTCCACTGAGAAGAAAGGATTGGGCATGTTGGAATCCAGCATGTCCGATCCTTCTTTTCCTTAGCATTCGTCAGAGACACCCACATGATGGTTGATTGGCCGATCCCACCAAAGTCATCAGTTTCAGCTGACTTACTCCTTCTGTTTGTGGACCTCTCTGACCTTTCCCGGCGCCTGTACACTGCAGTACTCTGCTCTGCCCTCACCAGAGCAGATCAGTGCGCCTGCGCAGGAGCCGCGACGGGACGGAAAGAAGAGGCCGGCTTCGCTAGAAGATGGGAGGCCCCGGACCGGACCGCGATGCCCATCGGACCCGACCGAACGGCGGACCGCCCCTGGGTGAGTATAATATAACTCGTTTTTCTTCTCTTTCAGGTGACATCGGGGGCTTATCTACAGCATTACAGAATGCCGTAGATAAGCCCCTGATGGCGGTGGTCGCATCTCATAGTCCAAAAATGGGGTGACAGATTCCCTTTAATGAAAAAACCTGCATTCATTTTATTTTCTGTAAAAATATTGAAGAGTATTTAATAGAGTTGTATATAAAAAAAAAAAAAAATCTGACGTACAGTATGAAACTTCTTCATCTATGACGCATGAACTTAACTTTTTTTTTTTTTTGCAGAGGCGCGATTACCCTCGTCCGGGTGAAGCTGCAAGTGAAGAGACATCTGCGAGAGAAGAATACTGTCCCCATCATATTTAAGGAATGTGTTAAACGTCATCCCAACAAGACGGCGCTGATATTCGAGGGCACCGGAGCCACGTGGACATTCCGGGAACTGGATGAGTTTTCCAATGCGGTGGCCAACTTCTTGTACGCTGAAGGTTTCCGGACCGGAGACGTCATAGCGCTGTTCATGGAGAACTGCAATGAGTATGTCGGCTTTTGGCTCGGAATGGCTAAAATCGGGGTCGAAGCCGCTTTGATCAATTTCAACTTGCGTCTGGACGCCCTGGAACATTGCTTCAGCGTCTCCAACTCCAAGGCTGTGATCTTTGGACAGGAGATGTCACAAGGTGAGGAGCTGACTGTGGACGGACTTTGCTCTAGATTGTCATCTGTGCCGTTAGATCTGCGTCCTGGAAAGTTGGGTGGCAGCTATCCAGAGTCCTGAAAGGCATGTCAGACTATTGGCTGGGAGCCACATGCTTTCTGGAGTTGTATATGCTCCATATTGAATGTTGGCCAGCTTTTCCAAAATGAACCATTTTAATAAACGGAGACAGGGTATTTTTTTACTTTTTGTCTTGTATCTTTAGCGATGACGGACGTCTACTCCATGATGGGGAAATCCATACGACTTTTCTGCTTCGGTGACTGCGATCGCACCACGGTTCCCCTAGCTCTGAATTCGTATCATCCTTGCTGCAGAGTGCATCCCGCCTTCCTCCAAAGGACCCAGGAAGGAGCTTTACAGGTAAATAAGGAGTTAAAGATCCTCCTGATTGGTGCCAGTGTCGGCCTCCATTCCTGCGCAGCAGAACCACTTGCACATTGATCCTTTCCCCTATGTGGGTCTTTTTATTTTTATGCTTCTTTCCAGAAACTGCTCCACCCTTGCCATTTGGTTGTGCCTGGTATTGCAGCCAACACACTGTTGTAAATATGTGAACCACATTGTGCCTCTCCAAATGTCTGATAACGTCCTTTTTATACTTTGATTGTTTTTCAGATAAATTATTTTACATCTACACTTCTGGCACAACGGGGCTTCCCAAAGCGGCCATAGTGGTGCATAGCAGGTGAGTAGGAGAGCTGCGATGTACACAACTCGCACACGTCACCGCGGCTCCATTTATTTCCTTGTCCTTTCCATGCAGATACTTCCGCATGGCTGCCCTGGTGCATTACGGCTTCGGCATGCGATCGGATGATGTGATTTATGACTGCCTTCCCCTGTACCACTCCGCAGGTAATTCTATCACCCTCAGTGCGCAGACCACTATTGCTGCCTTTATGATTTATGCTCTTGAGGAAAATGTGTAACTTTTTTAGCCTTTTGGTCTTTTAAAAAAGAGCACTTTCCTTTAAGGGCATCAGTCACATAAATAAATTGAATCCGAGAGATTGGAGTCCCATGCCCAGCGAGGGTCGTTCATGGATCTAATAGACTAGAACAGGACCGTGCACGTTTCCCAGGACCCTCTGTTTACCCTACTACAGCAGTGACATGGGTCGTCTGTGTCACCGACCCAGCCAATCAGTGACTGTTGCAGTGATGTGTCACCACCGCTGAGGTCAGTGATTGGCTGCATCGGTCACATGTTGAGACGACACGTAATCCGTAGAGCTGGGGTGACAGGAGAGGAGGCCAGCGTTGACACGGAACCATTTGGGGGTTGTAAGGTGAGAATTAATGTTATTACTTTTTTAGTCTGTTTTATTTTATTGCCAGTTATTTGTAATAGTGAGATAAATGGGTTCGGAAAACCCTGTTAAACGGGCAATCGCCTTTTTTTAATCTTTTCTTGCTATCCGGCAGGTAACATTGTTGGAATGGGTCAGTGCATCCTCCTCGGTGTGACGGTTGTCATCAAAAGGAAGTTTTCGGCCTCGCGGTTTTGGGATGACTGCGTGAAATATAACTGCACGGTGAGGATCTGATGTTTTTTGCTTACACCCACGTTCACCTTCAGTTCATACTGACATGGCTGCTTTTATGTCTAGATTGTCCAGTACATCGGTGAGATCTGCCGCTATCTCCTGAACCAGCCGGTGCGGGAGGCAGAGTCCCAGCATAAGGTGCGCATGGCGCTAGGGAACGGGCTCCGACCCGCCATCTGGATGGAGTTTATGTCCCGGTTCAGGATTCCGCAGATCGCAGAGTTTTATGGCGCCACGGAATGTAACTGCAGCCTGGGAAACTTCGACAACAACGTAAGCGCAGCTCGTGTGATTGGGGGCCGGCAGGGGAATGCTCAGCCGCGTATGTAACTATTACCTGTCATTTCTAGGTTGGCTCCTGCGGATTTAACAGTCGCATTTTACCCTTTGTGTATCCCATCCGGCTGATGAAGGTAAACGAAGAGACAATGGAGCTGATCCGCACTCCAGAAGGTCTTTGTATCCCCTGTCAGCCCGGTATGTCCATATATGTGTATCTTTTCTATGCGTATAGAGAATATAGTATACAGGAAGATTAAAAGGGATTATTCCACATGCACCATTTATCCCTATCCACAGATTGCTGGGACCTGACCATGATGGTCCATGTCCCCCGTGTGAATTGTTCAGTAGTGCCCACTTCGCTATGGGTCACCCATGCACACCACCACGCAGACCCTCAGTACCCATTTACTTATCGCCTCTCCTTTGGATAGGTCATAAATATGGTTTGTGGCATAACCTCTTTAAGTTTTAACCCATTAACGATCAGACCCGGCCGGTTTTGTTGCCAATTGGGGTTTATTAACACTACTGCCAATCCCAACAAAGGTTTCTAAGTGGTTAAGAGGGCGTTAAAGACCCCCTATGGCAGGATCAACACACCCTCCCCCCCGCGATCTTAATTGTGGGTACCGATCATAGCCATGGTACCCTGAGGTCATCTGATGGCCCCAGGGTATGGTGGCCTGTGAGATCAGGTATAAGCAGGGTGTCACAGGCAATGCAGTATATGAGGACTGCGATGCATGAGACCAATGTTCAGAGTAAAAATTATACATGTCCCACAGTGGGACTTAATGAAAAAAAAGTAAAATACAATGTGTAAAAAAAAAACTCACAAAAAGCCATGTCACCACTAAAAATGCAGCGTTTCTGATAAAATAGAGATAAGCATTATCCTTGTCTGAATCACAAAGACTGTCCCAAATCTTTCTTATTTGTAGAGTATATAAGACCCCCATCCTATTTAAAATTGGTATAAGAGTGGGCAACGTGTCCAAGATTAGGGAAAAACGACGCTCACGTAATGCACATGATGGGGGGAGTGTGTGAACATTGGGAACTATTGCAAGGGGGCAGTGGACTTGATAAAATCTGTGTTCGGAATCCTTATATCATCTGCTTACTTGGTCTTGGTTTGACTCGCCGTCAAAAAAATTTATATAAAGATATGGGAACAATGGTTAACTACTTCGGGGATTGCATCGGAAAGCCTTCTCAGAAACACTATGATAGACCGACTGGACCTTTCATTGTCATAAACCTGTAAAATCTCCTAACTCATCTCAGATCCCTAACTCACATGCCCAAAGTGTTAGATTTTGGTCCTAGATAACTATATGTAAATTCTGTGATTCTCTGTATTTTGGCGCAATACACGAGCAGTCAGATGGTCTTCATTTATATTTGTGTTCCTGTATGTAAACAGTAGTAAGCAAGTGATGATACCTACAATGAGTGTTAATGTGAACCGTTGTGTACTTGGTTTGTAATGTTGTATATGTTTCTTTTATTTGTGTGTTTGTTCCACTTAGTTTTGATTGTTTCTAAAAACAAAATCAAAATGTGACTATATCTTGGTATTTTTCACAATAAAAAAATGATCTGATTGAAAAAAACAGAGATAAAAAAAAAAAAAGACATAATATGGAACGAGCTGATCTGTTAAACTGGCACGTTATTCATTTTGTACAGCAAATACCATAAAAAAAATACACACCAATAATCAGACTTTGTCATAATATTGACACACAAAAAACTGAATAAAAAGCAATCAAAAAGTCCTATATTAAAAAAAAAATGGTATAAATAAAAACACCAAATCGTCCCGTAAAAAACAAGCCCTAATATGGCCTATTCGGGAAAACAATAAGAAAGATACAGTTCTCAGAATATGGTTATGCAAAAATATATTCATTTTTGTAAAATACTGTTTTTAGTACAAAGAGCAAAGCATAAGAAAAACTAAATCTGGTATCGCTGTAATTATACCGACCCAACAAACAAATCAGTCTTATCACTTTTTGTGAACGGGGCAAAAAAAAATAGATAAACAATTACTGAATTTCTGTTTTTTTTTTGTTCATTCTGTGTCTGAAAAATCTGATTAAAAATCGATCACAAAACATTGTGGCCCAAAATGGTACCAAAAAAACTGCACATCGTCGCTCAAAAAATAAGCCCTCATACAGCTCTGTTTGCCAAACAATAAAAAATTACAGCTCTAAGAATATGGCGACAATTTGTATAAAAAAGCATTTTTACTGTATGATGGCAGCAAAACCTAAACAAAAACTATATGAATCTGGAATCGCACCGACCTGAAGAGTAAAGTTGCCTAATCACTTATACCGCACGAGGAATGGCGTAAAAATAAGAACTATTCTTGTTCTGCTGTTTGTTCATTCTACCTCCCAAAAATTGGAATAAGGCTTGGCTCAGGTTTATCCTGCACTCTCCACTGAGCGCTTGTGTCAGGGTTTCTGTGTAAATTCTCCAAAACTGCGATTCAGACAAAATCCCGGACAGAACCTCTACCTTTTTGTATTATTGTGGGATTTACACGGAAGCACCGAGGTAAGTGATGAGCGGAGAACACAAGAATGTGATCCAACCTTTATACTGGGAACAATCCAAAAAATATAATGTACCCCAAAATGTTACCAATAAAAACCCTAATTTATCCCACACAAAACAAGCCCTCACTCAGGTCCATCATCTGTCACTGGAACTATAGGGGGGTTCCCACGTTAGTGGTAGAATAAAGACTCTGGAAAAGTGACATGGCTCCCACCCCCTCAAATAAAAGCCAGTGAATTCTCTGCTCCCAAGTCCAAATGCCCCCACTAATTCTGAGCCTTCGGATCAAACTCAGACTGTGATCCGAGTGTCCATGCACTTTGCTCCAATTATCTCACATCAGTGAGTCGGCGCACAGATATGTAGAAGACGGAGAAAGTAATTTCTCCATAGTGTCCATTCTTTGTGTCTGTGGTAATCAAACTGAACTCGGATGACATCTGAGTGCAGTCTGATGTTTCACACGCACCCATAGACTTGTATGGGTGTGTGTGAGCCGAGTCCCGCAGCCACTCACAGCATGCATGAGAAAAAAAAATCACAGATATGCACTGCCCCATAGTATAACACTCGTCTGAGTGCAATCCGATAAAGCCCTAAAAGTCCTTCTGAAGGACTCACGTCTACAAACGTTCCACGACTTGTCCATATAATGGCCATTTCTGGTCCTGCAGGTCAATCCTGTTCCAGTGAATGGGACCGAACTGCAGTACCAGGTACACTGACACCCACATGTATGGGGTACTCCAGTCTCGTAGAGTACCGGCCTATTGCTTTATCATCGGTGGCGATACTGAGTACGGAGGAACTGACATTTACTCGTGTGTCGCCTTCTATCACAGGAGAGCCTGGGCAGCTGGTTGGCCGCATCATCCAGTCCGACCCGCTGAGAAGGTTTGATGGTTACGTGAACCAGTCCGCCACTAACAAGAAAATCGCCAATAACGTCTTTAAACCTGGGGACACGGCGTATCTCTCCGGTAAGAGTGGTACCCCAAATATGGAGGCGTCTTCTTCTACCGAGGTCGTCTGCCTCCTGACCGTTGTTTCGTCCTCTCCAGGCGATGTGTTGGTTATGGACGAGCTGGGCTATATGTATTTCCGGGATCGTACTGGTGACACGTTCCGATGGAAAGGAGAAAACGTGTCCACCACAGAAGTGGAAGGGATCCTGAGCAGACTGCTGCAACAAGCAGACGTGGTGGTCTACGGAGTGGAGGTGCCAGGTACGTGGCTGATCTCTCTGCATGGATCTCGGCACTTTGCGCTCAGGACTGTATTAAAACCGTGTCTTTTATTTGTTTCTTAGGAACGGAAGGGAGAGCTGGAATGGCGGCCGTCGCCGACCCCGACCATAATAGTGATCTTGTAAAATTTATTAAAGACCTTAAGAAGTCGCTGCCTGGGTACGCACATCCGGTCTTCCTCCGATTACTGCCGAAGGTCAACAAAACAGGTGAGTGCCCCCTACACACGTGGAGGGACAAGACTGTACGTGTAACACTAGTATATGCGCTGTGAGTGGCTGCACAAGGTGGGCTCCATCAGGCAACATTATTCTTGGGCCCATCTTCATATAGGACTGATCATCCATAAGGCTTAATAGGTTACTTGTGAAACACACAGACAAAATAGATCCCAGCGGCAAGTGATTGGCACCAAACTCTGCTATAACTCAGGTTAGGGCCCAGTTAAATTAGGGACCCAATATGTTTGGTACGCTGATGGACCAGTTGGACCCTATTTCCTGCTGAGAAGTCATGGGGTAAATACACCTAGGGAACATCCGAGTCCCCTGCCGGTGTTGGTGGCCCCTATTCCATCAGTGTGTTTTCTGTTCCTACGGTATAAATGAAGGCTGCTGCCAAACAGCCAACGCAGGAGACCGGCAGGGTACACACTGCTGAGATTGGATTTATAGCTTATTTACTTAGGGGTTGTCCAGACAAACCCTTAAAGGCGACTAATACACATCAGATAGCTGCGTCTCGCTCAATCCCCATTACACATGCATGCTCGGCCATGTCTGCACGTGTTCTGAATAAGGAAAGCAGAGGAATGTGCTTCCAGACACCAAAAGTCGGGAGGATACACCAATCTGACCGGTTTTGTGGACGAGTTCAGAAAAATAAAATGACTATGTGGCTTTCTATACTAGATGTGGCTTTCTATACCAGAAGACTACTTACTATCTCGTCATGTGGAACCAGAATATATATATATATTACCAGTAAATTAGATGTTGTAGTTCAGACTATCAGCCAGCAGGTGTCGCGATTGTCCCACAGTAGATCCTGGACTAAGAGCAATAAAGTGAGATGTGCCTAACGAAATCATCGGGGTTCTAGTCTCTTCCACTGATTTTATTTCTTTGCAGGAAGAAATTAAAAAAACAAAAAAAAAAGCTGCAACTAACACTTATTATCCCATTTACTGTCTGCACAGGAACATATAAATTCCAAAAAACAGACATGAGGAAAGAAGGCTTTAATCCCAGCGTGGTGAAAGACGCCTTGTACGTCCTGGATTCCCAGCAAGGAAAGTACATCCGCTTGGACGCTGAAACCTATCAAAAGATCCAATCTGGAAAGCTGAAGCTGTAGCCTCCATTTTTTTTTTTTTTTTTTAATGCATTTTTTTCCGCTCTTGTCCTGATCATGTGACGCAGGCTGGCCCATGGAGTAGACCGGATTTTTTAATTTTTACATCGCCAGATATTTTATCCACATACCAAAGTATTACAGAAAATCAAGGCAGCATGTGAGGGATACGGGGTGCGGACCACCCTCGTTTAAAGGGACCTTTTGTGTTTTAAACTTTAATTTATTTTTTTTTAGCCCGACTGAAAAGTGTTAATCAGTTCAGGTTGTGGTTCATCTCTCAAACACTCCGGGAAATGACGAAGGGAATATATGTTCTTCTATCAGACAATACTGTGATCTGCGGGGGAACCGTAATCGGCACTCCATATTGGAAAAGAAAAGACGTCAGGACCGTAAAGCTAAAGCTGTAAGCTTGTACATAGATCCGGACCGACACCTGATATTTCTCTCCGTTCAGGACCTCACCGCTCTTCACACTGTCTGCTGTATTGTGTCCCGGGGAGGGATCGATGGCCGTCTACATGTATATACCTCTGCCCTCAATGTTTTTCCTGGCAGCAGAATATCAAGCCATAAAGTAGACTTCTAACCATATCCCAAGCAGCGTCCGTGCTGGCAGTGCCCACGATCCAATCTGTAAAGTCCCTGGATGGTACAGAGACGGCTGGCATTATTTTACATCTTAATCCAGGTTTTATTATTTAAGACTGTTTGCTTTGCTCGTGCTCCTCTAGAGCATTTTTCAGTCTTCCCGTGAGATGAATTCCATGCAGTCACTAATAACTTTGCATTAGTCGCCACTTTTACCTTTCCCAGTGCATGGATTCTACGACTGAGGTCCAAAATGCTATAGTAACGGGATTCTTAATGGGGGCAGCCATTATCTTTTTATATAGAGAGGTGACCGCCCTGACCCTGTTTTTTTTCTCAAAGACTAAATGCATCTAAGGCAATTTTATGACATTTAGGCGAAGTGCACACGTTCAGGAATATTTGCGTTTTTTTCGCTGGAAAAAACACGTCAAAAACGCATGTATTAAGCATCCTATCATTTAGAATGAATTCCGCAATTTTTGTGCACATGGTGCGTTTTTTTCCGCAAAAAAAACGCATCGCGGAAAATCTAGCAGCATGTCCATTAATTTTGCGGAATTCTAGCATTTTTCCCGCTTTATTATTGACCTAGAAAGTTCAGGAAAAAAATTGCGGTAAAAACGCGTCAAATCCGTGCAAAAAAAACCGCACCAGAAACGCGCAAAATCCGCACAAAAAACCGCGCGTTTTTGCCGCGAAAAAAGTCCGGTTTTGCTCAGGAATATTCTGCAAACATTCTGCAAACGTGTGCACTTAGCCTTAGGATTCTTTAAGATGTACCTGTCCTTTCACCCCAAACATGTAGAAAAGCATGGTAAAAGGTTAAATTGCTTTTGGGTCCTATAACATCCTATTATGTCCAGAAACTGTACTGATTTTATGCTCTGTAAATTGCCATCTACCTTTTTCAATTATCAGTAATTCCTCATCTGTATTCTTCCAGCACAATAGGGGCTGAAACTGCTTGTCCTTCACTTTTCAGCATTTATTGCGTCCAATGGTTTTGCTGGACTTGAATTTAAATCCCGCCTCTGTTCTGCATGTATGAGCTTTGCTAGACAGGAGAACAGGGACCCGCCCCCTGCTTCCCGTAGAGCGGAACAGGGACCCGCCCCCTGCTTCCCGTAGAGCAGGGCCAAGCACCTGCCCCCCGCTTTCCGTTGAGGGGCAGGGACCCACTTCCGCTTTCCGTTGAGAGAGGCAGGGACCCGCCTCAGCTTTCCGTTGAGAGGGGCAGGGACCCGCCCCCACTTTCCGATTTGATGCACCCGGGACCCACCCCTGCTTGTTTTAATCTGTCTCCACGTATCTGCTGCTGGAAACTGATTACATAGTGGACAGCATGTTATACAGAAGGGAACCGCCACGTGGCTGGCACTTTGGAGGGATTTTTGGGGTATACCCAGACCTGTTTGATTTGATCGAGTGCAGGACCCTCCTCTATAGAAGGGATTTGCTTAGATGAAACCATTCTGTCTGATCTGATGAGATCCTTGGTCCTACGACCCAGCGTTGCATTTAGCGCACGTGTCCCATCTTTGTTCTGCAGTTCATAGTGGTTCATTATATCAGATGGGCTACTCAGATGCCCAAAGGGCACTTTAAAGGGAAGCTCCATTTAGTAGGTGTAACAGGTGCGGGATCATTAGCCGTGGCCCCCTACAATTCCTGAATGATAGGATTGTGCTGGGTGGAGATGCTGGTGTCTGTTCCCCCCCAGTTATACAGCTTTGAACATGGAATCCTATAGTATGTGTCACTTTTATACGAGGCTGTAGACTGCATTACTCATAAAATAGAAAACTATGCAAAATAATGTCGTCCATGTCATACCGAATCATCGTAGCCAAGAAGCGTTGACATCCGTGGCAACCAATCAGGTTCCTTCGTTGTCCAGGCAAATGCATAAGAGCAGGGCTCTGATTGGTTGCGGAGGATGATGATGTTTTTTTGTGTTTGCGTCTTTGTATCATTTTATTTATTCTGAAGCCATGTGAACGCCGGAGACGTGATCTCAGCAGCACATCTGTGACTACGCCAGGACTGCATGTACATGGCATCCATACTGGAAACTTGGGTCTCATGGTCCCCGTTCCCCACCTTTCTCCCTATACTTTGCATGCATCTGTCTCCCATCCCCTCCTCTCCTTGCCTGCTGTTGTGGCTACGGGGGTTCCCTGTGGCTCGGGGGTTTCCCTGTTCCATTTGTGGCTCTGTGGGTTGCCCTGTTCCATTCGTGGCTCGGGGGGCTTGCCCTGTTCCATTCGTGACTCGGGGGGTTGCCTTGTTCCATTCGTGGCTCAGGGGGGTTGCCCTGTTCCATTCGTGGCTCGGGGGGTTGCCCTGTTCCATTCGTGGCTCGGGGGGTTGCCTTGTTCCATTCGTGGCTCGGGGGGTTGCCCTGTTCCATTCGTGACTCTGTGGGTTGCCCTGTTCCATTCGTGGCTCTGTGGGTTGCCCTGTTCCATTCGTGGCTCTGTGGGTTGCCCTGTTCCTTTCGTGGCTCTGTGGGTTGCCCTGTTCCATTCGTGGCTCGGGGGGTTGCCTTGTTCCATTCGTGGCTCGGGGGGGTTGCCCTGTTCCATTCGTGACTCTGTGGGTTGCCCTGTTCCATTTGTGGCTCGGGGGGTTGCCCTGTTCCATTCGTGGCTCGGGGGGTTGCCCTGTTCCATTCGTGGCTCGGGGGGTTGCCTTGTTCCATTCGTGGCTCGGGGGGGTTGCCTTGTTCCATTCGTGGCTCGGGGGGGTTGCCTTGTTCCATTCGTGGCTCGGGGGGGTTGCCCTGTTCCATTCGTGGCTCGGGGGGTTGCCTTGTTCCATTCGTGGCTCGGGGGGGTTGCCTTGTTCCATTCGTGGCTCGGGGGGGTTACCTTGTTCCATTCGTGGCTCGGGGGGTTGCCTTGTTCCATTCGTGGCTCGGGGGGGTTGCCTTGTTCCATTCGTGGCTCGGGGGGTTGCCTTGTTCCATTCGTGGCTCGGGGGGGTTACCTTGTTCCATTCGTGGCTCGGGGGGTTGCCCTGTTCCATTCGTGGCTCTGTGGGTTGCCCTGTTCCATTTGTGGCTCGGGGGGTTGCCCTGTTCCATTCGTGGCTCGGGGGGTTGCCCTGTTCCATTCGTGGCTCGGGGGGGGGTTTCCCTGTGCCGTTAGCTGGTGCATTTGAGCTTGGGCCCCAGAGTAAGGGACCCATTGATTTGTGTCATCATCTCTCCCTTCCTGCAGATGTTTTGCTACTGTTTGGATGATGGGTGTATTTTCTACTTTGTAAAGTAGTGACTATAGCTGACTATTCCCTCCTACTTTTGTCAAGGTGCCTTCCTGGCAAAGCCAACTGATATGGCCGCTATTACATCACATATGGTAGTTCCCACCTTGTTTTCCACGCCTGGTTGTATTCCCCCACAGTCTAGAAAAGGAAAGCTGAATGTTGGGTCCTTGGCGGCCATATTGGCCATAAGCAGCTTTTCCAGGATGTAGATTTATCTTAGAAATGCCTGAAATTTGATGTTTTAAATTTGCAGTTCTTATTTATTTTTAGGGCTTAAGTGCACAAGGGGTTAATGTCATGTTGGATATATTAACCAGGGAAATAATGTATATAATATATTTGGGGGGGACCAATATTCATTTAGGAAATGCAGTGACCACACAAGGGTTAAACTGACTCCTGGTTTGGTGACTGATATATTGTCATTGTCCCCAACCTGTGGCTATACAACTGTGACAAAACTACAACTCCCAGCATGCCCTGATGGCCAACAGCTAAATGGCCCCATGTTGGGGATCATGGTCCTGTGTACACTGCCAGTCACCAGCTCGCACTCTGCTCCATATCCATGTATTGTATGTAACATATCAGAAAATGTCTATATAACCAGGTGGGTCCAGGTATACGGATCTCTATGGACTATACACCTAAGGGCTGACAACCACTATGGCTGACATTGCAGTCCCAACAGAGGTTGTCATGCAGTCCAGAAGTAGGGGATGTGACTACACACGTATACCATTCAGGACCCTCGGAAAGTTGGTGGTAACAAATCACAGAAGCTTAAATATGGCACCCATCATCATAATAACCCCTGGATACTACACAATCAGATGCTGTAAATGCCCCCCCATTGTAGTCTGTCCACACAAATTGTGTTGCATACACTGTATGACAAAAGATTTTTAATGTGCAATAAAAAAATATACCAATTAGTGTTAGTTTTTTCAGTTTTAATTTATTTTTTTGTTATTTTTCTATCTCTAAAGTTTGTTCTGCAGTATTATTATTCCTTTACTACTCACAGTGGCCACTAGGGGCTGTCATAGGCCTGTGCTGAGGTGGAAACTGCAGAATATTCATTGGACGTTGCGTTTCTTAACTTTTATATATGCAAGTCATCTAAATTTACTTTTTATTTCATCCTAAGTAAAATCTGAAGACCCTCGTTAAAGGAGTTTCCAATAAAACCTAAACTCGATGGATCTGCAATTGGGCTCCATTAAAGTGAATGGGACTGATCTGCAATACCCACTATGGACAAAAGTGGCACTGTTTCTAGAGCATAAAAACTTTTTATCCAATCTCGTAAAACTCTATTAACCAAGGGCTAATGTCTGCATGTTGTGGGGAGCGGCGGTCATGGCTGGCCTGGCCGGGTAATCATACTCTGCAGTTGCTGAATTGAGGGAAGGGGCAGGCTTTTAAATTTGTCATTTAAGGGTTCACATCATTTTTGGTATTTACCTGTCATTCAATGACTGTGTATAGCAACTACTTCATTGATGGAACCAAAACTTGTCTTGTCTGATCAGTGGGGGCTCATGGGAACCCCAATAATCAGTTTCATCACAGCTTCTATTGACATGTCTTAAAGAGGTTATTAGTTAATTGTTGGAAAAACCCCACCTACCACACTAGTGAGCATGCGCATTCCTTGTCGCGCATGCGCACCGCTGCTACATCATACATTCATACTGGTTTTGGGACCCCATTCCTGAGACTGATGGGGGTCCCAGCAGTCAGATTGCGAGTGATAAAACATCACCATCCATTGGTGACATTATTTGTGGGATAATCCCCCCTGTAAGAATCAAATGTTCCACCTCTTTAAACAAAGCTGCTAGGTCTGCGTCTTCACCGGTCGGCTGCCCTGGGGGTCCTGTTAGAGATTCACAGCTGCCGCCATCCCCATAGTAGTCAATGGTCATCCGCCGAGCTGCTTTTTATGTAACCACCATTGATTTCAATGAAGAGGACCATCCAGCCATCTCTTGTCGGCTGTGAAATGGCGAACAGGGGGTCACGGGACCACTGTTCTGATACCTTATGGGCAATGGGAATACCACTTATAGGTGTTTATGGCTTATTTAGAGTCGGGGGTGCACTGCTTTCTTAATCTGATGCTCAGAACACATTTTGAGGGGGGGGGACCTGTCTTTAGCCAGCCAAATGGCCTCCAGCCCCAGTGAGGGCCCAGGGGAGGGAGAGGTGGGATAAAGCCTTGGTTGCTGCTTTAGTGTCACTTTCAGTCTTTTTGGAAGGTTAAATGGCTGTTTAGAGCGGAGCATTGAAGGCCGAGCAGGGGGTACATTGTGAAGGGCTTCTCCTGCATTGTTGTGGCCTTTTCAATGGTTCCCTGAATAAGAATGCCTTGGGCCCCCACTTTTTCCTCCTCCCTCAGCCGGAACACAAGTGCCCGGTATGGGGGAGGCCTGGAGTTTCCTGCAGGTTGTGATGGTATTCACAGCCTCCATCGCTTCAGCTCACTCTTTCTTTCTTTTCTGCAGTTTAACCCGGGCAGAGAGACTCACTGATCTCTGCTTGACACCCAATTACCACATGAATACACTGGAGTGGCTGAAAAAGGCCTCTCACTTTTGCTGACCCCCTCACTCCTTATGCTGAGAGGCTGCGGATCAAACAAAGCTTCTGTGGGCAGGCCTCCATTGTCACCGGGCCGAGGGGTCCTCCTCTATTCCAGCACCCCATTGTCTGCCGTTTTATTAAATGCTTTCACTGCACAGGATGCAAACAGCTGTTCCAGGACGGCCCTGCGCTTTATGCAGAATAAGCGGGCGCCTTTTTTTTTTTTTTTTGCCCCATTTCCCTTATGGCCACATGCCACAAAATCTCACTTATTGCCTACCAACTCCTGGCACTGTTCTATACAGCGCTGTGCATACAACAAAAAAAAAGGGAAAAAATGGATTAGTTGGTGCCGTATCACTTAGGGATGTTTTGTATTTTTTACTGTTTCCATGTAGTGTTTCAGGCAGGTGCCTAGAATGGAAAACTCATCCGTGTAGGCCGGCACGAGACTTTCCTTCCAGAAAATGGTGTGGCATAAAGTATGCTCGTGTGTCGCCTATTTCTATCCAATAATTACAGCTATGACCAATATGGCTGCCAAAGGCAATCTAACTCCAGAACTGGAAACCCACTAATAGACTGGTTTGCTGGTCAGAAGTGCAAGAGAGCGGAGTAACGACTCATTGAGGAGCGTTTTATTTTGGTGGCTATATTGGTTGACTGTTGGGACTATTGTGCTCGTGTGTGATCACCGCTCTATTCACCCCTATAGGAGCACTAGTGCATGTGATCACCGCTCTATTCACTCCTATAGGAGCACTAGTGCGCATGTGTGATCACCGCTCTATTAACTCCTATAGGAGCACTAGTGCACGTGTGTGATCACCGCTCTATTCACTCCTATAGGAGCACTAGTGCGCATGTGTGACACCAATCTATTCACTCCTATAGGAGCACTAGTGCGCTGTGTGATCACCAATCTATTCACTCCTATAGGAGCACTAGTGCAGTGTGTGACCCCCAATCTATTCACTCCTATAGGAGCACTAGTGCACGATGTGTGACACCAATCTATTCACTCCTATAGGAGCACTAGTGCGCATGTGTGATCACCAATCTATTCACTCCTATAGGAGCACTAGTGCGCATGTGTGATCACCAATCTATTCACTCCTATAGGAGCACTAGTGCACTGTGTGACACCAATCTATTCACTCCTATAGGAGCACTAGTGCGCATGTGTGATCACCAATCTATTCACTCCTATAGGAGCACTAGTGCCATGTGTGATCACCAATCTATTCACTCCTATAGGAGCACTAGTGCCCATGTGTGAACACCGCTCTATTCACTCCTATAGGAGCACTAGTGCACGTGTGTGACCACCAATCTATTCACTCCTATAGGAGCACTAGTGCCCATCTGTGAACACCGCTCTATTCACTCCTATAGGAGCACTAGTGTGACATGTATGATCACCGCTCTATTCACCCTATAGGAGCACTAGTGCATGTGACCTCCGCTCTATTCACTCCTATAGGAGCACTAGTGCATGTGTGATCACCAATCTATTCACTCCTATAGGAGCACTAGTGCGCATGTGTGATCACCGCTCTATTCACTCCTATAGGAGCACTAGTGCCATGTGTGATCACCGCTCTATTCACTCCTATAGGAGCACTAGTGCCAGTGTGACCACCATCTATTCACTCCTATAGGAGCACTAGTGCGCATGTGTGATCACCGTCTATTCACCCCTATAGGAGCACTAGTGCCATGTGTGATCACCGCTCTATTCACTCCTATAGGAGCACTAGTGCGATGTGTGATCACCATCTATTCACTCCTATAGGAGCACTAGTGCGCATGTGTGATCACGCTCTATTCACTCCTATAGGAGCACTAGTGCCATGTGTGATCACCGATCTATTCACTCCTATAGGAGCACTAGTGCCATGTGTGATCACCGCTCTATTCACTCCTATAGGAGCACTAGTGCCATGTGTGATCACCGCTCTATTCACTCCTATAGGAGCACTAGTGCACGTGTGTGATCACCGCTCTATTCACTCCTATAGGAGCACTAGTGCCATGTGTGATCACCGCTCTATTCACTCCTATAGGAGCACTAGTGCGCATGTGTGATCACCGCTCTATTCACTCTATAGGAGCACTAGTGCCATGTGTGATCACCGCTCTATTCACTCCTATAGGAGCACTAGTGCCATGTGTGATCACCGCTCTATTCACTCCTATAGGAGCACTAGTGCCTTGTGACACCGCTCTATTCACTCCTATAGGAGCACTAGTGCACATGTGTGATCACCGCTCTATTCACTCCTATAGGAGCACTAGTGCCGATGTGTGATCACCGCTCTATTCACTCCTATAGGAGCACTAGTGCGCATGTGTGATCACCGCTCTATTCACTCCTATAGGAGCACTAGTGCGCATGTGTGATCACCGCTCTATTCACTCCTATAGGAGCACTAGTGCGCATGTGTGATCACCGCTCTATTCACTCCTATAGGAGCACTAGTGCACATGTGTGATCACCGCTCTATTCACCCTATAGGAGCCTAGTGCATGTGTGACACCGCTCTATTCACTCCTATAGGAGCACTAGTGCCATGTGTGATCACCGCTCTATTCACTCCTATAGGAGCACTAGTGCGCATGTGTGATCACCGCTCTATTCACTCCTATAGGAGCACTAGTGCCATGTGTGATCACGCTCTATTCACTCCTATAGGAGCACTAGTGCCATGTGTGATCACCGCTCTATTCACTCCTATAGGAGCACTAGTGCCATGTGTGATCACCGCTCTATTCACTCCTATAGGAGCACTAGTGCCATGTGTGATCACCGCTCTATTCACTCCTATAGGAGCACTAGTGCCGTGTGTGAACCTTCACCAGACTTCTCTATTCACTCCTATAGGAGCACTAGTGCGCATGTGTGATCACCGCTCTTCACTCCATATAGGAGCACTAGTGCGCATGTGTGATCACGCTCTATTCACTCTATAGGAGCACTAGTGCGATGTGTGATCACCGCTCTTTACCCTATAGGAGCACTAGTGCCATGTGTGATCACCGCTCTATTCACTCCTATAGGAGCACTAGTGACATGTGTGATCACCGCTCTATTCACTCCTATAGGAGCCTAGTGCATGTGTGATCACCGCTCTATTCACTCCTATAGGAGCACTAGTGCCATGTGTGATCACGCTCTATTCACTCCTATAGGAGCACTAGTGCCGATGTGTGATCACCGCTCTATTCACTCCTATAGGAGCACTAGTGCGCATGTGTGATCACCGCTCTATTCACTCCTATAGGAGCACTAGTGCCATGTGTGATCACCGCTCTATTCACTCCTATAGGAGCACTAGTGCATGTGTGATCACCGTCTATTCACTCCTATAGGAGCACTAGTGGCATGTTGTGATCACCATCTATTCACTCCTATAGGAGCCTAGTGCGCATGTGTGATCACGCTCTATTCACTCATATAGGAGCACTAGTGCCATGTGTGATCACCGCTCTATTCACTCCTATAGGAGGCTAGTGCCATGTGTGACACGCTCTATTCACTCCTATAGGAGCACTAGTGCGCATGTGTGATCACCGCTCTATTCACTCCTATAGGAGCACTAGTGCCATGTGTGATCACCGCTCTATTCACTCCTATAGGAGCACTAGTGCAGTGTGTGATCACCGCTCTATTCACTCCTATAGGAGCACTAGTGCCATGTGTGATCACCGCTCTTTCACTCCTATAGGAGCACTAGTGCACATGTGTGATCACCGCTCTATTCACTCCTATAGGAGCACTAGTGCCATGTTGATCACCGCTCTATTCACTCCTATAGGAGCACTAGTGCGCATTGTGATCACGCTCTATTCACTCCTATAGGAGCACTAGTGCACATGTGTGACACCGCTCTATTCACTCCTATAGGAGCCTAGTGCCATGTGTGATCACCGCTCTATTCACTCCTATAGGAGCACTAGTGCCATGTGTGATCACCGCTCTATTCACTCCTATAGGAGCACTAGTGCATGTGTGATCACCGCTCTATTCACTCTATAGGAGCACTAGTGGCATGTGTGATCACCGCTCTATTCACCCTATAGGAGCCTAGTGCCATGTGTGATCACCGCTCTTTCACCTATAGGACACTAGTGCACATGTGTGATCACCGCTCTATTCACTCCTATAGGAGCCTAGTGCGCATGTGTATCACCGCTCTATTCACTCCTATAGGAGCACTAGTGCGCATGTGTGATCACCGCTCTATTCACTCCTATAGGAGCACTAGTGCGCATGTGTGACTCTCCGCCTATTTCACTCCTATAGGAGCACTAGTGCGCATGTGTGATCACCGCTCTATTCACTCCTATGGAGCACTAGTGCCATGTGTGATCACCGCTCTATTCACTCCTATAGGAGCACTAGTGCCATGTGTGATCACCGCTCTATTCACTCCTATAGGAGCACTAGTGCGCATGTGTGATCACCGCTCTATTCACCTATAGGAGCACTAGTGCGCATGTGTGATCACCGCTCTATTCACTCCTATAGGAGCACTAGTGGCATGTGTGATCACCGCTCTTTCACTCTATAGGAGCACTAGTGCGCATGTGTGATCACCGCTCTATTCACCCTATAGGAGCACTAGTGCCATGTGTGATCACCGCTCTATTCACTCCTATAGGAGCACTAGTGTGTATCACGCTTATACTTGGGCATAGTGGTGTTGTACGTTCACCCTATGGAGCATAGGCCTGTGTACCCGCTCTCACCTATAGCCAGTGCATGGTGACGTCTTCACCTGGTGCCTGTGATCACGCTTTACTATAGGAGCCTGTGCATGTGTGACACCGCTATTCCATAGGACATAGTGGCATGTGGCCCTTCACCCTATAGGGCTAGTGCATGTACACGCTTATTCATCTATGGGCATAGTGCATGGTGACACGCTCTTTCACCTATGGAGCATATGCATGTGTGATCACCGCTCTATTCACTCTATAGGAGCACTAGTGCATGGTGTCACCGCTCTATTCACTCCTATAGGAGCACTAGTGCAGTGGACACCTCTTCACCTTAGGAGCACTAGGCGATGTGTGATCACGTCTTCACTCTATAGGGCCTGGATGTGTGTCACGTCTTCACCTATAGGAGCCTAGTGGCATGTGTGATCACGCTCTTTACCTATAGGAGCCTAGTGCCTGTGTGACACCGCTTTTACCTTGGAGCCTAGTGCCATGTGTGACCGTTATTCACTCCTTGGAGCACTAGTGCCATGTGTGATCCGCTCTATTCAGTCTATAGGAGCACTAGTGCCTGTGTGATCACCGTCTATTCACCCTATGGAGGCTAGTGCCATGTGTGATCCGCTTATTCACTCCTATAGGAGCGTAGTGACATGTTAAGCTTATTCATCTATAGGAGCCTAGTGCCATGTGTGATCACCGCTTTTCACCCTTAGGAGACTAGTGCCATTGTGTCACCGCTCTATTACCTATAGGAGCATAGTGCGCATTGTGATCACGCTCTATTCACTCCAATAGGAGCACTAGTGCATGTGTGATCACTGCTTATTCACCTATAGGAGCATATGCAGTGTGACACATCTATTCACTCTATAGGAGCACTAGTGCGCATGTGTGACACGCTTTCACTCATGGAGCACTAGTGGATGTGTGATCACGCTTATTCCCTATAGGAGCACTAGTGCATGTGTACACTCTATTCACTCTTAGGAGCATAGGCGCATGTGTGATCCGCTCTATTCACCCTATAGGAGCACTAGTGCGTGTGTGATCACCGCTTTTCACTCTATAGGAGCACTAGTGCGCATGTGTGATCACCGCTCTTTCACTCTATAGGAGCACTAGTGCCTGTGTGATCACCGCTCTATTCACTCCTATAGGAGCACTAGTGCATGTTGATCACCGCTTATTCACCTATAGGAGCCTAGTGCCATATGTGATCACGCTTATTCACCTATAGGAGCATAGTGCTGTGTGATCCCGCTCTATTCACTCATAGGAGCATAGTGCGCTGTGTGATCACCTCTATTCACCCCTATAGGAGCACTAGTGCATGTGTGACCTCCGCTCTATTCACTCCTATAGGAGCACTAGTGCGCATGTGTGATCACCGCTCTATTCACCCCTATAGGAGCACTAGTGCATGTGTGACCTCCGCTCTATTCACTCCTATAGGAGCACTAGTGCCCATGTGTGATCACCGCTCTATTCACTCCTATAGGAGCACTAGTGCGCATGTGTGACCTCCGCTCTATTCACTCCTATAGGAGCACTAGTGCGCATGTGTGATCACCGCTCTATTCACTCCTATAGGAGCACTAGTGCGCATGTGTGACCTCCGCTCTATTCACTCCTATAGGAGCACTAGTGCGCATGTGTGATCACCGCTCTATTCACTCCTATAGGAGCACT
This sequence comes from Oophaga sylvatica, assembly GCA_033576555.1. Classification (NCBI taxonomy): domain Eukaryota; kingdom Metazoa; phylum Chordata; class Amphibia; order Anura; family Dendrobatidae; genus Oophaga; species Oophaga sylvatica. The sequence goes on from JARQOD010000008.1 coordinate 129,307,534, forward strand.
AGTGCGCATGTGTGATCACTGCTCTATTCACTCCTATAGGAGCACTAGTGCGCATGTGTGACCTCCGCTCTATTCACTCCTATAGGAGCACTAGTGCGCATGTGTGACCTCCGCTCTATTCACTCCTATAGGAGCACTAGTGCGCATGTGTGATCACCGCTCTATTCACTCCTATAGGAGCACTAGTGCGCATGTGTGATCACTGCTCTATTCACTCCTATAGGAGCACTAGTGCGCATGTGTGACCTCCGCTCTATTCACTCCTATAGGAGCACTAGTGCGCATGTGTGACCTCCGCTCTATTCACTCCTATAGGAGCACTAGTGCATGTGACCTCCGCTCTATTCACCCCTATAGGAGCACAAGGGTGCTTATATGACCACTGCCCAGAAAACGATGAACGGAGCTGTGATCAGTAGGGTCCCAGCAGTGCGTCCCCCACTATTTATCACTTGCCCTGTAGATGGTGATAAGCATTGGTAGGAGAATCCCTATAGTTAATTTGCCCATGCCCTTTAAAGCTGCGCTCCATCCCGATTGCGATGGCACTAAAATCTATTAATTGGTATTAATTAGAGCTCTACCTCTAATATAGGAAGGGGGGGACAAATACTTCTGGGACGACCACATTCTATATTTTCCATTATGCTCCATTTCCAGAAGCCTAGAGTGCACAGGAGCTAGCTGTCCTGCAGGGTCCCTAGTCGTCACACTGAGCAGCAGGTGCAGGGGGCAGCACTGGGGGTCATTCCTCAGCACCCTAATGATGGTATTGTCTCAGGGAAGGGATCAGCAAGTCTGTTGTAATGCAAAGTGCAGTTATTGTCCAGCATTCCTCTCATTCCTGCCCCATCCCTAGGCTCACAGGTCTCCTCAGTGCTTACTGAAAGGCATTATCTTGACCCCATTGCTCTTTTGCTTTCTTTTCACTATTTCCTTTTGGCAATTTTCTCTGAATCAGGAATCCCTTATCCCAAGGCTTATGGGTTGTGTTTTTTTATTTTTTCTACTGGAAACAGCGCCTCTCTTACCCACAGGCTGCAAGTGGTATTGCAGCTTGGCTCCATTTACTTAAATGAGACCACGTTTACATGAGAGTCCCAGTCTCTTTACTTTCCTCCTCGCCTTCCAAGAACTGTAACTTTTGTTTTTTTTGCAGTTTTCGGTATAAGCTCTAGTTTTTATTGACAATGTTTTGGGATCCATATGACTTTATGATCTTTTATTCCATTTTTTTGTTGGGGGATGGTGGGGGTGGTGACCAAAACCGGCAATTCTACCATTTTTTTTTTTCAGTTTTGGAATATTCAGATCTATTTTTTGGCATGGGAAAGACTTTGGGGGCTTTCAGCAGGTCTTTATACCACCCCATGGCAACCCATCGGTGACTCGCTGTGATGGCGAAACATCAGTGCTTAAACGGCAGCGATCAGAGTTAGGCCATATTGGTAAGAGGCCTCTGGCGGCTGCCCAGTGTGGAGCGGGGGCACTCGTTGGGTGGCAGGGCTGCCCTGGGTGGAGCGGAGGCACTCGTTGGGTGGCAGGGCTGCCCAGTGTGGAGCGGGGGCACTCGTTGGGTGGCAGGGCTGCCCAGTGTGGAACGGAGGCACTCGTTGGGTGGCAGGGCTGCCCAGTGTGGAGCGGAGGCACTCGTTGGGTGGCAGGGCTGCCCAGTGTGGAGCGGGGGCACTCGTTGGGTGGCAGGGCTGCCCAGTGTGGAGCGGGGGCACTCGTTGGGTGGCAGGGCTGCCCAGTGTGGAGCGGGGGCACTCGTTGGGTGGCAGGGCTGCCCAGTGTGGAGCGGGGGCACTCGTTGGGTGGCAGGGCTGCCCTGTGTGGAGCGGAGGCACTCGTTGGGTGGCAGGGCTGCCCTGTGTGGAGCGGGGGCACTCGTTGGGTGGCAGGGCTGCCCTGTGTGGAGCGGAGGCACTCGTTGGGTGGCAGGGCTGCCCTGTGTGGAGCGGAGGCACTCGTTGGGTGGCAGGGCTGCCCAGTGTAGAGCGGGGGCGCTCGCTGGGTGGCAGGACTGCCCTGTGTGGAGCGGAGGCACTCGTTGGGTGGCAGGGCTGCCCTGTGTGGAGCGGAGGCACTCGTTGGGTGGCAGGGCATACCAGTGTGGAGTGGGAGCACTCGGGTGGCAGTGCATCCCAGTGTGGAGCGGGGCACTCGTCGGGTGGAAGGGCTGGCCGGGGTGGAGCGGGGTAGCTCGTTGGGTGGAAGGGCTGCCCAGTGTGGAGCGGGGCCGCACGCATTGGGTGGAAGGGCATCCCAGTGTGGAGCGGGGGAGCTCGTTGGGTGGCAGGGCTGCCCAGTGTGGAGCAAGGGCGCTCGTCGGGTGGAAGGGCTGGAGCCGGGGCGCTCGCTGGGTGGAAGGACTGCCCAGTGTGGAGTGGGGGCGCTCGCTGGGTGGAAGGACTGCCCAGTGTGGAGTGGGGCGCTCGTCGGGTGGAAGGGCTAGCCTGGGTGGAGCGGGGGCACTCGCTGGGTGGAAGGGCTGCCCAGTGTGGAGCGGGGGTGCTCGCCGGGTGGAAGGGCTGGCCAGGATTAGATATGGCTGATGTCTTCTAGGAACAGTGTTTGGTGCTGCAGTGAATGAGGCTGAGCTGCATTACCAGGCACGGCCTGTGGCCACAGGTGGCGATAAAGCCACGGTTTTTCGTTTCGCACAACCCTTGTGGGTGTTACCCAGGAAAAGCAGGTTCACCTAGCAGGAGTCTGAGAAAGTTGGGTGCGCCTGTGCCTTTAAGAGCGATGCTATAGGCCACTTTGTCTCATGGCTTTCTCCGCTAACAACTGAAGCAACAATCAAAAACTGTAAACAATTTGAGCTTGTGGAGAAAACAATAAGTGAAGAAAAGGAATAATCAGGGAGCGTGAGACATGAGAGCAGCCGCACAGGCCATGAAGAATGCACGGAGAAAGGTGAGCGAGCGATGAATAACTCATAAGGAGCGGCGCCCGAGCCTCCCTCCACAACGGCTTCCCGTCACCATGACAACCGCCGGGGTGCGAGCACTTCCGGTGCGCTGGCCGGGGACTTCCGGCGTTGAGAGCAAGATGGCGGCGCCCATGTGTGTGCAGCTGGAGTTCGGGTAAGTGATGGAATCGGCCGATTATTCGGTAAATGTGTGACGTGGCGGGTCCCGCTGCCCCCTGTGTCCGCCATACACTGCAGCGGCCCTCTGTGTGACGTATGTATAGTAATGCAAACGATACACGGCCGCTGTCTCCATTCTGGCCATCCCTGACCTAAATATGCAACCCTCCTTCCTGACGCCATGCTTGGTCTAAGGAACAGGTTAAGGGGACACGGCTGCACCCATCTGAATCCGCGGGGGCTCCAGTGACTTAGATGTTGGAAACCCCCTTTATGAAGAAGTTTTGTACCAATATAAAAACTAAGATTAAAATCCCCACTATCCATCTGTTACAGGGGTGTCCAGACTCTCCGCCCTGCAGCCGTGTGAAGCATGAGGTTCACTGTCAGGATTCCCCAGTACTGCCCGTGCGAGCTGGCGGACACATACTGACTAGACTTGACCGGCCTCTGGATAGACATGCATTGACAGAAGCAGGATACATCTCCGCGCCCCGTCATACATGCGCTCACATGACCGCTCACTCACACACGTAATACCGCAGAAGCCTGACAGTGTGCACCACGCACGTGGTCACATAGTGACTGCAGATTTCGTATCAAGCCTGGACAAACCCCTTTAAGGGGTAACTAAACTTTTAAAGAGTTTTTTTTTGTGTGTAGGGTCTGGGGCTTGAGACCCCCACGGCCTGCGATCAGTGCGATAATGGAGGCTAAGGACCCAGACCCCCACAATTTGAGGGGCTCCAACTTATAGAAGTCTTGCTAGGCTGGCCATACACGATGAGAAGTCAGCAACAAACAAGAAGATCAGATGTTGAGAACAGGTTGAATTGTTTTATACCCTGACATCCTGTTGGGGAAAATCAAGAGACAACTAAATGGTGGGGGTGCCTGATGTCGGACCACCACTGACCTGAAATTGATGGCCTTCTTTAGTGGGAGCTGGCTGTCGGGTCATTTTCTCAATTAGGCCACACTCAGTATTTGTAGCCAAAACCAGGAGTGGGTGATAAATACAGAAGTGGTGACGTGTTTCTATTACACTTTTCCTCTGATTGTTCCACTCCTGGTTTTGACTTATAAATACTGATGTAAAATACTGATCAAATACTGATTGTGTGAACATGGCCTTAGAGTTATTCCAGCTGATTTACAGATGTTCAGTTATTTATTTACTAGGCTAATAACGAACCTTCCCTCTGTGCCCGCAGGGCAATAATTATCCATGTTTATACATGCATAAATCCCATATTCAAAGAACTACATCCTCTCTGCCCATAAGGTGTGGTCTGACCTTCATCATGTTAGTGAATTCTGAGTTAAAGGGAACCAGTCAGCACATTTTTAATGTATTGAAATGGCTTGTTTCCTAATAAAATGTATATATATATTTTTTGCCAGTCTTGAAAAATCTAGTGTTGAAGCCATATGCTAATCATGCTGAAAGTACACTGGGGGTGTGTCAGTGCACTTTAAATGACCAATACTGGTGCAAGAACACACCCCAATTGCACTTCCAGCCTCATTTTCATATGGCTTCTGCACTCGATTTCTCATGTCTGGCAGGTTGGATCGCTGAAAAAAAAAGTATCTAGCTCCTAGACAGCCATACCACTAATACCACTTTAATAGAGAGGTCTCTCTGTTCAGCGTCCTCATCTCTTATAGAGTTTACAAAGGACGCCTCTCGCTCTGGAGGAGCTCTCCGGTCCTGCATTACGTATGAATGGGCACTGTGTAATGCTTGTAGGGGAGACATTTATGGTGTATCCACAGACTTTGCCATAAATAACATTTGTGAGTCTCATTGTTGGGAAGCAAAGGAAATTGTCCAGCATGCAATTTTCAAAGCTCTTATAGAAATGAATGGAGAGAGCTGTGCATAAGAAGCCACCTCTCTTTCTGATGTGCACAGGTCACTTGAGTGATTCCCCCATGTATCAGACATGGTGTAGCCTATCAGTGTGCCATAAATGTCCTAAATGGGACAACCCCTTTTATTTCCACTGTTGTGATGATGCTGCTGCAAGTAAAATTCTCCTGGGCTTCCCACAGACTACAACAGATCTCAGGGAAACCCTTCTAAGGGCTCTTCCAGATGTCTGTGATAATTGGTCCAATGTCGGATGGCAATGCATGAACCGTCCGCACATCTCCTGACCCGAGCATGACCGCTTCACAACTTCATAGAAATATATGAAGCTTTCACGCTCTTCAGGAGGTGTGCAGCCAGTCGGTGCATTGCTATCCAATATTAGACCGATTGTCATGGACATCTGTAAGAGTTCTAACAAGTAGGTACTGTTATAAGGATAAACCTCTTTAACAGCGCCGATTACATTCATATAAGCACTGTTCTCTGGAAAATTTAAAAGGGTTGTGCACCTTTTGGGGTTTTATTTTTAATGCCATTTTGGTGGGCTGAAAATCATTTTTGCAATTAGGTTTCATACAAAAAATTTGACCATATAGTTTTTAATCGTCTGTGTTGCATTGTCTATTCATGGCTGCAAAATACATTTTGTGCTATTGGTTCTCATGAAATATTCTGCACCGTTTTTCTTTCACAGGCTATTTTTCCCCTGCACATTCGACATTGATGTGGTCAGTGGTCATAAATCAGCTGAGGAGCTCAAAAGAAAAAAAGACAAAAGTTACAATCTCGCCGTCATTCAATTTGAATGAGCTTACTGATTGATTCCCAGTAAACTAATTTTTATACCCAAATACATGCATTTAAGAACCTGATCATATATATAGGTCAAACTTCAACCTGACAGATCTTGAACATGATAAAGGTTTTGGTGTTTTTGGCATGGATAGACATATTTTCTAAACCATTCAGTACCTTCCTGATCAACAACGGCAAAATGTTGCCTATCAGCCCTCTCCTTCTGTCCATTGAATTGCTCTGTCGTTTCCTCTCTTACATTGGAAATGCCTATGGAGTACGCTAAGGCTTCTCAAATGTAGTGAGTGGTTCGCCCGGGAACATGAGGGGCAGCGGTGTCACCGGATGAAGTTGGCGCATGTCTAACAATCTGTGAGGATGCAGATTTCATGATAGATATATAATTTTTCCAAATATTTAGCTTAATACATTGCGTCGCACTCCGCATGCATAAAATAGTACCGCCATGCCACTTTCTTCCTCCTCAAAACCAAACTTGTTTCACTTTTCATTTGTGCCCTAGAGAGCCTGACATAGAAATGCTAATCCTGGGCCCGTGTCCTGCGGGAGCCTGGGGGGAAGCCTTTGTCTGCGGCTGGCTCTGTTGTGTGACACCCCCTCCTCCTCCGTGCTCACCATGTCAGCATATCTCATGTTTTTATTATCTTATTTCAGAGGTGGCGCAGAGCTGCTGTTCCAGGGAATCAAACGGCATCACGTGACCCTGCCCACCCGACCCGATCCTTGTGAGTAACCACTGTGCGATTCACCATGATAATTGTTGGGGATTGTATATAAGGTGCTTTCATTTCAAACATCACCCACTCAGATGCCCAGTCCGGTGTTTTGGTTTTTTTTTAACATAGAGCATACACAATGTGGATCACAAGGCGGAGACGGGTAGGGTGGCATGTGACGAGTGATGTAAGCCAGCGCTCTGATGTCAGCCTCTCAATGAGAATGTTTAGTTGGAAGCCATGATGGAGGCTGCATAGAGGACCGTCCGGGAGAAAGCTGTCAGAAGCCGGGTGATCTCTCTCGCCCGCCTCTGTGGAATTTATTGTCAGGATGCTGCATAATGCGGGGGTGGACTCTGGTGTGAGCCATTTAAACTGATTAGGATGCAGTTCACATGGAAGCTGATGCCAGCTGTTCCTCTGGCCCCCCTCCTGCTAACTGACCGGCACTGTTTGCTCAGCGCTGAGCCCCCTGTGCGAAATTGCTTTTTCAAAAGGACCACTTTCTGGTTAATTAAACAAAGAGTCAACACATCTGTGAAGTTTTCTTGCCGCCCTATTATATTTCTATCGATCCCACCCAGGGATTCGGAGTCTTGTCTGACAACTTAGGTCTGGGGGCAAAACTGAACCGGCAGAGGCAAAAAAAAAAATTCTCCCAAATTATATATAATATATATATGTCACCATTACTGCTTACATATCCTTGAAATTCTTCCCCGTAGGCCTCAGTGGTCTCTTTCTGTTCCTGGTGCGATGATGACAACACGGGAAACTACTATGAATTGGAAATTTGCCTTGTGACACATGGTACAAGGTGACGGTAACCATACCTGACCTATCCATTATATTTAGGGGCTCGTTTTACTGACACAACTTTATTTTCCTGAGCAGCAGATAGATCACCATACCACTGAGTATATATGAAATTTGCTGTAATGACGGCCATTTAGGTTGTCATTCACCTTTCCCAGAAGAAGATATAGTGTACATTTTTTATTTTATTTTTTTTAAAAGGAAAAGTCCATTGTGTGACTGGATGGAGCTGTACTGTACTACGTCAGGGTAATAGCTTTGTGGTTACTTATTAGATGGAGGCAATGGCCCCTTCCCAGACTGGGAACAATGGGAGAAGCGCAGTGATGCTGGGCTCTCCATGGTAACCCATCTATACAATAGCATCCCCGGACCGGGAATGTGGGCGGGTGGGAACCATGCAGAACCCTGTGACCCTCCTAAGTCAGGCTGATAAACGATCCTTCCTATCCCTGTGCCTGACCCTGCAGTGACCAGCGCCGCTCTCCATCATACATACAGCTCTCCGCCCTCCCCGCAGCGGGCGTCATGTCCAATGCACCATATTGGGAAAGCTGGGGCGGGGGGGTGGATGGCAATTCTGCCGATGCACTGATCCATGACATATGAACCATGTGTGAGACTATATATTACACCTCAATAAATTGGTTTCTGCCAGCAGGTCACCTCCCCTCCCCCCCACATTAGATGCAATATTTCCAAGCCGACCTTTGTAATGGACCCCAACTCTCGTTTCCAGATGGGTCCTTGGGAATATTGTCGGTAATTTTAAGCAGAGGGCATCCTATTACAGTAAACCTCTGGGGGGGAAAGGAAATTGTAATTTATTTATCCTTAAAATTCTGGGGACTCAATGGTCTCTTCACTTTCTGTTTCTTTGTGTCCTGGTGTGATGATGTCACTGATGATGGCATTACATCAGTACAGACGTAACACTCCTTTGATCACCAGGTGTTACTCCATAAGCTTCTTTTGACTTGACTGATAACAGGGAACAATAGATTGCACTCATATAGGCAGCAAATGGAGATAACGCATAAAGCATCCTCATTCAAATGGAACATTGCAACCATAAGCATAGAGAGAAATGGTGCGATCATGTCCGAAAGTAAGGAGTTCACATGTACTTAATGGCGGCCTTACACATTAGGTGAAAGTTGCGGATTTCAGTCAATAGATGTGAGTTCTCCCCCAGTCCGCAATCCAGCCAGTCCTCAATGGCAGCCTGACCAGGGCAGTTTTCATATCTGAGTCCAGCATTCTTTGGCCTGGCATTGTGGGCTCCTCTTGTGCTTACTGGACCCCGCAACGTCATGTGGCAGGGTCTAGTAAGCTCAAGAGATGCCCAGGATGCCGGTTGCAGAAGCAAAGATTACTCTGGTTGCCATGGAGGATCAGATTGGATGTCGGGCAAATCTTTTTGCTCAACTCTACTGGTCGACTATCTAATGTAGATGAGTAGTAGAGAAAATGTTGGGGAAAAGAAAGGATCGGGCATGTTGGACTTCTAACATGCCCGATCCTTTGTTCCCATAGAAGGTAAGTTGATGCCACTATCTGCTATTGAAAACACTTGCCAAGCCTGCGTCTGTATGGGGGGCCAGGAGATTAGCCGTTAACCAGCATCTACTGTATATGGGCAACTTTTCGATGATTGAGGTTCCAGCACAAAGAAAGTGGAAGAGTGAAGGAAAAGCAAGTGTCATGGGAGAGAAAATGAGACTGTCACTGGGTAGGTGTTTGGGGAAGGACACAGAAAAAAAACCAAATCCCCCAAGTGGCAGGGAACATGTCACCAGGAGAGTTGTTGGGTGCTTAGACATCAACACCCCAAATCTGTTTTTTTTTTTTTCCTCTCTATCTTCTGGTTTACTCATCGCCTTTCAGTATGAGGCCTGTATTCACGCGGCAGTGTCTGCCATGTAACCGTCTTCTGTTTCCTGTCAGGGGACATCAGGCTCTTGCTCGTTTGGATAAAAGAGAATTTGCTGAAAGAACGCCCCGAGCTATTTATTCAGGGGGACACAGTGTGAGTATGACGGACAGCTCGCAGGCCGCACACACAAGCCTCATGTTCACCAAAATACACCTCTAAAGTGGGATTATCAACACCTGACCACAACACGTCTCATTCACAGGGGCACTGGAAGCTGAGATGTGGGGGCTGTGTGATGGGAGCTTTACACTGCACTCCAAGAATGTCTGATATTAAAGCTCCTCTGCCGTCTGAGGACCCCTGTCATGCCGCTCCCTGTAGTATGTAGAGGAATTTTAGGGTTAACCTGTTCTGGACCGTCCGTTTTTCATTTCTGCGCCTTGTTCCAAGAGCCGTAGCGTTTTTTCATTCTTCAGTTCACATCTTGTTTCTTCAAGTTGTAGTTTTGATTGATATCACTTTTCCGTACGATTTACTGGAAAACAGCAAAACTCAAGCTCGGTGAAACGGCGAAAAAGAAAACATGCAATTCCACCAATTTTTGGGGGGTTTCATTGTTACGACTTACATTATATTGTAAAAATTAGCTGATAACATTGTTCTGACAAATACGATTACGGCAGTACTAAACTTGTATGCATGACGTTTCGAGCGCCTTTTATTGATTTTCAAAAAACGTCACATTCTGGCTTTTCGAGTTGTTTTGGTCAATTTTCTATTTTCATAGATCAAACTTTTATGAACGTAACGATAATAAAATGCTTTTTTTAAAAAAAAAAATTGGAAAAAGGGGTGCCAGTGAATGTGCACGCCAGCACCTAGACTGTCTAAATGCCGCTGACAGTGATTGACAGCAGCATCTAAATGGTTAATCAGCAGTAATTTTGAATTGGTTTCAATTGCGGCTGTTTGAGCAATACTGCTAGCATCTGCCCAGTGTGGCGCAGGCTCAGCTGCTGCGCCTGCTCTGTACAAGTGCACTCTGATTGGGTATGTACCAGAATGTCAGGGTGCTCTAAGAGGTTGAAGAGTTTTATTTAGGTCTTATAACTGATGGCTTATTTCTAGCATGGGCCATAAATTTTTGATCGCTCTAAGTCCTGGATCCCCACAGCATAATGAGGGGGCTTAAGCATTTACATAGGCATAGTGGTACACCTGAGGGCAATAGTAAAACTTCCTCACGCCGCTGTTGTTATATGCTCTTCGATGTTTAGGCCTTACCCCCTCCACTAATTGATATTTTCAACACATTAAAATGCCCGGTCATTCACCATGTATTCACTGTGATTGTTTCCTTGCAGGCGGCCGGGTATCCTGGTTCTGGTTAATGATGCTGACTGGGAGCTGATGGTAAGGATGTAGCAGTGGTCTCCAGTAAAGCCACATTGGGTTCGGCACTCATTTGCTTCATTAAAGCAAATTACACATTTGTTGTAATGAATGCAGAATAAGTTGCCACGCTCCCGTGCGGCCTGGCAGCGGGCGGGACAGTACAAGCATCCCAGTCTGCTTTTCTCCCTCTGGGTTACAGTGTATGTCAAGGGCAGGAAGGCCACCCATTGACTTACATTGTGAGCGACATAAGAAGGACACACAATGAGGGGGGTTTCACTTCCCCGCCCCTGAAAACAAGCCCCATTAACAAAATGGTCGCTCCGTGGGTGGAGTGCCAACCTGTTTAATTAGTCCGCTTTATGAACTATGTGCCGAATAGGATGGAGACTAGTTTTATTAATCTGATTTTAGGTGACTTTTATTTTATAGCGGATTTTTTTCTTTTGTCTTTTCTTGTTGTTTGGAGCCTTTGCAATGTTATTTAATGGGGTCGTGTGTTCTGGAAACCATATTGAGTTGTAATGGTTTTCAGGTCTCCGACAAAGGGTAAGGGTTATTCCCATTTTAGTAAGTAGTAGCATATCGCTAGGGTATTCCGTCACTTATGAACGTTTGGGCCTCAGCGTTTTGTCTCCGTCAGTTGTTTTTTGCTTAGCTGCAGCCGGGGTCAGTGGACCTTGACCCTTGTGGACAGTAAAATATGTTAAGGGGGCACTCGGCGATCTCCGGCAGTCCCATAGAGAATAAACGGAGCTGTGGTTGAATAATCGCATTACTGCTCTGTTCAAGCTGGTGATATGTGGAGGTCTCAGCTGTGTTATCCCCACCGATCTAGAAGTTATAACTTATCCCATCGATAGATAATAACTAGTGATGAGCAAATGTGCTCCAATAAGGTGCTATTCGAGTGTCTTCGGCATGCACGAAAAATTTGTTTGAGTCCCCGCAGTTGCATGTCTCTTAGCTGTTCGACAAACCCTGTATGTGTTGCAGCTGTCAAACAGCCATGAGACATGCAGTTGCAGGTACTCAAACATATTATTTGAGCACGCCAAAGACACTTGGTTAGTACCCGAGCATGCTCAGATAACACCTTATCAGACAACGGTCGCTCATCACTAATAATAACATATTCTTAACGGAATATTTCTTACCTGAATACATCTTAAAGCAGCACTCCGGAGCCTAGTGATTAAGGCATATCCTAGCAATATGTCATCACTTAGATGGGGATACTCCTTTAACCTAACTGAACACAAATATATGGAGGCCTGCCAACAGACCCCCAATGGAAACATATATTTAGACTACAGCTAAACTGTGAATTGGCAGCGACATAGGTCACACTGCCAAATATCCCATATGCCGCCTCTGAATGGTGTCACATGGTGACCTGCAAGGTACCTTAACAGGCAAGTCACAAAAAGTCGGTTTTTTTGCAACTCGATTGTCGCTGTTCCTTGTGGATTGCAATGTGACCCCATTCACCTGTATTAAGGTCTCATGACCTGTGTTTCAGTCAATGTTGCTCCGGCCTAAACGTTGCTCTCAGTTGTGTTCCACTACCACATTTTAATAGGTACCAGGAAAGCTGGGTCACAGATTCCCGAGTGACAGTTGTCATCGTGGGTTAGTTTTCACATCCCAGGCATTATATGTAATCATTGTGCTGTGGATTTTAACCCTTGTACATTAAAATTAGTAGAAATCTGCACAGATCTGTAAAATTGTACAAACTTGCCTTTTAATCTACAATGGATTCTACGTGTGCAAATCCAGCGTGAATCATTTTTTAGGACTGTTATAAGAACATATCATCGGAAAACCTTTGTCAGCCTTAACAGCGCCCATATGGGTCGTCATTCAGCACACCCGTGCAGATGTATATGCCATTCAGGGTCTATGGAAAGCTGGCTACTGGCATCTCTTTATGGCTTCGGAAACCCATGTGGAGGTTATAGTGCAGGTCTCCTATGTAAAAGATGTTTCTTGCCTCACGTGTGTTTTCCCCATCATATCCGCAGGTGAACTGGATTACAAGATTCAAGATCAAGACAACATCATATTCATCTCTACGTTACACGGCGGATAGTGTAAGAGTCTGCAGGAAGCCATTACATCCACATGGAAGGATGCCTGTCGTCTGTCTCCGTATGTCCCCATGCTGTCCTGCCGTGGGTGATGTCTGCCAAGACCCATCTCGTGTCGCGTCTCCAAGCTAATAGGTCAGACCCATCTGCTCTGACATTTCGGACGTCTCATTTACCGGTGGCCTTATAAAATATGTCAGCTACACGGGAGCCTCCTAATTAAGGACACCATGATCCGTTTTCTTATTAAATATGACAAATTTCAACCTTCTCCATGGAATTGCTTGATTCTAATACATTCCAATGAACCTATTAAAGGGATATCTAGATTTAAGATCATGTGGTTGCAGTAAATATATTGGGCCAGGAGTTACCCCTTTAAATTGTGTCAGGTTTGCTTTCCAATCTACGTTCTCGTTCTAAAATGAGGCAATCTGTCATGACCGGACCTAAGCCGCTTTATGAACTGCATCAATTGTCAAGACGCTCTGCTCAGGCCGCAAAATGGCTACCCGTACTATTCTATAACCGACCTTTTTATATTCTTCCCATACCAGACTGAATTAAGCCGCTAGTTGGCAGTAATCGGCATACAGAAGAGAGGAAAAATGACTTTCCTTATGCTTTACGAAAGCCTAGCACCGCACGACGCGTTTCAGTTCGCAGCAGCATTGTATTGCAGATGAAACCATGAGTGAAATGTGCCATAATATCTTGATTTATTAAAGGGGCGGAAACATAATCCCGTAAATCGAGGTGATGATTGCTGCTTTTTTTTTTCTTTTTTTTTTTAACTCGGTAGCCATCAAACGCGCCATTGCTCACCCCTGCCACCTAAGTACCTTACTATGTTTTCAGGAAAGGGAATTTATGCTCTTGACAGCGAAAACTCCACCTCCGTCCTATCGCTCCATGCGTCTCGCTGTCCTTCCCCCATCGTCCTGCCTCCACACTGCTGCAGTGTTTGCTGTAACAGAGTAATAAAAAAACGAGCTCTTGACTCTCCTATCGATTCATTGGGATAGGAAAGGTTCCCCCCGACGGCTGACACTTCTCTGGCAGCAACTATTGTACAGCATCACTTTACTGTCGCATCCTGAATTGACAGATCTGCTTCTTTAAGAAACTGGCCCTACAGCATACACAGGGTTAATACGGTATAATATAATTGTCGCGCATTTCGCAACGCGGCTGCGCCGGCTCCAATCACCCAATAGGTCTCCATATTTTAATGCAAACACTATGCCAGTGTGCTGAGGGAAGGGGTGACATATTGGCATCATGGAGGTGGGGGGGGAAGCTACATGGCGTCCTACCGTCTTGTAAAAAAGATATTAATTTCTTATAATTAATGAGGTATTGTGAAGCCCAATAAGGTGGGGAAAAAAAAGTTTATTTTTTTGAGTTAAAAAGAAAAATTTCTCATCCCATAAGCAGTAAGACAATTTTTTTACATGTACAGTAAATATAAATATTTTTTATTCAACTAAAATTATTTAAAATAATACTAAAAAAAAATTATTCTTTTTGTTCTTCTGTGTCTTACGATATGCCCTTTTCCTGTTAGGAAGGAAAAAAAAAACATTGCCTTTTTCTTCTTACCGCTTACAGAGGCGTTTTTAAAGCTGAAGGTCATTTATCAATGTGTCGCTGGTGTGAAACGTTGGTGATCTTGATAAATCTGTTTTTAGTCGTGTTAAATTCTCCTCAAACCGCTCGAAGTGAGGGGTGCGGCGGCCATATTATCAACGGGAAGACCCCCGATGTCTTCCTGTCGCCTTAACCGTCTACTGATTTCTAGTCGCTAAAATGTCTGAGAAAGCGGCATTGTCTGGCCTGCGACATTGCGTTACAATGCGGAAGACGTTAAATCTGTCAGAAATCGCCCTCCTGTCCCTCATATATGGCAGTAAAACGGATATTCCCGTATACCGTGCTTCATCGTTACCAAATGACAATGTGGCGACGCTTCTCTTTTGTTCTGTGCTATAAGGTGCAGTAAAATTAGCATTTTTTTTTCTACCATGAGGTGAGGTGCATTACTGGTACATTCACGACATGGAGCATCAATAGAAATCATCACTTACCAGCGGTGAAGAATTATTGATTTTTTTTACAGCATAGCTGGCAGGCATCTCTTGATTACATTTTGCTTTTTTATATTTTTTTTTACAATAAAAATGTAAAAATAAAATGACTTTAAAAATGCATGACTAAATTATTAAAAATATCAAAAATACATTTGTATACATACTATGTATATATGTTTTTCTGTTCAGGACTTTTTTAATTTTTTTTTTTGCTCATAATAAAGAAAAATACATATAAAAGCTCTATACATTGCATTTTTTTTCCTCTCTGTAAAAGACCAACCCTGATCAACGCGAAAATCTGTCACTAAAAATCTTAGATATCCTATGTACATTGACCGCTCCTCTACAAGACCCTTTTTTACTGTCATTTTTAGTGGATGTCTCAAGGGGTTTTACTGTATTGTCCTTTTCAAACAATATGGCGCCTACTTGATGGTTATGCTTATACTATTTACTGTACTTTACCTCAGGCGAACGTGTACTTCAGGCTCGAGTACTTTACCTCAGATACGTACTTCAGGTTTGAGTAATTTACCTCATGTGTGCGCATACTTCAGGCTCGAGTACTTTACCTCAAGCGCGCGCGTACTTCAGGCTCGAGTACTTTACCTCAGGAGCGCGCATACTTCATGCTCGAGTACTTTACCTCAGGCGCGCACGTACTTGAGGCTCAAGTACTTTACCTCAGGCGTGCATGTACTTCAGGCACGAGTACTTTACCTCAGGCATGTACTTCAGGTTTGAGTAATTTACCTCAGGTGTGCCCGTACTTCAGGCTCGAGTACTTTACCTCAGGCGCGCGCGTACTTCAGACTCGAGTACTTTACCTCAGGCGCGCGTGTACTTCAGGCACAAGCACTTTACCTCAGGCTCGTGTGTACTTTACCTCAGGTAATAGTAGCCTTTTTTACATTTGGCATAGATAAATTTTATGGAGTTTGTGGTCCTTGATAATTTATTGTTTTTTAGGTAAAGTCAGTCACCTCAGAATATGTCTTACTGGACAATTTTCTCTCATAATTGACCAAAAATCTTTCTTGCCCTTCAACCAGTGACTCTCCAGCTGTTGCGATACTACAACTCCCAGCATGGATTGGATGACAGTAACCATTACTGTGGTGGCCATTAAAGCCTTCCTGCCCAGCTATATGTGTGAACTGTTTTGTGTAATTTCCACAACGACCACAACATGGCTGTAGCTTGGCCATGATACTCTGGCTCACACGATGGGTAATCTGCACAGTAATTACTTGGTGTATGCGCCATGACATATAGGCACATACGCGTGACTGGTGCTATAGTATAAGATGGCTGACGGACCAGGAAACGCGTTGGGGCCACAGAATAAATATAATCACATTTCAATCCTGTTCACTAATTATCAGTCCTTGATTCTTTCTTCCAGCGTCATTGAGGACAATGATATTTTGTTATTAATAATCGTTATACCAAGATAAGTCACGTGATTGAACGAGTTTATTGCATGCTGTGTCAGCCATTTTGAGAACTAATATGTTAAAAGGCTTGAAAAGAAAATCATGGCTGCTTTCCTCCAGAAGAAGCACCAGTCTTTGCTATGGGCTGTGAGAAGTAATTGCAACTAAGCCGCATTCAAGTGACTGTGGTACCAGACACAGCCTGTGTGCAAAAGTGGTGCTGTTTCTAGATGAAAGCAGCCATTTTTGTCTCATCTTGGGCAACTATTTTAATTGGAGATTTCTGAATCCCTGTGCACTCTTGGTAGCCTCAAAAGCAAAGCAAAAAGGGCCTTGTATATTAAAATGGATGTGGCCTTGTTGACTCTGATAGCTAATCAGGTTACTGAATACTGATCAGTTGTTATGAGCAATATGGCTGCTTCATCTCCATGGGTCGTTTGACTAATAGATGCTTTCCCGTTAGTCAGTGTCCAGGTATTACACATGTCCGTCACTGTCTCATACTGTGATCTTATTGGAGACAATCTTGTGACTTTTTAGGTAGTCTTCATGTTTCATAATTAATGTAGGCCATAAGGGAGAAAGTTGTGCTTAGCAACCAATCAGATCACTTATGGCATTTAAAAAACCTGCCCTGAAGAATGAAAGAAGCAGTCCGATTGGTTGCTATGGCATCCTCACCTAATTTCTGTCTCCGCTTGGTTTTATGCTTAAGGCCTAATACATATGTATGTATGTAATATCTACCATGCGGGAAGTCAATAAATGTGAATCCAATCCTAGATTAACTTGCCTGCTGTTGATATAAAGGAGCATGTAATGAGGAATATTATTATGGAGCACGTGAGGATTAGTAACGGCTTGTAACATGGCAAAATACATCAATTACTCCATGTATAGATAGAAAGTATTCTTAACTGAAGATTAAATTAATTTCATAACTTAAATTAATGGTGCTAGATAACCAACTAAATAAAAAAAATCTTCAGTGGCATATGCCATCATGAAGCAAAGTACCGTAGATATTAATTTTTGGCTCATTTTTAGTCTATGGTGATAATTTTTTTACTCTACATAGTATTATTGCGATTCATCGGTAGGGCCATCCTTCTGATGCTATTGCCATGTCTTATTTAATACCGTAACACATTTTTATGCCTGTGACATTTACATATTTACATTAAGTATGATGGCATTGCCTGTCAATTAAAATTCAATATGGGTCCTTCATGCCCACATATAGACGCTAGATAATGATCACGCTCAAAATGTTATTCCTTAAAAATAGTGCGACTATATCTAGCCTTAGTATTTTGTGTACGTTGTAATTGTGAGGCAGTACCGCAGTTGTATTGTGTTGTAATGCTATATATACTCCATTGGGTGATGTCATGGTGACCTCATCAATATAAGAAAAGAGAGAAGGGGTACTATTATTGCTGAGTACAGTCTCCATATTTTAACCTAATTATGTCGGGGCGCAGCCATAGACATTCATTGTGACCGTAGATAAACAATATAAGAAGCAGATAATTATCTAGAGACACCGGATACTAAGCTAGTGCCTGCAAATTCATTACAGCCAATATGGTTTATAAAAAGTTACACATATTGAAAATGATAAAAAGATCAGTAGTCTTTAATTGCAAACTCAACTATTTAAAAAAAGAAAACATGAGAAAAGTCTTTAAAAAAAAACTTTCTTTAAATGAGGGATATTCACAGTTGTGGGTTTATCTGTACATAATAGTTATGTATACAATCAGCAAGTGACATTGCTATCAAATTGTTGTAGTTATGGGTCAATATTATACAGCACTGACATGGCAGTCATGTGTTAATCAGTATTTCACCTCTGTGTATTTTTACGCTGATAAGGAGAAAACCTTAAAATTATTATAACCTTGTGCACAAGAGTAGTATCCAAAGATAACCTCAAAACATGTATGAAACATATATACTGTGTAGTGTCGTTTTAAATTATAAACATAACACTCTAAAATATATGACAAACGACATTGTGACTAAGTACCCTAAATGTAGGAGGGTGAATTGGAGAACCAATGAAATGCTTCACTTTACCAAATCATACTTAAAATTCACATACAGAGGTCAACTTTGGTAAGTTTTTAAAATATAAATAGCTAAATGACATTAGAAAACCATGTTAAAAATGTGAAAACTTAATATAATTTTTTATTTATTTTCTAAATGCCGTTAACATTTTCAATGTAGCAAATATTGTAAAAGTGCATTTGATTAATGTAGCATAATGAGTGGTGTTATTACTACGTCATTACGTCTAAGTATTCGCAGTTGGGCAGGATGGTAATAGCCTGCAATGCAACAATATGTGCATACACTATGTGTAGTAATATGGAGATGCTATCAGTGCAGTATTTGGGCCTGAAACATGGTAGTGTATACATTGTAGATGAGCCTGTCTGTATCTGCCAGGTAATATTGGTGGCTCCTGACCGTGACTGACTTATAACCTTAGGTCCATATGTACAGATTTGATTTGCGCCTATACCCCATATATCACTATGCTATAGCTATAAACGCAAAAAGCTAAGCGGGGATTTTCCAGTAACCTGTGCATTAGTGACGTTGATTGATAAGGTGCAGAGATATATCATGTCATTGCGTCTGTATGTGTGGCAATTATTAATGATGGCGGATGTGGGCCGCTAATGGGTTTTCTTGGAATGGGGAGAGGCGCCATAATATTTTTAATTAAATAGGGAAGTGACGCAGTGATACCAGTCTGTGCCAGTGATCGACAGATTTTTTTATTTATTTTTTTTCAACCTCAATCAATGATGGTAAAATGGCGCAATGCCTAAACCGTATGTCAGGTGATGCAGAGACGTGCGTGACTGTGAGATCTGTATATGTGAATGGTAATGGTACGGGGGCCCACGCATGACCTGGCATCATACACAATACCACTATACACAAAGGCTCAGATCTTTTGTTGGTGTTGACTAGTAAATTGACAAGTTTGGGATTTGCACCTTTTGGGCACCCATGCTTATCAGGACATTTATGTGGTTAAAAGCCATATAAAAAAAACAGTATAAGCTACGTATAACATGCACGCTGCTGCATATACCTAATCCATAAACATACACATTTAGTTGCAAATTTAATATCCATGGTGATTTTACCCACATGGGAGGGAGATATGAAGTTAGGGTTGGGATTAGGCCTTTTTTTTTTTTTTTTAAATGCTGGAATGAATAAGAGCATAAGAGCTCCGGATTCTGGCAGCAGATATTAACTGCCACATACAAGTGTTGTGTGCGTATACATACTTATATGTGATTTCTAGCCTTATGATCATCCAGCCTTTTATATAATTGAGGTTAAAGTATACCAACCACGGTGGATGTTACATTATATATAAAGACACTGATATATATATTGCGCAATATCCTTAACAAATTACTGCTACACTTTTTTACTATATATATATATATATATATATATATATATATATATATAGTAAAAAAGTGTAGCAGTAATTTGTTAAGGATATTGCGCTATATATATATATATATATATATATATATATATATATATATTCCGGTATATCAGTATCTTTAAAATTACAGCTACCTTTATTTTTTAATATATACATAGTTCCTGACCTCACAAATTATCATAAAATTTGGGGGTAAAAAAAAATAAAAAATAAAATCTACAATTTCCCAGCAGCCATTATAATGAAACAAATGAATGCAAAATGATTGACCAAATTTATGGCTGGATTTGCGATGGAAAAATAGAATAATTGACTGATACTTAAAAAATAAAAAAAAATTATAACAAAGATCTAAATTAGTCAGATTAACAAAGTTGTTTTTTTTTCGAGGTGGGTGGTCTTAATATCTTTATATGGTTTACTCCATCAAAATACAATTTACAGACATATTCATAATATATAAATATGTCTTATTACAAGCTTGTCTGTGTGATAAGTATATGCAATATTTGAAAAATTTGATAGATTTTTCTTTAAACAAGAGAAACAACATCTAAAATAAAAAAAATACAAAACTAAATTAAAGCGAGCCAATATGTTTTACTATAGTTACAAAAAAATGTTTTGTGGAATTTTCCATTTTTCTTTTACAAATTCTCCTTTGAATTCCCCTTTTTTCAAAGACCAATTTTAATGAACTACATTTAGAGTAAAAAGAAACAAATACAAGTAGATTCCTATTATTAAATGTATATAGATGTAAAATACACAGCAAAATACATGATAAATCACATAGAAGGACAAGGTCTAAATTAAAGTCATTAAAATAGAAGAAGCGAAAAAAATAATAATCTGTACGATGAAGTGATAGTATTTTAGTGAATCAGAAGTTTGCTCCGTACAGTGCTGGTCCTGAAGCTCTAGACTTCTAGCCACAGATGTCCAGGCACAATTCTTGGCTGGGAATCTCTATTGAAACAAGAATTGCGTTTGGACAATCAGCAGCGAGCGCCCTGTGTGTCCAGCTGTGTCCGTAGCTCCTTGATCTCCCCCAGACACTGCCCTCCGCCCCCTTCCTCAGGGGGTTCCCCCCACATAGCATAGTCACCCCTTGTGTCCCCCCACCCCACCATCATAACGCAGCTTGGGCAATGTACACAAACAGCATGATCCCCATATACTCACTAATTATGGCCCACGATATGCTCCTTTAACCCTTCAGCCAGAAATTGTGATTCAATAGAAAGGTTAATGGCCACCAGCAAACAAAAAAAA
Organism: Oophaga sylvatica; assembly: GCA_033576555.1. Lineage (NCBI taxonomy): Eukaryota > Metazoa > Chordata > Amphibia > Anura > Dendrobatidae > Oophaga > Oophaga sylvatica. The sequence goes on from JARQOD010000008.1 coordinate 129,328,516, forward strand.
ATCTTTTACATCCTCGCACCCTTGCAGTGAAAAATTAATAAACATTAAATAAGTGAAAACTTTAATTTAAAAAAATATCTTGTACCATTCTTTTATTAAAAAAAATCTAATTTAGTTTTTGCAAACCGTTGCTCCCCCCCACACACACATTGTGAAGATCTTACGAATCTTGCCCCCGCCGTTGCACCTCCTCCCCCATCCAGATTCCCAGATCTTGATAGCAAAATGAAATATGAATGCAGCAAGGAGAAACTGAGACCTGCGGAAAACACAGCACTTCCCACCTTACCCCCTCCAGGGCACTTCCTGGGACACCCAGCTTTCTCTTCGTTCCGAAAAGAAAAATCTCACCCCACCTTGACGATATTGCGTGAATGTAAAATGCTAGAGAACGACACACAGAAAAAAAAATCTCATGCAACACAAACCCACGGCACGTAGAGCGGAACAGCGTTCGCTACACAAATCTATACATCATAAAGACATCTGAAGACCAATTAGACCTAAAAAAAAGAAAATTAAAAAATATTGAGAATAAATTCTGTTTTATACCGAAGAGTAGAAAGATTCTCCTCCCATCCCTCTCACCACCTCACCCGGATCATAGCTACACAAGTCATTGGAACCTGGAGTAAGGTACGGTGAAAATGATCTGTTTGTCCACGATGGAATGGATGGACAGATGTTTGGTTCTGCACCTGTTACCCGGGAGGATTTAGAAGAGTAGGCTTCCCAAAAAATAAAAATTTGCAGATCCAGACTTGGTACCTGGAAGCTAATAAGGGAGGTGTCAGGATGACTCCTTCAGAGGTCCACCCTAAGGAATCCTTTGGTGGATGTTTTGTATGGTTGACTTGTGGTCTTCGGGTTTTTCCATGTAAGGTCCCTCCGTCCACCCAGTTAGAGGTGTAAAAGAGAGGAAACGCGTTAATGCCACACCATTCTGTCCATCCGCTCTGGAGACCTCGTCTTGAGCTTTGCTGGATGTCTCTGATGCTCGGTTGGGTCCTTGAAGGCTTTTTTACTTCAGTCACACAACAATGAGTGTGTTGCAGAGGAGGGATAGAAAAGAATGGGGCAGGCCTTCAGTTGGTACTGAATTTGAATAACACCACAGGATGATAAATGGTCATTGTGTTTTTAGAGTAATGAATCTCTACTGTCTCCATAGCAGAGAAGCAGCAGCTGCAATCTGGAGCCTGCCACCTCTTAAAGGCATCTCCCCCACCACCCCCCCAAAAAAAATTGGAAAAAAAAACCTAACTCAAGAACCTGCAAACACTCCCCCCTTCCTTCTTCCTTTCACTTCACCACCTCCTTAAACCCTCCCATATTACTTACATATAAGCCCTTGATCCTAAGTGGTGCATTTCTCCATTGGAATTGGGATTTGGAAAACTGGTACAGGAATTTACTGTGACTATTTGATGTGATAGTTAAGGGGGCAATATAATCGCCGGCTAGTTAACCGATTAGGTGCTAAAGGGGCTTCTATGACATTAAGGCCTCCGGATATCAACATTGAGACGCCCATTCCCACTCAAGCAGGTGCTGATGCTTTTTGGTTTGTGGAGAAATCCCTCTTAACCATTAAAGTGGAGCTCTTAATAAAAATATATAATATATTTTACTACATATTGCTATAATGGTAGAGGAATTTCTACTAGAAGCTGAGGGCCTTAACGTTTATATTGTCATATTTTTCAATTTTTGACAAGAAAAAAAATATGTAAGAGAAACAAATTTACAAAGTTGTGCAAATTTGGAAGAAGAAAAGATGATCAGCCGTTTTAAAACTTACACCACAAGTTTCCACATGGGTTTTTGTTAATGCCAAAAGGTAATGACATCTGCAAAAAATAAAATTGGCACAGTACAAGGAAAAAAATGAAAACATTTTGGGCGCAATCTGGTGAACGTTGGGGCAAAAAAAATATGATGGGTCTAATGATCAACCTTTTTAAAGCTTTATACACCAAATTTCCACAGGGATTTACAGTGACGCCAGAAGGTATAGACATCGATAAAAATAAAATTGACTTAAAAAACTGGTGAACTTTGAGGCCAAAAAGAGTACGGTGTAAATGGTCACTTATATTGAAAAAAACACCTCATATAAAATTGATTCAATTAAAAAAAAATGGAGACATTTTGGCCACAATCTGGTGAACTTTGGGGCGAGAAAAATATGAAGCTAATGATCAACCTTTTTGAAACTTACACCCCAATTACACATCCCAAGTTTGTACATGGAGGTATGTTGACTGCAATAATAAAATTGGAGAAATTTGGGGCAAAAAATATGATTGGACGAATGATCAACCTGTTTGAAACGGACATCCCAATCCTACATCCACATGGATCTATTGCAATGATAAACTTGGGGCCAAAAAATATAGTATTTGAGAAATTTTATGAAAAAGATGATCAACCTTTCAAAATCTAATGGGTCACATCATGTTTTCAAGCGCAAATATGCAAACTGGGGCAGGTTACAACATTTGCTAAAAAAATAATTGGGGCACAAATTGGGGACTTTTTTGGGGAAAAAGATAATGAGGCTGATGATCTACTTATTCTTTTAAACTGAAGCCTTTAGCCCAAGTTTTTATATGAATTTATGCTAATACCAGTTTATAAAAAAAAACAAAAACAATATGGCCCAAAAAATGTGTGCAATATGGGAGGACACTTGATGGGGCAAATAATCAAGTTTTTGAAACTGAATCACTCCCCCAATTTTCCATATGGATTTATGCTGACATCAGTAGGTAGTGACATCTGCCCATTGTGCCGCACCATCCAGCTCTTGATCAGCACTAAATAATAATGCCATACAAAGCCAACAGCTACTGCTGTTCTGTGTTCTTTAAATGACCCTGTCCTCCTAGAATTATTTCTGCTCTCTACTCCCTTCTGGAATTAAAGGCTGTATAGAGGAGGGGACACTTTTTCTCTCCGCTTCTCATTATTTGGGAAATTGATGGATTGTCTTCCTTGTGTTGCAAATTTCCTTCTTTTTTTATTCTCCTTTTCTCTCTCAAGCCCAGCTCACCCTCTGTTCTCCAGTCAAACCCTTTCACTACCAGTAACACAGATCTGAGTTTTTGGTAAAAATTTATATTTTTTTGTCCCTCCCCTTCACAAATATGAATGTTGTAGCGGCCATGTTGGAAACACATAGTCATTTTTCCTTGAGCGTCTGTCACTGTCTGGTTTAACCTTCTTCATGGACCCAATAGGCAATGATGACCATTAAGTCTCCCGTCACTCCACAGGAAAGTAGTAAAGGCTGCATTATATACACTAGATAGGAATATTCACATATATGTCACAGAATAGAATAAGTTATATTGTACACCAAACTTCCCAGAAAAGGGAGAGAACGTCCCAAAGAGTTTGGACACCACAGAAGGGTTCTAGAGCCTCCAGGTAAGCTACAATGGTTTTCCTATGTGGCTCCTCTTCCACAGACTGAGCCTTAATCTCCAGGTTGCATGTTCAAGGATTCGGACTTTGGCAATGGAGCGTGGTTAATGGCGCCACACTCTACTGACTCCCACAAAATCACTAGGAAAAGTTTGGTCTGAAGGTCCAAAGCTCCCTTCCATTGGTATTATAAAATGGGGTTCTCCTCATTTCTCTTCACGAATCTCCAGACTTTCTTCTTTGCTGGGTAGGATGTTTGGAGGGCGGTACACTCTTGAAGATTAACAGTTCGGGTCAGCAGCATGTTTGTGCCACTGGCAAAAACTGTGTGCTCTCCAATGCTGCGAGCAAAGGCAGTGTTACCTCTGCAGCATCAGAGGAGCGCACGAGCTTTAAAGCTGGCGCGATTCAGCAATCTAGCCATCTTCAGCCCAGGACGATGTAGCATGAGCTTGCAAGCAATGCTCGCTTTTGCCTGAAAAAATGGCCACTGCTGATACACTGCAGAGGTGGCCAGTAACGTAGACAACGAGCAGTAAAAAAATGAAATTAAAAATTCCATTCTTGCGAAAGGATAGGGTTTATAATGAGAGGTAAATTGTAAAGTTGCTTGTTTATGATGATGAGACAACCCTTTCACTATAACATTGCATGAAGTTAGTAATTAACATGTTATATAATATCGGAGGAATTACTTACTCACTGTATGGAGTTATTAGTGGAACATACATAATATCGGTATTATTTATGCACAGTATGGTTGTATTATCCGTTTGGATTTACTAGTTGAATATATTATAATGGTGGTATTACTTATGCACTATAATCAAAGACAGTCTGGAGTTATTTCAACAGATACAGTGAGTAAATAATATCACTATATGATGGTAATATTTACAGCACAGTGTGGAGTTATATGAATATATTATAATGGTTGTATAACAGCACTGTATAAGTGATTATTGCAACACATTTTGTAAGAGCAGTAGTATAATTTATGCACTGTGTGGTGGTATTATCACCAAAGTATGGTTTGGATTTACTATTTGAATAATAGATCTAATAATGGCTGTATTATTCATGCACTATACTGTATAGTGGTAGTGTTTTAGCTTGGCACTGTTTGGTGCTATTATTTATGTACTTTATGGTGGTATTATTTTGGTAGTGTATGGCGGTTTTCGAGAAGTGGTATACTGTGTAAATGACTCTGAGGCTACTCCGGCTTTGGGCCTATCCGAATAATTTACTGCAAAAGCCACGTTGCTGGAAAATCACCTTACAATTAGACCAGTTATCTAGGAAAGTAAAATTCAAGTGCCAGTCTTGAGGCTTGTTCACACGCTGCGTTTTAAGGGTAAAAAATGATCTTTAAAGTACCAGCAAAGTGGATGAGCTGACTCAATCCCATGCACATACTGTCAATTCTTTTAGCATTTTTGCTGCATTTTTTCACCCAAAGTAAAAAAAAAAAACGGGTGTATTTTACGCAACGTGATTTCCTGCCGATACTGGTTTTTGGTGCAGAAAAATCTGTTGCAAATATTCAACATATGCGAGTGTTCAAATATCTTTGCTCTGGAAGAATTGGGTAAGAACAGAGATTACCAACCCCTTTCTAGATTGTAAGCTCTTGCGGCCACATATTCTCTTCACTATGTCGCAGTTATACACACCAAAAATAAAACAGCCAAATCCTTGTAATCACTCTGCATCCAGTGTTAACAATGTAGTATAAAGCAAAGCCATGAATTCAGACTTGTGCCTGCCACTTGGTAACTTACACCGATGGCGACGACGACGACAAAGCTGTATATATGTATACAGGCACAGCTGTGCGAATGGACGCACCGCCTTACACAGTGACCCATGGTGCACGTACACTGGGCTCTCCGCACAGACACTGCGGCCTTTTCAGGCGGGGGGTGGTAACCCTTACAAAACAGATAAATAATCCACATTGTCTTCAAGCAATGAATATTATTGACTTTTTAACACAACAGCTGCAGAAGGCGACGTCTGATAGAGACTGCGCGAGACCGAGGGCATTGATGGCAGCCGCAGGAGCTGGATATATACCGATAACCCATGGGAGGAAGAATCTTAGATTTATAATAGGGCCATATCATATAGGTCTGGTTCATGGATCGCTGCCCAAAATGCAGATTTGCTACTGATGATCATCACGTATTATATTACAGGGGATATCGGCAGTCGCATACTAATGAAAGTGGCTTTTTTCTTTTTTTTTTTTTTTTTTGCAGATTTCCATTCAATGGGGGATCTAAATATTTTGTATGCATATTGATATCACTGGGGCACGCTGCCACTTCCCCTCTAGGGTCGTGCCTGCTCCCTAAACGTTCAGCCGCTAGCTATTTCTCCTGGAGCCCCCTCTCCGAGACACCCATGTGCCCTTATACGTTAGTTTGGTTCTACTTTACTACTATAGATCAGGGATCCGCAACCTTTATCACCCCAGCATTTGTATCTATACAGTCGTATATAACCCCATAGACGTGTGCCATGCTAGTTAATATGCAGTCCTATGTAAAAGGATGGGAATTAAAGGGGATTATACATTCAGAAAAGGGGTCTTTGGAAATTATTGCACCATGGAGATAGATATCCATGCAGTAATCATGTAAATCAAGCAGCCATTGTGCGGACTGTACCTATAGATGCTTCCATATGGGATAGCCTAACCTGGAGATGGCATAGCACATGATTTCAGACAAAGGCTGCCACCTGCTGGATGACCATAGGAGCTAATAAAATTACTGAAACCTCGCCTCTTTCTAGATTTTGGCATTACTGGAAAATGCACAAAAGACTGAATGGGGATCATTATCGCTTCTACTAAAACTTCTCCACCCATGCTGCAGGCAGAGCGATATCCAGTTGCTGCAAAACTACAACTCCCATCATGCCTTGACAGCTGCAGCCATCATCATTTTGTAGAAGTCTAAATGAAAAAAAAAATCAAAATAAGGACAGAATTGCTGCAAAAGTTTGAGCAGTGATATAAAAAGTTTATTAAAGTTCTGAAACTTTGTAACAAACTTGCTGATCAGGGGGAGGCCAGGAAGAGGGACTGGACTATTGTTGAGGACCCACATTAAATAAAGGGATTGTCCAAAGTGGAGGACCCCATGAAAGCAGATTGCTGTAGAACTTTAAACACTTTAGCAATTTTATTTATTTAGGTATTCATCTAGGTAATTCACATTATTACCCTGCCTGGAAAGTGTAGTAATAATGCCATTTCCAGATTTAGGTGGAATTCATTGTTGCAGAAGCTTCTGCTAAACTCTGCAGATATTTGATCTCCTGGGAGAAGCTGCCAAGCGTTTACTCCCAAGTGCTGCTAAAAATTCCAGGATTTTGTCTAAGGACATTTTAGAAAAATGAAGTATTCATGTTAATAATTGGATCATATACCCTCTTCAACATTGAAATTGCAACACCAAGTAGGAAAAGGGGTGGAATTATGGAAGTCGCAGGTTGGAGACGTTACTGATCTGCAAATGCTGAAAAAATAGAAACAGTTTCAAAACATCTCGATTTATTCAGTATTGAGTTGCAGAAATCACCGCACTTACAGCCTCGGCTGCTATCACTGAGGTTATTAATCGTCATTTGCGGAACGTTCTGCTGCTGAATGCACTCGGGCACAAAAGTCATCAAGATCCACTGCTGGCAGCTCCTGAGTAATGATGTCCCAAGACGTGCTTGATGGGACATGCTGCAGCCATGGTAGCACTTTTAGGCCACACTGGCGGCTCACAATAGCACAAGCAGCATGCGGCCTGTCATTGTGTTGAAAAACGGCTCCTGGGATACTTTGGAGAAATAGCCGCACCACTGGTTCCACAACCAAACCAATGTAACGTCAAATTGTCAGTGCACCTGGAATGAAGACTAGAGTGGTCCAGCTACTGTTCGTTATGCCACCCCACACCATAGTCCGGTAGTAAGACCAGTAATGTTCAATCATAAACATCTCTTTATGGTGTTGCCTACGTGGCCTCCAGATGGAGACCGGTTAACTTTCACGAGGGAATGTCACATTGGTCTCATTCCCGGGATTATGGTGTAGAGTGGTATAATTTTCGGTAGCCGAACCTCACTAGTCTTCATACCAGGTACACTGTAATAGCTCAGCATTACATTGATTTGGTCGTGTGATCAGCAGTATTTCCCAAAGTGTTTCAGGAGCGTTTTTTCTACAAGACAATGCCAGGCTGCCACATGTCTACTGTGAGCAGCCTGTGTGGTCTACTGGGTCTGTACAATGTTAGGTAGAGGGAACATGACACATCCTCATGATGCCAGCAACCAAGGTTTTCCAACACATTTCCCCAGTATCTTGCCTCCGGCAACTTGTCTTACCCTAGTGCCATCTCTTCCAGTAGTGCCATCTCTGCTCCATGGAAGTAACGCACATGCTTCTGGCTGGCCACATGATGAAAAACGTATCAAATCAGGCTGCCTTCTAACTTTGCTCCATGGTCAAGTCCCGATGGTCATATGCCCATTGTAAGCACTTCCAATTGTAGATGGGTCAGTATGAGCAATCCAAGGATGCTTTTTATGTCCTCACACTTTTCTATTATACACAACACACCATATACTGGGAACACCCCAAAAAATAACATTTCAAAGATGTTCTGACCCAGCTTTTTAGACTTCACAATTTGGGCCTCGTCTCAGTTGTGCAGATTTGTATGCTTGTGTATATATGATATATTGTACACATACATACAATTACTTGCAGATATCTGGGCACCCCTGGTCAAACTTCCTGTTATTGTGAACAGTTAAGCAAGTTGAAGATTAAATAATCTCTAAAAGGCCAAGTTAAAGAAGACATATTTCCTTTGTATTTTAGACAAAAAAAAAAAAAAAAATATATATATATATATATATATATATATATATATATATATATACACACACTTTTATTCCGAAAAGGAAAATGGGTCAATGCAAAAGTTTGGGCACCATGCATGGTTAGATATTTTTGAAAGTATCACAGGTTGTAAACGCTTTTTGTAGCCAGACGAGAGTCTTTCAATTCTTGTTTGAGGGATTTTCATCTATTCTTCCTTGGAAAATTCTTCCAGTTCTGTGAGATTCCTGGGTCGTCTTGCATGCACTATTTTTTTTTATGTCTACCCACAGATTTTCATTGATGTTCAGATCAGGGGACTGTGAGGGCCATTGTAAAACCTTCAGCTGGCGCCTTTTGAGGTCGTCTATTGTGGATTTTGACGTGTGTTTAGGATCATTATCCATTTGTAGACGCTGCCCTCTTTTCAACTTCAGCTTTTTTTTTTTTACAGATGGCGTTATGTTTGCAATCAAGAATCATATATATATAAATAGTTACGTCGAGAAATGTTTGCACAGTGACACAAGTGCTGGCATTTTAGCTGTTTACCAAAACATATTCAAGTTACAGTTAGAAAATCAATTTGGGCTTAAAGTGCAGACTCCGCTTTAATTTGAGGATATTCACATCCTAATTGGAGTAAGGGTTTAGGAATTACACCTCTTTAACACAGTGAGGAAAATAAGTATTTGATACACTGCCAATTTTGCAAGTTTTCCCACCTACAAAGAATGGAGATGTCTAATTTTTACCGTAGGTACACTTCAACTGTGAGACAGAATCTAAAATCAAAAAACAGAAAATCAAATTGTATGATTTTTAAATAAATTGCATTTTATTGCATGAAATAAATATTTGATCACCTACCAACCAGCAAGAATTCTGGCTCTCACAGACCTGTTAGTTTTTCTATAAGAAGCCTCCTACTCTGCACTCATTACCTGGATTATTTGCACCTGTTTGAACTCGTTACCTGTTAAAAGACACCTGTCCACACACTCAATCACACTCCAACCTCTCCACCATGGCCAAGACCAAAGAGCTGTCTAAGGACACCAGGGATGAATTTGTAGACCTGCACAAGGCTGGGATGAGCTACATGACAACAGGCAAGCAGCTTCATGAGAAGGCAACAACTGTTGGCACAATTATTAGAAAATGGAAGAAACACAAGAAGACTGTCAATCTTTCTCAGTCTAGGGAACCATGAAAGATCTCGCCTCGTGGGGTAAGGACGAGTCTAAGAATGGTCAGGAATCGGCACAGAACTACACGGGAGGACCAGGTCAATGACCTGAAGACAGCTGGGACCACAGTCTCAAACATTACCATTAATAATACACTACGCCGTCATGGATTAAAATCCTGTAGGGCAGACAAGGTCCCCCTACTCACACCAGCACATGTTCATGGCTGTTTGAAGTTCGCCAATGACCATTCAGATGATCCAGAGGAGGCATGAGAGAAGGTCAAATGAGACCAAAATAGAACTTTTTGGTGTCAACTCCTCTCGCCATGTTTGGAGGAAGAAGGATGAGTACAACCCCAAGAACATCATCCAAACAGTGAAGTATGATGGAGGAAACATCATACTTTGGGGGTGCTTTTCTGTAAAGGGGACAGGACAACTGCACCATATTGTAGGGAGGATGGGTGGTGTCTTGTATCACGAGATTTTGGCCAACAACCTCCTTCCCTCAGTAATAGCATTGTAGATGGGTCATGGCTTGGTCTTCAAGCATGACAATGACTCGAAACACACAGCCAGAGCAAGTAAGAAGTGATTCCGTAAGAAGCATTTCAAGGCCCTGGAGTGGCCTAGCCAGTCTCCAGACCTGAACCCAATAGAAAATCTTTGGAGGGAGCTGAACCTCAATGTTGCCCAGCGACAGCCCCGAAATCTGAAAGATCTAGAGAAGATCTGTATGGAGGAGGGGGCCAAAATCCCTGATGGGGTCATGTGATGGACACACAGCTGCACGGCTCGTTACAGTGCAGTAATCGGGTCATGTGATGGACACACAGGTGCACGGCTCGTTACAGTGCAGTGATCGGGTCATGTGATGGACACACAGGTGCACGGCTTCGTTACAGTGCAGTGATTGGTCATGTGATGGACACACAGGTGCACGGCTCGTTACAGTGCAGTGATCGGGTCATGTGATGATCACACAGCTGCACGGCTCGTTACAGTGCAGTATCGGGTCTGTGATGGACACACAGGTGCACGGCTCGTTACAGTGCAGTGATCGGGTCATGTGATGGACACACAGGCACGGCTCGTTACAGTGCAGTGATCGGGTCATGTGATGGACACACAGGTGCACGGCTCTTACAGTGCAGTGATCGGGTCATGTGATGACACACAGTGCACGGCTCGTTACAGTGCAGTGATGGGTCATGTGATGATCACACAGCTGCACGGCTCGTTACAGTGCAGTGATTGGGTCATGTGATGGACACACAGGTGCACGGCTCGTTACAGTGCAGTGATCGGGTCATGTGATGATCACACAGCTGCACGGCTGTTACAGTGCAGTAATGGGTCAGTGATGGACACACAGGTGCACGGCTCATTACAGTGCAGTGATCGGGTCATGTGATGATCACACAGCTGCACGGCTCGTTACAGTGCAGTAATTGGGTCTGTGATGAACACACAGGTGCACGCTCGTTACAGTGCAGTGATGGGTCATGTGATGGACACACAGGTGCACGGCTCGTTACAGTGCAGTGATGGGTCATGTGATGGACACACAGGTGCACGGCTCGTTACAGTGCAGTGATTGGGTCATGTGATGGACACACAGGTGCACGGCTCGTTACAGTGCAGTGATCGGGTCATGTGATGATCACACAGTGCACGGCTCGTTACAGTGCAGTGATCGGGTCATGTGATGGACACACAGTGCACGGCTCGTTACAGTGCAGTGAATCGGGTCATGTGATGGACACACAGCTGACGGCTCGTTACAGTGCAGTATCGGGTCATGTGATGGACACACAGGTGCACGGCTCGTTACAGTGCAGTGATCGGGTCATGTGATGACACACAGTGCACGGCTCGTTACAGTGCAGTGATCGGGTCATGTGATGACACACAGTGCACGGCTCGTTACAGTGCAGTGAATGGGTCAGTGATGAACACAGCTGCACGGCTCGTTACAGTGCAGTGATCGGGTCATGTGATGATCAAACAGCTGCACGGCTCGTTACAGTGCAGTGATCGGGTCATGTGATGACACACAGCTGCACGGCTCGTTACAGTGCAGTGATCGGGTCATGTGATGGACACACAGCTGCACGGCTCGTTACAGTGCAGTAATCGGGTCTGATGACACACAGGTGCACGGCTCGTTACAGTGCAGTGATCGGGTCATGTGATGACACACAGCTGCACGGCTCGTTACAGTGCAGTGATGGGTCATGTGATGGACACACAGGTGCACGGCTCGTTACAGTGCAGTAATTGGGTCATGTGATGGACACACAGGTGCACGGCTCGTTACAGGCAGTATCGGGGTCATGTGATGGACACACAGTGCACGGCTCGTTACAGTGTCAGTAATTGGGTCTGTGATGGACACACAGCTGCACGCTCGTTACGTGCAGTGATCGGGTCATGTGATGGACACACAGGTGCACGGCTCGTTACAGTGCAGTGATGGGGTCATGTGATGGACACACAGGTGCACGCTCGTTACAGTCAGTGATCGGGTCATGTGATGGACACAGGTGCACGGCTCGTTACAGTGCAGTGATCGGGTCATGTGATGGACACACAGGTGCACGGCTCGTTCAGTACAGTGATTGGGTCATGTGATGGACACACAGGTGCACGGCTCGTTAAGTGCAGTGATCAGGTCCTGTGATGGCACACAGCTGCACGGCTCGTTACAGTGCAGTGATCGGGTCATGTGATGGAACAAGGTGCACGGCTCGTTACAGTCAGTGATCGGGTCATGTGATGGACACACAGCTGCACGGCTCGTTACAGTGCAGTGATCGGGTCATGTGATGGACACACAGGTGCACGGCTCGTTACAGTACAGTGATAGGTCCACCTGTGTATGTGACACAGTGCACGGCTCGTTACAGTGCGTGATGGGTCATGTGATGACACAGGTGCAGATGTTACAGTGCAGTAATTGGTATGTGATGGACACAGGCAGCCGTTAAGTGCAGTGATGGGTAGTGATGTCACACAGTGCAGGCTCGTTCAGTGCAAATTGGGTCATGGATGACACCGGTACGGCCGTTACGTGCAGTGATGGGTATGTGATACACAAGTGCACGCTGTTCGTGCAGTAATTGGTCGTGAGAACAACAGTGCCGGCTCGTACAGCAGTGATCGGTCATGTGATACACACAGCTGCACGGCTGTTACAGTGCGTATGGGTCTGTGATGGACACGGTCAGGCTCGTTACGTCGTGAGGGTCATTGATGCAAGTCACGGCTTACAGTCATATCGGTATGTGATACACACAGCAGGCTCGTTACAGTCAGATGGTCATTGAGGCCAGTGCAGGTCGTTACAGTGCAGTAGGTGTGATGACACAAGCGCACGGCCTTACAGTGCGTGACGGGTATGTATGACAGGCAGCTGTTACAGTGCGTAATGGGTCAGTGATGGACACACAGGTGCACGGCTCTTACAGTGCGTGATGGTCATGTGATGACACGGGCAGGCTGTTACGTAGTAATGGGATGTGATGAAAAGTGCACGCTCGTTACAGTGAGTGATGGGTCACCGCTCACTCGTTCAGTGCGTATGGGCATGTGATCCTAAGGGCGACAACCCTCCTGGCCTGATGGCGCAAAATGAAGTGATTTTGGTTGTATAACATTTTTTTAAAGGGCTCGGGAGGACACATGGACGGTTTAAGTAATGTCTTCCCTTTTCAAAAGGTCCCATTGGTCATGGGGTATTAGGAAAAGGTTTTATATTGGAACAGTGCGCCTTACTTTTCAGTCTCGTCAAAAGGGTTTCACTGCGCGCGTTCTGCTTGCCACAGCAAACATGCCGTCTAGTGCAATGGTCATTTAAACGTGCACTTCGTCGTATAGGGATTAAACATTTGGGTTTTACCGTTTGGTGTGATAAAAGAGGTCTAATGTATGGAGGTATGCTGAGGTTCCGGCGTGTTGTTCGTTTTTCACAGTTGACATTTTGCGCTGTTGGAGTAGACTTGTCAAGCCTTACCGTGTTTCGCCAGGACAAGATAGGCTGTACTACAATTGCAGTTTGGAAGCAAGGAAGTATTGAGGTGTGGTTGATGTACGAATGGTCGTTTTGTGATGACTGGGTTGTTTCAACTTCAGGTTTGACAATTCCTGAGTTTTCTTGCAGGTGTCCACAGGTACACTGTTTTTTTTTTGCTTTTTCTGTGTAATGGACAATGGGTTAAAATTTTGCGACCCCCATACGTTTCTGGGTTTTTCCCCCCCCCCTGCCCGTGTTTTTTTGATGGGGGGGAAAAAATTGGGGTTTAAAAGGGGATTTTATTTCCCGGGTTTAAAAAATCAGTTTTTTTTATTGTTAAAGGCAGGGCTTACCGGGGAAAGGACAACATGGGAACCGGTCAAAAAAACGTTAATTTTTCCTGTTGCTCCGTCTTTTCAAAAGAGGTCCCCCCCAAAAGTGGTCTGAGGTCCCCCGGGGGGTTGTTTAAGGGGGGGAAAAAAAGGGGTTTCTTTTATATTCCGGGAAATTTTTTTGTTGTCACCCATTTTACTTTTGTTTGCTGCAGCTATCTTGCCTCAGTAAAAAAAGGGGTTTCCAGTTGCAGTTCCCGCCTGTTTCTCTCCTTTGTTTTTAAGCCCCCACAGCGAAAAATCAGGGGCTTCGAATCTACCCCGCAGTAAAACCTTTACTTGACTCCTGTAACCCTTTGGGGCCCTTTTACTCCGTATTCTATGGGGAAAAATCTGAAGCACTTGTGGTTAACCCTGCTCTTTGAAAGCCCAGTTTGTTTGGGTTACGATAAAAGAGAAAAAGACCCCAAAACTGTTTTGGGAAAGAGTAAATGCTGAGCTTGGATTCTCGGGGCCTGCTGTGTTCTTTTTTTTGTGCTGCAACTTTTTGACTATTTCTGCCAACTTGTTTAAAAGAAAAAAAAGGGTTTTTTTAAAAAACCTTTTACCCCCGGTTTTTTCCCATCGCACCCAAGCCCCAAAGCTATATGAACTGTACTAAAAAATTAAAAATTCGGGAACCCAAAAAGTTATTTTTGCTGGGTCTGGAAGGGTGGTTGTGTACTGGGGAAAAATTGGCCCGTTGTATTTTTGTGATGACTGGGTTGTAAATTCCCCCAACCATTCCGGGTTTGACCCAACCCCCCTTAAAATTTTTTTTTTTTTTCGGGTTTTTCCACAGGTAAACATATTGTTTTTTTTTTTTTTTTTTCTTTTCTCTTTTTTTTCTGTGTAATCTGGATACAGTGTTGGGGAAAAAATTTTTTGATATAGTGGTTGTGTTCCCCCCACAACCTTTCCCCGGGGGAGCATTTCCCCTTTAAATTTTTTTTTTTCCCCTGCAGTTTCCCAACAGGTGAACCTATTTTTTTTTTTTTTTTTTTTCCTTTCCCCCCGAAAACCTGTTTTAAAAAAATTAAAAATTGGGGGGCCCCCCCCTGGGGGAAATTTGCGGAGTGACTGTTTATACCCTTTTAGATTTGCGAAAATAAAGACCCTTTTTAAAAAACTACAGGCCCCAAAATCCAATTTGCAAGGGGGTTGGACAGATTTTCCCGGTTTGCGGCCAGGATTGAGGTTTTAGGGGGGGCAGCCCCGGCCCCGCCGTAGCCCGAGTGCGGGTTTTTTCCCAAAATTCCCCCCTTTTTGTTTGGGGGGGGAAAAGTGAAAAATTTAAGGGGATTTTTAACAATCCCAAATTTTTTTTTTTTGCACTGCTTCAAAATTTTTCCCATGAACGATCTAAGGTGCTTTTTTAATTATGTTGCTTCCCAAAAAAGGCTTAAGTGGGGAAAAAACCCCTGATTTTAGGGTGAGGTGTTTTTTTTAAAACACTTATGATTTTTTTTCAGCCCTGGGGCGGTGTTTTTTTACCCCTGGGGGGCAACAGTAAGCAGCTGTTTTTTTTCGCCAAGGTAAGCCAAAACGGTCTGAAAAAGCCCTTTGGGTTTTAGGAGAGGGCCCTTGATACCCCGGGGGCAGTTCCGCCAAAAATTATTTTTTGAAAAAGGGGGTTTTCTCCATGATTAAGGGTGAAATTGCTCGTGGACCCTTTCCCCCTTTTTGGGTTTGGTGCTTTTTTAATTTTCCCTCCTATTGATAACCCCCCCGAAGGGAAAGCAGGGAAGGGGAGATGGTTCACGCAATGTAATAACCCCTTTTCCCCCCCTTTTCCCCCAGCTAAGGGCCTTTTTGGGGGGGGTTACAGGGAACCCCCAAAAACCCCCAAAAAATGGGGAGAAAAAATTTTTTTGGGGGGTTGGGGATTTCACGCAAGGAACATCGTTTTTTAAAAGGGGGAAACTTGTTTTTATTGTGGGGGGTCAGGGCACTTCTTTTTAAATGCCCCAAACGTTTTCGTAAGACTATGCAGACTAAATTTATTGTGATTTTTTTTCGAGAGGGGATCTGTCGGTCCCCGGGGCCCCGGCTCCAGGGAGATTGCAGCAACAGTTTGTTTTTTCGGACTTAAACTCGTTCCCCCTTTTAGGACGTTTTTACTGTGTAAACGCTTTTCCATTTTTAATTTTTTCAGGGTTTCCCCGGGGTTTGTAAGAAAAACAATTTCATTGTTTTCCCTTTTCCCTCAAACTCGGGGGTTTAAATTTAGTTTTGGGGGTCTAGCTCTGCTATATCGACTGGGGGAAAATAAAAAATTTTTTGGTGTCTCCTTTGCTCGAAAAGGGGGAAAACGTTCAGTGAAGAAGGTACTCCGTAAGATGGAAACTTTTTGGGTGGTCCTGCTGAAAATTGGGGGGTGGATCGGAAAAGAGCCTTTTGGGGGTTTTTATGGGTAAGATCATCAAAAGAAACTGTCCCCTTTTTTTTTTCTTTCTCCCCCCCCCCTTTTTTTAGGGGGTACCCGGTGCAGGTAGAAACCTAAAATTAAAAAAGGGGGAAAAGGGGAAATTTCACTTTCCAGAAAAAACAGTGAGTCAAAAGTTTCAGCTTGCTCTGTTCTAAGGGGAAAATGTGTCCCGGGAAAACCAGTGTAACCCGGGCTATGTGGATTTATGTGACAAAAGAACGTGCCCCGTTCCCCCTCCCGTATATGATTGCCCCCTTTTTTTTTCCCCGGAGCAGAGATCCCCTTTTTTAAGAAATTTCCCCTGGGGGGCCCGAGCAAAAGGGTTTTAAAAAGGAAATTTCATAGATAAAATTAGCCCAAGGGGTTTTTAGCCCTTTCATTCGCAGGTGCACCCCTCTTCTTTGTAAAGGAAAAAAAAGGGGTCCTGAGACCGCGTAACTATGGGGAAAAAAAAAGGGTTTTCTTTTAAAAAAACCTTTTTCCATTCTTTAATCCTGAGTTTTTGGGGGGGAAGGGGCGGGAAAAGCCAACTTTTTTTTTAAAAAAAGATCTTCTGGGGGGCCCTTTAAATTTTCCTAATTTTGCCCCGGGGTGAAGGGGGATGATTCAGGCACGCTTGGACACTTTAAATTTTGTTATGTTTTTGGGCTGAGTCCCCCCCCCCATTTTCCCCAAAATTTGGGGAATGACATCTTCGGGTTTCCCCTTGTCATCGGGGAAATTTATTTGGATGATATTCTAATTTTTTTATCCACAGAGGAACATCAGGGCATGTGGGGGGGTTTTGGGAAAAGGAAAAAGACAAAACCCTTTTTTAAAAAAAAACAAAAAAAATGGAATTCATGGGAAAGAAATTCATTTTGGGGTATGTCTTTTTAAAAGGGAAAATTTGTAGGGGTGGAAGCAAAACCAAACCATCAAGGATGGCCAATCCAAAATGTAAGGGGGTACGGTTCTGGGGTTTTCCCCCAAATTCTTAGCTTTTTAAAATTTGAAAATTTTTGAGGTATTTGTCCCCCATCATAAAAATTCCCCAAAGAGTGGGGGTTTTTTTTTTCCTGGATCCCCAAGCCCGGGAAATTTTTTTCCCCGTTAAAAAAAAATTTTTAAAACTGCCTATCCAGTACACCCACCCCGATTTGCCTTCATTTTGAGGTGGATTTTTCAGCTCCCCCCGTTGGAGCTTTTCTCTCTCGGGAAAAGGGGGGGAAAAAGAAAGTTTGCATCCCTTGCCTTCTTTTCCGCAGTTGTCTTCGGGAGAGGAATACGAGGGGGTGGGCAATAGGAGTTTTGGGCCCTTTTATTGCCGCCTTCAAAGAATGGAAAACCCTTTTTTCGGGGAGCTGCACAGCAAATTGCTTAAAGACCATTAACTTGAGTTTACAGGTCGGCAAATTTCCCCCTGCCCCCCGGGCCAGGCTGGGGGGGGAATTTTTTTTTAAACCCCAATTTTAAATTTTTAAAAAAATTTATAGCCGGGGACGCGAAAGGAAAAGGTGATGCACTCTCTGGGAAAATTTATAGCAGGACTTTCCAATTACCCCTCCAAAGGGGACTTTTTTTCCCCTGACTCTGATTTGGGGGAAAAAAATTTTCATAATAACCCCCTACTTAAGGACATAAGGAAGCATACTGGGGTTTCCCTTTTTGGCCCCCCCAAAAGGGGGAAAAATTTTGTTTTTAAAAAAGGGTGTGGGTTTCGGGGAAAACGTTTTTTTATTTGAAAAAGTCAGATTAAGAGTATTGCACTCTTCCCCGGATTCAAGATAGCGGGGAAAAGAGGAATTTAAAGACACGGAATTTTTTTCTCGTTTTTTTGGGGCCCCCTTTGCAGGAAGGATTTTTTGTTTTGCACTTATGGGGGGTTTTGAAAAAGATCAAAAACCTCCCCCTCCCCAAAAAGGGTTGTTCCCCCCCTTTCCCCCCCCAATCCCGCCCGGGGGGTTTCCTTTTAGGGGACTTCATTGTGGATTTTAAAACCCCTTCTCGGGGGAAGAACAATTTAGGGGGGGGTTGTTTTTAAAACAAAGGCAGTCATTTTATCCCTTGTGTCGGCCCCCCCACTGAAAAAAAGACATCTTTTTTGTGTTTAAAGTTTTTTTTGCTTATTTGGGTCCCGGGATGAGGTTTTTTCGGATCGGGGTTTTTGAAAATT
Source organism: Oophaga sylvatica (assembly GCA_033576555.1). Lineage (NCBI taxonomy): Eukaryota > Metazoa > Chordata > Amphibia > Anura > Dendrobatidae > Oophaga > Oophaga sylvatica. The sequence goes on from JARQOD010000008.1 coordinate 129,346,997, forward strand.
CATTTTTGGTTTTGGAAAAATTTCTTTTGCGCATTGGTTTTTAAAAAAGAAAAACCTTTTTTGTTTTTTCCCCAAAGATAAGGGGAAGCCCGAACAACCCAAATTTCAACCCTGGGGCAGTACCCCCGGTTTTCCCCCACCCGGGTTTTTTTGGGGGTGGTTTTTTTTCCCCATTAGTGGTTTTGAAAAACCAACTCTCAATGCTAAAAAACAGCCCCCTTTTCCCCCTTTTAAATTGGGGGGTTATCCCTAATTTTTCCCCTTTTTTTCCCAAAAAAAGGGGGCCTTTCCCCCAGCAGGGGCTGAAAGAATCACTTTTTTTAAAAAGAAAATATGGATTTTTAAAAGGGAAAAAAATCGGGAATCGGCTCAAGAAAGGTACAAGAAAGGCAGAAAAATTTCGAAAACCCTTTTCACCGTTTCAAGGAGGAATTGGGGCTGGTGTCAACCAGAAATTTAAGTTAAGGTTTCCCCCGTCTAAGTTGGGAATAATTTAAATTTGGGCCCCCATAAAATGTAAAATTTAAGGCTTTTCTTTCGTTTAAAAACCCAGAATTGAGAATCCCCTGCTTTTTATGTATCCTATAAAGGCTGGGGACACCCAAAAATTTTTCCGGACGTTTTCCCCCCCTTGCCCTGACCGAGTGTAGTCGATGGGGGAAAAAATTGTGGTGGAAAGGATTTAAAAAGGGTTTTTTATTTAAATCAGTTAAATTCTGATTAAATGGCGGGTCCCCCGGTTTGGGGGAAAAAACTCATGGGAACCCGGGAAAAAAACTTAATGCTCCTCGTTTTCTGTAGTTTCATAAAAGGTACCCACACAAGCCGGTTTTGAGGTCCCCGGAGGTTGTCCTTTAAAAGGGGGGGTAATGTAAGGTTCTATGTATAATTCCTGAAAAATAGTTTGTTGTCACCATTTTAATTTTTTGTTTGCTGCAGCTATCGGGGGCCCCAGTAAAAAAGGGTTTCCAGCTTGCTTTTCCCCCCCCTGATCCCTTTCCTTTTTTTCTTAAAGCCCCAGTGAGCAATCAGTGTTTTAGATTACCCCCCGGGAAAATGTGATTTTAACCCCGTAGCCTTTTTCCTTGTACTCCACTTTTCCCACTGAGGAACTCTGAAGCATTGTTGGGAAAACCTTTCTTTTTGAAAGAACCTTTTTTGGGAAAATTTGGGAAAAAAGAAGAAAACCCCCGAATCTGTTTTTGGGGAGTGATTGCTGAGTTTTGGGTTTTTGGGGGCTGTGTCTTTTTTTTGTGTTGCAAACTGTGGGAAAATTTTGCCAATTGTATGAGTTTAAAACAGGATTTTTTTTATCAAACCTGTTTACCCTGTTTTTTAAACCCCCCCAAAGGGGGAAGGATTGAACTGTACTAAAAACCTTACAGTGCACGGCTCGTTACAGGGACAGTGATGGGGTTTTAAAAGGACACCAGGGCAGGGCCCTTTTTAAGGGGCAAAAATTGGGGGGATGTTTAGGGGCACACGCTTTCACGACTCTTTACAGTGCAGTGATGGGTATGTGGGGAAAAAAGGTGCACGGTGGGTTTACAGTGCAGTTTTGGGGTCATGTGATGGACAAAACGGGTGAAAGGTCGTTACAGTCAGTGGGGGTCATGTAAAGGGACACACAGCAAACGGTGTTACGTACAGTGATGGGGTTTATGTGATGGATCACAGGGCAGGTCTTTTAGGCGTTATCGGTTTCCTATATGGACAAGCTGAGGCTCGTTAAGTCAGTTGGGGGTCTTTTTGTTTTTGGAAATGGGTGCCGACCCCTTTTACATTTACAGTGATCGGGTCTTTGGATGGAAAACACTTTTTGCCCAGCTCTTTAAAAGTAAAAATAATCGGGTCATGTGATGGAAACACAGGTGAAAGGGTTCTTTACTTTACAGTGATGGGTCATTGATGGAAAAAGGGCACACTCTTACGTACAGTGTGGGGTATGTGGGGGGACACACGGGCCCCCCCGTCTTTACTTTAAAATAATCGGGTCATGTGAGGGACACACAGGTGCACGGTGTTACAGCCCGGGTTGATGGGTTTTGTGAGGGGACCAGGTGAGGGTTTGTTACAAAACAGGGTCGGGTCAGGGTATGGAACGGTGCAGGATCGTTACAGTACAGTGAGGGGTCTTTTGTTGGACACAAGTGAAAGGTTTTTTAAAAGGCATTTTGTCGGGTCATGTGATGGACAAACAGGTGGACTCGTTACAGTAAGGGGAGGGGTTTATGTGAGGGAACACGGTGCCGGCGTTAGTACTTTGATGGGTCTGTGATGGCCCAAGGTGCCGGCTCGTTACAGTCAGTAAGGGTTGTGATGGCACCAGCTGCACGGCTCTTTTAAGAAAAGTAAAATTTGGGGGGTCATGTGATGGAAACGGCGGGCACGGCTTTTTCCAGAAAAAGTGATCGGGTTTTTTGATGGAACCAGCTGCTTTGTTTTTACAGTAGTTATCAAATTTTTGGGGGGGAAAAATACGGAAAAGGGCTTTTGGGAAAAAAAATTTAAAGGCCATGAAATGAATTTACGGGGGCAGAGGAAATCACATTTTTGGTTTTAGGGGGAAAATGTCTTGACCCCCCCGGGGCCCATGGCTTGTTACGGTTTATTATCGGATCCGTGATGAGGGCAAGGTGGGGGGTTCATTATGATAAATTAAGTTTTTTTAGGGTGAGATCACAACCAAAAAGGTCTTTACAGTTTTTGCAGGTCTTAAAAACCCCCAAACAGGTGATGTTTTTACGCACATTTTTAAAGATATTTTAAAGGATGGTGTTTCGCTAAGTACTGTAGAGTTACAGGTTTTGTGTTTTTCCAGAGGGCACGCCTCTTTTCAGTGAGAAATCAAAAAAAAAGAAAAAAAAAACAAGTTTCTCACTAAAGCTTCAGTATTTTTGGACCACAGTGCTTTGACTTGTTTTACATTTTTTTAGTATGTGATATAGTACGGGTTTTCAAAAGATTTTCCCCCAATTTAGAAAGATGGGGGGTTTAAACTAGATTTGGCGCAGATTCACGACTAAAATTTTTGGGGAGCAAAAACCCTATCCCTTTCCCCCCATGGGCGTTACTGTGTAGGTATTACATTTAAGGGGCCCCATGAGAGCCGATGCCCCCGGGTTTTGGAAAGGGGGGTTTCCATGATCCACTTTGGGGAAAAAAAAAAAAGGGTATTTTTTTTTTTCCCCTTTTTCCCTCACTCCTTTCTTTTATCAATAAAACAGGCGCAGCAGCGTGATTTTAAATTTTGCAGAGAGGGGTGGTGCCAGCCCCAAAAAATTTTTTTTTTGAGTTGGGGTGAAAAATTTAAATAGTTTTTTTTGCAGGTAAGTGTTGGTAGGCGGGCGTAAGATGACCTGTAAATTACAAGTTTTTAAAGAAAATTCTGAAGATAAAATTTATTATCTCCGTCGTCCCCCCCTCTGTGCGAAAATATGACGTGGGGTAACCCTAGGTTATATTTTTGGCATTTTGTTTGAGACCCCCCCCCCCCTTTCTTTAAAATGGGCCCCTTTTTGGAAAATTTTTCTGAAACCCCCCTTAAAACCCTTTTTTTGTCATGGTAAATGAGGGGGCCGGGTGGGGGGTCGTCCTGCCCAAAGAAATTTTTAGGACCGGAAAAAATTTCACGGCCGCCCCCGCTCCCACATAAAAAATTTTTGGCCCTTTTTTAAACACTCTTCTTCTTGAAGAAAAGCCAAAAAGGGGGCAAAAAAAAGTCAAAAAATTTGGGGGAAAAAAAATGACTGTCATCTCATTCAACCTATGCAGGCGGGAAAAAACAAAGGGCAAAAATTTTCTCCTTGTCGTTTGCGTAAGAAGAAAAAAAAAAGACAAAATTGGTATAATGACACTCGGGATTTTTAATGAGCTTTGTTTTTTGTTGCCCATGCGAGAGCAGCATGGGGGAGAGTTTAAACTGAGCTGTTTGCATGGGGTTTGGGGGAAAAAAAAGGGGCAATAAACTGAAGATGTATTGAAATGTGCACAGCTGTTTTTTCATTACATTTTTCTAAAAAATTTGGGTTAGGGTTTTAAGGGGTTTTTTTAGAAAAAGCGAAAAGGGGAAAAAAGGGGAGGGGAAATTTAAAAAAATTCTTAAAAAAATAATAAATAAAAAAACCCAAAAAAATATAAAAAATTTTTTTTTAAAAATAAAAATTTTTTTTTCAAAAAATTCTTATAAAGAAAAAAAAAATTGTTTACCCCAAAATTTTTTTAATATAGCATTTCATGCCCAAAAATTTTCCCCCAAATAGATAAACAAATTCCCAAATTTTTTTATAGGAGAGGGGAGAAAAAAAAGGATCACACGAAAGGCTCCCGGGGGGTTGACACAAAAGAAAAATGAATGGTTTTGGGGGAGAATGTTTTTTTGGGGCTTTTTTTTTAAAAATTTTTTGTTTACTTTAAAACCCAATCTGTTATGAGAAGACATAAGAATAGGGAAAAATCAAAAAACCATCCTAAGGGGGCCCCCCCATCCAGAACCCCCCAAAAATTCCCCCCTGGCACTGATCATTTTTTTTGCTTTATTTTTAAAAACCCCAAAACAATGTTCTGTAGATAAGGAAAAATTTTTTCCCCCAAAGGGGTTCTTTGTGAGGGGTAGAAAACCTTCCCCCCGGGGGCTTGCAAGTTTGGGGGGGGCCCCCGCTAAAAAAACAGGGGTTCATTTGGAAATTTGGTTTGGGGAAAAAAGGTCCAAAAAATATTTAAAAAACTGAAAAGGGCCCCCTTTAAAGTTTTAAAAGGGGGAAACCTTTTAAAAGCCTTTTTTTAAAAGTCTGCCTTGATTCCAAAACCTCTTATTTGGGGCACCCCCCCCACACATGCCCCGCCCCCTTTTTTTTACCCACCCCTTCCGATAATAGGAATTGTTTTTTTAAAAATTTGGAAATTTTAAAGGGTCAGATACCAGTTAAATGTTTTTTTTTGTTGTTCAAGATGGTTAATGCAGGGGGAAACCTTTTGTAAATGTGGCCGAGTCCACCGTTTGGGGGGGGGGATAAAAACATTTTTTTCCCCCCCGGGACAATTTTATAGGGGAGTTTGGGTTTCCCCGGGGGGGTTTTTTAAGCCCCCAAAAAAAACAAAAGGGAAAATCCTTTTTTTTTTGGGGATTTTTTTTTTAAAAAGTATTTCTGCATTTTGTCTGATGGGCAGGCTCCGCCAAGCGGGAATTTTAAAAAGGATAAATGACGAATTTAAAGGTACAGAAAAAAAAGCGGCAAAAAAAGGAAAAACTTTTCTAGGAGTTCAACAAAAGGGGGGCATACAGTCTAGATCCTAAAGCTTATTGCCCTTACTCCTCTTTGGTCCCCCCTTTCATTGGAAAAATGTGCCCGGGGTTTGGGCCCCACATTTTAAAAAAGACATCAACAAAACTGGGCAAGTTCAGGAAAGCCCCAGAATGGTGCCCGGCTGAAAAACCATGTCCTAGGGGGAAAAACGCTGATTGTGAACCCAGCTGCTTTTGGTCCCCCCTGCCCCCAGGAGGGCAAAAAAAGGTAATTCACAAAACCCCCTTGATATTCTTTAAAACCCCCATTTTCCCTTTTGTGCCCCCAAAGGACCCTTTGCTTTTAGGGTGTGGAGAGACGTAGGGGTAGTTCGTTCAGTTGTCTGGTCTTTCAGAGCATTTTAGACTTTCCAGAGGGGTTTTTTCCCTGCGGGGGGGAAAAGGGAAAAGAAAGGGACAAGCTGTTTCAAAAAAGGCTAAATTTTTTTTTCCTTAAAATGGAAAGTGACTTGGTGGCAGGGATGGGTTGACAAAACCCCCTGATAGTACTCTGGACACCCCCTTAAAAAAGGAAAAGAAGGGGGACTACAGTATTTGAAATGAGTCGGATAAAAGGGGAAAAAAGGTCATTTTCGGTGGATAGAAGGAAGCTGATAAATGGGGCAGTCCCTTGTTTTTTTTAAAGGGCGTGAGTTGGGGGAAGGCGAGTGGTAAAAAGAAGAAAAGGGACGGGGGTGAAATAGCGGGGATAGTTTTCCCCCACTTGCACAAACGGACTCCGGGGGCGAGTTCTAGTTTTCCCTTTCCCGGTAGTGGGAGAAAACCCCGGGGGCCCCTTTGGGCTTCGGTGCAGGGGGTTTTTTTTTCTGTAAGTAAGGGGTCAGGAAGAAAGGGGCAGGTGATAAACCAAAAATTTGTTCTGTCCACAAGAAGGGGGCCCCCCCAATGTCAGCCGGGGTAGCGTTTTACAGGGTTTAAACTTGGCTTTTTTTCAGGGTTTTGAAACCCCAAAAAAAAATTTAAGAGAAAAGGGGGCCCTTAAAAACCCCCCGTGATTTTCTGGTGTGCATTTCCACCCTGACAGCCCCGGGGGGGGGGCCTGAAACCCCCAAAAAAAAAAGGTACAGAAAGAGACTTTTTTTTTTGTTTTCTTATTGCCCCGAACCCCTGCACCCCCCCTTACCCTTTGGGGGGGCCCGTTCGTGTGGGAGGCTTAAAACCTTGCTGCCAGTAACAACCCCTCAAGGATTCCCCCTGCAGGGGTCACCCGGGTCGAAACCAAAGGTGGCGTCCGAAAAATTTATTTCCCCTGTAAATACCCCCCCGAAAGAGCGCCCCGGGGAAAAGGCCCCCGGGGGGGCCCCACCCGTGACCTCTTTCCCCCCTTGAGTGAAGGGGCTCGTGCGGGGTTTCCCCTAAGCCGGTTTGTGCGAACCCCCCTTTTGGGGGTTTTGGGAAAAATTTAGCTGAAAAAAAGAAGATGAGAGGAGACTTAATAGTGTCTAAAAAAATCTAAAAGGGTGTACATTGTAGAAAAGGGGGATCTTTTTTCTTATTTGCACAAAAAGGGAAAAAGCAATGGGGGGAAAAATGAATGGGGGGGGGGCAAGATTAGATATTAGAAAAAAAATTTTTGACAGTTAGGGTGGTTTCCCCCCGGTTTGGGAAAAGCTCGGGGGGTTTGGGGTGTGCGTGGGCGCGCCAAAAAACGCGCGACGATGTTTTTTGCATTTTTGGAGGGGGGGTTTAAGGAACCCCCCACAGGGGTAACAATACGAGGTGGCAAACCCCCGTAAGGAAAGCGGGCGGGCTTTTTTTAACCGGAAAAAATTTTCCTCGGTTTTTGCGCGACGGTGCGTCGCCCCAACAAAAAAACCCCGGGGGGTGTAGCCCCCCCCCTCTTTCCCCGGGGGGTGTTTCCCCGGGGTTTTCCTGAACACCTCCCGGGGAAAAATGGGGGGCCCCAAAAAGGGGGGGGGCTTAGACGGAGCGGAGTTTCCGCCCGCCAAAAGCGCTTGGTTCCGGACCGTGGAACCACCCCCTTAGGGTGATAATGGGGGGAACAGGCTGCCCGAAAAGGTGGTGAGTTCTCTTCAATGGAAGTCTTCAAACAGAGGTGGACAACACCCTGTCGGGATGATTTAAAAACCCCTGCTTTGAGCAGGGGGAGGGGCCCGGGGGGGCCCCGGGAGGTCCCTTCAACCCCCCATTTTTTTTTTTGAAGCACGTTTGGAATCTTGTAAATTTGGGGGAAAAAAAATGCAAAAGAGGGGGGGGGGGGCAAACTGATTTTTTGGAAGGAGTTCCCCGCAAAAGGACACTGAGGAAGACCCCCACGGCAAATGGGGAAAAAAAACCCCGGCAGAGGTAAATACCAAAAAAGTCAGTGGGGGGGTTTTTGGTCGAGGGGGGAATGGCAAAAGGGAGGGAAGCCCCCAATAACATAAGATGGAGGTATGCGGGGAGCAAGGAGATGGCATTGCTGGGGGGGAAAAAAGTTGGGGAAGCTAGAACCCCCAGACAGACTGAAAACCCGGGCCCCCACATGAGGGGAACTCCCCGGCCCCCCGAAAATTTTTTCAAGGCCCGGGAGGTGCAGGTAAATTGAGGGTTTTTCCAGGACTTTGAGTCTTGTCAATTAATGGAAAGCCCCAGAAAGAGAGGAGTGAATCTGGGGGGCTCTTAGGGTTTTGGAGCTGCCGCAGCCTATAGAGCTATCCCCCCCTGGGGGGGATGTGGTATCCCAGCATTAAAGGGGGCTTTTCTAGAAAAATTCTGTGACCCCAAAAACCTATGGGACCCGTTTTGTTTTTGGGGCCTGTGATGAGGGGTGTCCTTCAAGATGTATCCCCACGGGAATTCAAACAAATATGTCATCGTGGTGGAGGGAGGGAGGCCTTAATTAGGGGGGCCTTTCCCCCGGTAATCTTGAAAGAGCATTTTATTTTTCAAGGGGCCCGCGACCCCCGAGAATGGGTGGGGTGAAAGGAGCCCACCCTTTGTGGGGGAAAAGTGCAGCTCTGGGGAAAGGGGGCTTCACCATAACCCTAAGGGAAAAAATTTGTGGGTCGGGGGGGGGGGGTTTGGTTTTTTTGGGGGGGGGGTGTTAGGGGGGGGGGGGGGTCCCAGAGCGCGGATGTTATAGATTGGGCCCCCGGACTCTAAATTTTAAAATGTCCAGGGGGTTCGGGGGGACAGGGGGTACAGACCGCCTTTGCGGTTATTATCTCAGTCAGGGCCCCAAAAAAATTTTGAGAATGACACAAATATTAATTTTTAAAAGTCTACTGTTCATTTTTTTAAATTGGCAATTTGCATATACCCCCGAAAATTTTAAAATTTGATCATTTAAACCAGCAATTAAGATCTCGTTTGGTACAAAAAGCGTTTTCAACCCCCGATTTCTTTCAAAAAAAAATCCCAAAACCCGCATGGTGCCCAAAAATTTTGCATTTTGGGCCCCTTTTCCCTTTTTTGGAAAAAAAATGTAATTAAATAAATATAAATATATAAATATATATTTTTATATATATTTTTCAGGGCCCACAAGTAGATTAACCCCCCCCGATTTAGCTGGTTTGATAAAAATGCAAATAAGTTAGGCCCCAAAAAAAAACGGGTAGGGTTTATTTAAAAAAACATAAATCTTTCAAACCAAAAAAAATGTTGCTCAGTTAATTTAATAAAATTTTTAAAAAAAAAAAGTGGGGTCAATTTTTTAAAACCCCCATTTTAATATTTTTTTTTGGGAATTTAACCCCCTTTTTTTCAATTTCAGTAATAATGCTTTTTAAAACCTGATCAGGCCCCGGGGGCAATTGTGAGTTATCTTGGCCCATCCTCATGCGATCTTTTCCAAAAAATTAGGTTCTTTTTGGGGGTTTTGTGGATTTAAACTTTTTTTCCTTCCACAATTTTTTTAAATTTGGGGTTTAAGGGGCAGGGGGGACTAGGCAAACCCCAAAACCCCTTCTTTTCCCTTTGGGGCCCCCCCCGGTTTTTTGGCTGTGGCTTTTTGGGGGGTTGTCTTTTGGAAGATGAAATTAAGGGGGCCCTCTTAAAGGGGTCTTGATGGAGGAGGGGTAGGTTTTTGGCCAAAATTCCAGGTAGGCCGTGCTATCCATCCCCCCTGGATGCGGACCCCCTGGCGGACTTGGGTGAGAAAAAAAACCCCCAGCAGATGCGCCACCCCATGCTTGACTGTAGGGAGGTATTCTTGGGGCGTATGCAGTCATCCAGTCTCCAAACATCAGTGTGTGGTTGGCACCCCAAAAAATTTGGGGGTTATCAGACCATAGAACCTTTTTAAAATCTGTTCAGAGTCCCCCCAAATGTTTTGGAAAAATTAGCACCCCTTTACTGCGTTTGAAAGTAAAAAGGGAAATTAAAGGGGTCGTTTTGGAGGGGGCCCCTTGGGGTGGAGTCGTTACTTAGGGTTTTTTGACGGGGAAAAAGTCCCCTCCCCTGAGGTTCCCGGAGCCCCTTTTTTTTGTCCTTGGGGGTTTCCCCTTTATTCTTAGCAAGCCTGGCCTCGGCATGGGGGAAAAATTTTAAAAAGGGGCCCGGGGAGGGGGAAGGGGGAACAGTATTCCATAAGCCTTTCCCCTTACGGATTTTCCCCCAAATGGGACCGGGGGGGCCCCCAAACCTTGGAAAGGGTTTTGTACCTTGCCACCCCTTTGGAAACCCCCCGATTTTTTCGGAAAGGGCCCTTGGGGAAACCCCCTTTGTCTTTCCATGTTGCTATGTAGAGTCTTTCAAAGTTTGGGGAGGGTTTTAAAAGAGAAAAGGGGGCCAAAAAAAATATTAATCAACATGTGAAAACTATTATTTTTGGGGCCTGAACTAAAACTTAAAAATTTTGGGGGACAACAGAAGGGGTTTTTGGGGTTTTAGGGGTTGAATAATTAAAAAAAAACTCTGAAATTTTAATTTTTTTTTTTTTTTTTTTTTTTTTTTAAAAAAAAAAAAAAATTTTTTGCTGCGGCATTTCCCACTTCCGGCTGGGTTTTAGTACAAATGTAAAATCCAAGTTAATTCCCCATGTTAACCAGCTAAAACTGCAGGGGTTGAATACTACTTGTTGGGGCCCCCATATATTTTTATAAAATATTTATTTTTTTTTTTAAAAAACAAAGGAAAAAATTTTTTCTTTAAGGCCTTTTTTGAGATTTTTTAATCTTCCTTTTTCTTAAAAATTCCCCCAAAAAAAAGGGTTTTGGGGGGCCCAAAAAGAATTTTGTACGTCAGGCCAAAAGTTTTGAGAATGACAAAATATTAATTTTTAAAAAAGGGTTACTGCTTCATTTTTTAAAAAGGGCAATTTGATTACCCAGAATTTTAAAGGGGGTGTTTCGGGCTAACAGAAATTTAAATTGCAAAGTAAAATTTTTGGCTAGAAAATGAAAAATTTTCCCCAAAACCCACCCCAAAAAATTGCAGCCCCCCCCTTAAAAAGGGCCAGCAAATTTTTTTTTTTATTCCCCCTTAACCAGGTGTGGGGGGTTTTTTGAGGCATGGGGGGGAAAACCCCAATTTTTCATTTTTTAAAAAGAATGACACCACGGACCTTTAAAAGGAGGCTGGTGCTTGGCATCATTGTTTCTCTTCTTTTAAAAGAGGGTTTCTCTAAAGAACAGGGGGGGCAGTCATCATTGCAATGCAAAAAATTTGGGCCAAAAGGGGGAAGGGAGTTTTGCGTAAAAAAATTTTCACTAAATAAAAAAATCTATCGCCCCCAAACCAAGAATTAAAGGGGGAAAAAAGGTTCCATTGTTGAAAAAAAGGGTCGGGGGGAAAAAGAAAAAACCCGAAAGGCCAGGCGTCTTTTAAAAAGTTTTTTTAGCTGCGGTCGGGTACCCCGGGAAGTTTTCGGGGAAAGGCGGGGGGCAGGTGTGGTGATCTGCACCACTGTGAGGGAAAATTTTTGGGGCGGGCCCCGGTCTCAAGGGGGGCAGCAAAGGAGCCACTTCTCTCCGAAAAAAAATGGACAGAGATATTTGCAAAGGTAAAAGGAGTGGTTTTTGGGACGGGGGGGAAAATTATTTTTTTTATAAAACCCCCCTTTTTGATTGTTTGGGCATGGGGAAAAAGCTATTCGGAGAAGCAAGGTGAGCACTACATCGTCTTGGGCTCAATTTTTTCCCCAAAGTTTTTAAACACCTAAAAAAATTCATTTTTGGGTTGTTCTTTACCCCAAGGGGGAAACGGTCTCTCCAGCTTCCCCAAAAAAAACCCTTTAATAAAAAATGGTCCCCCGAATGTCCCCCAAAAAAGAAAATTTTTTCCCCAAAACCCCCAAAAAGCTTTTGGGCCCCTTTAAAAAAAATTTTTCCAGATGAGGGGGGCCCCCTTCCCCTAAAGAAAAGGGGGTAACAAAAGGGGGGGGGGAACAAAAAATAGAGTTTTTTGGGCCAGGCCGGGAAAACCCCCGATCTTTTAAACCATTGAAAATTTGGTAATCTCAAGAGACGGGTGGAAAAAAAAAAACCTAAAAAATTTTGACAAAATTTAAGATTGATTTGCAAGAAGGCTGCATCAGTCAGGTTTTGTTGTGAATGGGTTTAAAATGATTTTGGGGAAAAGAGGCCCCTTTGGGGGTTTTCAGCGGTTTTGTGGATTGTGAGGGGGGGGAACGGGGTTTTTTCTGAGGGTTTTTAAAAAAAGGGGGTCAAATTTTCCCCTCGGGGTTTTTGGGTGATCAAAATTTTTTTGGTCTGTTTTAAATTCCCGTTTCCCTTGTACCCCGCTTTTTGGGCGTGTCTGCATCTCCCGCTTACAATAAAATTTTTTTCTTTTTTTGGGTTTTTTTTTTTTTTTTTTTGCTTTTTTTACGCCTTCTTTGGGGCCTTTAGGGTCCCCCCCGGGGGGGTTTCCCCCCTCAGTTTAGTTCAGCCACTGGGGTTTTGTTCTTTGCTTTTTCCCCCGTTTTTTTTGGGCTCTGTTTTGATTTTTTTACCAGAGAAAATTTAGGTGGTAGAGGTCGTGTGATCTCAGGGATTTTTAAATTTGTAGAGTTGGTGTTTTTTGGGTTTTTTTTTTGGGGAAATTGGAAGTAAGTATCTTCCCCACCCCTTTTTTTTAGAAAGTTTGGGCCCCCTTTGGGGGCATACTATTTTTTTTCTGTGTCAGGGATTTTCTTTTTAAACCCCCCTTACGTTTTTGGGGGTTTTTTTTTTTTTTGGGGTCTGCCCCGGGGGGATAGTTTTCCCCGTTTCTGTTTTTGGTGTTTTTTTTTTCCCCGGCTGTGACAGGGGTCTAGGCCCCCGTAGGAACGCTCCAAAAGGTGCCTCAGTTGTGGTTTTGTCAGGTTTCTGAAAATTTATAGTTTCCCCAAAGTTTGGGGTTTTTCTTTTTTCCCTCCCCCTCAGCTAAAAACTAACAGTATCACCGGCCCAAAAATTGGGAAAAATTTTTTGGTACTCAAGAAGGGGGAAAAAATTTTTTGGAAAAAAAAAGGTTTTTGAGTTTCGAGATTTTTTTTGTTTGTTGCTTTTTTTTTTTTTTTTTTTTTTTTCCCCGTTCTTGGGTTTCTGGGGGGGTTTTTCTCCCAATGGAGTTTGCCGGTTTTTCTGGCGTGTGGGTCACTTGCCCCCGAGGTTCAGAGTATTGTGCTTTTTTGTAGGGCCTGTTGTGGAACCCCCGGGTTTTCCCTGCCAGATTTTTTTTTTGGGGGGGCAGCAAGTTTTGAATTTCAAAAATAATTGAAATTGTTTTTTTTCCTTTAAAAAAATTTTAAAAACAAGGGGAAAAGCAGCGCCCGAGGTTCAAAAATTTATCCTTCTGGCGGGGGGTCCCCCGGTTGGGCTTTTTTTCCGGTTTCCCCCGGGGGGCCCCCTTTTTAGTGTTTGATGCTTTTTTTCAGGCTTTGGGGTTTTTGTCGAGGGGTAATGTCTGTCAGCTGAAAAAAATTGTTTTGGGGGAAAACAGGGGTTGAGACGCAGTTTTTCGTCAGAGTTCCCTTTGGTGGGCCCTCTGACCAAATGGAATGAGACGTTTGGGGGCCCCCTTTTCCGGGGAAAGGGGGCTGTCAAAAGGGGAAAAAATGTTAAAGGGGGGATTTTCCCCCCCCTTTTGGGCTCAATGATTTTTTTGTCATTAGCGATTCAAATTGACAAATTTTGCGTGAGCGGAGAAATTGCGTGGAATGTGTTGCCTTGTGAGGCCCAAAAATTTTGAAACCCCCGTGTGAAGAGTGGGTTGGGGACCCCCTCATAGTTTCAAAAAGGGGAATGGGTTATGTTTTACTGTGGTGATGCTTCAAACTATTTCGTTTTCCCCCGGGGGAAGGAACGTTTTTTTCACGTCTTGTTTTGGGGGGGGGTTCAGATAAGTTTTTTTTAACGTCACTTGAATGTTTGTTTTCATTTTGCCCCCTTTGTTTTTTGGAGGCTATTAACCCCCGGGGGGGATGTTTTGAAAACGTT
>JARQOD010000008.1:129360767-129613204 GCA_033576555.1 Oophaga sylvatica
GGTCTCTTCATCAGACTAGACTAACTACAACATCTGAAGAATCACATATTTATACACAACACAGCACAGAAACAATACAATAGATAAGACAAGTGACGTGAAGCAGAATTATCATTATGGGAGAGGGATGAACATAAATATTGGAACAGTTCATAGGTCCCTATCTTGGATCGCGTCATACCTAACAGACCGGACATTCAGCGTCTCCCACTACAAACCACTTCCTCATCACACTCTCTATATGTTGGAATCCCGCAAGGTTCAGTCCTAGGGCCCCTGCTCTTCTCCATCTACACCTTCGGCCAGCGTCGGACTGGAACACCTTGGGCCCACCAGAGAAAATCATTCTTGGGGCCCACTATGTAGCTACATAGAAATAAATACAAGACCGCCAATTGTGCAGTAAAACGCGCTAATATCAGGGTATAATATAAGGTAGTACATGTCTTAATTATGTAGCAGGAGTTGGGGTAGCCTCCCTCATAGATTATAAAGCAGCCCCCTCATAGGGGATAATGCTGCCCCCCCTCATAGGGTATAATGCTATATATATATAGATAGATAATAGATAGATACCATATATACTCGAGTATAAGCCACCCCCCTAATTTTGCCACAAAAAAATGGGAAAACTTATCGACTCGAGTATAAGCCTAGGGTGGAAAATGAGATTATGCCCCATATGCTGCCCCATGTATTATGCCCCACAAGATGCTCCATAGATTGTGCCCCATATGCTGCCCCATGTATTATGCCCCACAAGATGCTCCATGTATTGTGCCCCATATGCTGCCCCATGTATTATGCCCCCATAGATGCTCCATAGATTGTGCCCTCATAGATGCTCCATAGATTATGCCCCCATAGATGCTCCATAGATTATGCCCCCATAGATGCTCCATAGATTATGCCCCACAGATGCTCCTTAGATTATGCCCCTTAGAAGCTCCATAGATTATGCCCCCATAGATTGTGCCCCCATAGATGCTCCTTAGATTATGCCCCCATAGATGCTCCTTAATTATGCCCCATAGAAGCTCCATAGATTGTGCCCCCATAAATGCTCCTTAGATTATGCCCCCATAGATGCTCCATAGATTATGCCCCCATAGATGCTCCATAGATTATGCCCCCATAGAAGCTCCATAGATTGTGCCCCATAAATGCTCCTTAGATTATTCCCCCATAGATGCTCCATAGATTATGCCCCCATAAATGCTCCACAGATTATGCCCCCATAGATTATGCCCCCATAAATGCTCCACAGATTATGCCCCCATAAATGCTCCACAGATTATGCCCCCATAGATTATGCCCCATAAATGCTCCACAGATTATGCCACCATAGATTATGCCCCATAAATGCTCCACAGATTATCCATAATCCCTCCCATATGCCATAGATTATGTCCCCATAGATGCTCCACAGACTGTGCCCCCATAGATGCTCCATAGATTATGCCCCCATAAATGCTCCACAGATTATGCCCCCATAGATTATGCCCCCATAAATGCTCCACAGAGTATGCCCCCATAATTATGCCCCCATAAATGTCCACAGATTATGCCCCCATAAATGCTCCACAGAGTATGCCCCCATAGATTATGCCCCCATAAATGCTCCAGAGTATGCCCCCATAGATTATGCCCCATAAATGCTCCACAGATTATGCCCCCATAGATTATGCCCCCATAAATGCTTCACAGATTATGCCCCCATAGATTATGCCCCCATAAATGCTCCACAGATTATGCCCCCATAGATTATGCCCCCATAAATGCTCCACAGATTATGCCCCCATAGATTATGTCCCCATAGATGCTCCACAGACTGTGCCCCCATAGATGCTGCAAAAAAAAAAAAAAATGACATACTCACCTCTCGTCGCTGGGGGCCAGGTGCCGGGGTCCTGAGCAGGCGGGGACACCGGCGCGCTATGGGGGACAGGTGCCGGTGTCTCCGCTGGCTCAGGACCCCGGCACCTGCGATATTTACCTGTCACCGGGTCCGCTGCTGAGCGCCGCTGTCTTCGGTCCTCCGGCAGTGAATGCTCAGGCAGGGGGCACGGCGCTCACTAATGGCGTCATCGCGCCCTCTGCCTGAACATCGCAGCAAGAGAGGACGCGATGACACAGCGGCGCTCAGCGGTGGAACGGGACAGGTAAGTAATGATATTCACTGCTTCCCACGCCCACGTGGGCGTGGGAAGCAGTGAATATTCATTTCTCTTTAGCAGCGGGGACAGGGGCTCCTGCCTCCTGTCACCCACTGCTGCTCCGCTGGCACGGGCCCCCATGGCAGCTGCGTGGTGTGCCGCTATTAGCGACACGTCACCGGCTGGGGGCCCCTGGATCAGCGGGGGCCCTAGGCAACTGGCCCCTGTATGCCAGCAAGTGCCAGGGCCCCCCAGATGCCAGGGCCCACCGGAGAATCCTCCGGTTCTCCGGTGGGCCAGTCCGACCCTGCCTTCGGCCTCGGACAGCTCATAGAATCTCACAGCTTTGAATATCACCTCTATGCTAATGACACACAGATCTACATCTCTGGACCAGATATCACCTCCCTACTAAACAGAATCCCTCAATGTCTGTCCGCTATTTCATCCTTTTTCTCAGCTAGATTCCTAAAGCTTAATATGGACAAAACAGAATTCATCATCTTTCCTCCATCTCACACAACTCCTCCAATGGACCTATCAATTAATGTAAATGACTGCCCACTTTCTCCAGTCCCACAAGCTCGCTGCCTCGGGGTTATCCTTGACACTGATCTCTCTTTTAAACCACATATCCAAGCCCTCTCCACCTCCTGCCGACTTCAACTCAAAAATATCTCACGGATCCGTACATTCCTCAACCAAGAATCTGCAAAAACCCTAGTCCATGCCCTCATCATCTCCCGCCTCGACTACTGCAACCTCCTGCTCTGTGGCCCCCCTCTAACACTCTCGCACCCTCCAATCTATTCTAAACTCTGCTGCCCGACTAATCCACCTGTCCCCCGCTATTCCCCGGCCTCTCCCCTCTGTCAATCCCTGCACTGGCTCCCCATTACACAAAGACTCCAGTTCAAAACCCTAATCATGACATACAAAGTCATCCACAATCTGTGTCCTCCATACATCTGTGACCTCGTCTCCCGGTACCTACCTGCACGCAACCTCCGATCCTCACAAGATCTCCTTCTCTACTCCCCTCTTATCTCCTCTTCCCACAATCGCATACAAGATTTCTCCCACGCATCCCCCCTACTCTGGAACTCTCTACCACCACATATCAGACTCTCGCCTACCATGGAAACCTTCAATAAGAACCTGAAGACCTACCTCTTCCGACAAGCCTAGAACCTGCAGTAACCACAGATCCACCAAACCGCTGCACGACCAGCTCTACCCTCACCTACTGTATCCTCACCCACCCCATTGTAGATTGTGAGCCCTCACGGGCAGGGTACTCTCTCCTACTGTACCTGTCGTAACTTGTATTGTCTAAGATTACTGTACTTGTATTATTATGTATACCCCACCTCACATGTAAAGCGCCATGGATTAAATGGCGCTATAATAATAAATAATAATAATGGAGTGTGAAAGTTTTATTGTCCTCTGATTGGGGTCTGGTATTGTGTTGTGATGCCCCCAGAAGATCTGAAGAGCAAATTCCTTAATTGATGTAAAAAAACATAAATCCATGCGACACATTCATTCCTGCACTGAGTGTGTCAAAGGTCGTCATAAGTTTATACTCCCAGACCCTCCTGTCTCTCTGAGACTTGAAGTTAGCTTTTAAAACAAGCAATTTAATGCCCATCATGCTATGACCGTGCATACAAAAATGTTTGGCCACTGGTAGATCCATTCTCTTTTCTCTTATTGTGTGGCGATGAGAATTCATCCTTGTTCTCAGTTTTTGCCCGGTCTCCCCCACATACAGACCCCCAGTTGGACATTTAGTACAAATAATTAGGTACACCACATTAGATGTGATGCAGCTGAAAGTACCTGGGATCTTGTAGTCCTGATGTGAGTTGGGGATCTTTTTCTTGTCCGTGGTCATTATAAATGGAAAGGTTTTACATTTTTACTGGATTTTTTTTTAGAATCTTTTGTAAGCTGATAGCCCACAATACAAGTACTGCAAGACCAAAGCTTGTTTCTGAAATATATTAAGCTCTGGTCTTGCAGTACCTCTTTTGTGGGCTATCTGCTTGTACTCTTTTCATTTCTACAGATTGACGTGACGGCGAGGCTGATTTCAAACCCACATAAGAAGTCTGGTGAGAAAAGGAGTAACCTTGTCATAGTTCATAGTTTTGGAACATCCCCAGTGGACTCGCTCAATGGATGGATCTTCTATGCTAAGCTGCTTCATCATCCTAGGAATTATCTAAGCATGGTTCCTCATAAATCATTCCATATTCTTTGAATGTTTTTGCTGGACAGTCCCAAGTGTCATCATTGTCTGCTTGGCCAGGACCGTCTCACTTGGGGGCACAAGACACTTTCATAGTTACACGCCAATACTGACTGTTACAATTACCATTTACCTTGTCACATAATATTTCATTATAATCTTCTCCAATCTATTTCTCCTATATATACTGTACCTTAGGTAAAATGACTAAGTGACCTTTTACTTTGGCAATGATTAACATGCATATCTCCTAACAAAGAATGTGTGGAGTAACATGCCAGCAGTATCTAATGTGAAGACCTTGTGAGTGTATGATCAATGTCGTTTCGACATCACAACCATGGTCTGTGAGATTTAGATCATTCCAGGTTATCGGGACAACAATCTGAGAGGTTCCTTGGTGATCAGTGGAAACTCAGGAGAAGATCCGGTAGTTTTCTTTCCAGCTTCTTGAGTTTTAGTAGAAGCCAGATTTAGTTCTTATGCCGTTCTGCATTCACCTGTATAAAGGGACAGACAGTTGCAATCTAAATTATTTACCCCCATTTCAAGTGCGGGTAATTAGCAAAACTTACGAACTGTCTGCAGTTTGAAATAAACCAATTAAACAACAACAATGTGAATACAACTAATATAACAAGCAGTTTCTTCAAATTCAGCACCAAATTCTTCTTTTACTGATTACTGCAGTCTCAGGATTTTTCACCCCCTTCATGACAAGCGTCTTTAATACAGTAGTTAGTAAAGCCCCTCTAGCTGTTATGACCTGCTATAAAGCATGATGTATAACACAGGCTTTTGTCATTGTTCCTGGGGAATCTTAACCCTTTCTTCATGGGTAATGACCTTCAGGTCACTAATATTCTTGTGTTTGCTGCGGCAATCGCCTTCTTCAAATCTCACCAAAGATTTTCTATGGGATTCAACTCGGGATTGTGATGGCCGCTCCAGAATTTTCCAGAAACTGACCTTCAGTGGACTTTAAAGTATACCTGGGATCATTGTTCTGTTGTAAATTCCAATTTTGCCCAAGCTTCAGCTTCCTGAATCTATTCATCGTGCTGACAGCAGGTCATAACAGCCAGAGGTGCATTACTAAGTAGAAAAGACGCTTGTCATAAACAGGGTGACTGTAGTAGTCAATAAAAGGTGTTTTGTTTGTTGAAAGAACCTGCTCTTTTAGCTGTGTTCAGCTATTTACTGTACATTGTTCTTGTTTCAGTGGTTTATTACAAATAGCAGTCATTTTGTACATTTTGCCAATAAAGACATGTTTTAATACTATTTTTTTTATCTTTTGTAAGTGGAATTAATTAATATACTGCAGAGACAAGCTCTGGTCTTCCAGTACTTCTTTTGCGGACTATCGGCTTGTACTCTTAATTTCTGCAGATTGATGAGAAGGTGACATGGAACATGGATTTATAAAATACTAACAAAATAATACAAATTAAAATTTAAATTATTAGGAGCAAAACAGTAACGATGCAGTGACATGACAAGAATCTGCATAACTAATCATATGCTAAATAAAATTTATGTATGGGTGCGTGCCCACGATCAGCAAACATTGCAGGTTGGACGCTGTGTATTTATGCAGCGTCAAACACACAGCTGCCAGATGTGACCACATAGTGGATGGGATTTCTAGAAATCCCTTGTCCATTATGCTCTATGTGCACCTGCAGATCACCCATGGACACTGACATGCGGCGCGTCTTTCAGGATCCCCCGGAACGGGCTGGAAAATCAGGGTTCCAGATGTTTCCTCACCAGAGATGGTGAAGATTGATTTGCATGACCCAATTCAGCGTCAAGGTCAGTAATTTGTGGCCTTCAGACTGGGAGCCATGAGGACTACCTCCTACCTCCTGGCATTGGTGGCTCTTCTTTTCATTCACAGGTCAGGCACAATGTCAGGTCAGCTAATCAAAAGAAGACCTGTGGATGCCAGAAGGTAGAAGGCAGATCTCGGGGCTCCTGTCCAATGGCCACAAACTACTGGCCTGGACGTTGGACAGGATCCTGCTAATTGAATCACACTATCTCTATGCCTCACGTATCATCTTATCACCACCCAATCTCCAGATTGTAGGTGTTGTTTTTCGGTTGTGTGTTCGTGGGTCTGGTAAAGAGAAAAAAACTTTGCTTTGCAAATTAGTGTCTCTTTGAAAGCAGGGCTAGTCATAGGGCTTGCACCTAGCTAAATTATAATTGCTAACAGATCTTAGCTGTTTTATTTTTTTAAGACACCATTTAATTTCTCAACTTTCCCTAATGACTATGGTGGAAAGGTAGCATGCCTAGTAGCATACCTCCCAAATTTTATAGAACAGAAAGAGGGACAAATTATGCAGTGCGCTTAGCGCACCCTAACAAATTTTGGCCACACCACAATCCACGCCAATTTGCAATTTCTTTCTCCCCTGGCAGTAGGAGTTGTCAGAGGGGTGGTGGCAGTGAGGGACATTCAGAAGATGCCTGAGACTGTGAGGAGTAGACCCAAATCCGGGACTGTCCGCCAGAGACATATATAGAAATCATGGGGCCCCATAGGGTAAGTTCTAACTGGGCCCTCCGCCTCCCAATATAATGCACTCGCTATTGTCCCTCCATAGAATATAATCCACTCGCCATGGTCCTCCATACAATATAACGTATCCCCCCATAGTCCTACATACAGTATAATACAGCCCCCTATTTTCCTCCATACAGTATAATGCAACCCCCATGTTCCTCCATACAGTATAATACAGCCCCCCATGGTCCTGCATACAGTATAATGCAGCCCCCACGGTCCTTCATACAGTATAATGCCCCCATTGTCTTCCATACAGTATAATGCATCTCCCTTGGTCCATCATACAGTATAATACACTCTCCCATGGTCCTCCATACAGAATAATGCAACACCCATGGTCCTCCATACATTTTAATGCACCCCCCATGGTCCTCGATACAATATAACTGACAGTCAGAGGGGGGTACCATTGCGAGTGCTCACACCGGCCCTCCCCATCCGGCTCAAGTGCCCCATAGCAGTGGCGTGGCCTGTTGCCATTGGTGGTATGCCACTGCTGTCCGTTGTATCCAGGGCACTCCAATCCAGCGACAAGTCAGCACTGCATGGCAGCTGAATGTGAGATCGCAAATCTCTTACCTTACCTTCTGGGTCAGCTGAGAGCTGATGTTTTTAGTCTGGGAGGGGTCCAATATTCATGGCCCCTTCATAGCCTATTAATATAAGAATTTAACCAATTGAGATAGATGGGGTATTCCAATAATCATAAACATATGTACAAAACCCCAGCAAAAGATATTAAAATATAACCTTTACTAAGCTTATATATATAAAAACGGGACACACACACACAAACACCACACATGTTAAAAAATGTGCACACTGTATTCACCCTAATAATGTTCCCTGGAAATGTACCTGCCTTGCTGTGGAGGTTGGCACCCTAAGATAGCCCACACGAGATTGGCGCCTCCACTCAACGTAGGCTGACCCTATGATCCTGTTATGCCCTTTTAATAAGTGCTCCCTAACAAACTAACACAACAGATGAAAATAGTCCCTTAAAAGGTGGGAAAGCCGGCAGTGTACCCCTGTGTAATCAGGTCAGGGAAAAGAGTTGAAATTTCATGCCTGATATTCTTGATGTATAGAATATTAATAGGAAGACCCCTCAGTCTGGTCTGTCACCTACGCTGGTCCCTGGCTACCAGCGGATGTTGGTGTTAGAACCCTCTTGTTAGGTTTTGTTTCAGTTTGCTGGTCACATGACCTTTTTTCCCTATTTAGTCTGGCTCCGCCCTTCTGGCTTTGCTGGACTTCATTGTATTATCTACTCTTAAGCTAGCCGGGTGATTAGGTGCCTTACTCTGTCAGTTTTGCTTGATCTTAGGATCTCTTAGTAATTTGTTTTCTGTTTTATTTTTCCCTGCTATAATTTCTGTTAGGAGGTGTCCACCTTTTCTCCCAGTCCCTAGATCTTGTAGGGATTCCTCCCTCGCAACTATAGGTCTTCGTTCAGACTAGCTGAGGACTTTAGCGGGTCTGGTCGCAGGATCAGGTTCCCCGTTACATCGTAGGGATCCAGCTTAGTTCTATTGTAGGGACATAATTCCCGTCTTTCCTTAGTGCTTGTAGCAGATCATAACAGTAAGTCCAGCCCAAAAAAAAAAAAAAAAAAAGAAATCACTAAGGAAAGATTTTCTGTTTCCATCATGGTCTCGGTTCAGGATTTGGTTCAACGCCTGCAGGGACTTTCTCTGGAGGTGGCTGAAATCCAGCAACACGTGAGTAGTTGTTCTGGAGCACATTTCGTGGAGCCAAAGGTACGTTTGCCTGATTTATTTTTTGGTGAACAAGATTTTTTTTCTTTTAAAAATGCTTGCTTGTTGTATTTCCGTTTGAGACCCAGATCCTCTGGTGATGAATCACTGCGCATAGGGTTCATAATGTCACTTTTGCGCAAAGAACCTCAGGACTGGGCCTTTTCTCTGCAGCCTAGTGATCCATGCTTTAGATCAGTGGATAGTTTTTTTTCTGCTTTGGGGTTATTGTATGACGATCCTGATCATGTTTCATCAGCTGAGACAGAATTGAGACGTTTGAGACAGGGATCAGGTAATGTGGAAAAATATTGTACTCACTTCCGAAGGTGGTCCACTCAGGTTGGGTGGAACGATTCAGCTTTGAAAAGTTTATTTCTTGCAGGGTTAAGTGAAAGGGTTAAAGATTTGCTGATTGCTTATCCTATACCTGGTAACTTGCAAGAGGCTATGCAATTAGCCATACGGGTGGATAGGAGACTGCGTGCAAGGGTTAATGAGAGTAAATCTGCCTTGTCATCTCCAAGTTTGGAGAGGGACTGTACTGACATTGCTGAGCCGATGGAAATTGGAGCAATGACACCTCACTCTCGGGAAAAAGCCCCTAGATTTGCGGAGGGCTTGTGTTTCTATTGTGGCAAATCTGAGCATTTTATTAAGAACTGTGCGCTTCGAATGAATAAAGAGAGAAAAAAAAATGAGGTCAGTTTCGCCCGCATAGCTTATTTAAACAATAAAGGTGTCTTTCTTTCTGCTACCACTGCTGGTGAGGAGGAATTAATGGAGTTTCGGGTATTTGTGGATTGTGGTTCAATCCCCAATGTGATTGATGGGAAATTTTTGGAAAAACTAAAATTAAAACCCAAACTTCTGTCTTCCCCTATTAATGTGGTGTCTGTGGATGGTTCTCACTTGAAAAATGTTACTCACCATATCTGTGAATTTCCTCTTACTATTAATGGTGTTCATCAAGAGAATTTGGATTTGGTAGTTTTGAATAATTTGCCCTCCCCGGTGATTTTGGGGTTACCCTGGTTAAAATTGCACAATCCGGTATTGGATTGGTCTACCAATGAAATTAAGTCCTGGAGTCCTAATTGTTATGACAAGTGTTGTAACTGGCGTATTGCTGCTGTAGTTAAGGGGGAGTTACCTGTACCTATTCAGGATTTTTGGAAATTTTTTTCTGATAAGGAATCGCAGGTATTGCCTCCTCATAGAGATTATGATTGTGAATTTGTCCCTGGAGCGACTCTTCCTAAAAGTCGTTTATTTAATTTGACTATTCCTGAGAGAAAGGCTTTGGAGGAATACATACAGACAAGCTTGGCCGCCGGTCACATTAGGCCTTCCAAATCTCCTGTGGCGGTTGGATTTTTTTTTTGTTAAAAAAAAGGACGGCGGTTTACGGCCTTGTCTAGACTTTCGTGAGATTAATAAGATTACTGTACTCAATCCTTACCCACTGCCATTGATTCCTGATTTGTTTAATTAGTTAGTGGGGGCCAAGTGGTTCTCGAAAATTTATCTTCGAGGGGCATACAATTTGTTGCGCATGAAGGAGGGGGATGAATGGAAGACTGCGTTTAACACTCCACTGGGTCATTTTGAGAATCTGGTCATGCCTTTTGGGCTTTCCAGTGCTCCGGCATTTTTTCAGAATCTTATTAATGACATCCTTAGACCTTTGATCGGCAGAAGTGTGGTTGTTAGAGTTGAGCGATACTTTCCGATATCCTAAAGTATCGGAATCGGAATGGTATCGCCGATATCACTAAAATATCGGCGATACCCGATACCGATACCGGAAGTCCCATGTAAGTCTATGGGAACAAAATATCGAAATTAAAAAAAAACCATTCTTGCCTTGTTGGTTAATTGTACATGAAGGAAAACAAGAAAGAGTAATGTAGAATGTATTGGGGAAGGTTGAGGAGACATTAAAGGCATAGATGTTTAACCCAATCAAATGGAATAGCATAAATATTTTTTTTTTTAAAGATGTTCGGATTGACGAAGAAATTGACAATGTTAACGTTTTTTATATTTTGGCAAATATGTATATTACACAACTTCCATGCTCTTCATCTTCACCTTTTTAACTTTTCACACACTTTCTCCTTCATAATCTTCTGCAGCATCATCTTTTTCATCAAATTATTCTTCATCTTCACCTTCTTTATCTTCTTCTTAAACTTCTTGCTATTCATCTTTGTTAACATTACTCATATTCTTCTTATTAAACTATTATTCTTATTCATATTCTGCTTCATCTTCTTCATCATATTCTTATTTGTGACAGAGAATCCTGTACTTGTAATCTGTCAAAGTATGAATTTTTCATCCTTCCGTTCTTGCTGTCACAAAAGATTTAAATTACAACAGTATTTGTCCGTGTTCAGTTTAGCCTGCAGCAGCAGGCATTTTCCAGGGGCACCACGAGGAGGAACGGACTCACCCCCATACACTGCTTAGTCTTCTTCTGCTTAGAATTTAGAGCATATATTTTGCTCTTCATTTTGGTCTTATACTTCATGTTCTTCTGCTTTTAGATCTTCTGCTTATTGTTCTTGTGTCTCTTGTTCCGTATCTTGTATTTGTAGCACAATCTTGTACCAGCTGATGTTACTGGGACACGGTTACTAAGCAGGAGGTACCTGTGCTCCAAAGCACTACCAAGGACCAGCAGACGTTGCTGGAACTCGGATACTGAGATGGAGGCACCTAGGCCAAAGGCACTGCGGAGAACCAGTTGACGGTACTGGAACCCGGACGGGTAGCAGAAGGTACAAGAGCCAATGCAAGTAACGAGGACCAGCTGACTGTGCTGGAACCCGGAGGGGCAGCAGAAGGAAAAGAGCCAATGGCACAACGAGGACCAGCTGACGTTACTGGGACACGGTTACTAAGCAGGAGGTACCTGTGCTCCAAAGCACTACCAAGGACCAGCAGACGTTGCTGGAACTCGGATACCGAGATGGAGGCACCTAGGCCAAAGGCACTGCGGAGAACCAGTTGACGGTACTGGAACCCGGACGGGTAGCAGAAGGTACAAGAGCCAATGCAAGTAACGAGGACCAGCTGACTGTGCTGGAACCCGGAGGGGCAGCAGAAGGAAAAGAGCCAATGGCACAACCGAGGACCAGCTGACGTTACTGAACCCCAGTAACACAGGAGCAAGTGTTGACTGTGCTAACAGCACTTCCGAGCAACAACTGGCGGTGTTGGAGCCCAGGGTCAAGGAGGATGTTTAAATACTAGATCAAGTAATTTCCTTGTTACCTGTCAATTTTAAATGTCTATACTTCAAACAAGAGAAAGATAACCTTTACTACCATAAGATGATGATTTCATTTAAACTAATATCTAGATAAATAAAGAATTGACAAACATAAACACATACATTAACATGTTGAACAGCAATGCAAACCACAAAATAAATTAGTTAAGGAATCTGCTATACGGTTGTACATAAAAGCATACAAGTACATATCTGAATCCATTAATGATGGATAAGTAACAGTATGTACACCATTTTTATTGTATAGACAATGAATGTCTGACTTCAAAACATCATCAGCATTACAAGTTATCTGTGATATTACTAAAATGTTCCATTTGCTGAATAATGTCCCTAAATATTTTATACAAAATTATACAATTTCCATCATGTAATACTCATAATATGTGGCAATAATCATTTTTATTAACAAACATAACCTTTAAAAAGTGCATAGTGCATAGTGAAAATTGCTATTTATGGCTGACTGTGACTGTCGACTTGGAAGCATGACAACAGATAGATAAGGTATATATAGATGAGACTGCATAGCCACAGATGGTGAATTGCGATGTAATACTGTACCTCAATAAAGTGTGCGTCACTACTACATAATTTTTTTTATATAGCTTTATAAACAGGGTACATGGATGTATGCTTGTGCCTTTGTTTTGACGCACAGACTGCCTTCCTGCTGAGACGCATTGGGTAGTGAACAGTTGTGTGCAGTGTTCACTGCAGTCTCTGCGGAATAACCACACTTAGACCTTATAACTTTTCAGACTTTCTTTATCAATCTACCAAGATGAAGAAGGCAGGGAGTAAGGCACGTGGTCGTGGAGTTTCTTCAGGGAGAGGACGTGGGGATTCTGTGGCTGCTGCAGCCCCCAGTGACACAGCATCCACCAGTTTTCCCCGTGAGCGTTCCTTTATGCGCACTTTTGTAGGAGCTCGGAGTACCCCCCTGCTGCGGGAAGAACAAATTGAAGCCGTTGTTGTTTGGATGTCAGCCAATGCATCGACTTCAATTGCTTCCACCTCCTCTCAGGACCACAGCACTGTTGGGCAACCATCTGTCTCTTCACCGCCTGGCAAATTGCCCAGGCAGTCAGAGAGTTCTGTACAGGAGCCAGCTGAGTGTCTGCTTCTGTTCTCAGAATCTATTGGCTTGCAAACAGGGGCCCAGCCAAGCAGCATTCTGTAATGTGAAGAGGGAGTATGCAGTGATGCGCAACAGCTGTGTCTCTCTGAATCTGAAGAGGCGGGTGAGACAGTGCCGATGGTCAGCACACCGCAGAACGCATCTGATGATGATGAGACCCAGGTGCCAGTTTCTGTTGAGCATGGTGCTGGCCAGACCACCCAACAGCAGGTGTTGGAAGAGGGTAGTGGAGATGATGAGGTCCAAGACCCAACATGGCATGAGGAACAGGAAGGTGGTGGGAGCAGCTCAGAGGAATAATAATAATATTTATTTATATAGCGCCATCATATTCCGCAGCGCTTTACAGTTTAGCAGTTTCAGAACACAAGTCATAAGTAACAACGTTAACAATACAGTAATTTAAGCTAAATAAGTCACCCCTGCTCGTGACAGCTTACAATGTACAATGAGATGGGGGAGATACAAAGTATAGGTGTTTATATACAATGGTGCATTTACAATGATGTTCCAGCCATCTTAAGGGACTGAGGGATGGAGATAGTGAATGGGCTAGAGACACACACACACTTACACAGAATACATAGAATGACTTTGATTAGTGAATGTGATAGGCCGCTCTGAACAAATGTGTTTTGAGGGAGCGCCTGAAACCATGCAAATTGTGGATAGTCCTAATTTCTTGGGGTACAGCATTCCAGAGGATTGGCGTAGAGCAGGAGAAGTCTTGGAGTCGGGAGTGGGAGGTACGTATTAGTGCAGAGGTTAGTCGAAAGTCGTTTGCAGAGCGCAGCAGTCGGTTAGGCCGATAGATAGAAATGAGGGAGGAGATGTAGGAGGGGTGCTGCACTGTGGAGAGCTTTGTGGGTGAGAACCAGTACTTTGGTTGAAAGCTGGGAGAGGCCTAGAGAAATGGTTAGTGATAGAAGGAAGATAGAGGAAGACATTGCCCCAACGGTACAAACAGGAGGGAGAGTTAGGCTGCAGACTCGGTTGCCTGTAGCCTCCAGTTTGGCACCTGTTCGGAGCAGTTGTCTTCCAAAAGTCAAAACGTGCGCTCCCAGGACTTACACTGCGTGGTCCTTTTTTCACACACTTGCACATGATATTTGCTATGTGAAATGCAAGCTGTGTAATCAAAAATTAAAAATAGCTAAAAGTGTCAGTCACCTCAATACCACAAATATGTGGAAACATGTGCGGACAAAGCACGTAGTTGAGTTACAAAGACACACTAGAGATGTAGGCCAACCTACAGCAGCACCTACATCTTCAGGTTGTGTTGAAGCCTCTTCATCGAGCTCACACACAGCTGGTTATGCTTCCTCACAGGATCGCCATGGAAGAACCTCGGCCACTGTTGTCCAGAGACAAACTGTTATTCCACACACAGCAGCAAGTTCCCTGTCATCCTCACACTCCCAGGCCACAAAACAGCCATCGGTAGCACAGGCATGGGATAAAAGACGGCCATACTCCGCAAACCATGCACGAGCACAGGCTCTGAATGCTGGCATTGCAAAACTCCTGTCCCTTGAAATGCTGTGATTCAGGCTGGTGGAGACAGACAGTTTCCGTAACTGAATATCATTGTCAATCCCACAATACAATGTGCCAAGCCGATTTCATTTCAGCAGGCAAGCCGTCCCTGGTCTGCAAAAGCATGTTGAGGGAAAAATTAAACATGCGCTACTAAAAGCCCTCAGTAGCAAGGTCCACCTGACCACCGATGCGTGGACCAGTACCCATTGTTATGATCTGCTACAACCAGTAAGGAAAGAAGGGAATTCTGTCCCTACAATACAACTAAGCTGAATCCCTACGATGTAACGGGGAACCTGATCCTGCGACCAGACCGCTAAAGTCCTCATCTAGTGTGAACGAAGACCTATAGTTGCGAGGGAGTAATCCCTACAAGATCTAGGGACTGTGAGAAAAGGTGGACACCTCCTAACATAAATTGTAGCATGGATAATTAAACAGAAAAATAAATACTTTGTGATCCTAACATCAAGCAAAACTGACAGATTAAGGCACCTAAGCACCCGGCTAGCTTAACAGTAGATAATACAATGAAGTCAAGCAAAGCCAGAAGGGCGGAGCCAGACTAAATAGGGAAAAAAGGTCATGTGACCAGCAAACTGAAACAAAACCTAACAAGAGGGTTCTAACACCCATGGCCAGGGACAATACCTTTCCCTCACTGCCCATTGGGTCAATGTTGTGCAGCCGGGTACTGATCTTGCGAGTGGCGCTGTACGTGTTCTGCCAACTCCAAGGATTGCAGGAATCAAGTCTGTACACATTGATTCCTCCTCCTATTCCAGTTCCTCAGAATCATCGCTGCAGGAGCCGTCACGGTCTACCTCCACATGGACCCGTGAACGTTTACCTGTTGCGACCGATATGAGCACAGCCGTGTCCAAATGTCAACAGGCCATCCTGAAATTAATTTCCATGGGGAATCTTAGCCACACAGCGCAGGAGCTCTGTAATGCCATAAAGCAGGAGAGCGACATGTGGTTTTTGGAAGAGAATCTACAGGCAGGCTTGGTAGTGTGTGACAATGGCCGAAATCTGGTGTCAGCTCTGGGCCTTGGCAACCTCACTCACATACCATGTCTGTCATATGTGCTCAACTTGGTCGTGCAGAGTTTTTTGAGGGACTATCCGGATCTTGATGCACTGCTGCACAAGGTCCGCCTAGAGTGCGCTCACTTGCGACGTTCCAGCATGGCCAGATCGCTGATTGCAGCTCTGCAACGCAGATTTCACCTTCATGAACATCGCATCATATGTGACGTACCCACCAGGTGGAATTCCTCGTTACATATGTTGGAGCGGTTGTGTGAGCAGCAGCCAACAGTAATGGAGTATCAGCTGCATCAGGCGCAGTCAACTCGCAATTTGCGCCGTTCACACTTCACCACTACTGAGTGGGCCTCTATAATAAGAATAATAATATTATTTATTTATATAGCGCCATAATATTCCGCAGTGCTTTACAGTTTAACAGTTTCAAAACACAAGTCATAAGTAACAACGTTAACAATACAATAATTAAAGCAAAATTAGCCGCCCCTGCTGGTGAAAGCTTACAATCTACAATGAGGTGGGGGAGATACAAAGTACAGGTGTTTATATACAATGGTGTTTTTACAATGATGGTCCAGCCATTTTAAGGAAGTGAGGGATGCATGGAGATAGTGAATGGGCTACACACACAGAATTACACATAGAATTACTTTGATTAGTGAATGTGATAGGCCACTGTGAACAAATGTGTTTTGAGGGAGCGCCTGAAACCATCCAAATTGCGGATAGTCCTAATTTCTTGGGGTAGAGCATTCCAGAGGATTGGCGCAGCGCGGGAGAAGTCTTGGAGTTGGGAGTGGGAGGTACGGATTAGTGCAGAGGTTAGTCGAAGGTCGTTTGCAGAGTGCAGCAGTCGGTTAGGCCGATAAATATAAATAAGGGAGGAGATGTAGGGGGGTGCTGCGCTGTGGAGAGCTTTGTTGGTGAGAACCAGTAATTAGAATTGGATCCTATAATGAATGGGCAGCCACTGCCAGTGTAATGAGTGGCGAATAACTCTATGAAGGATATCTGCCACGTTTTGCGTGCGTTTGATGAGTCAACGCGGATGGCGAGTGCAGATGATGCACTAGTCAGCCTGACTGTCCCCCTTATCTGCCTGCTTCAAAAAACACTGCAAGCACTAAGGCATGAGGTTTTGGAAGAGGTGGAGGATGAGGAGTCACAAATTCCATCACCTTCTGGACAGTCAGCGCAACGTGGTTCCTCACAAAGGGCTGGAGGACTTTCAAAGTACCATGCTGTATCAACAATTGAACCTCCAGAGTCGCTGTCTATATTTTCATAACCATTACAAACTTTTAATGTATTTACAAAGCACATAATGTACATTTTTTGTCTATCCTTTTGTAATGCTATTGTGTTTCCATAAACTGATGTTACAGAATTATGATACAAAGTTTTTAAATTTTGAGTTTTAAATTTTGTAAATTTATATGTATTTGAAGGACTTTGTGAGGAGGATGAGGAGGAGTCAATGGAGGAGGAAGACATCGCTCCAGAGGGAGGTAGACAATGCTCTAGTCAGTATGTAGACCAAGGGTGGGGTGATGCACAGCAGGCGGAGATGACGCCTCTTGCAGGGGACAACGTTTCTTGGCCAGTTGGGAGTCTGCAGCACATGGTTGATTTCATGCTGCAGTGGCTGAGAAACGACCGCCGCATCGAACACATTCACACCACGTCTGATTATTGGGTGTACACCCTCCTAGACCCTCGCTACCGGGCAACTTACAAAGCCTCATCACACCGTTGAACCGGGAGCGTAAAATGCGGAAGTACCAAGACACACTGGTGCAATCCATAATGTTCTCCATTCCAGCCGAGAGCACTGCTGCTGCTACTGATTTACAAAGCAGCTCTGTGCGTCGAGGCAGTGGAGACAGCTCTGCAACAAGAGGGAGCACAAGCAGCGCCTCTGCACAGGGCAAGAACAGTATGTTCCAAATGTGTCGAAGTTTTGTGGCAGCGCCACCAATGTCTACACCATCCGAGACGGCTCCAGTCAGCAGGAGGCAACATTTCCGTAAGATGGTTACAGACTACATGTCTTGCCCTCTCAGTGTACTCTCAGATGGCTCTTCCCCATTCAAGTTTTGTGTCTCTAAGCTGGATACATGGCCAGAGCTTAGCCAGTATGCATTGGAGGTGCTGGCTTGATCTGCTGCCAGTGTATTATCGGAGCGCGTCTTTACTGCTGCAGGTGGTGTACTAACAGACCGTTGCATGCGACTATCCTACGATAATGTAGAACGGCTTACTTTTCTGAAAATGAACTAGGCATGGATCTCGCCTGAATTTGCCTGTCCGGTTTCAGATTAACTAACTGGTTGGCAACGTTTTCCATGTCTCCTGTTATGTTCATCTTTCTACCACCTGAGCTATACTCCCTGGGCTACAACACTGCCAGTTGCTGCTCAGAAGTGTCGTGTCCACAGACCAATACACAAGCTATAGTGATAGTGGGGTTCAGTAACGCCTGCTGTTCCCCTGCTGTGTGTCCGGCAAAAATTACTGCTACCTAGCTACACATGTTTAAAAAAACATGACATGTTAAAGTGGCTAGTGCTACACATAGATATCAGGCTACACCCTTATTTCTAAGCTGTAAACAAGTGAAACGTCAAATTTAAAACCATTCAATGATTAGTGTTGGTAACAAATCTGTAACTAAATAATTGTGACATATTATGGCAGATATCCACATGTCTAACACAAATGCTAACACAAAAGCATACTTATGCTATAGGGTACTGATGGTGAACCTTCTCACTCCATAACTTTGACCAATCCAACTCACATCATGCCTCAAATGCTGCAATGTTGGAAGTGCATAATGTGGGTTGAACTTTGACAACAGCTGCAGTGCGAAGGTTATCCTTCTGTGTTCTTGGCTTTTAAATAAAAGCATACAAGTAAATATAATAATACATTGTTGATTAAGGGACATATGTACACCTGTAATATTGTGCAAACAATGGATGTAGGACTATTCCTCTTCAACATTACTTATATTTGTGTCATTTGAAAAAATACATATTTTAGTTAAAAATTAAAAACCCATGTTCAGTAGCTGTGAAAGGCCCGTTTGTGTACTTCTATATTGTTTGCAACCAATGTATTGTATACGGATGGAAGCGCGTCACACTAATAGATTATATTTATTTTAAATGGAATGTAGCAGAACCAATTGGAGATAAATGAAAAGGATGAGCCACTGAGACACGCTCAGCAGAGTACAAGCAGCAGTGCTTGAACAAGTAACTGGAGCGTGATGTGCACTCAAAAAAGTAAAAAACACAGACTGAAGTGAACACTGAAACACAACTGTCCACAATCTGTGAAAGGCTACTCCTTTGTGTACTTCTATAGTGTTTGCAACCAATGTATTGT
Source organism: Oophaga sylvatica (assembly GCA_033576555.1). Classification (NCBI taxonomy): domain Eukaryota; kingdom Metazoa; phylum Chordata; class Amphibia; order Anura; family Dendrobatidae; genus Oophaga; species Oophaga sylvatica. The sequence goes on from JARQOD010000008.1 coordinate 129,379,952, forward strand.
ATACGGATGGAAGCGCGTCACACTAATAGATTATATTTATTTTAAATGGAATGTAGCAGAACCAATTGGAGATAAATGAAAAGGATGAGCCACTGAGACACGCTCAGCAGAGTACAAGCAGCAGTGCTTGAACAAGTAACTGGAGCGTGATGTGCACTCAAAAAAGTAAAAAACACAGACTGAAGTGAACACTGAAACACAACTGTCCACAATCTGTGAAAGGCTACTCCTTTGTGTACTTCTATAGTGTTTGCAACCAATGTATTGTATACGGATGGAAGCGCGTCACACTAATAGATTATATTTATTTTAAATGGAATGTAGCAGAACCAATTGGAGATAAATGAAAAGGATGAGCCACTGAGACACGCTCAGCAGAGTACAAGCAGCAGTGCTTGAACAAGTAACTGGAGCGTGATGTGCACTCAAAAAAGTAAAAAACACAGACTGAAGTGAACACTGAAACACAACTGTCCACAATCTGTGAAAGGCTACTCCTTTGTGTACTTCTATAGTGTTTGCAACCAATGTATTGTATACGGATGGAAGCGCGTCACACTAATAGATTATATTTATTTTAAATGGAATGTAGCAGAACCAATTGGAGATAAATGAAAAGGATGAGCCACTGAGACACGCTCAGCAGAGTACAAGCAGCAGTGCTTGAACAAGTAACTGGAGCGTGATGTGCACTCAAAAAAGTAAAAAACACAGACTGAAGTGAACACTGAAACACAACTGTCCACAATCTGTGAAAGGCTACTCCTTTGTGTACTTCTATAGTGTTTGCAACCAATGTATTGTATACGGATGGAAGCGCGTCACACTAATAGATTATATTTATTTTAAATGGAATGTAGCAGAACCAATTGGAGATAAATGAAAAGGATGAGCCACTGAGACACGCTCAGCAGAGTACAAGCAGCAGTGCTTGAACAAGTAACTGGAGCGTGATGTGCACTCAAAAAAGTAAAAAACACAGACTGAAGTGAACACTGAAACACAACTGTCCACAATCTGTGAAAGGCTATTCCTTTGTGTACTTCTATAGTGTTTGCAACCAATGTATTGTATACGGATGGAAGCGCGTCACACTAATAGATTAGATTTTTTTCCACTAAAATGGAGCAGCACCAATTAGAGAAAAATGTGAAGGATGAGGCAGTGACACACGCTCAGCAGACTACAACCAGCAGTGGTTGAAGAACTAACTGGAGCATGATCTGCACTCAAAAAATCAAAACCTCACAGACTGCAGTGAACACTGAAACACAACTATTCACTATCTGTGAAAAGCTCCTTTCTGTACTTCTATAGTGTTTGCAACCAATGTATTGTATACGGATGGAAGCACGTCACACTAATAGATTTGATTTTTTTCTAATATAATGGAGCTGCACCAATTCCACTAAATAAAATATAAAAAAAAAAAGAGTCAGTGACACGTTGCAGATGCCTACAAACAGCGGTGGATGCAGAGCAAACTGCAGCGTCACCTGCACTGTCACACACACACCTTGCACAGAGCTGTTAAAACAACACTGGCAAAATGAAGCTTTACACAGCGGTTGGTAAACTAGCCTGCCTCAAGCACAGTAGTACACAAAATCGCAATATCTAACTGTCCCTCAGAGTCAGCACAGCAGCGTTCTGTCCCTAACTGAGTTCACAGCACAGTGACGCTAAAGATAGTGCTACTCTGGCGGCGGGCCTATTAGATTATTGTAGCATTCTGACAAATACATTGCCACAGAATTATAACCGTCGTAATATTCGGTAGCCGAAAACCTCGCGATACACTTGCGGTATCGGAATGCTCAACACTAGTGGTTGTGTATTTGGATGACATTTTGATTTATTCACCGGATTTGGAGTCTCATTGGAGGAGTGTGCGTGAAGTATTACAGTTACTGAGTGATAATTCACTTTTTGCCAAACTAGAAAAATGTGAGTTCGCTGTACAGAGACTTAGTTTTTTGGGCTACATTGTCTCCAGTGAAGGTTTTGAGATGGACCTGGTGAAAGTGCAAGCTGTGCAGGAATGGCCTAGGCCTATTGGTGTGAAATCAATACAGAGGTTTTTGGGGTTCGCCAATTATTATAGAAAATTCATAAAAAAAATTTCTGTGATTGCCAAACCTCTGACCGATCTCACCAGGAAAGGTGCTGATGCGGTTCAGTGGACTACTGAGGCCATTGAGGCTTTTGTGTTGCTAAAGGAGAGGTTCAGCTCTGCTCCCATCCTTACGCAGCCTGATGTGACTAAACCATTTTTGGTTGAGGTTGATGCTTCTTCTGTGGGGGTCGGCGCGGTGTTGTCTCAGGCAAAGACGGATGGAGTACATCGTGTGCTTTTTTTTCAAAGAAATTTTCTGAGTCTGAACTAAATTATGATATCGGTAATCGGGAATTGTTGGCAATTAAACTCGCATTTGAACACTGGCGTCATTTTTGGGAGGGAGCGGAATTTCCCGTTCAAGTCTTCACCGATCATAAAAATCTGATCTACCTTGATGCTGCCAAACGCTTGAATGCCCGTCAGGCTAGGTGGGCACTGTTTTTCTTGCGGTTTAATTTTACCGTTACTTACATCCCAGGTACTAAAAATGTTAAAGCTGATGCTTTGTCTCGCAGCTTTTCTCCTATGGTGGGTACTGAGGAGGAGGAGGAAAACATCTTGCAAGAGGGGGTTGTTATTGCTGTTTTGGACTCCGTGTTGGAAGATGAGATTCTTAAAGCACAGGAGAATGCCCCATCTAACATGCCGCATGGGAGGTTGTTTGTGCCTGGTACCCTGAGGAGAGATTTGTTTGATGAATGTCATGACTCTCGGTTGGCAGGTCATCCTGGAATCTCTGAGACCAAGAGACTTGTGGGTCGCAGTTTTTGGTGGCCAGGATGGCAGAAGGAAGTCATTAAGTGGGTGCGTCAATGCACTGTGTGTGCTAGATCTAAGTCTTCTCATACTCCTGCTGCGGGGTTGCTTTGCCCTCTGGAGGTCCCTAGTGCACCTTGGACACATTTGGCTATGGACTTTATTACTGACCTTCCCCCCTCTGAGGGTTTCACTGTCATCTGGGTGGTCACTTGGTTCCTTTCATCAAACTGCCCTGCGCTAAGACTCTCGCTAAGGCCTTTGTCAAGGAAATAGTCAGACTACATGGTGTTCCTACTGACATTGTTTCTGATAGGGGACCTCAGTTTGTGGCTCGTTTTTGGCGCGCCTTTTGTGACAGGTTGGGAGTTCATTTGTCGTTTTCATCCGGATATCATCCTGAGTCTAATGGCCAGACAGAAAGAAAAAACCAGGATGTTGAGCAGTTCTTGCGTTATTTTGTGACTGATAATCAAGAGGGGTGGTCTGAGTTTCTGCCACTTGCTGAGTTTGCTCTTAACAACCATACATCCGCTTCTGCTGGTTGTTCGCCTTTTTTTTGTTGTACTGGGAGACATCCGTCGTTTGGGTCATTTTCCAAGTTGGGATCGGCTGTACCTGAAGAGGAGAATTTTTCTGGTGTGTTGGAGAGAGTCTGGACGGATGTGCGTGGTAATCTTCAGGAGGCTAACAAAAGATCCAAAGTGTATTTTGATAGAAAACGACAAGAGGTTTTGTTTGCTATTGGTGACATGGTTTGGTTGTCCCAGTGGCGTAGCAACTGTTTGTGGCGCCCGGGGCGGCAAATTTAGGCCACACCCCTAGCCACACCCATTTCACTGGTCACACCCATATCCACGCCCTGACCACACCCACTTAGCACTGCTGATCACACTGTTTCATAAACAATAATTATAAACACATACCTCTCAACCGTCCCGGTTTCAGCGGGACAGTCCCGATTTCGGGACCCTGTCCGCTGTCCCGGCCAGGCGGTTTACTTTCCGCATTAGAATCGTACATACGGAAACCCCGGGGACCTCCCACACATTCTGGCAGCCACAAGTCACGTTCCATCGCTGACCTCATTTCCCCAGGATGTGGGGATCTCACCAGCTATGAGGCGCTCCATTCAATACCCGGCTCTCACTGAGCGAGACAGGCAGGATCTGGGGATCTCTTCATCTGTTGAACAGATCCCATGTTGAGATCCCCACATCCTGCTTGTCTCGCTCAGTGAGAGTCGGGTATTGTATGCAGCGGTCCGTACAATACCCGGCTTTCACTCCAACAGATCCAGCGGCTTGATGCGTCGCCGTTCTGAAGACTCTCCCGAGAATGAGTTACAGTATCTGCTGCTGTAAGCTGACCGCCGGAAATGAGGTCAGCGGTCATTTCCAGCGTTCAGCTGACTTACAGCACGTCACCTCCGGTGGAACGTGACATGTGGCTGCCAGAACGTGTGGGAGGTCCCCGGGTTTCCGCATGTACGATTCTAATGCGGGAAAGTAAACCTCCCGGCCAGGACAGCGGGACAGGGACCCAGCCCTACACAGATAACTGCATTCACTCCGTCCCCACGCAGACCCATGCACATAATGGCACCCCTCCTTCCCCCCTGCAGCCCTCAAGCACACAGATCCCGCAAGTAACAGGACCCTTGAACACACACGGCTCCGCTCCACACACCTCACACGCACAAGGCTCCGCTCCGTACACCTCGTACACACACGGCTTCGCTCCGTACACCTCGTACACACACGGCTTCGCTCCGTACACCTCGTACACACACGGCTCCACTCCGTACACCTCGTACACACACGGCTTTGCTCCGTACACCTCGTACACACACGGCTCCGCTCCGTACACCTCCGCTCCGTACACCTCGTACACACACGGCTTCGCTCTGTACACCTCGTACACACACGGCTTCGCTCCGTACACCTCTTACACACACGGCTCCGCTCCGTACACCTCGTACACACGGCTCCGCTCCGTACACCTCGTACACACGTCTCCGCTCCATACACCTCATGCACACACAGCTCAGCTACATCCACACTGTAAACCCCTTATGATCAATCATATAAGCTTACCATAATCCGGGACAATGACGATGATGAAGACAAGTACAGCAGCAGCTTCCTGCACACAGGGGCCTGATCATGTGACACCTAACTCCTCCCCTCCTGTGACCTCATCACAGGTCCTGCTAGCATCTTTAGGGTGAGTTTCCACGGTCAGGAAACGCTGCGTGTTTGGCGCTGTGCGCTGGCGCAGCGCCAAACACGCAGCGTCCAGATGTTACAGCATAGTGGAGGGGATTTCAAGAAATCCCGTCTCCACTATGCGTAACAATACGCAGGTGGCAAACCTGCGTAAACGGACATGCGGCGCGTCTTTTTAGACCGCAGCATGTCCTCGCGTATTGCGGCGACGGTGCGTCGCCGCAACAGAATTAACACAGGGCTATGTAGCCCTGCGCTCTTTCCGGAGGTGTTCCGGAGGTGTCCTGAACACCTCCGGAAAGATCGCGCGTCATAAAGGGGGCGGGGCTTGACGGAGCGGAATTTCCGCTCCGTCCAAAGCGCTGTGGTTCCGGACCGTGGAACCACAGCCTTACAAAGCACAGCACAGCAATGGTAAATGCTGGCTGTGCGAAGTTGGGAGGCCAAGGAAGGGTGCGCCGCCCCCACACACAGGTGCCGCCCCCACACACAGGTGCCGCCTGGGGCGGACCGCCCCCCCCTCCCCCCACGCTACGCCACTGGGTTGTCCTCTAAGAATCTGCGCTTGAGGATTCCGTCTAAGAAATTGGGTCCCAAGTTTGTAGGGCCCTTTAAGGTGCTTCAGGTTATTAACCAATCTGCTGTTAAGTTGGAGCTTCCTACCTCCTGGAAGATTAATCCGGTGTTTCATGTTTCTCTCTTGAAAAAAGCTGAGGTCTCAGATGGAGACGTCTCGGCCACTGTTCCCCTGGTGGTGGAGGACGGGCAATATGAGATTTCCCGCATCCTAAATTCTAGACTGTATAGAAGGAGTTTACAGTACCTCGTCGCTTGGAAGGGTTATGGACCCGAGGATAACTCATGGGTGAGGGCGGATGATGTTTCTGCGTCTAGACTTGTCAGAGCGTTTCACAAGAGGTTTCCGGATAAGCCTAAATCCTAGGGGATCCGGAGGATCCTCTTAGAAGGGAGGGTACTGTTAGAACCCTCTTGTTAGGTTTTGTTTCAGTTTGCTGGTCACATGACCTTTTTTCCCTATTTAGTCTGGCTCCGCCCTCCTGGCTTTGCTGGACTTCATTGTATTACCTACTCTTAAGCTAGCCGGGTGCTTAGGTGCCTTAAGGTACTGCCACACTAAACAATCCCGCTAGCGATCACGATAACGACGCATACTAATGCGATCGCTAGTGGGATTGTTTCTATATCGCTAAGTGCGGCCACATTTAGCGATATAGTTAACGACGCTATCGCCGTTAGCGATCTTCTTAACGACTTTAGCGGTACAAAAGTACCGCTAAATCGCTAAGAAAAGGTGCCACACTAGCGATATATACATACCCAGCGGGAGCGCCGACGAGAAAATAGGGTCCGGAACGATTCCAGCGACGAGCGAGATCACAGCAGGAAGCTCGTCGCTGGCAGATGCCGCACTGAACAACATCGCTAACGGGATCGCTAAATAGTGACGTTTTTTAGCGATCCCGTTAGCGATATTGTTCAGTGTGGCATACCCTTGACTCTCTCAGTTTTGCTTGATCTTAGGATCTCTAAGTAATTTGTTTTCTGTTTTATTTTTCCCTGCTACAATTTCTGTTAGGAGGTGTCCACCTTTTCTCCCAGTCCCTAGATCTTGTAGGAATTCCTCCCTCGCAACTATAGGTCTTCGTTCAGACTAGCTGAGGACTTTAGCGGGTCTGGTCGCAGGATCAGGTTCCCCGTTACATTGTAGGGATCCAGCTTAGTTCTATTGTAGGGACATAATTCCCGTCTTTCCTTAGTGCTTGTAGCAGATCATAACAGTTGGCACCCTAAAGGTTATAGCGAGACTGGCGCCCTCGCTCCTCGTTGGCTACCCCTTTATTACCCTATATGCATATGTCCGATATACTGATAACAAGTTGAACATATGTGACCATATATTAGGGTGAATACAGTGCACATTTTTAACGTGTGTGGTGTTTGTTTGTGTGAGTCCTATTAATATAAGCCCACAACTGTCTCCCTAGCCTTTGCTGGTTATTAATTATATTGGGGACCCTACATCTTTCTTTTTGGGGGTTCACCTCTTTTAACCCCTTTACAACCTTGGACATATCCAAGTTTGTATGACAGTGCAGCGCTGACAGTTTATAAAGCATAGGAAAGCTCTTGCTTTGCTATGCTTTACAAGCGATCAGACTGCAAAAAGTGAAAGTCCCATAGTGGGACAAAGTAGGAAAAGTAAAGAAAAGTGAAAAAAAAAATTAAAAAATTAATTACAAAATAATTAGAAAAAAAAGTATATATATGCATAAAGCTCTGGCAAAAAAATAAGAGACCACTTTCAAATGTTCAGTTTGTCTGAGTTTTCTCTTTATACTTTTTAGTAAAATGTAAATTGCTCTTTTATTCTATAAACTACTGACAACATGTCTCCAAATTTCCAAGTAAAAAATTTTGCATTTTTTTTCTGACAAAGAAAAATGGTCAAAATGTAAAAAAAACAGTGCCTTCAGACCTCAAATAATGCTAAGAAAACAAGTTCAGAATCATTTAGAAACAACAATACTAATGTCTTAACTCCGGAAGAGTTCAGAAATCAATATTTTGTGGAATAACCATGATTTTTAATCACATCTTTCATGCGTCTTGGCATGCTTCCCACCAGTTTTTCACACTGCTTTTGGGTGACCTTATGCCACTCCTGGTACAAAAATGTAAGCAGTTCTTCTTTGTTTGATGACTTGTGACTACCCATCTTCCTCTTGATTACATTCCAGAGGTTTTCAATGGGGTTCAGGTCTGGAGATTGGGCTGGCCATGACAGGGTTTTGATGTGGTGGTCTCTTAATTTTTGCCAGAGCTGTAAATGTACACATAATTGGTATTGCCAAGTCCGGAATGACCCAACCTATGAAACTGTCTCTCTAATTAACCCCTTTAGTAAACACCGCAAAAAAAAACTATGCAAAAAACTATGTTATCTAAATATGGTATCTCTGAAAATGTCAACTTGACCCTTAAAAAAGCAAGCCACCATACAGCTCCATCAGCGGAAAAAATAAAAAAAGCTATAGCTCTCAGAATAAAGCGATGCAAAAATAATTATTTTTTAAGTTTTTTATTGTGTAAAAGCGCCAAAACATAAATATATATATATATTTAAATGTGGTATCGCTGTAATTGTACTGACCCGAAGAATAAAGCTGCCTGATCACTTTTACCACATGCGGAACAGCATGAAAAAAAAAAACCTATTCCTGAATTGCTGTTTTTTTTTTTTTATTCTGCCTTCCAAAAATTGGAATAGAAAGTGACAAAACAAGTCATGTGTCTGAAAACCTACAGTATATGGTACCTATAAAAACATCAACTCATCCTGCAAAAAAAAAGCCTTCACATGACTATGCCGGCAAAATACGGAAAAATTATAGCTCTCAAAATATGTAGATGCAAAAACTAGTTTTTGCAATAAAAAGCATCTTTTAATCTGTGAGAGAAGCCACACAGAAACAATCGAATATAAATCTGGTATCGCTGTAATCGCACAGACCCGAAGAATAAAGTTGTCTAATCACTTATACCGCAAGAGAAACAGCATAAAAAATAAACAAAACCAAATTCTTCACCTGCTGTTGATTTGTTCATTCTGCCTCCCAAAGATCGCAGTAAGGCTTGGTTCATATTTACCCTGTGCTCTGTGCTGAGTGCTTACATCGGGGTTTCTGTATAAATCTTTGAAATATGTGATTCAGACGGAACCCTGACGGAAGATTCACTATAATGAGGCAATATGGAGACACTGTGGATGCAGTCTGGTCGATAATCCAGCAGTGGCCCTCATTGTAGGTGTGCATAAAGGTACAGTACGCCACAGTTTTGTGCACTTCTGAAAAAAACGACAATGCTGAACAGCGGTAAATGCTGCCTCATTATAGTGATAAGATCCTTCGGGGGTTTCATCTGAATCACGTCACTCGGAGATTCAGGTGGAAACCCCAAAGTAAGTGCTCAGCGTAGAGCGCCAGGTAAATGTGATCCCAAACATTATGTAAACTGTTCCCAATAAAAGTTAAACTCAATCCACAAAAAAAGCAAGTCCCAGCTCAGGTCCATCATCTGTAAATGGAAATATTGGGAGCTTCCACATTACTGGTAGCACAAAGGCTCTGGAAAAGCAAAATGGCTCCTTGCCCCTCAAAAGAAATTCAGCAAATTCTGCACTCCCAAATTCAAATTTACCAATTTTCTAGTGTGAATATGTAAAATCTTGTGCTAAAACAAAATTTTAATGTTAACATTTTTTTTCTTCACTGCCCTATGGTAAAAAATTCTGTGACCCACCTGTGGTGTCAATATGATCACTGCACCCCTAGATGAATTAAGTCCAGCAAAATCTGAACTCCAATATGGTGCTTCTTCCCTTATGAGCTTTTCAATGTGCCTCAAAAGTAGTTTTCGACCACATATGGGGTATCGGCGTACTCAGGAAAAATTGCACAACAAATTTTGTGAAAATAAAAAAATTGGGACTAAAATAAAATTTTTGAGGAAAAATGTGATTTTTTTAAATTTTCATGGCTCTATGTTATAAACTTTTGTGAAGCACCTGGAGGTTCAAAGTGCTCACCACACATCTAGATACATTCCTTGAGTAGTCTTATTTTCAAAATGGGGTCACTTGTGTTGGTTTCCACTGTTTAGTCACATCAAGGGCTCTCAAAACGTGACATGACATCCGCAGACCATTTAATCAAAGTCTGAATTCCAAAACATCACTTATTCCTTTCTGAGCCCTGCCATGCACCCAAACAGTAGCTTTCCCCCATTCTTCTTCCCTTCTGAGCTTTTCTATGTGCCTCAAAAGTAATTTTAGTAGTTTTCAACCAGAAATTGGGTATCTATGTACTCAGGAGAAATTGCACAACAAATTTTGGGGTCCATTTTCTCCTGTTACCTTGTGAAAATAAAAACAATTGAGATTAAAGGAACATTTTTGTGGGAAAAATTAGATTTTTTGTATTTTCATGGCTCTATGTTATAAACTTCTGTGAAGCACCTGGGGGTTCAAGGTTCTCATCACACATCTAGATAAGATCCATAAGGGGTATAATTTACGCTAATTATGCCAGTAAATTTTACATTCAAAAAGTCAAATGGAGCTCCTTTCCTTCCCATCCCTACTGTGCGCCCAAACAGTAGTTTTCCCCCACATATGGGGTATCGGCGTACTCAGGCGAAATTGCACAATAAATTGCATTGTGCAATTTCTCCCATTACCCCTGAGCAAATGTGAAATTTGGGGCTAAATAAATATTTGTGGGAATTTTTTATTTCTGTCATGAAAATACAAAAAAGTTTTTTTTTTTTTTTTATTTTCACGGCTCAATGTTATAAACATCTGTGAAGTACCTGGGGGTTCAAATTGCTTACCTCACATCTAGATAAGTTCCCTGAGGGGTCTAGTTTCCTAAACTGTGTCAGTTGTGGGCGGTTTTCACTGTTTAGGCACATCAGGGGCTCTCAAAATGCGACCTGGCGTCCACTAATTATTCCAGCAAATTTTGCTTAAAAAAAAACAAATGGTGCTCCTTCCCTTCCAAGCCCTGCCGTGTGCCCAAACAGTGGTTTTTCCCAACATATGTGGTATTGGCATGCTAAGGAGAAATTGCACAACAAATGCTGGGGTCAATTTTTTTCCCGTTACTCTTTCGAAAATAAGAAAATTTGCATCTAAAGGAAAATTTTGGTGAAAAAAGTTAAATATTAATTTTTTAATACATTCCAAAAATTCCTGTAAAGTACCTGAATGGTTAATACATTTCTTGAATATAGTTTAGTGCATCTCGAGAGGTGTAGTTTTTAGACTGGTGTGACTTTTCGGTATTTTTTGTCATATAGATCCCTCAAAATCACTTCAAATGTGATATGGTCTCTAAAAAAATGGCTTTGTACATTTTCTTTGAAAAATGAGAAATTGCTGGCTAACTTTTAACCCTTGTAACTTGCTATCAGCAAAAAAGTGGCTAAAATTGTACTGATGTAAAGTAAACATGTGGGAAATGTTATGTATTAACTATTTTGTGTAACATGACTCTGATTTAAAAGGAACCTGTCAGCAGGATTGTGCACAGTAACCTACACACAGTGTCAGGTTGGCGCCATTATACTGATTACAATGATACCTGGTGATGAAATCCGTCTTGTGGTTGTTGTTTAATCTTTATTTTCAGTTTTGAGTTAATGATATTTTCGTGCTCCGGGATGGCCTGTGTACAGGGGGCTTTATGTGGTGGTCTGATTGGGCATTTATGTGTATGGCTTCTGACAAGTCACTGACCCATCACTGACCCGTCACTGACCTGCCCCTTAGTTTACATAATGAATTATATGTATCTTGAAAAAAAATCCCCTTCTGCAGGCAGGTGTATGTATGTATGCAACTCATTTCTTTGACGTTATCCTTAAATTCCCAAAAAAAGCAGTTTGAAAATGGTGCCTGCCACGCCTGCGCAGTTGCAGCTATCGACGATTTGATAGCTGCTTCTGCGCAGTCGGCTCCATCTTGCTAGAGAAAAAAGAAATTCCTCCTGCAAGATGGCGCCATGGGCACCTGCTCAGTAGGAGCTATGGGTGATCGCCGATAGCCGCTATTGCGCAGGCGCCGGTGGCGCCATCTATCTAGAGAAAAAAAATATTCTTCCTCCAAGATGGCACCGGCCGCACCTGTGTAGTAGCAGCTATTGGCGATCCTATAGCTGCTACTGCGCAGGCGGTGCCATCTTGCTTGAGAAAAAAAACAAAATCCACATCTAAGATGGCACTGCCAGCACCTGCGCAGTAGCAGCTATCGGTGATCGCTGATAGATGCTACTACGCAGGAGAAGGAATTTTTTTTGTCTAGCAAGATGGCGCTGCTTGTGCAGTAGCAGCTATCGGATCACTGATAGCTGCTAATGCGCAGGCGCAGCAGGCGCCATTTTCAAACTGATTTTCTTAGGAATTTAAGGATAACATCAAAGAAATGAGTTACATACATGTGATATATGCGATCATGCTGCAGTGCAGGTGCCATGGCTGGCGCCTGCCTGCAGAAAGGGACTTTTTTTTAAGATATATACTGTTATGAATGTGCTAGAGATGGTTTCTGAGCACAGGCTCCCTCTGGTGGTTACAGACAGTACTGAACCTTTCAGCGAGGAGTGGCAATCTGGGTTCACTGACTGGTCTGATATAAGGGAGGTTCCCTCCCATGATGGTTGCCGGTGATCAATTGTTCTTGTCTCAATTGTGGTTCCTGGTTCATTTGGAAGTTTGCTGGAGTCTTGCCTGCATCTCCTGCTTTCAGATAAGATATTTTTTGCTTTTATTTTTGTGCTTGCTTTTTGCATTGTTTTCTGCACTTTTGTGGAGGTCAGCCAGGTCCCCTCCTGGGGCCTGGGCTCCTCACGGTTTGTCTGCAGCCACTGTTATTTGCTCATTTGCTTTTTCCTGTTTTTTTCAGCGGCTGCGGCTTGGTTTTTGTTCACACTGAGATCTGATTTAGCGGGTGGCGAGATCGTGTGATCTCAGTATTTTTGTAATCAGAATTGTTGGATTTTTGTAGTGTTTTCTGGGTTGCAGAAAGTAGTCTCTCCTGTCCTATCCTATTTAGTCAGCTTGTGGCCCCAGCGTTTGCTCAGTCTATTTTCTGCCTATGTTTGTATTTTCATCTTGTCTAACCGCCATTATATGTTTGGGGGCTTCCTATTTTCTTTGGGGATCTGCTTCGGGGCAGATAGCTTTCATCTTTCTGCCTTTAGGTGTAGTTATCTCTCAGGCTGTGACGAGGCGTCTAGGATCAACGTAGGAACGCTCCACGGCTACCTCTAGTTGTGTCGTTAGTTTAGGAATCTGCAACCCATCAGTTACCAACATCTCAGGTGTTCGGCTGCCCTGCTGTTGTTCCTGTCCTCCTCAGCTACCGAAACACAACAATATACCGTATATACTCGTGTATAAGCCGATATTTTCAGCCCATTTTTTAGGGCTGAAAGTCCCCCTCGGCTTATACGCGGGTCATATACGGGGTGGCGGGGGAGGGGGAGCAGGGGTGTCGGATCATACTCACCCCTCCGCCGGCGCGGTCTCTGCAGCCTCCCTGCTTCTCCCACGATCTCCGGCTCCTTGCTGCAGCGGTCACATGGTACCGCTCATTAAAGTCATAAATATGCATATATTCATGACTTTAATGAGCGGTACCATGTGACCGCTGTAGGACGGAAGTGCTGCGGAACCACCGGGAGAAGAGGAAACGCTGCAGATAGTGACGTGCCGGCGGTGGGGCGAGTATAGCGATATTTACCTGTCCCCGTACCACCGCTGAGCTGCTCCCTCGTCCGACTCCTCTGGCTGTGAATGTTCAGGCAGAGGGCGCGATGACGTCATTCACTGCCGAGGACCCAGAAGAGGGAGCAGCGCAGCGGTGGACCAGGTGACAGGTAAATATCTCAGGTGCCGGGGTCCTGAGCGAGCGGTGACAACGGCACCTGTCCCCCATAGCGCGCCGTGTCACCGCCTGCTCAGGACACCGGCACCTGGGCCCCAGCGACGAGAGGTATGTCTTTTTTTTTGCAGCAGCGCGGCACCATAAGGGACGTATACTATGGGGCATAATCTGTGCAGCATATGGGGGCATAATCTGTGGATCATACGGGGGCATAATCTGTGGCATATGGGGGCATAATCTGGAGCATATGGGGGCATAATCTTCTATCCAGCATATGGGGGCATAATCTGTGCAGCATATGGGCATAATCTGTGCAGCATATGGGGGCATAATCTGTGGATCATACGGGGCATAATCTGTGCAGTTTATGGGGGCCTAATCTGTGGAGCATATGGGGGCATAATCATTTTTCACCCTAGGCTTATACGCGAGTCAATAAGTTTTCCAGTTTTTTGTGGCAAAATTAGGGGGGTCGGCTTATACACTGGTCGGCTTATACATGAGTATATACGGTATATAATATTTGTTATGTAAACTAGAGGGCAGGTCAGTGAGGGATCAGTGACCTGTCAGAAGCCATACAGATAAATACCTAATCAGAGCACCACATGAAGACCCCTCCACAGAGCACGAGCATATCATTAACTCAAAACTGAAAATAAAGATTAAACAACAACCAGAAGATGGATGTCATCAACCAAGGTGTCATTATAATCAGTATAACGGCGCCAAGCTAACACTGTCTGTAGATTACTATGCACAATCCTGCTGACAGGTTCCCTTTGAAGGCATAAAAATTAAAAGTTTGAAAATTTCAAAATTTTCAATTTTTTTGCCAAATTTATTTTTATTACAAATAAATGCAAATCATATCGAATAAATTTTAACCACTATCATTAATTGCAATATGTCTTGAACAAAAAAAACAGTCTCAGAATTAGTGGGATCCGTTGAAGTGTTCCAGAGTTATTACCTCATAAAGTGACACTGATCAGAATTGTAAAATTTGGCTTTGTCATGAAGGTGCAAATAGGCTTGGATGGTAAAGGGGTTCATAACCAGTAAAGGCTACGTATACAGCTATGAGCTGATATTAAAAGACTGGGAAGCTCCATGTTTATTACCCCTTTACCAGGCTATAAAACATCTGTCCCAGCTGTCCACTTTCCCTCTGCTGGTTAAAAAAATTTCGGGAGTTTGCAACACCATTTTTTTCTTTATTGATTTATTATGTTAATACATGTATAGTAAACTACACACATACACTGCATTTACTTTTAAAAATATCTTTAAATTACATAGATAATTACTCTATGTAAAAGCTAATGTTAACATTACATTGCATATGCATGTCATATGGATGCTAGGTGAGAAAAATCGTATTGTATTTGCATGAAAATCGCATGATACTCGTCCGACTTTTCTGGGTCAACATCGGACTGAATTTTTTAACACTAGTGTGACTCCAGCCTAACAGCCCCTCTAAGGGCTAATTGTTTGCTTTGCTCTTTGGATCACATACATTCTGCATTTAGTCAAGAGAGGGAGAGAGAGTTGCAGGAGCAGGGACAGTGGCAGAGTACAGTCCGTAGGCAGGGATTAGGGCTGTACAGCTACTTGCAAAATATATAGTTGCGGCATTTTAATTATTTTTCTTGTGTGAAAAAAATGTAATAAATTTAGTGATCCATTGAGTATTACGTGCTTTGTGGAACATCTTGATGTTACATAACACTTTTTAACAACACCATTGTGAAAAACAAGAAAAAAAATTCCAAGTGCAAAGTGTGAAGTTTCCACAATCAGTGATGGTTTGGGGAGCCATGTCATCTGCTGGGGTAGGTCCACTGTGTTTTATCAAGACCAAACTCAGTGCAGCCGTCTACCAGGAAATTTTAGAGCACTTCATGCTTCCCTCTTCCGACAAGCTTTTTGGAGTTGGAAATGTCATTCATGTCATTCCATTCTTTCGTAAACCCTCCTCGACCAATTCCCTGTTGCACTATAATAGTGCTCATCCTCAATATGTCAAAGACACTTTGCCCTATAGCCAATTCTTGAGGTTAAAAAGGATAAACAGTGACACAAGGGGCTTTGAGAGACAGGCTTAGGATCTATACAAAAGGTTCAAAAGTAGGGGTTACCCAAATTCTGTATTGGATACGGCGCTTTTGAGAGCTGGAGAACACTTGGAGGACACTTTTGTACCTAATAATAATTGTTCCAGGAAAAATAAAAGATTTTCCTTTAGTTTCAAATTTGGTCCCATGGATAAATAGATCAGGTCCATTGTCAGAAAGAATTGGCATATTTTAGAGAAAGATGAGGATTTATCGGAGGTGGTTTCTAGAGGTCCTCGTTTTGCTTTTCGTCGTAGTACCAATCTTAGGTATAAGGGGGGAACAAGATAATTGGATAAAAACTTGGATCCCGAGAGGAAACTTCAAATGCGGCCATTGCACATCCTGCCCTTTTAAACTTACAGGGAATTTTTAAAAAATTGGTCCAATTCACCACCAAGTTTGTGATTTTATTTCCTGTAAAACATCGTTTGTGGTGTATATTTTGTATTGCCCTTGCAGATTCTTCTATATTGGAAAAACTATCCGCCCGTTATATGTTAGGTTTAGGGAACATTTCAACTCCATCATGTCAGGAAAAGGGGGTTCCTCGCCTCATTAACCACGTTAGGGAATGCCATGGAGGTAATGCAGAGACTCTTTGTTTTGCAGGTCTAGAAAGGGTTAATCTACCTAGACAGGGAGGCAATCTGCGTAGGCATCTACTGAGAAGAGAAGCTAGATGGATACTACCTACACACACAACAGGTCCATTAGGTTTAAACGATAGGATTGATATGTCTGTGTTTCTTTGAATTATTTTTGTATAGATTTGTATTATTTTGCATGTATTATTTTACTTTCATCTGTTTTTAAGTGGGATTCCCATGTATCACTCTATAGGGTGGGTGTGTTGTTCAACATTTAACAATTATGACATCAGCCAGTGGGTGGTTACCTGACATGGATGCATGTATATGTGCCTCCTTTCTGCCTCCCGTCAAAAGGACCCGTGGAAGCACCGTAGCGCGAAACGGCCGTTGTCCGTACTTGACACATTTCTCCCCTTCCGAAGACTTTAATGTTGGAATAAAGATTTGGATTTTTAAAACGGTGAGTGCCATGCTTCCTTTTCTTGTGCACATGGTCATTCTCCAGCAGGACTTGGCACCTGTCCACACCGCCAAAAGTAACAATACCTGGTTTACAAACAACAGTATCACTGTGCTTGATTGGCCAACAAACTCGCCTGACCTTAACCCCATAGAGAATCTATGTGTTATTGTCAAGAGGAAGATGAGACACCAGACCCAACAATGCAGACGAGCTGAAGGCTGCTATCAAAGCAACCTGGGCTTCCATAACCCCTCAGCAGTGCCACAGGCTGATCGCCTCCATGACACTCCGCATTGATGCAGTAATTGATGCCAAAGGAGCCCGACCAAGTATTGAGTACATTTACTGAACATACATTTCAGTAGGGGAACATTTCAGATTTTAAAATCATTTTTCAAGCTGGTTTTATGAAGTATTCTAATTTACTGAGATAATGACTTTTGGGTTTTCATTGGCTGTAAGCCATAATCTTCATTAACAGAAATAAACACTTGGAATAGATCACTCTGTGTGTAATGACTCTATAATATATGAGTTTCACTTTTTGTATTGAAGAACTGAAATAAATTAACTTTTTGATGATATTCTAATTTTGTGAGAAACACCTGTGTCTCACTGATAGCAGCCTCCATGAGGCTCATACTCTTTGCCGAATAAACTGAGATGATGTGAACATTTTGTTAGCATTTTTCCATCATTTGCAGATCATTAATCTGTCTATCCATCTGGGGATTTCTATAACTCCATGTATTTTCCTCTTTGGTGTTGCAAGTTCAATATTGATGATAGATGTATATTTGTAGGCCCATGGGTGTATAGCCGCAGGGAAAGGGACTGCATAACAAAAGGAGGGTGTTAGTCAAGGGGAGTGGGTTATAAGTTGGTATTCAGTATGGGTAAGGGTTAATAGTTTGTAGGGTGAGGTCCCCTCTAAGCCTTATCCAGGTTTTGGCTGGGAGACGCTTGCAATCTGAGAGGTTACTTAAAAACTAATCACTCTGGGGGTACTGTCCCTTTTACACAGCTTGGTACCTCACCCTCCCTAATTGGGTGAATAACGATTACCATTGTCAGGATCTAGTAGTTTACGAACACATGTCATAACTGGCGGTATTATCACAGTAATTTAACATTTTTGGTCCTTCATTTCCATATCAGTATGGCCAACATTCAGGTAATTACTCATTGAAACCTTACTAAAGCTGCAGTTGACCCCCTGAGTCAACTCATCATTAAATGTTAAAGGGGTATTTCCATCTCAAAGCTCCTATGCCGCTATGTAGTAAGTGTAATAATAACAACATTAGCAATATGGGACCAATGCAAGCAGAGTCGGAGGCACAGAAGTTCAGTTCGGACAGGGCTTTCCGTTCATTATTGTTGGGGTTCAAAATAAATGTAAGGCCGTTACTATCTGAACATTAACTAGAAATCCAGTTGCGTAACTTATGGGCCCCAATACAATATCTCCAACAGGACTTCAACAATCATACACCTTGAGGACCTCTTGGACCCCCTAGGATCCAGGGCATGGGTACAACTGCAATCCAAGCACCCACTATAGTTACACCCCTGTTGTGAACACTCTGGATCTGACTTCTGAGTTTGGCTCCCTCTGGTGGCTGCTGATAGTAATGAAGCTGCCTTGGCTAACAGAAGTCCATCACCTGGGGGCGATGAGTGGCAATCAGGTGGGACTGACTGGGGAGATATAAGTGAGCTACCTTCCCATGATCCTCGCCGGTGATTGTTGCTTCCTGGTCTCTTATGGAAGTCAGCTTGGTTCCTGCTCTGTCCTGCAACTTTCAGATAAGTTATTTGCTGTTTATTTCTGTGGCATTTGTTTTTGTCCATATCAGTTTCTGCCCTTCTGGTGGAAGTCCTAGCCAGGTTCCCCTGCGAGGGCCTGCGCTGGACTCTGTCTCTTTTGCCACTGTTTTTGTATTTTCAGTTCCCTGTTTTTTCAGTATCTGCTAATTTGCTACCAGTTCACACCAGAGTGCTAATCTAGCGGGGGAGAGATCGTGTGGTCTCAGTATTTTTGTATATCAGATGTGTTGGAGTTTTTCTTAGAGTTTTTGCTGGATTGCAGACAGTATTCTGTCCTGTCCTATCTAGACAGTTTGGGCCCCAGCTTTTGCTTGCTCTGTTTTCTGCCTGTGTTTGTATTTCATCTTGTCTCACTGCCAATATATGTTTGGGGGCTACCTATTCCTTTGGGGGCTCTACTCCAGGGCAGTTAGCTTTCCCCTTTCTCTCTTTAGGCTTAGTTAACTCTCCGGCTGTGTCGAGGCGTCTAGGGCACCGTAGGCACGTCCCACGGCTGCTTCTAGCTGTGCTGTCAGTTTAGGGGTCTGCAATCCGCTAGTTACCAACCTCTCTGGGTGTCTGGTTGCCTAGGCTATTTTTGCTGCTGTCCTCCTCGGCTACTAAACCATAACACACCCCTGTAGACATAAGCTACCTGTGTAGTCAAGGAAGCATAACACTAATTACCTGTAAAAGAGACAAAAACGTGTTACCTCTCGTCCAAAGCCCCAGCTGGAGACTAGCAGTCCTCAGTAACAGGCATTTGTCTTCAGCTTGTTTTCCTCCGCCTGCACACAGTGCTCAACTTTCTAAAGCCAGTAATGAATCAGCCCAACACCTGGACTGACTAAAGACTAGGAAGGGAAGACAGGCCCCGCTACAAACATACCTATATTTCTGTGGAGATACCAAAGCCATTGACTACATGCAAGACCACCACATGGTAAATATCCAGGCGGTCTGCGTTCTACTCTGCAGTGATGTTCTAAACCATCAATGCATAGTAGAGTAAATGCATGCGATTGGGCAGCTGCTCGGGGGACCGGCTGTCAGACACGGCCGGACTCCACGTAGAGAAGACAGAGATGGTCCATTGCCGTCTTTGCCTTCTAGATTGCATAACATATTTTACAGTTACATGTTTTAATGTAAGGATTGGCAAGTACCATATATTCCCATGATTTGTGGGACTTTCGAGCAGGTCAGGACACGGGACTTACATACAAGGATTCTTCTAAATTTCAATACAACAATCTACTATTCTGCATCATTTTGTCTTCAGGATTATCAGAATATTATGTGAATTTTTACATTACTAATAAAAACAGCATAAAATAAGATAAAGTCATTACGATCATAATTTTAGTATAACATGATCCCATTGTAGTGATGTGGCACCCCAGGAGTTCGGTTGCCACAGTGACCTTGCCTCCCTCCAGGGGAGAGTGATGTCATGCCTGGAAGCAAGCAAGGATCCCTTTAACAGGTAACACACAGCATACAACACCTTTCCTACTCGAGACCAGAAGGGGGAGCTCTAACACCTGATTTCAGGGGAGCTTCCCTGGAATATTCTGGCTGGGGGAGGAGTTAGTTAGTGAGTGTTGAGCAAGGGTGGAGAGAGGAAGGACGTGTGGGGACAAGCTGGGGGACAGGAGCTCACCCACAGGTCTGAGCGCCAGAAACCGGACCCCGGAGTCCGAGGCTGAGTGGGTAAACTAAAGCCAGATCCGGAGGGCAGGAGACAGCAGGTTCTCTGCCCCAACTAAGACTCGACTACACAGCAGCACGTGTGAGCCGGAGACTCCAGAGTGAAGCGATCCCTGAAGTAGGCTACAGCTGCCTGTTATGACAGTGAAGTTCTACTTAAAAGTAACAGAGAGAGAGAGGAACTTGAACAGAGCTTACAGCAGCAAGTACCTCAGAGAATAGCGCTAGAAAGGAGGCCTCACAACTCACCTGAAATAAGGAGATTCCCAAATTGCTTTCAGGCTGACCGACTCCAGCACCATCTGTAACCTGAGCCCTGGACACTTTGCCTGCAGTACTGTGAGTAAAGCTTTGGAAACTGAATCTGTGTCCTCTCAAGTTCTTCCTGCAACACCCACTCAACACTGCTACATCCCTTGCTAAATACTACATCTTTACCATCTACCTTACATCGGCCTGGGACATAGCTTCACCTGTGAGAAGCTTTACCAACTCTGCTGCATCACCAACTGTCCCAGAGAATCTGCACTGCAGCGCTGGTCACCTCTGACCAGAAACCACAGGTGGCGTCACAAACACCTTATTACAAACTCTATTATCCCTCGTAAATATATGCGATCCAGTGACACCTAAAGTCATGCAATAATTCAGTCCTTATAAATCTTTTTTATGACAGGGTTTGGTCAGGTGACTGTTAGTGCAAATTAAAGGACAGACTCCCTTTAAGCACTAGTATGATAGCCCTTGCATAACCTGCATGTAAGCTGGGCAAGGAGGGGAAAGTCAGACGGCGATCCCTCCTCTGCCCCTTCAGCGCTGTAGATAAGTGGCATTGACAAAGGTACCAGAATCCTCCTACTGCCAGTCCAAAATGGCAATGGTGGAGCCTTCACTACCTTATTGATTGCTGATAAAAGACAAGTAAATGGCAACTAATGATACCCGCAACAAGTATAGTGTTTTCTGAGATCTGTAGGTACAAATGTCATTCGGTGTGAACAGAAACCTCTTTAATTCCTGCCATACATAAATGGAAAGGAGGGAAAAGAAGTTATGGGGCGCAGTCAATGTCCGCACAGTTTGTGGCACCACTGGTGGCATCATGTCGATGCAGCTACAGAAAAAGATCCAGCCTGGCAGCCACAGTTTTACAGCCTTTGTCCGAAAACAGTTCTGTGCCTTTCGGCACATATGTAATTTCATTAGCGACCAGAGATGCCAACGTTTCATCCTCGTGAAATCCCCTAAGTCTGAGCTCGGCCAAGACACATTTCTTCACATGACGGAACTCCAGTGGCAGAAACGGGACAAAGTAATCTATCAGGTTTTTCTCAATGAGGCCACTTTGCCAGAAGCCACCTGGGCGAGGAAGAAGGAAAACACAATTAGTCCCGCTGATTCCCCGGTACAGTGGAAAAATGCGCTCATGCAGGATATGAGGATATGGCCATCGCTGTGATTCAATAACAGGGGCACCCCATTATGTCTGTTCTCTTGTACAGTGTAACATGTAGGTGGTTGGTCAGGTTTCATAAACAGAGTTTCTGTGGCTCTGCAGTACATAGCATATAGTAAGAGGTAATGTTTCTCCTTGTGGAGAGCGCCAAGTTCATGTAAGGAGACTAACAGGCCATGCCTCTGGGAATTTAAATGTGAAATTAGTCTTTTTAAAGCGATAAAGAACTGGAACTCCAGAGCCACTTAACGCATGTTGCAATCCTAAAAGTCAATATCAACCATTTCACGAGCCTTGGCGCATGACTTTGCATATGAAGCCAAACCAAACACTATTTTCAGACATGTTTCAAGGTGTTTGCCTCTCCTCAGTGCAAAGCAGGAGATCCGAGTTGGCTGGGTGAGAGGACTCTGACAGGTGGGTCTAAGGGGTAATGTTTCTCACTGTTTCTGTTGTACAGGTTGTCAGACAGCACGTCCTCCACATTCTTCAGCTCCAGTTTTTCTCTCCTTTTTCCCTTATTCATAAGTAGTGGCATGAGTCTCTCGATCAGGTGAGCACCGGCATTGCTGAGGAAAAAATGACACAGATTAAACACAAAATTGTCCAATAGGGGTTATATTCCAAGCTGAATTATACATAACCCCCCCCCCCCCCATTATAGAGGCGCTCTGTTCTAGAATAATACCAATCATCAGGGACACGATAATGCAAAACAAGAAGTGGCTGTGGGGGCATATTACAGAACAGGAGAACCCCCAGGTCCGCACGTGATACCATATATAGTCAAATAGAAACATGGATTTGCCATTGAAAAAAATAGGAGGATCTTTCCACACAGAAATTGGTGCAGAATACACACCAAAATTCATATGGGGAAGAAGAAAAAAACTTTTGTCTTTACGAAAATCACAAATTACCCCTCAACCATAAAGCCTGGTCTTAAATGAAGCGGAGGAGCGAGAAGATAAAATGCTGCTCCTAGACAGCGGCCGATGAAGTGTCCACATCATGATACAGTCTTCATGGAAGGGCATTATTTATTACAAATTTGGAATAGGCCTTGTTGCCCATAGCAACCAATCACACCACAGCTTTCATTTTTTTAGAGCAGTTTAGCAAATGAAAGTGGCGCTCTGATTGGTTGCTATGAGAAAAAGTTTATATATATATATATATATATAATATATATATATATTACACACACTCACACACGTGTATATTCACATATCAATATATATTTATTTTTTAAAGAAAATGACGTTGGAAAATGCAGCTGTTTCTATGGTAACTGGTGTTATGTGGAGGTGGGTACCTGATAAATATAAAGATGGCTTTGCGATAGGAGACGCCGTACTCCAGGAAAGGCTTGATGGCGTCGATAAGACCAGGATGGAGTTTTTCCATTTCATCAAATATAAATATGGAGCGAGCACATTTAGTGGTGTTTCCTCGTATCCATGACTGCAGCTGGTCCTGAGGGAGAAGACATATTCCGCCATGTCAGACCCATATTTCAGACCGTGAGGACAGGTCTCTAATATAAAGCAGTTACGTGAAATGACGCACACAACAGCACTGGGGGAGACTTGTAGCTCCCCTCTGTTCACCTTACAGACCATAGCGCAGAGTACAGGCTTCTGCACCTGGAAACCTAGCTCCTGTTTACGGATCCATAGAAAAAAAACATGGATATGTAAAAAAATTACAGCGCGGCTACAAATATGGCACCTGTACAGATCATAATGGGGTGGCACACTCTCTCAATATGCTATCACTTTACAAGATGGGAATAACCATTTAAAATATTTAAAGGGGTTGTCCGGGACTCCTATCCTTAAGGATAGATGATGAGTGGGGGTGTAACACCCAGCACTTCCACCGATCACTGTCCCCGCTGAGCCTGAACGGCTCAGTTATGGAGCTGCACAGCGCAGCTCCATCTACTGTACAGTGGCCACAGCCGGGTGCTGCACAGCCGACCCCAATCCAATTCAATAGCTGGTGGATGCGCAAAACCCGGCCGCCGCCACGATTCCATTGATGGAAATTAAGTGTGGAGCTCCATAACTTAGAAGTTCCAGCTGCTGACAACCCTGGGAACAGCTGATGTTAAACTCTTTCACAACAGTAATCCCTAAGCCGGGGAGGATCCCTCGGATTGTGCCAGTTACCGTCCAATCGACCTATTGAATTCTGACTTTCAAATATTTGGCAAATCACAGACATTAATGGCTTCCTCAGCTGGTCCATAAAGACTTAAAAAAAATAAAAAAAAAAAAAAGTTTTGTTCGCTTGTCAAGTGGGTGATCTGATAAGATGTTGGCCTTAAAAAAGAAAAAAAATGTAAAGTAGTGGTAAAAAAAACACTTTTTTCCTATTTGAATATGCAAAATGAAGATTAGATTGATTTTTAATTACTGTAAAATAACTTTTTTTTACTATCTGAGAGCATCATGATGTAGGGGCAGAGACCCTGATTCCAGTGAAGTGTCACTTACTGGTTTGCTTGTGTAGTTTGTAGTTTTCTCTGCTGCAGATCTAACAGTGCTCTAAATCAGGGTTCCCCAACTCCAGTCCTCAAGGCCCACCAACAGATCATGTTTTCAGGATTTCCTTTGTATTGCACAGATGATGTAATTATCACCTGTGCAATACTAAGGAAATCCTGAAAACATGACCTGTTGGTGGGCCTTGAGGACTGGAGTTGGGGAACCCTGCTCTAAATGCTGAGCCCTGTATAGACCCACCCACACCACTGATTAGCAGCTTCCTGTTCATATACAATGTACACAGCAAGCAGCCAATCAGTGGTGGGGGCGGGGTTACACAGAGCAGGAGGGACTAGGACACATGAGACACCTAGTCCTGTAGTGATAATCTCTTGCTGATAAAACACTGATTTTAATGAAAAAAAACTCATGGCCCAGTAAGTGACACATTGCTAGAATAATGGTTTCTGCCCCTATATACTGCTCTCAGATTAAAAAAAGCAGATTCACTTTACCAGACACACATGGTAAATTCACCAATATTTGTTTGCAATGGTTTGCATAAGGCCACAACACTGCCTCCCCTCCTCTACAATTTTGCCTTCATCTTTTCTCTCTCATTGCGGATTGCTTTACTCTATATAAAGGATCATATGAAGACATCATGTCATTATCACTGCACCGCGATCTGGCACCCTGTACTTCATTGTTACGAGTCAACTCTTATTTGCGATTACATGGTTTTCATGTGCACAAACAAATCTGCTAAAGAAAAATGAAGTGGAGACCTTCACAATTTAGATGCAGAGAAGCATTTTGTCTTGACGGGTCCTTTATTCCGAACTTTAAAACCTTTCAGCTTCTGGGGGGAGGGAGAGGCTTCCTAAAGGTTCTACGAGGTCTTTAGACCTTCCAAAATCTTTTCCCTTTCTCCATCCAACATGGCACATGGGATGTCTACTTTAACCACTTTTGCATGTCCTCCGTATCGAGTGCTTTAAATCCCAAATAAGAGCAATTTTATTAACTGTTAAAAATGTATTTATTAGCCAAGGATGCCCTCCAAAATTCTTACACAACCTTTAACCACCCTATCTATCCTCCACTTGGTGCTGGAAAGATGCAGCAATACATTGGGCTGTAACACCCCCAACATTGATCCCCTCCTTATTAATATCTTCCCCTCCTTGTTAATTAATGAGGCTGTACAGTGAAATCAAGTTATCGCCTCTACACAGGACCAGTCAGTAGAAAAGGGGTATTTATTTCCCCATTCTAAAATGGACCAAAAAGTCGAATATACAAACACTAATACATTATTTATGGGGCTGCCAAGAAAAAGTCAGGCGCAGCAGCCTAATAAGAAATGAATGGCGTGACGGAGGGCTGCAAAAAACTTGTAGGAGTATTAGCATCTCAGACTTGTCTGTTAATTAAAAACAACAACTTTTAATTAAAATATAGTTTTAAGGCAGTAAAATGATTGCCCAAAAGTGCCCCTTTGGGAACGGTCGTGTGCATACCTTGTACAGGGCGATCAGGCTGTCATGGGGGAAGTGCAGGGTGGATACAAAGAGATGGACGAATTTGCTTTTCGCTCCTAAATCATAAACATTCTCAGTGATAATTTTGGCAACAAGGTTCTTGCCGGTTCCAGTAGAGCCATACAGGAGTAATGCCAGGGGCTTCCTGGGGTTCTTATTGCTCATATATCTGGTCACTGACTTGTAGATGATTTCATGTGCCAGGTGCTGTCCGAAAACGTTCTCCGTCAGGTCTTTATGTAAGGCTGAAATAGGAAAAAAATCCCAAATTTATCCCATCTTGCAGCCTGCACCATATTCTAGGACAGCATTCACAATTTTGGAGGCTTCAGAGCTGAAATCTCCCAGCGCAGCTTGCTATTTTGCAGATTAATTGTATTCTGGGAAATGTAGTCTTTGTACCAGACACTCTGCAGTATATTTGGGGAAGATTTCCCAATGTATTCCACCATATAAGCATTCAGGGTGAGGGGCATGCATCGCTCAGAGGGTCCACTACATTTTTGTATACAAGGTATACTAGCATACAACAGCCAAAAAAAACCCACTCATAACCTTTGTCTAGTGAATAGAGCCCTGCAGATGTGTTGTATGCTTACACCACACATAGAGCTGGGGCGCAGTGTGCACAGGGCCTTATAGGCGGCAGGTGCCACCTTTCTTTTTACAACCAACCCTAATAATGAGTGGCCTTTCGACCTATTTTAAGTTTCCCCCTCCAACATCAAAGCTGACATGGGCGGCCTAGGTAGGCTCTGCCTACAGCACTGAGTGTCCATGCCTGGCAGGCCAAAATGCAATTTTTAGCCCCCACCCCACCATTTTCCATAGCACGCCACTGCCATGCAGACATGAATGGTTCCTATGCACTTACAGCAAGCAGAGATCTTGAAAATGGGGACCAACTGACGCACAAAGTATATTAAAAAGTTGCAGATGATTCAGATCCCGTTATATAGCTCTGACCAAACCATTTGGAAATATCGTACAGGTTTAATTAAAGGGGTTTCTGCCTCTCACTCTCTCTTAGTGAGGTAGGAGGCGCTGGTGATGGGGCATCATTTGGCAGCTCACCAGATATTGTGCCCATCCAATATATTATGCACCAGTCCAACTAATTAGGAAGTGTGCACTATACCCGGCAGGCTGCCCCCACACTAAGTCACCAGTGCCCCTTATAACTCAATGAGAGGCGCTGGTAACACCCTTAATACCAGAGGTTCCCCTCTATTAGCCACAGGAAAGAGTCTCCATAAGAAAATGACCCAATGTGCTCATTTCAATGGATGGTCTTGTAATTTTAGGTCACCCCCCCCAATTTCCATAACAAAGGGCCAGATCTGGTTTATAAGGCTCCACGATTACAATGGTGCCAGGTTGGTGTCATTGGTTCTTATGGGGTGGTTATCCCATAATTTTGTATATTAGACCTATGGCTCTTGCACTGCAGCATGCCATATGCTAGAGGACTAAAAATCCCAGCATATCACAAGCTGCAGCCCATGTAACCCTTTATTACCCCATCTAACCTGTATTATAGAAGGGCTTGTCCACCTGGCAGCACTC
Organism: Oophaga sylvatica; assembly: GCA_033576555.1. Taxonomy (NCBI): domain Eukaryota; kingdom Metazoa; phylum Chordata; class Amphibia; order Anura; family Dendrobatidae; genus Oophaga; species Oophaga sylvatica. The sequence continues at coordinate 129,407,275 of JARQOD010000008.1, forward strand.
CACCAGCCGCCCGCAGTAGATCTCAGGGTACAGGTAGAGTGTAACGGCCGAGGCGGCTGCTATCGCGAGACCCGTAGTGATGGGCTCCAGGGACACAGTGACATGGAGGAGCGGAGACGCCAGCAGCAAGAAGAGGAGCCACCTGACAGCAGCCATGAGATCCAGGAGCAGCGCGGGTGCAGGAGAGATCTGTGGCCGGGTGAGGCTCGCACTACAATAATTGTCCAAACCTTCACCCACTATAGATCGGGTGCTTTCCATCTTCACATATATGGTCCTGACATAAAAGAGGGAAATTCAGACTGGTTTCAGTTTTGATTTTGGATATACAGTAACATGGTGTGAGTCATGTCGCCTAAGTTAACCATTACACTGCTTCAATAAAAGAAGAAAAAGCTACTCTTCATGTGATTATTTTTGGGTCACTTCTGAGTCATCTATTGCCGATTTCACCAAACACCTTCTCGGCCATGAAGCTCCCGGCGGGGCGCAGTGTTTGTGCTGATGTTATACCAGAGGAGGTCTGGACTCTGCAGTTATGGAGTCAGCAGAGCGTTGGTGACTTTGCTCCTCAGCACTCGGGCCCCCTGCTCTGTAACGTTACGGGGTCTCCACTTCGTGGCTGAGTTGCTGCGCTTCCTTCCACTTCTCAATAATGGATATAGTCAGCTCACGAGTCTTCATTCCAAGGTCCATCCACGGATGGAGCCGCCCTGATCAAAGGCATAGTCAACCTGAAAGCAGAAAAAAAGGGCTCGTCTCCAGCGCAGAAACTCTTATAAAGAAAACTTCACTTTTATTTAGAACATTCTTGAAAACATGGTCTCAGGCTTGTACATCTTGTGGGGTCCCTGGTAATCTACCGACGCGTTTCAACCTGTTAGATCTTACTCACGGTATGAATACGGTCCCTCTTCGTGATAGTTATATACAGATCAACAAAGAAATGACAGGCGCAATCATTAATATCATTAAACAGACAGGTGGACACTCCCTGCCCTGTTAACCCTTATAAAGACAGCACAAAGTGATATCACACACACAAAAAAACACTAAAAGCAGCATTGCGATATACTGTTACTAATCACAATGATATATCTGAATGCAACAAAAGTTGTGATAATAAAAGCACTTAGAACTTATGAAGTAATAATAAAGTGAAAATTATTCTTACACAATCGTACCATATAGAAAATAGTCATACTGTAGTATTAAATGCAGACGCTTATTTAAGCCTAGTGGGGTCCTCGTCTGCAGTTTAAAGATCCAGAAAGACTCACGATTAAGTACTTTACATCTAAAATCTCCCCCTCTGTATGTAATTAAAAAAATCCATAATTTCTCCAGCTGTACCTTTCCAAATAATATTCAGGTCATCTATACAGCAACCAAAATATTGTATTGTATTGAGAAAAGGATTACCAGCGTTGAAAAATATATATTTTCTCCCATACTGCTACTGTAATGTTAGCTAATGAAGGGGAACATTTACCACCCCCCCATACTAACCCCCGTGTGTCTGCAAAAAAAAAAAATGTCCATCAAAACAAAAATTATGGGTGAGCAAAAAAAAAAAAATAAATAACGCATCCACAATGAACGTCTGAATTTCTTCCCTGTAAAGTGCTATATCTGTCAAGAAAATAAGAAAGACTGCTGATAATGATATGGTGAGGAATAGATGGATATCCTTCTCAATAATGTCACTCACAGGTGATGAGGAAGATGGAGGAGGAAGAAACGTCATGAACGGACTTGTTACCCCGGTGGCTCCTATTACAGGACAGCGCTGGTATCAGTGAGCTCTGCACCACTGGCTGGTCTGTCACATTAATAAAAGGCAGATGGCATGGCGGGGGGCCGGGGTTATACCCCAAAGAGGGGAGGATGAGGGGCCGGAGGTTATTCCCCAAAGAGGGGAGGATGAGGGGCCGGAGGTTATACCCCAAAGAGGGGAGGATGAGGGGCCGGAGGTTATACCCCAAAGAGGGGAGGATGAGGGGCCGGAGGTTATACCCCAAAGAGGGGAGGATGAGGGGCCGGAGGTTATTCCCCAAAGAGGGGAGGATGAGGGGCCGGAGGTTATACCCCAAAGAGGGGAGGATGAGGGGCCGGAGGTTATACCCCAAAGAGGGGAGGATGAGGGGCCGGAGGTTATACCCCAAAGAGGGGAGGATGAGGGGCCGGAGGTTATACCCCAAAGAGGGGAGGATGAGGGGCCGGAGGCTATACACCAAAGAGGGGAGGATGAGGGCCGGAGGCTATACACCAAAGAGGGGAGGATGAGGGGCCGGAGGCTATACACCAAAGAGGGGAGGATGAGGGGCCGGAGGTTATACACCAAGAGGGATGGGAATGAGGGGCTGGAGGTTATACACCAAAGAGGGGAGGATGAGGGGCCGGAGGTTATACATCAAGAGGGAAGGGAATGAGGTGAGGTGCCGGAGGTTATACCCCAAAGAGGGGAGGATGAGGGGCCGGAGGTTATACACCAAGAGGGATGGGAATGAGGTGAGGTGCCGGAGGTTATACCCCAAAGAGGGGAGGATGAGGGGCCGGAGGTTATACATCAAGAGAGAAGAGAATGAGGGACCGGAGGTTATAAACCAAGAGGGATAGGAATGAGGGGCCGGAGGTTATACACCAAGAGGGAAGGGAATGAGGGACCGGAGGTTATACACCAAGAGGGATGGGAATGAGGGGCCGGAGGTTATACACCAAGAGGGATGGGAATGAGGGGCCGGAGGTTATACACCAAGAGGGATGGGAATGAGGGGCCGGAGGTTATACACCAAGAGGGATGGGAATGAGGGGCCGGAGGTTATACACCAAGAGGGATGGGAATGAGGGCCGGAGGTTATACACCAAGAGGGATGGGAATGAGGGGCCGGAGGTTATACACCAAGAGGGGCCGGAGGTTATACACCAAGAGGGATGGGAATGAGGGGCAGGAAGTTATACACCAAGAGGGGAGGATGAGGGGCCGGAGGTTATACACCAAGAGGGATGGGAATGAGGGGCCGGAGGTTATACACCAAGAGGGATGGGAATGAGGGGCTGGAGGTTATACACCAAGAGGGATGGGAATGAGGGGCCGAGGTTATACACCAAGAGGGATGGGAATGAGGGGCCGGAGGTTATACACCAAGAGGGATGGGAATGAGGGGCAGGAAGTTATACACCAAGAGGGATGGGAATGAGGGGCCGGAGGTTATACACCAAGAGGGATGGGAATGAGGGGCCGGAGGTTATACACCAAGAGGGATGGGAATGAGGGGCCGGAGGTTATACACCAAGAGGGATGGGAATGAGGGGCCGGAGGTTATACACCAAGAGGGATGGGAATGAGGGGCCGGAGGTTATACACCAAGAGGGAGGATGAGGGGCCGGAGGTTATACACCAAGAGGGGAGGATGAGGGGCCGGAGGTTATACACCAAGAGGGATGGGAATGAGGGGCCAGAGGTTATACACCAAGAGGGATGGGAATGAGGGGCCGGAGGCTATACACCAAGAGGGAAGGGAATGAGGGGCCAGAGGTTATACACCAAGAGGGAGGGAATGAGGGGCAGGAGGTTATACACCAAGTGGGATGGGAATGAGGGGCCAGAGGTTATACACCAAGAGGGATGGGAATGAGGTGAGGTGCCGGAGGTTATACCCCAAAGAGGGGAGGATGAGGGGCCAGAGGTTATACACCAAGAGGGATGGGAATGAGGTGAGGTGCCGGAGGTTATACCCCAAAGAGGGGAGGATGAGGGGCCGGAGGTTATACACCAAGAGGGATGGGAATGAGGTGAGGTGCCGGAGGTTATACCCAAAGAGGGGAGGATGAGGGGCCGGAGGTTATACATCAAGAGAGAAGAGAATGAGGGACCGGAGGTTATAAACCAAGAGGGATAGGAATGAGGGGCCGGAGGTTATACACCAAGAGGGAAGGGAATGAGGGACCGGAGGTTATACACCAAGAGGGATGGGAATGAGGGGCCGGAGGTTATACACCAAGAGGGATGGGAATGAGGGGCCGGAGGTTATACACCAAGAGGGATGGGAATGAGGGGCCGGAGGTTATACACCAAGAGGGATGGGAATGAGGGGCCGGAGGTTATACACCAAGAGGGATGGGAATGAGGGGCCGGAGGTTATACACCAAGAGGGATGGGAATGAGGGGCCGGAGGTTATACACCAAGAGGGATGGGAATGAGGGGCCGGAGGTTATACACCAAGAGGGATGGGAATGAGGGGCCGGAGGTTATACACCAAGAGGGGAGGATGAGGGGCCGGAGGTTATACACCAAGAGGGGAGGATGAGGGGCCGGAGGTTATACACCAAGAGGGATGGGAATGAGGGGCCAGAGGTTATACACCAAGAGGGATGGGAATGAGGGGCCGGAGGCTATACACCAAGAGGGAAGGGAATGAGGGGCCAGAGGTTATACACCAAGAGGGGAGGGAATGAGGGGCAGGAGGTTATACACCAAGTGGGATGGGAATGAGGGGCCAGAGGTTATACACCAAGAGGGATGGGAATGAGGGGCCGAGGTTATACACCAAGAGGGATGGGAATGAGGGGCCAGAGGTTATACACCAAGAGGGGAGGGAATGAGGGGCAGGAGGTTATACACCAAGTGGGATGGGAATGAGGGACCGGATGCTATACACCAAGAGGGAAGGGAATGAGGGACCAGAGGTTATACACGAAGAGGGATGGGAATGAGGGGCCAGAGGTTATACACCAAGAGGGATGGGAATGAGGGACCGGATGCTATACACCAAGAGGGAAGGGAATGAGGGACCAGAGGTTATACACCAAGAGGGATGGGAATGAGGGGCCGGATGTTATACAACAAGAGGGATTGGAATGAGGGGCCGGAGGTTATACACCAAGAGGAAAGGGAATGAGGGGCTGGAGGTTATACACCAGATGGAGGGGGAGGGTGGGTGAGGGATGTTATACACCGGGGGACAGTGGGCAGGAAGTTATACTCGTAATGCAGCCCAATACATTTTTCCCATACTGTATATACAGTAGATACAGGGAAGAGAAGGTGAGATCCGAGCAACGGAACTAAACCCCCTCACTTCTGAGATGGGACCGAGGCCTTCCTCTAGCTTAGTGGTACCTGTGTGATATACACATTATTTATCAATTGGGACTTATGGAAACTACAAGAACCCTCAATTTTCCATAAAGTTGGGATCCACCAATGGAGCCGCTACAAAGGACCAGCGGACATAACACGGCCAAGTGTCACATGATTGATTCATTCTTTTGCACGCTGAGGCCTGGGCCCCAATAAAAAAAAAAAAAAAATCTGCTGGCCCCATTTACCGTATACAACACTGGTCTCTTCTCACGGGGCAGATGGGCGAGACCCTACAGCTAGGCCCATGTATGCTCTTATAATGGCCAGAGCACACATTACCCTGGAGCATTACTGTATCAGCCTGTGACATCTCTGGCTGTGTGTAATGGCCGAGTAACAGGAGATCGGCTGTCAGATTTCCCATTCACAAGAAATCATTTATTACACTCTGTTACTTTCACAATTTACATTTTTTTAAGATTTTTTTTTATTTACGAATATAGAAAACAAAAATGTCTGGTGAAATTAAAAAAATATATATTTTTAAATAATATGAAAGCAAGAAGGGAAGGACATATGTAAGCCCAGAAAGTAATAGTGCCCAACCTGTAATAAACACCGGATATAAGGTGACTGTCAACCTATTAACCTAATATTTTTGGCTTAACTCTTTGCAGTTTATTAAGCCATATATTTCTGCTTGATGAAAACAATCAGCAAGCAGGCTAAGGGATTTTGGCAATTCCTGTCCTGTGCCAGAGGATCATCAGAGCTGTGTGCGAAGGGGGCTGGCTGACAACTCATTTTAATAACGAAACCAGCCACCTTCAAATCTGTGCATCATTTGAGGCCATGTTCACACATTCAGTATTTTACATCAGCATCTGCAAGCCAAAATCAGAAGAGGAATAATAATCAGAGGAAAAAAGTGTAATGGAAAATGCTGACCAAATACTTAACGTGTGAACGTGGCCTTAATGGGAGGCTGGCTTACTTGTTTAAAAGAAATCTATCAGCAGGTTTTGCTATATAATCTGACAACAGCATAATGTAGGTGCAGAGACCCTGATTCCAGGAATGTATCACTTAGGTTACTGGGTGCAGCAGTTTTGACAGAATCCCTGTTTTCTCTGCTGCGGCTCCAGCAGAGCTCTGAATGCTGAGCTGTGTATAACCCCATCCACACCACTGATTGTACACAAAAATCAGCCTGTGCGTGCACTATACAGAAACCTACTAATCTGTGGTTGGACCAGGAGGCACGAGACACCTTGTTCTGTAGTTATAATCTCCTGCTGATAAAACTCTGATTATATTGAAACAGCAACACACAGCCTAGTAAGTGACCCAACGCTGAAATCAGGGTCTCACCCCCTACATAATGCTGCTCTCAGATTGCATAACAAAACCTGCTGACAGATTCCATTTAAATGTGCAGTCAGCTAGCACTTTTCTCTGGCTATACATCAGTGTGGTCAGCCAGCCCCCTTCACACACAGCTCTGATGATGTATAGAAACAGGAAACCTAGTCCTTTGTTGAGTTGGTCCCTGATAGAGGCAACTTATTAGAAGTATGTTGTATAGATTTTTAAAAAGGTAGTGCAGTTTCATTAATATATCTTGCAATTTTCACACTTGCCACTAGTCCTTATACAAGACTTACTTCCTATTCTGCACAGAACTCTCATTACATCACAGACAGGATTACAATAAAATGTTTCCTCTCTATACAGTAGAAAACACAGGATCCACCATTCACAATAGGTGATGTCACAGCTCACCTCCTCCCCCTCCTGTACAATGACCGATAACACAGGATTCACCATAGGTGATGTCACAGCTCACCTCCTCCTCCTGTACAATGATAACACAGGATTCACCATAGATGATGTCACAGCTCACCTCCTCCCCCTCCTGTACAATGACTGATAACACAGGATTCACCATAGCTGATGTCACAGCTCACCTCCTCCTCCTGTACAATGACTGATGTCAAAACAGTCAAATCCCTTTAAGTTAACCGCTGCCATTACGTTTGCATCCAGATACCTATGTAAATAATACATCTGAGTAAGTGGGGAAAAGGGAAGTCACTGAACAGTCGTGAGACCCAATCAGGGGCACAGAAAAAGTTTACAAAATCACCAGGACTCATTTTTTGAAAGGCGCCGTCTGATGCCGGGTGGTACATCGGTTGTCACGCACACCGCCCTGCTCGCCGGTTCCTCACGCCATTGCTCACATGAGGTCACGAGCCGACCGACTTCTCTTCCTGCAGCGGCAGTGAGCCCTGTGACCCCCCAGTTCTGTACACAGGGGGTCACACATGCTCAGTTCACCTCCATTCACACACTGAATTGTGGGATCCCTGTCCTGATGGTGGTTTACGACAATCCTAACCCCAGCTGTGGCATGGCGCTATATACCTGGTCTGGAGGCCATCAGGGCTTGCTGGGAGTTGTAGTTTTGCAACAGCTGTAAAGCGATAGGTAGCGACCAATGACTTAGATGCAGCAGACGTTGACGAAAACACTAATTCATGTGTATAATTATTAACTCTTCACGTAGAAATCGGATCCATCATGACATAATATATACATCGTCCTCAAAGTGATTATCTTACTGTAAAAACTGGCAGACCATTGCCTGGGGGTCTGCGCCCAGAGTTTACGTCCAATCCAGGACGCGGAAGGCCACAGGGCACGTGTCTAACGAGTTCATTCAGAAGGTGGGAAAAAACGACCAACGCCCGGCTCATAGGGCAAGGAGCGCTGGCCGCCAGTCCGGGGGATGCTTACGTCATAGGAAAAGATCCAGCTTGGTGGACACAGTTTTGCAGCCCTTTACAGAGTAAATTTTTTCCCCAGAGGGGTAATAGGTCATGTCTTTGGCGATGGCAACCATGGTCTCTTCATCCGCAACAAAGCCGCGACGTTCCAGCTCCACCTTCACGCACAGCTTCACGTGCTGGAACTCCATGGGGAAGAACGGCACAAAGACGTCTATCAGGTTTTTATCTATCAGGCTGCTGTGCCAGTAACCACCTAAAAGCAAAGACGGATGGAGCGTTAGTAACAATACAAAAAAATACATAAAGATTATTACTGGCATTCAGCTGAAGAGGACAGTCCGCTGCTCTCCGCCCACATTGCTGAAAACACTATCACCCATTACGATTGGCTGAGATAAGGTAGCTCCTCCCACATATCCCTTCCAGCTGGATGCCAGACCTAGAAGAAAACCTGCTAATCTCTCCTCCTGGAGCAGTGGAATGGAGGGTGAAGTCTTGTTTCTGGGTCATACTCACTGTCTTTCTTGTTGAACGCAGACAAATATACATCTCTTTCTACGTCAGATAATTTGATTTCCTCTCTACTTCTTCCAGCTCTCCAAATTTTAGAGATAGCTCTGTAATCTTCTCTCCTCCGGCATTACTGGTATATAACACATACACGGAAGGGAAGAAAGAAAAAATGTGACACCCATAAAAAGCAATAGGCTTTGACTCATTTTAATACTGTTAGGGTCCTAATGACTGTTCAAACCAAGCACTGGTGCCTCATCGGTGTGGTCCAAAAATTCACTATACTTTCCCATCTAGTTATATTCCATCCATCTCTGCCCCTTCTTTTTTGCTTTACTTGAGCCAGGGAAGGGCAGAGGTAGATGGAAAACAAGTAAGCCAAAAGCGTACTGACGCCGGTGCTTGGTTTGAACAGTCATTTCTTACTGACAGACTCCCTTTAAGTGGGATTTCTATGATTGCTGCTCTGGTTGCTAAGTATAATCCCTCCTTAAAGGCATTTCTGGCACTGCCCATGTCCACATCAGAGGTCAGCAGCGCCGATGAGGTTATGACCCCACTCACCTGTCGAGGCGCGTGCAGAAGCGGCAGCACCGAAGAGGTTATGATCCCAATCACCTGTCGAGGTGCGTGCAGAAGCGGCAGCACCGATGAGGTTATGACCCCACTCACCTGTCGAGGCGCTGCAGAAGCGGCAGCACCGATGAGGTTATGACCCCACTCACCTGTCGTGGCGCGTGCAGAAGCGGCAGCACCGATGAGGTTATGACCCCACTCACCTGTCGAGGCGCTGCAGAAGCGGCAGCACCGATGAGGTTATGACCCCACTCACCTCTCGAGGCGCGTGCAGAAGCGGCAGCACCGATGAGGTTATGACCCCACTCACCTGTCGAGGCGCGTGCAGAAGCGGCAGCACCGATGAGGTTATGACCCCACTCACCTGTCGAGGCGCGTGCAGAAGCGGCAGCACCGATGAGGTTATGACCCCACTCACCTGTCGAGGCGCGTGCAGAAGCGGCAGCACCGAAGAGGTTATGATCCCAATCACCTGTCGAGGTGCGTGCAGAAGCGGCAGCACCGATGAGGTTATGACCCCACTCACCTGTCGAGGCGCTGCAGAAGCGGCAGCACCGATGAGGTTATGACCCCACTCACCTGTCGTGGCGCGTGCAGAAGCGGCAGCACCGATGAGGTTATGACCCCACTCACCTGTCGAGGCGCTGCAGAAGCGGCAGCACCGATGAGGTTATGACCCCACTCACCTGTCGAGGCGCGTGCAGAAGCGGCAGCACCGATGAGGTTATGACCCCACTCACCTGTCGAGGCGCGTGCAGAAGTGGCAGCACCGATGAGGTTATGACCCCACTCACCTGTCGAGGCGCGTGCAGAAGTGGCAGCACCGATGAGGTTATGACCCCACTCACCTGTCGAGGCGCGTGCAGAAGCGGCAGCACCGATGAGGTTATGACCCCACTCACCTGTCGAGGCGCGTGCAGAAGTGGCAGCACCGATGAGGTTATGACCCCACTCACCTGTCGAGGCGCGTGCAGAAGCGGCAGCACCGATGAGGTTATGACCCCACTCACCTGTCGAGGCGCGTGCAGAAGCGGCAGCACCGATGAGGTTATGACCCCACTGACCTGTCAAGGCGCGTGCAGAAGCGGCAGGTATGGTTCACGTGTCACACACTAATGAACGAGACCTGTGAAGGCATCGTGTGAGACATGTGGGGTGGCGACATGATCAGCACTGCTCGCCTCTGATGTGCGATCGATAACCCCTTTAAGAGTTAGGCCCCTTTGGGACTTAAAGGGGTTTTCCAATTAATGAGACTGGAGCGGGGTTTTTGTTTGGAAGCAATGGAGGGATATAGGCGGCTCACCTGAGGAAAATGAACATGGCCTTCCTGTACGATACTCCATCGACGTGCTCATAGTAATCCAGGAAAGGCTTGATGGCGTCGATCAGGCCGGGATGCATTTTATCAATCTCATCGAAGATGAAGACGGAGCGCTCGCAGCCCTTCACCGAGTCTTTCACCAAAGCCTGTAACTGGTCCTGCGTTATACCGAATATGTATTTTTTATTTATTTTTGTTAATTGTTGGATTAGTCAAAGGAGGTGACAAACATTTTTTAACCTACTTTTTACATAATTTTAGTCCCCTTAGGAGACATGAGCCGGTGATTACTTGATCTTTTGTCCCAATATAATGCTTAAATTCCACTGTCTGAAAATGAAAGCGGCATCTAAAGGGTAAAAGGGCAGCGACTAAAGTCAGGTGCAGGCTGTATAGCGCAGCGGGCATCAGTCATGTATGGAGAGGGCTTAGCTCCCGAGCCTAGTCATTAAGGGGTTAAAAATGAGAGCATTGCATAAATAGAAAACCCCTAACACAACCAGGCCAATGTGACATGAGGTTCTTATAGGGGTGCCCAATTTACAAGACTCCCCTATTAGAAATCTTGCCATTTTGTGTCCCCAGCGTTATATACAGATCCTGTGTAATCACGCATGCCTGCAGGATCAGACTACTGAAGGATGGTTTGTAGTCTGTCGTCAAGGATACAAATAAGTCTGCATAGGAGCTGCATACACAGAACGGTAGATCTATGCCGCATCCCATTACCTTGTATGTCTGGATTTTATTGGCATGTGGAAAGTGAAACGTGGCCACGATCGTACGCACGCACTTCTTCCTCATGGGCTCCGAGTAGATGTGATTGACCAGGATCTGGCTGACATAGTTCTTGCCCGTCCCGGTCCATCCATGTAAGGAGAGCGCCAGGGGTTTCTTCGGATTTTCATTGCTCAGGAACCGAGGCACAGCCTTTAGGATCACCTGCTTGGCCAGATGCTGCCCGAATATATGGCTGTCAAAGTCCAACTGCAGCGCTGGAAGATCAGAACATGAAGTTTGTTATAGATTTTTTTTTTATTATTTGGATATTTTTTTTAAATCAAAAATAAGAAATCTAACAATTTTTGGAAATCTGAAGATCGGGAAAACTTTGGAATGAAAAGGTTGTAAAGTATATAGATAAAGAACACAGACTTTCTTTAAAGGGATTGTCCATGTGATAAGAAAGAGGCTTTATCTCCAGCTGATATTGATGTGGGGATGTGGACCTTTCCCCGCAGTAGGGCAGCTCGGAGGAAGCCTCTGCCCGCTCTGATCAGATGTCAGCTGTGGGGTTTTTTTGTTTTTGGATCATTTTTCATGACAGCATTTTATTCGTTTCTACCACCCATTGGGCAGCCATTTTTCTTGTATGCAGCAAACAATAAAATTATTCAGAGATCCTCTTATCCATTAAACAATAAAAAACAGACTTCACTCAAGTGTCATTAGTCCTAGCCAACGGCGGCGCTGCAGATTGTTCTAATGGTGGGCTTCAGTAAAGTGGCGCCAGTGGCACTGAACAATCTACGCATGCGCAGCCGCCATTTTCCTGAAGACTTCCAAGACCACAATCTACGCTAGCGCCGCCTGCAGCTAGGACAGCACAACATTTTAAAGAAGAAGGGACATCCCGACACAGTGGAAGGGATGGAATAAAGATGAAGACCCCAACCACAGGCCCCTCCACAGGACCACCCGGTGCACAAAGATATGAATACAAGGAAACTTCAAGCACAGATTAAAGAAAGTCTACAAAACGGTTTTCTTCACCTGAGGTGTCATTTTCATCAGTATGACAGGACTAACGTGGCCCTGTCTGTACCTCACCTAGTGAAGTGCTGCTGACAGGTCAGGGGCCACCCCAGACGTGCGTTTCGTGTAAGCTTTCTCGATGGTCCCTGTAGCAGAAGCCAGTTGACCGTCCAACATACCATAGATTGGACAGTTTCCATCCAAAACTCATTAAACCTCTATTGTCTACAATATATGTTCCAACCCTACAGATAGAGACAAACTCCTCGGTGGTCTCAGAAAGACCTTCGTGAACCAGGACTACCACCAAAGAACAAATGAAAACCAGACTGCAAGAGCCTCCAGAAGATCAAGGAATCATCTCCTACATTACAAAACCAAAGAAGAAAGCACCCGGGAGCCTCTAATAATCACCGACAATCCAAACCTGGAGGAGCTCCACGGAAACTACACCCCTGTACTACAAAAAGATGCCCATTACAATCCAGATTTCCAGACCCCCACTACTGTATATTAGGCAGCCCCCAAATCTAAGAAGCATCATTGTCAGAAGCCCCTGTCCTCTCCGACACCTACAGGAACCTTTCCCTGCAACCAGAAAAAATGTAAAACCTCCGGAAGTAATGATCAAGGACAAGATAAAGAGACGGCGAGATCCCAGGTACTCTCAGCCAAACATCTGATGGGGGGTACTAAATTATATGTACCAAGCGTCCAACTGGGGGTCTGTATGTGGGGGAGACAGAACAAGAACAAGGATGAATTCTCATCGCCACACACTAAGAGAAATATCATGAGTGGAACAATCAGAGGAAAAGTATAATAGGAACCGGTCACCACTTCTGGATTATCACCCACTCCTGGTTCTGGCTTATAAATACTGATGTAAAATACTCAACGTGTGAACGCGGCCTTGATGTTTTTCTATTTACTAACACTGTACAAAGAGATTTTTCCTGTATCAAAAACATAAAGAGCAGTCTGTGAGGTCTGAACGAGGCCTTATTTATAGACGGAGGCAGTGAGCCGGGCGCCTCTTCATACACTGTTCACAATCTAGAGAACTGCTGCTGAAAAAAAGATGGCGGACTGATTGCTCCCTGCCACCCCCCAAAAAATGTCATTGAATTGTCATCTGTTTTTTTGGTTTATAGTTTGATGAGTAGGACAAACTTGGAAACTTTTTTTTTGTTCTGTATATAGGACCACGCCGAGCAACAGTGGATTAAAAATTATCAATTTTTCTCTTAAACAAAAAAATTATATAATTATTACTACACAAAATATATATATTTGTTTGAGTTTTTTTCTATTTTTTTGTAATATATACTGTATATATATATTACAAAAAAAGAAAATGGAAAAAAACAAACAAAAACGTAAAAAAATTAAATAGTTTAGAATTGCAACTTCCAGTTTGGTCACCCATCAGGATCTACAACTTGTGGTCATGCAGCTGCTGTAGGACTACAACTCCCAGCATGTGCACACACCCGCTGCCATGCAGCTGCTTTGAAATTACAACTCCCTCACTATGACCACTTGCAAAGATCTGCAACCTGTAGGAGTACAACTCCCAGCACAGCCAATCATAAGGATCTGCCACCTGTGTCCTCCATGCAGCTGCTGTAGGACTACAACTCCCAGCATGTGCACACGCCCGCTGCCATGCAGCTGCTTTGGAATTACAACTCTCACTATGACCACTTGCAAAGATCTGCAACCTGTAGGACTACAACTCCCAGCACAGCCAAGCATAAGGATCTGCCACCCGTGTTCTCCATGCAGATGCTGTAGGACTACAACTCCCAGCATGTGCATGCAGCTGCTTTGGAATTACAACTCTCACTATGACCACTTGCAAGGATCTGCAACCTGTAGGACTACAACTCCCAGCACAGCCAATCATAAGGATCTGCCACCCGTGTCCTCCATGCAGATGCTGTAGGACTACAACTCCCAGCACAAGTTACAGGGCGCTGAGCATGTTCTTGCCCCCATTACCTGTGACATTGACAGTTCCCTCCATCCGGCTGCTGCCCCAGAGGTAGGTGTGCAGGCCATAATAAGAGATGACCCCGGTGATCAATGACACAGTCCCGACCGTGATGGAGATGGGCTCCCCCGGGTGATCACCGGGAGCAACAACCACAGCGCCGCTCTCAGCAACTTCATAGCCCGGATAGGGGAAAAGGCAGGCGGGCGGGCGCTCTACACTGGACATTCATGACGTCACTTCCTCCGCACCTCGGCGGCCATTTCTAACAAGGGCAAAAAAAAAGCTTGGGTTTTATGTTTCACTATTTCTGTAGGTTTGGATGTGGTCGGGCGGATTTATGTAAATGATGTTCTAAGGAGGGTCTGATCTGTGACCGCTTTCTCTAAAAATGCAGCTTTTTAGGTTACTTTTGTCTGCTCTGCTTTATGTTACCTCAGCTTCATGGGCTCAGCGGATGTGGAGCTGTTGCCCATAGCAACCAGTCAGATTGCTCCTTACATTTTCAGAGGTTCTCAGAAACATTAGATCTAAATTCTAGATGCTATGGGCAACAACATTGTTTTATAAAGGGATTGTCCAGCGGCTACCCTCCCCGCACCTGCCTCTCTGTTTCTGTCTCAGTATTTTGGTTAAAAAGTGGATTTTCCAGAGAAATTAGTAGAAAGAATTTTGGAAGCGTTCCCGAGGAGGATTTTGGAGTAGATCACTGCAATAAACGCCTTAAAAAAACCTCCTGTGTGAACATAGACTAATACAGGGATCATTTTCTATTTCAAAAACGTCTCCGTTCAACCCTAAACAAATGTGTAATTTACACAGCGTTAAATTTGCTTGCCCTTGATGAGAATAGATGTCACGCCGGTAACTCGCACGCTTTCTCAGCGCAGTCCTACTCTCTGCAATCATCGCTCTACTCCTCCCAGTGTCAGGCTCCATTATTTCTCAATTAGCCATAACGTTGGAGAATATTGTAACCCAACATATTCCAAAAATGACTTTATATTTAAAAGATACATCAGACTTTCTCACATCTATACGTTCTGTCGGCAGCATTCTACCAGGTAGCAAACTTGTTACCCTCGATGTTAATAGTTTATATACGAGTATAGACCACCAGACTGGCATAGACGGAGGTATTGGATTTTTTGAGGAATCACACAACTCTCACACAGGAACAGACACAATTTTGTATTGATCTTCTTACATTGATACTTAACAAAAATGTCTTCCATTTCTTTTTGCAGAAAAGGGGTACAGCGATGGGGTCGAACGTGGCTCCCCCTTATGCCAACATGTACATGGCAAATTTTAATTTTAAGGAAACTTTTGTCTACAATCAGACTCTCTTCCAGAATCATGTCATTTACTGGAAACAATACATAGATGACATATTCTAATTTGGTCTGGTAATAATGAGACTCTTTTTGTTTTCTTCAAGGACCTTAACAACTTTGGCCCGGGTTTGACTTTCTCCATATATCATGACGACTGCTCCATTCATTTCTTAATACATCAGTTACCATTACTGCAGACCGCCTGTTAGAAACTTATACGTGAAACCAACTGACAAAATTAGTTTGTTACATTATTCCAGTTGTTATCCTAAGCATATTAAAAAATCCATCCCAAAATCACAACACTGTAGAGCTGATCGCATTGTCTCTAACGACTCAGTACGCAACATTAGGCACATTGAAATGAATCAAAAATTTCCTTTTCCCATCTTACATTTATTTCCTTGTCCTATGACCTTATAGCTAGAGCACATTTGTTCCCCAGGACTGTGCACTGTTTTCCTTTTCCTGTATGACTCTTACTGCGCATGTCCGCACCAACCTCAGCACTTACCGCCACTAATCGGCCCGCACCTGCATACTATTGTTCCCGATAGCCGGCGCCCGCGTCACAGGAAGTGATTTGCTGTCCTGCCCCCTCATGACATAAAAAGTGCCACTCGGCCACCTGACATCACCTTGGTGCTTTAGCACCTCATACCTGCGGACTTGGTCCACACACCTCTATAGGTAGCGTTAATATTTTTGTTTCCATACTGAGATTAGTGCTTCTGATGGGATTCTTCCATGTTTCTATACCCCCTTTGTTCCATATCTCCCTCTTTTCCTCATATCACCTCTATATTCACCCTGTTTTTCTTGGTATTTGACTATTTTACTTAATATCCTCTTTTTTATTTTTTGTGACTTATAGGGATCCTTTTGCCACTTTGGACCCTTTTCCCATACTGTTGTCCATACCATTATGGGAATTCACTATATTATGTCTCCTCCACTTGGGACACATCAAGGGACCTTCAATTTATCTACAGTATGTCTATGTACTGATATCGGGCTGCAGTCCTCCTGATACTCATTTATGTTACTTATATTCTGTGTACTCATATATTGTGGTTTTTCATTCTAAAACAAATATACATGATAATTGTATTTTACTCTATTTTTATATATGACCCTCTTCAGTTTATTTTATATTAATTTCTTTTTTCTGTTCAATGTCCGTCTGTACAGATATACCCTGAATAAGTCCAGGAAAGGGCGAAACGTTGGATGATTGTTATCTGTTTTCAGTTGGGTCATACAGTTATTAATAAATCATACTTGATTGATGCATCATGTCAATGTCATCAAATATGAATAGAGAACGCCCACAACGCGAAACGTTCCCTCTGATCCATACGTACAGCTGGTCCTGTTGGTAAAGAAAAGAAGGTGTCATAGTCTTTAGATATAGAAGATTAGTGCTGGCCTGTGACATGGAATGGATTGTACAATATGGCACTGTCAAATGAGCAAAACTCTTGTTTGTCGGGTGAAACGATCTTCCGTGCTGCTCAAATGATCAGTGTTCTCTGCGCTAATGACAGTGTAAGTGCACTGAGAGATCTATTGCTGTGATGTCTGCCCATGCAAACAGGCTGGTAAGTGACTGCCAGTCCACAAACTTTTACCGATCAGCGGTCGTTTACCAACAGTCATCAAATACCCGTGTGGTTCCTGTTTCTCTTACTACGTTGATTTTCAGGGCACTATATAAAAGACTGATCTGTGGTTCTATCTCAGATAACAAGTAAAAGGTGATACATAGATTGGGGCGTGGTGGGTTATCTGGGGAGGACTGATTATGGCACTGCTCCTCTTAGGGTCAAAGTTCTGTAGAGTCTGCTGCACACACGGCGTTACGAAGACGACAGCGTGGTTGACTTCCTGACCTCCAAATAAAAATGTACACTTGCCTTGTGGGCAAATTAAATGGTTTCCCTAAGATAATAAAAAAATTAAAAGACAACTGCCAACAGAACAAATGCGTCAGTTGCTGATCACAAATGCAGACATGGTGGCACACAGCGAGTTTCAGGTACAACCACTTTACCAGGCACAAAATACATAATGGCTTCAACGCTCAGTTGAGGGATTATTCTTGAACGTCGCAGAACAAGCAAAATGAACACAACAAAGTTTTTAAAAATTCTCTTGCACACTCTTTAGTTCCTGCTACAGTGTCTACCTCTTCCTACAGACTCTACTCTCCAGTTCTCTGACTGTTTCCTTTGTAACCGTCCCTTAATGTCCATGGGTTAGTCATCAGGGATTTGTCTCTGTCACGGATTCTTGGAGAATTTCTTCATTTTTGTCACCATTCCCTGTCCCTCTGTGACAGTCCCGTTTCTCAAGGGTTAGGTCCACAAGGGCTTGACCTCTCACAGGTTATCTCCCAGTTCAGTCTAAGGCCTGTTTCACACTTCCGTTTTGTGTCAGCAGTCAAGATCTGTCAAACTGTGAAAAAACTGATCCGTTGGAGATTTAAAAAAAAAACTGATGCATTTGATCCGTTTTTTTTTTACGGATCTGCCTCAGCCGCCAGTACATGAAATTTAAAGGAATAGAACTCTGAGAGAGAGAGATTTTTGTGCCAAAATGTTTTTTTGGATCAAATTTATGGAAGGGAAATTCTTCCGGGAATGCTCAGTGTACAAAAACTTAATCCGTTACTGGATTCCGTCATGTGATGCATCCGTCGCCCATAGGCGACCATTCTAGCTGATGACGGACGCAAACGGATCCGTCACCGTCCATCTTTTTGATGCAGACAAAAAACATCCCTATGGACGTTTTTTTTCCCTCTGATGGATCCATCGCACGACGGACGAAACTGAAGGCCATACATCATAATCCATGAGAGGCTGCAGAACACTCTCAGGCAGGGCCGGCGTCAGCACCCGGGCAGGTGCCGGGGCCCTGAGCAGGCAGGGGGGCCCACTCACAGTTGGGGACACCGGCATGCTATGGGGACCCGGTGCCTGTGCCAGTACCGTGGTGCCTCGAGCAGAGCAGTGAGGAGAATTGAGTATTTCATTTTTTTTTTTTTTTAATGTTTGGCGCAATATATGGAGACCATCATATGGGGCCCATCATACACTGGAGTATCATATATGGGGCCCATCATACACTGGAGCATAATATATGGAGTATTACATGGGGCCCATCATCCACTGGAGCATCATATATGGTGCCCATTATATATGGAGCATTATATGGGGTCCATAATATACTGGAGCATCATATATAGGTCCATTATATATGAAGCATTATATGGGGCCCATCATGCACTGGAACATCATATATGGGGCCCATCATATGGGGCCCATTATATATGGAACATCATATGTGGCCCAATATATATGGAACATCATATGTGGCCCAATATATATGGAACATCATATGGGGCCCATTATATATGGAGCATCATTTGGGGCCTACTATATATGGAGCATCTCATAGGGCCCATTATATATGGAGCATTATTTGGGGCCCATTATTCTGCATGGAGCACTATGGAGTGCCCATAATACTGTATGGAGCAATATATGGAGCTCATTATTCTGCATGGAGCACTATGTGGTGCCTGTTATGTTTCGGTAGCTGAGGAGTGCAGGTAAAAAAGGCAATACACCAGAGCAGTTGGAATCTATGAGATTGCAGTACCCTGACTAACCACCACAACTAGAGGCAGCCGTGGAGCGTTCCTACGTTGGTCCTAGACGCCTCGTCACAGCCTGAGAAACTAACTACACCTAAAGATAGAAATAGGAAAGCTATCTGCCCCGGAGCAGAACCCCAAAGATAATAGAAAGCCCCCAAACATGTAATGGCGGTTAGACAAGAGGAAATACTGACACAGAAAGAAAATAGTATGAGCAAACGCTGGGGCCCAAACTATCTAAATAGAAAAGGATAGGAAGGGTACTTACTGCAATCCCAGAAAACCCTGAAAAGCACCAACTCTACTAATTTCAAAATCACCTGAGATCACACGACCTCTACCACCTAAATTAGTTCTCTGGTGTAACAAAATCAAAACAGCAGCCACTGAAAAAACTGGAAAAAGCAAAAGTACAAAACTCAGTGGCTGAACCAAACTGAGAGGGCAAAAGCCCCCGGAGGGACCCTGAAGGCCCCCACAGAAGTGCAGGACAAAATGCAAAAATATAGCACAAACACAAAAGAAGAAAATGTCTTATCTGTTAGCAGGAGATGCAGACACGACACAGCAGGCTACAAGGGAAACTGGAAAGAAGGATTCAGACCAGAACAATTGATCACCGGCAACCCTGATGGGAAAATGACTCCCTTATATAAGACCAGTCAGTAACACCTGATTCCCAGTCCTCACAATCTTCACTAGCACCGCTTGTAACCACCAGAGGGAGCCTCTGCTCAGAACTCATCTCAAACCCATTCACAACAGTACCCCCCCCTTGAGGAGGGGTCACCGAACCCTCATTTGAGCAACCAGGTCGGTCAGGATGAGTTCTATGATACGCACGGATAAGTCTCCTAGCATGGATGTCCGAAGCAAACACCCAAGAATTGTCTTCCTGACCATAACCTCTCCATTTAACCAAATACTGGAGTTTCCATCTAGAAAAACGAGAATCCAATATTTTCTCAACCACATACTCCAGATTGCCCTCAACCAAAACAGGGTCAGGAGGCACAGCAGCAGGAACCACTGGCTCAACAAACCTCTTCAACAAGGACTTGTGGAACACGTTATGGATCTTAAATGTCCCTGGAAGAAGCAAACGAAAAGAAACAGGATTAATAATCTCCATGATCTTATAAGGTCCAATGAACCTAGGCTTAAATTTAGGAGATGCTACTCTCATAGGAATATTCTTTGAGGACAACCAGACCAAGTCCCCCACTTCAAACCGAGGACCATCAGTCCTATGCCGGTTAGCAAACCGCTGGGCCCTCTCCTGAGAGAGGGACAACCTCTCCACTACCTGGTCCCAAATCTGTTGCATACGCTCCACAACAGAGTCAACACCTGGACAGACAGAAGCCTCCGTCTGTCCTGAAGAAAATCGAGGGTGAAACCCAGAATTACAGAAAAACGGAGACATCAAAGTGGCAGAGCTAGCCCTATTATTAAGAGCAAACTCAGCCAAAGGCAAAAAAGAGACCCAGTCATCCTGATCAGCAGACACAAAGCATCTTAGATAAGTCTCCAATGTCTGGTTTGTTCTCTCAGTTTGACCATTGGTCTGAGGATGAAATGCCGAGGAGAAAGACAATTGAACACCCAGTTTAGAACAAAAAGTCCTCCAAAATCTGGAAACAAACTGGACTCCTCTGTCAGACACAATGTTCTCAGGAATGTAAACGAACCACGTGCTGAAGGAACAACGGCACCAATTCAGAGGAGGAAGGCAACTTAGGTAATGGCACAAGATGTATCATTTTGGAAAACCTATCACAAATTACCCAGATGGTGGTCATTCTCTGAGAAACAGGAAGATCGGAAATGAAATCCATAGAGATATGGGTCCATGGTCTCTTGGGCACAGGCAATGGCATCAACAAACCACTAGAGCGAGAGCAAGGCTTGGAGCGAGAGCAAGTCCCGCAGGACTGCACAAATTCCCTGACATTACGAGACAAGGTAGGCCACCAAAAGAACCGACTCACCAAGTCTCTGGTACCAAAAATTCCGGGATGCCCAGCCAATGCGGAACAATGAATCTCAGACATCACACTCTTTTTCCATTGGTCCGGGACAAACAATTTTCCAACAGGGCAGCGCTCGGGCCTATCCTCCTGACACCCCTCCAGAGCAAGTCTCAAATTGGGCGAGATGGCGGAAAGAACTACACCCTCTTTCAAAATAACAGAAGGATCAGATAACTCAGGAGAATCCGCAAGGAAACTCCTCGAGAGGGCATCCGCCTTAACATTCTTAGTGCCAGGAAGAAAGGAAACCACAAAATTAAAACGTGTGAAAAACAAGGCCCACCTGGCCTGTCTAGGATTGAGTCGCTTGGCAGATTCCAGATAGACCAGATTCTTATGGTCCGTAAGGACCACCACCTGATGTTTGGCTCCCTCCAGCCAATGTCTCCACTCTTCAAAAGCCCACTTCATGGCCAATAACTCCCGATTACCCACGTCATAATTACGTTCAGTAGGAGAAAATTTTCGAGAGAAAAAGGCACAAGGGTTACTTTTAGAGGTCTCTGGATCTTTTTGGGACAAAACGGCACCTGCCCCAATTTCAGAGGCATCAACCTCCACCTGAAATGGCAGAGAAACATCAGGCTGCCGTAGAACAGGAGCAGAAGTGAATCTCTGCTTAAGTTCCTGAAATGCAGAGACTGCCTCAGGAGGCCAATTCACCACATCAGAACCCTTTCTGGTCAAATCAGTTAATGGTTTAACAATAACCGAGAAATTACCAATAAATTTACGATAAAAATTGGCAAAACCCAAAAATCTCTGAAGAGCCTTTAATGAAGTAGGTTGGACCCAATCACAGATGGCCTGAACCTTGACCGGGTCCATTTCAATAACAGATGGGGACAAAATGAATCCCAGAAATGAGATCCTCTGTACGCCAAAAAGACACTTTGATCCCTTCACATACAGAGCATTCTCTCTCAAAATCTGGAATACAGTTCGAACATGTTTCACATGAGAGTCCCAGTCATTAGAAAAAATCAAGATATCATCCAAATAAACAATCAGAAATTTGTCCACAAAATCCCTGAAAATGTCATTCATGAAGGACTGGAAGACGGAAGGAGCATTAGTGAGCCCAAAGGGCATCACTAGGTACTCAAAATGCCCTTCAGGGGTATTGAATGCCGTCTTCCATTCATCCCCGTGCTTAATGCGAATAAGGTTATACGCCCCCCTGAGGTCAAGCTTGGTAAACCAAGTAGCGTTTTTCACCCTGGAAAACAGGTCAGAAATCAAGGGTAACGGGTATTGATATTTCACAGTAATATTGTTCAAGAGACGATAATCAATACACGGCCTTAATGAACCATCTTTTTTGGCCACAAAGAAAAAACCGGCACCTAAGGGTGAAGAGGATGGTCTGATATGACCCTTCTCCAATGATTCCTTGATATAAGACCGCATAGCGTCATGTTCAGGTACAGACAAGTTAAAAAGGCGACCTTTAGGGAATTTACTACCCGGCACTAATTCAATAGCGCAGTCATAGCTCCTATGGGGAGGCAAGGATGCAGATTTACTTTCGCTAAACACATCAGAAAAATCAATCAAAAAGTCAGGAACATCCTGAGCCTGGGGGGAGGCAGAAAAAACAGGAGTGTTGGTATTAACACATTGGCAGCCCCAACTGGTTACAGACACAGATTTCCAATCCAAAACAGGATTATGAGACTGTAACCAAGGGAAACCCAGCACGATAATGTCATGCAGATTATATAGAACCAAAAATTTGCAGCACTCCTGGTGATCAGGTTCAACCCTCATTATCACCTGAGTAGAAAACTGGGGTTTATTCTCAGCCAAAGGGGTAGAATCGATCCCCAGTAGGGGAATAGACTTCTGTAGGGGTATCAAGGGAAACCCACAACGTTTAGCAAAATCATAATCCATCAGGTTAATAGCTGCTCCAGAATCAACGAAAGCCTGAGCAGAAAATGAGGACAGAGAGCATATCAGAGTGACAGTTAATAAAAACTTAGTCTGAACACTACCCAAGACAACTGAGCGTGCAAAACGTCTTCCCCGCTTAGGGCAGACTGAAATAGCATGAGAGGCATCACCACAGTAGAAACATAACCCATTGCGCTTTCGAAACTCATGACGCTGTGCCCCAGACACCACTCTATCACACTGCATGGGTTCAGAAGCTGGTTCACAAGGCAACACCATTCCACGCATACTTCTCCGCTCACGCAAACGTCTGTCAATTTGAATCGCTAATGACATAGAATCATTGAGACCAGAGGGGACAGGGAATCCCACCATAACATCCTTTACATTATCTGACAGACCCTTCCGGAAAAGGGCCGCCAAAGCGTCGTCATTCCATTTGGTCAGGACTGCCCACCTACGGAATCTCTGACAGTATAACTCAGCGTCATCAAGCCCCTGATTTAATGCCAACAAGGCTTTTTCAGCTTGATCAGTGACATTAGGCTCATCGTACAATAACCCCAAAGCCTGAAAAAATGCATCAACATCACTCAAAACAGGATCCCCAGGTGTCAGGGAAAAAGCCCAATCCTGAGGATCGTCGCGCAGGAGAGAGATGATAATTTGAACCTGCTGCGCTGCGTTTCCCGAGGACTTAGATTTTAAGGCAAAAAACAATTTACAATTATTTTTGAAATTCTGAAACTTAGCTCGATCCCCTAAAAACAAATCTGGCATGGGAATCCTAGGTTCCACAACAGGCAACCTAGCAAGATATGCAGCAATACTCTGAACCTCAGTGGCAAGCTGATCCACACGGCCAGACAACTGTGCAAACTCCATTGGGAGAAAAGATCCTCCCCAGCACCCAGAGATACAGAGGGAAAAAAATGCAACAAACAGAAAAATATCTCTGACAACTCTGACAACCTTTTTTCTTTCACAATATTTTTTCCCTTCTGTGAGTACCATACAATTTTCAATTTTTTGGGCCGGTGATACTGTTATGTTTCGGTAGCTGAGGAGTGCAGGTAAAAAAGGCAATACACCAGAGCAGTTGGAATCTATGAGATTGCAGTACCCTGACTAACCACCACAACTAGAGGCAGCCGTGGAGCGTTCCTACGTTGGTCCTAGACGCCTCGTCACAGCCTGAGAAACTAACTACACCTAAAGATAGAAATAGGAAAGCTATCTGCCCCGGAGCAGAACCCCAAAGATAATAGAAAGCCCCCAAACATGTAATGGCGGTTAGACAAGAGGAAATACTGACACAGAAAGAAAATAGTATGAGCAAACGCTGGGGCCCAAACTATCTAAATAGAAAAGGATAGGAAGGGTACTTACTGCAATCCCAGAAAACCCTGAAAAGCACCAACTCTACTAATTTCAAAATCACCTGAGATCACACGACCTCTACCACCTAAATTAGTTCTCTGGTGTAACAAAATCAAAACAGCAGCCACTGAAAAAACTGGAAAAAGCAAAAGTACAAAACTCAGTGGCTGAACCAAACTGAGAGGGCAAAAGCCCCCGGAGGGACCCTGAAGGCCCCCACAGAAGTGCAGGACAAAATGCAAAAATATAGCACAAACACAAAAGAAGAAAATGTCTTATCTGATAGCAGGAGATGCAGACACGACACAGCAGGCTACAAGGGAAACTGGAAAGAAGGTGTAGCCTTTCCGGGGGTTTTAGCTCTGAGATCGCTGTCTGGGTAGACAGATTGGCATGGAAACAGTTCATTCAGACAGCAATTATGGTAAAAACTGGCCGCAATCAGTTTTATTAAAGTCCACAGCACACAGATAAAACAAAGCATAAACAAAAGACCTAGGCTTGTCTAGCCACTAAATTACACTTATGTAATGTCCCTTTCTATCAGGAACCCAGACTCCATCAGTCTGTGCCCAAAACAACACATATGATATATGGTACCAGTATGGAGTTTCCCAGATCCTCCTCCTTATGTCTGAAGGTCCACCCGACGTCCAGACTTGAGAGAGATCCACTCCTATTCAGTAGTCATTATGCTGGAGGTTCACAGAGACACTCCTGTGTCCGGGGTCCTTCCTGCACCCAGACTGAGACGGCTCCCCTCCTCTTCAGTAATCATCAGCATGCATTCTCACAGAGACTGCTTCCTTGTGCCAGGACACCTCTCTGTGTCCAGGCTGAAGACAGCTCTAACACTCTTGGAGACTGTTTCTTGTGCCAGGACACCTCCCTGTGTCCAGGCTAAACTAGCTCCCACACTCTTGGAGACACCTTCTGTGCCTGGACCCCTTGTCCAGACTGAATGAGCTCTCAGATTGTGTTTGCAGACACCTACTTCTGGTCTCCTAATTAAGACCTGAGTAGTTTCAGGCTTGTGCTGCAAGTGTGTGCTGAATGTGAGGTGTAGTGACCTTTCTCTACCACTAGGTTTACAAAGCCACACATTTCCCTTATACCTAGGTGAAATGTACACCTCATTCATCACATATTCACTCACTGTCTCACATATCCCCTCCCTCTTCTCCAGACCGGAGGGCTGGTCATCCAGACCGGAGGGCTGGTCAACAATCCAACAGAGACAGTGAACTCCGGACCAGTCATGGCCCTCACCAGCTTCATCTCCACCACTGTCACTTGTATCTTCACCTGAGTCATAGCCAACATCAGCTTTCTCTTTATCTGAAGCATCCGCACTACCCTGTACCCTCCCAGGCCTATACTCTCTGCGGGCCTCGGGTACCCTGCACGGTTTCATCTTGACCTTAGGGCCGGGCTCATTTTCGATATAGTGCCTGGCCAGAGAAGTACGACCCGACACATCAGAACACTTCTGCTGACTCTTCCTCAGAAACTCACGTACCTCCTGTCCCTGGTACACTGACCCTGTGTCACCAGCTGTCACAGAAGGTATAGGGGGTTTTTCACTTTTCTCCAGTTCCCCACTTTCAGGCTCTTCTGGCAAGACATGCCCAGAAGCCCCACCGTCCGTCCCACACTCTACTTCTTCAGTCACATCTGGCTCACTGTCAGGGCTATACCCTTCATTTTCATTCATATCCTGCTCACTGTCAGTGTCACACAATTCATTTTCACTCACATCCTGCTCACTGTCAGGGTTATACAATTCATTTTCATTCACATCTTGATCTGGAACCTTAGTTAACATGTCATCCACAACATTAACTGCACCATCTGGTCCCTCAAGTATGTGACTATGTGACAACCCCAGCACTATGCTTCCATATAGCTCAGGTGCTAGGAGCTGGCTCACTACCTCTCCCTGGACTTCAGTGTCCCTATACAATAGGCTATTGTCCACGGCAGCATGAGGAAACCTCTCCTCAGAACCAGGCTCCTGGGAAACCTCATTTAGAACAATCATATTTTCCTGTGCTGTTTTAAGAATGGGGTCTCGCCACTGCTCACTCTCAAAATTGTCACAGGACACAGGCAAGTCAGGGACACTCGGTTCCCGAGAACCACCATCCTCGTCTCCCAACATCACCTGCAAAGGAATTTCATCACTATCACAGTCATCATTATTATCAATATCATTATCATGACTATGATCAGTATCATCATCACTATCATTATCAGCATCAGCATCATTATCATGGTCATCATCATTATCATGATCATCATCATCATTATCATGGTCATCATCATTATCATCATCATCATTATCATTATCACATAAATTTAACGGCCCACTAGCATTGTGTTCCGCCCCTCGGGACTGTGCACCCTCAATAGGAGCTTCACCACACTGTCCATCAGAAACATTTCTCCCCCAGAGATCGTTAGACCGGGGAAAGTCATTACCCAATATGACGGGGTGCACCAGGGTCTTCACTACCCCCATTTCACATGAAACCTCCCCGAGTTTGGGGACCAAGTCCACGGCAGTCTCTGGGTAGACTTTGGTGTCTCCATGGATGCACACCATACTCAGGTGCTTATCAGGGATGAAGTCCCTATCAATCAGGCTGTCACATACGGAAGTCACTGGACTCTCTGAGTCCAAGAGGACCTGTGCTGGGCAGTCCTTTACAACCACCGGGGACACCTGTGGTCCAGTCTCTTCGGCTGAGGTGGACACACACACAGGTTCTGCGCAGGGAGAGAGGGATCTGCCAACATCACAACACATAGGCTCCCCTTCTATTGGACAGTTCGCTGCAATTTCACGCCAGCTCCAACACTGTCCATCACACTCTCCCACCCACGTGTCCCCTCGGGGCTGAACCCGCTTATCAGTATACCCCATGTCCCCAACAGCTGGAACGCTCTTACCGCGAGAGTTCAGCGTCCGGGAACTCTGAAATGACGACCTCTCAGATGGCTGGTCACGGAGACAGTCTTTGCTGGCGAAGGCCTTCTCCATCAGGCTGACCAGACGATTGGCGTCCTGGTGGTCTCCTTGTCCGACCTCTGGCTGTACCTCAGGAGGACGTGCTTGGGTGTAGCGGTTCACTATCACCTCTTCAACTCCATGACCAGGTTTGCTGACATCAGACTCGCACTCCTTCTTTCCTGTAGGCAACGCAGGTGCCTTTACAACATTACTCGGGGACGAGGCGCTGAGAGGTTTTTCTAGTGCTGCAATCTCCTCAAGAAACAACCGGTTAGCCTCCTGCTGCTGCTGCCGCCAGCTCTGCATGCTCTGCCGGACCTGCTGTATGCTCTGCAGGTCCTGGACCAGGTGCTTAATGAGCTCCTCCATACTGCCGGATTTATTTGTCTTGACAACGGCAGTCTTATGTTGCACACCAACTTGCGCCATTTGTTCAAACCGCGACTCCATGCTGTCATCCATGCTGTCAGACTTCTCTGTCTTAACAACGGCAGTCTTCACTCAAGGCATACACACTACACAGCTTTTTTCCACAGAAAATTCAGCCTTGCTGTGCAACCACCTTTTTTTTTTTTTTCTTTTGCAAAGTCTATTAGGGCTACTGTCTCTTTAAGACTGCTCCACAGACGTTTCTCTTGCTGCTGCACATTCCACAGTCATTTTCACAACAAGTTCAGCTTTGCTGTGTATACATTTTCTCTCTGCAGACCCTATCAGGGCCACTGTCTCTCCAAGACTGCTCCAAACAGACGTTTCTGCTGACACACACTTTTTTTTTCCTCTGTTGCTATTTCAATAGACTTCACCTTTAATGCTGTCTCTTGCCACTGTGCTGCATGCACACTCCAGCACTAACTGTACCAGGCCCTGCGCTGCCCCAGCATTCTCCACCAATTGTAGCCTTTCCGGGGGTTTTAGCTCTGAGATCGCTGTCTGGGTAGACAGAATGGCATGGAAACAGTTCATTCAGACAGCAATTATGGTAAAAACTGGCCGCAACCAGTTTTATTAAAGTCCACAGCACACAGATAAAACAAAGCATAAACAAAAGACCTAGGCTTGTCTAGCCACTAAATTACACTTATGTAATGTCCCTTTCTATCAGGAACCCAGACTCTATCAGTCTGTGCCCAAAACAACACATATGATATATGGTACCAGTATGGAGTTTCCCAGATCCTCCTCCTTATGTCTGAAGGTCCACCCGACGTCCAGACTTGAGAGAGATCCACTCCTATTCAGTAGTCATTATGCTGGAGGTTCACAGAGACACTCCTGTGTCCGGGGTCCTTCCTGCACCCAGACTGAGACGGCTCCCCTCCTCTTCAGTAATCATCAGCATGCATTCTCACAGAGACTGCTTCCTTGTGCCAGGACACCTCTCTGTGTCCAGGCTGAAGACAGCTCTAACACTCTTGGAGACTGTTTCTTGTGCCAGGACACCTCCCTGTGTCCAGGCTAAACTAGCTCCCACACTCTTGGAGACACCTTCTGTGCCTGGACCCCTTGTCCAGACTGAATGAGCTCTCAGATTGTGTTTGCAGACACCTACTTCTGGTCTCCTAATTAAGACCTGAGTAGTTTCAGGCTTGTGCTGCAAGTGTGTGCTGAATGTGAGGTGTAGTGACCTTTCTCTACCACTAGGTTTACAAAGCCACACATTTCCCTTATACCTAGGTGAAATGTACACCCCATTCATCACATATTCACTCACTGTCTCACAAAGGATTCAGACCAGAACAATTGATCACCGGCAACCCTGATGGGAAAATGACTCCCTTATATAAGACCAGTCAGTAACACCTGATTCCCAGTCCTCACAATCTTCACTAGCACCGCTTGTAACCACCAGAGGGAGCCTCTGCTCAGAACTCATCTCAAACCCATTCACAACAGGTGCCCATAATACTGTATGGAGGACTATACTGTTTGTCTTTTGAGCTATTGTAGAATTTACAATAGATATCACTCATGTAATGTATGAAGTACCGTAAGTGAAATTTTTGGCATTGTACTATAACTATATTTCTCTGCCGTATCGGAGCATCATGAATTTTGTTATGTGTTAAAGGGCCCACTGAGACTCTTTCGCCCGGGGCCCACGAAAACCTGGAGCCGGCCCTGCTTTCAGGTCCACTTCCACTGCTCACTTTCCACTCTGTGACTCACTCTCTAGTCCTCACATGGCCAAGCGGCTATGTTGCCTTCCATTGGTTGATCCCTTTAAGTACCAATAGATGACCCTTCTCCACAGCTCTACATAGGGTTCTCAGTCACATCTCTTAACTACCAGTGCAGCCTTCTCAGCAACCAATCAGCTGTCCTCTGCTTCTCTGTAGAGGGACAATTGTGTTCTTCCAAGTGAGTAAGCTATCAGCTTATCGCTCCTCAAACCAAACACATTGCCTTCAATACTGCACGTAATAGAAATAAAAAAAAAATAGGAAATCCATAACAAAAAAAACAAACAAACAAGGAGAGAAGACATCAGTATGAGACAGAATTTGGGTAACGCAGTAGCTCCATGACATTGCATATTTTCCATTACCTTGTAGGTTTCAACTTGACTTTCATGTCGAAAACTAGCAGATGTCACAAACTTATCTAATATTGATCGTCACTTCATCAGTGGATGTAACCATGGATACCTAAAGTCCTGCAATGCCTGCACATGAGGTAAGAGACATAGTGAATCAGAAGAACTATACTACATGGGCGTACCCACAGTGGGGCAGGGGGGGGCCGTGCCAAGATGAGGCCATCGCATCAGCCGGCCCTTTAAAAGGTGCTTCTGGGCTGGCTGCGACTCACATACTAGACTGTATGGGCTCTTTCCAGCGGTGTGACATCGTTCCCGGGGGCGTGTTCTGCAAAGCCAGGAAGCCAGGAAGAGAAGCCGTGTGCTTGCTGCAGGAGGGAAATCTGAGGTCAGTCAGAGTCCTCAGTGACATAGGAGGATTTATTAATTAATGGGTTGATGTCTCCTTATCTACAGTAATATATACCTGACAGGAGCCTGTACAGTCTATATCTACAATAATATATACCTGACAGGAGCCCATACAGTCTATATCTACAATAATATATACCTGACAGGAGCCCGTACAGTCTATATCTACAATAATATATACCTGACAGGAGCCTGTACAGTCTATATCTACAGTCTGTAGATATAGACTGTATGGGCTCCTGTCAGGTATATATTACTGTAGATATAGACTGTATGGGCTCCTGTCAGGTATATATTACTGTAGATATAGACTGTATGGGCTCCTGTCAGGTATATATTACTGTAGATATAGACTGTATGGGCTCCTGTCAGGTATATATTACTGTAGATATAGACTGTACGGGCTCCTGTCAGGTATATATTACTGTAGATATAGACTGTATGGGCTCCTGTCAGTATATATACTGTAGATAAGACTGTACGGGCTCCTGTCAGGTATATATTACTGTAGATATAGACGTAGGGCTCCTGTCAGTATATATTACTGTAGATATAGACTGTATGGCTCCTGTCAGGTATATATTATGTAGATATAGACTGTATGGCTCCTGTCAGGTATATATTACTGTAGATATAGACTGTAGGGCTCCTGTCAGGTATATATTACTGTAGATATAGACTGTATGGGCTCCTGTCAGGTATATATTACTGTAGATATAGACTGTAGGGCTCCTGTCAGTATATATTACTGTAGATATAGACTGTAGGCTCCTGTCAGTATATATTACTGTAGATATAGATGTACGGGCTCCTGTCAGGTATATATTACTGTAGATATAGACTGTATGGGCTCCTGTCAGTATATATTACTGTAGATATAGACTGTAGGTCCTGTCAGGTATATATTACTGTAGAATAGACTGTAGGGCTCCTGTCAGTATATATTATGTAGATATAGACACGGCTCACTGTCAGGTTATATATATACTGTAGATATAGACTGTACGGGCTCCTGTCAGGTATATATTATGTAGATATAGACTGTAGGCTCCTGTCAGGTATATATTACTGTAGATATAACTGTAGGGCTCCTGTCAGGTATATTCTGTAGATATAGACTGTAGGGCTCCTGTCAGGTATATATTACTGTAGATATAGACTGTACGGCTCCTGTCAGGTATATATTATGTAGATTAGACTGTACGGGCTCCTGTCAGGTATATATTATGTAGATATAGACTGTAGGCTCCTGTCAGGTATATATTACTGTAGATATAGACGTATGGGCTCCTGTCAGGTATATATTATGTAGATATAGACTGTAGGGCTCCTGTCAGGTATATTACTGTAGATATAGACTGTAGGGCTCCTGTCAGGTATATATTACTGTAGATATAGACTGTAGGGCTCCTGTCAGGTATATATTACTGTAGATATAGACTGTACGGGCTCCTGTCAGGTATATATTACTGTAGATATAGACTGTAGGCTCCTGTCAGGTATATATTACTGTAGATATAGACTGTACGGGCTCCTGTCAGGTATATATTACTGTAGATAGACTGTATGGGCTCCTGTCAGGTATATATTACTGTAGATATAGACTGTACGGCTCCTGTCAGGTATATATACTGTAGATATAGATGTACGGCTCCTGTCAGTATATATTACTGTAGATATAGACTGTAGGGCTCCTGTCAGGTATATATTATTAGATATAGACTGTAGGCTCCTGTCAGGTATATATTATGTAGATATAGACTGTAGGGCTCCTGTCAGGTAATATTACTGTAGATATAGACTGTATGGCTCCTGTCAGGTATATATTACTGTAGATATAGACTGTAGGCTCTGTCAGGTAATATACTGTAGATATAGACTGTATGGGCTCCTGTCAGGTATATATTACTGTAGATATAGACTGTACGGGCTCCTGTCAGTATATATTACTGTAGATATAGACTGTAGGGCTCCTGTCAGTATTATTACGTAGATATAGACTGTACGGGCTCCTGTCAGGTATATATTACTGTAGATATAGACTGTACGGGCTCCTGTCAGGTATATATTACTGTAGATATAGACTGTATGGGCTCCTGTCAGGTATATATTACTGTAAATATAGACTGTACGGGCTCCTGTCAGGTATATATTACTGTAGATATAGACTGTAGGCTCCTGTCAGGTATATATTACTGTAGATATAGACTGTACGGCTCCTGTCAGTAATATTACTGTAGAATAGACTGTACGGCTCCTGTCAGGTATTATTACTGTAGATATAGACTGTTACAGGCTCCTGTCAGGTATATATTACTGTAGATATAGACTGTAAGGGCTCCTGTCAGGTATATATTACTGTAGATATAGACTGTACGGGCTCCTGTCAGGTATATATTACTGTAGATATAGACTGTAGGGCTCCTGTCAGGTATATATTACTGTAGATATAGACTGTACGGGCTCCTGTCAGGTATATTATTAACTGTAGATATAACTGTATGCGACTCCTGTCAGGTATATATTACTGTAGATATAGACTGTACGGGCTCCTGTCAGGTATATTACTGTAGATATAGACTGTACGGCTCCTGTCAGGTATATATTACTGTAGATATAGACTGTACGGGCTCCTGTCAGGTTATATATTACTGTAGATATAGACTGTATGGGCTCCTGTCAGGTATATATTACTGTAGATATAGACTGTACGGCTCCTGTCAGGTATATATTACTGTAGATATAGACTGTAGGGCTCCTGTCAGGTATATATTACTGTAGATATAGACTGTACGGGCTCCTGTCAGGTATATATTACTGTAGATATAGACTGTACGGGCTCCTGTCAGGTATATATTATGTAGATATAGACTGTACGGGCTCCTGTCAGGTATATATTACTGTAGATATAGACTGTACGGGCTCCTGTCAGGTATATATTACTGTAGATATAGACTGTACAGCTCCTGTCAGGTATATATTACTGTAGATATAGACTGTACGGGCTCCTGTCAGGTATATATTACTGTAGATATAGACTGTACGGCTCCTGTCAGGTATATATATACTGTAGATATAGACTGTACGGCTCCTGTCAGGTATATATTACTGTAGATATAGACTGTAGGGCTCCTGTCAGGTAATATTACTGTAGATATAGACTGTACGGGCTCCTGTCAGGTATATATTACTGTAGATATAGACTGTACGGCTCCTGTCAGTATATATTACTGTAGATATAGACTGTACGGGCTCCTGTCAGGTAATATTACTGTAGATATAGACTGTACGGCTCCTGTCAGGTATATATTATGTATAGACTGTACGGGCTCCTGTCAGGTATATATTACTGTAGATATAGACTGTAGGCTCCTGTCAGGTATATATTACTGTAGATAGACTGTAGGGCTCCTGTCAGGTATATATTACGTAGATATAGACTGTATGGGCTCCTGTCAGGTATATATTACTGTAGATATAGATGTAGGGCTCCTGTCAGGTATATATTACTGTAGAATAGACTGTAGGCTCCTGTCAGGTATATATTACTGTAGATATAGACGTACGGGCTCCTGTCAGGTATATATTACTGTAGATATAGACTGTAGGGCTCCTGTCAGGTATATATTACTGTAGATATAGACTGTACGGCTCCTGTCAGGTATATTAATTACTGTAGATATACTGTATGGCTCCTGTCAGGTATATATTATGTATATATAGACTGTAGGGCTCCTGTCAGGTATATATTACTTAGATATAGACTGTACGGGCTCCTGTCAGGTATATATTACTAGATATAGATGTAGGGCTCCTGTCAGGTATATATTACTGTAGTATAGACTGTACGGGCTCCTGTCAGGTAATATATTACTTAGATATAGACTGTACGGGCTCCTGTCAGTATTATTACTTAGATATAGACTGTACGGGTCCTGTCAGGTATATATTACTGTAGATAAGACTGTAGGGCTCCTGTCAGGTATATATTACTGTAGATATAGACTGTAGGGCTCCTGTCAGGTATATATTACTGTAGATATAACTGTACGGGCTCCTGTCAGGTATATATTACTGTAGAATAGACTGTAGGGCTCCTGTCAGGTATATATTACTGTAATATATACTGTACAGGCTCCTGTCAGTATATATTACTGTAGATATAGACTGTAGGGCTCCTGTCAGGTATATATTACTGTAGATATAGACTGTACGGCTCCTGTCAGGTATATATTATGTAGATATAGACTGTAGGCTCCTGTCAGTATATATTATTGTAGATATAGATGTACGGCTCCTGTCAGGTATATATTACTGTAGATATAGACTGTACGGCTCCTGTCAGGTATATATTACTGTAGATATAGACTGTACGGGCTCCTGTCAGGTATATATTACTGTAGATATAGACTGTACGGGCTCCTGTCAGGTATATATTACTGTAGATATAGACTGTACGGCTCCTGTCAGGTATATATTACGTAGATATAGACTGTACGGGCTCCTGTCAGGTATATATTACTGTAGATATAGACTGTACGGGCTCCTGTCAGGTATATATTACTGTATAAGACTGTACGGGCTCCTGTCGGTATATATTACTGTAGATATAGACTGTAGGGCTCCTGTCAGGTATATATTACTGTAGATATAGACTGTACGGCTCCTGTCAGGTATATATTACTGTAGATATAGACTGTATGGGCTCCTGTTCAGGTATATATATGTAATATAGACTGTATGGGCTCCTGTCAGGTATATATTACTGTAGATATAGACTGTATGGGCTCCTGTAGGTATATATTACTGTAGATATAGACTGTAGGGCTCCTGTCAGGTATATATTACTGTAGATAAGACTGTACGGGCTCCTGTCAGGTATATATTACTGTAGATAAGACTGTATGGGCTCCTGTCAGGTATATATTACTGTAGATATAGACTGTACGGCTCCTGTCAGGTATATATTACTGTAATATAGACTGTAGGGCTCTGTCAGGTATATATTATGTAAATATAGACTGTATGGGCTCCTGTCAGGTATATATTACTTAGATATAGACGTACGGGCTCCTGTCAGGTATATATTACTATAGATATAGATGTATGGCTCCTGTCAGGTATATATTACTGTAGATATAGACTGTACGGGCTCCTGTCAGGTATATTTACTTAGATATAGACTGTACGGCTCCTGTCAGGTATATATTACTTAGATATAGACTGTACGGGTCCTGTCAGGTATATATTACTGTAATAAGACTGTACGGCTCCTGTCAGGTATATATTACTGTAGATATAGACTGTACGGCTCCTGTCAGGTATATATTACTGTAGATATAGACTGTACGGCTCCTGTCAGGTATATATTATGTAGATATAGACTGTACGGCTCTGTCAGGTATATATTACTGTAGATATAGACTGTATGGCTCCTGTCAGTATATATTACTTAGAATAGACTGACGGCTCCTGTCAGGTATTATTACATAGATATAGATTGTAGGGCTCCTGTCAGGTATAATTACTGTAGATATAGACTGTACGGCTCTGTCAGTATATATACTTAGAATAGACTGTACGGGCTCTGTCGGTATATTACATAGATATAGATGTACGGGCCTGTAGTATATATTACTGTAGATCAGACTGAGGGCTCCTGTCAGTATATATTATTGTAGATATAGACTGTAGGGCTCCTGTCAGGTATATATTACTGTAGATATAGACTGTACGGGCTCCTGTCAGGTATATATTACTTAGATATAGACTGTACGGGCTCCTGTCAGGTATATATTACTGTAGATATGACTGTACGGCTCCTGTCAGGTATATATTACTGTAGATATAGACTGTACGGCTCCTGTCAGGTATATATTACTGTAGATATAGACTGTATGGGCTCCTGTCAGGTATATATTACTGTAGATATAGATGTACGGCTCCTGTCAGGTATATATTACTGTATATAGACTGTAAGGCTCCTGTCAGGTATATATTACTGTAGATATAGACTGTACGGGCTCCTGTCAGGTATATATATTAGATATAGACTGTACGGCTCCTGTCAGGTATATATTACTGTAGATATAGACTGTACAGGCTCCTGTCAGGTATATATTACTGTAGATATAGACTGTACAGGCTCCTGTCAGGTATATATTACTGTAGATAGACTGTACAGGCTCCTGTCAGGTATATATTACTGTAGATATAGACTGTAGGGCTCCTGTCAGGTATATATTACTGTAGATATAGACTGTAGGCTCCTGTCAGGTATATATTACTGTAGATATAGACTGTACGGGCTCCTGTCAGGTATATATTACTGTAGATATAGACTGTAGGGCTCCTGTCAGGTATATATTACTGTAGATATAGACTGTACGGCTCCTGTCAGGTATATATATGTAGATATAGACTGTACGGGCTCCTGTCAGGTATATATTACTATAGATATAGACTGTACGGGCTCCTGTCAGGTATATATTACTGTAGATATAGACTGTATGGGCTCCTGTCAGGTATATATTACTATAGATATAGACTGTACGGGCTCCTGTCAGGTATATATTACTGTAGATATAGACAGTACGGGCTCCTGTCAGGTATATATTACTGTAGATATAGACTGTACAGGCTCCTGTCAGGTATATATTATTGTAGATATAGACTGTATGGGCTCCTGTCAGGTATATATTACTGTAGATATAGAATGTACAGGCTCCTGTCAGGTATATATTACTGTAGATATAGACTGTACAGGCTCCTGTCAGGTATATATTACTGTAGATATAGACTGTACGGGCTCCTGTCAGGTATATATTATTATAGATATAGACTGTACGGGCTCCTGTCAGGTATATAATTACTGTAGATATAGACTGTACAGGCTCCTGTCAGGTATATATTACTGTAGATATAGACTGTACAGGCTCCTGTCAGGTATATATTACTGTAGATACAGACTGTACAGGCTCCTGTCAGGTATATATTACTGTAGATATAGACTGTAAAGGGCTCCTGTCAGGTATATATTACTGTAGATATAGACTGTATGGGCTCCTGTCAGGTATATATTACTATAGATATAGACTGTACGGGCTCCTGTCAGGTATATATTACTGTAGATATAGACTGTATGGGCTCCTGTCAGTATATATTACTGTAGATATAGACTGTACAGGCTCCTGTCAGGTATATTATTGTAGATATAGACTGTACAGGCTCCTGTCAGGTATATATTACTATAGATATAGACTGTACGGGCTCCTGTCAGGTATATATTACTGTAGATATAGACTGTATGGGCTCCTGTCAGGTATATATTATTGTAGATATAGACTGTATGGGCTCCTGTCAGGTATATATTACTGTAGATATAGACTGTATGGGCTCCTGTCAGGTATATATTACTGTATAGACTGTACGGGCTCCTGTCAGGTATATATTACTGTAGATATAGACTGTACGGGCTCCTGTCAGTATATATTACTGTAGATATAGACTGTATGGGCTCCTGTCAGGTATATATTACTGTATAGACTGTACGGGCTCCTGTCAGGTATATTTACTGTAGATATAGACTGTATGGGCTCCTGTCAGGTATATATTACTGTAGATATAGACTGTATGAGCTCCTGTCAGGTATATATTACTGTAGATACAGACTGTACAGGCTCCTGTCAGGTATATATTACTGTAGATATAGACTGTACAGGCTCCTGTCAGGTATATATTACTGTAGATATAGACTGTACAGGCTCCTGTCAGGTATATATTACTGTAGATACAGACTGTACAGGCTCCTGTCAGGTATATATTACTGTAGATATAGACTGTACAGGCTCCTGTCAGGTATATATTACTGTAGATATAGACTGTACAGGCTCCTGTCAGGTATATATTACTGTAGATATAGACTGTATGGGGTCCTGTCAGGTATATATTACTGTAGATATAGACTGTACGGGCTCCTGTCAGGTATACATTACTGTAGATATAGACTGTATGGGCTCCTGTCAGGTATATATTACTGTAGATATAGACTGTATGGGCTCCTGTCAGGTATATATTACTGTAGATATAGACTGTATGGGGTCCTGCAGGTATATATTACTGTAGATATAGACTGTACGGGCTCCTGTCAGGTATACATTACTGTAGATATAGACTGTATGGGCTCCTGTCAGGTATACATTACTGTAGATATAGACTGTATGGGCTCCTGTCAGGTATATATTACTGTAGATATAGACTGTACGGGCTCCTGTCAGGTATATATTACTGTAGATATAGACTGTACGGGCTCCTGTCAGGTATATATTACTGTAGATATAGACTGTATGGGCTCCTGTCAGGTATATATTACTGTAGATATAGACTGTACGGGCTCCTGTCAGGTATATATTACTGTAGATATAGACTGTACGGGCTCCTGTCAGGTATATATTTCTGTAGATATAGACTGTACGGGCTCCTGTCAGGTATATATTACTGTATAGACTGTACGGGCTCCTGTCAGGTATATATTACTGTAGATATAGACTCTATGGGGTCCTGTCAGGTATATATTACTGTAGATATAGACTGTATGGGCTCCTGTCAGGTATATATTACTGTAGATATAGACTGTATGGGCTCCTGTCAGGTATATATTACTGTAGATATAGACTGTACGGGCTCCTGTCAGGTATATATTACTGTAGATATAGACTGTATGGGCTCCTGTCAGGTATATATTACTGTAGATATAGACAGTACGGGCTCCTGTCAGGTATATATTACTGTAGATATAGACTGTATGGGCTCCTTCCAGGTATATATTACTGTAGATATAGACTGTACGGGCTCCTGTCAGGTATATATTACTGTAGATATAGACTGTACGGGCTCCTGTCAGTATATATTACTGTAGAATAGACTGTACGGG
The DNA here is from genome assembly GCA_033576555.1 of Oophaga sylvatica. Taxonomy (NCBI): domain Eukaryota; kingdom Metazoa; phylum Chordata; class Amphibia; order Anura; family Dendrobatidae; genus Oophaga; species Oophaga sylvatica. The sequence continues at coordinate 129,446,523 of JARQOD010000008.1, forward strand.
CTCCTGTCAGGTATATATTACTGTAGATATAGACTGTACGGGCTCCTGTCAGGTATATATTACTGTAGATATAGACTGTATGGGCTCCTGTCAGGTATATATTACTGTAGATATAGACTGTATGGGCTCCTGTCAGGTATATATTACTGTAGATATAGACTGTATGGGCTCCTGTCAGGTATATATTATTGTAGATATAGACTGTATGGGCTCCTGTCAGGTATATATTACTGTAGATATAGACTGTATGGGCTCCTGTCAGGTATATATTACTGTATAGACTGTACGGGCTCCTGTCAGGTATATATTACTGTAGATATAGACTGTACGGGCTCCTGTCAGGTATATATTACTGTAGATATAGACTGTACAGGCTCCTGTCAGGTATATATTACTGTAGATATAGACTGTACGGGCTCCTGTCATATTACTGTAGATATAGACTGTACAGGCTCCAGTCAGGTTTATATTACAGTAGATATAGACTGTACAGGCTCCTGTCAGGTATATATTACATCTACAATAATATATACCTGACAGGAGCCCATACAGTCTATATCTACAGTAATATATACCTGACAGGAGCCTGTACAGTCTATATCTACAGTAATATATACCTGACAGGAGCCCATACAGTCTATATCTACAGTAATATATACCTGACAGGAGCCCGTACAGTCTATATCTACTGTAATATATACCTGACAGGAGCCCGTACAGTCTATATCTACAGTAATATATACCTGACAGGAGCCTGTACAGTCTATATCTACAGTAATATGACAGGAGCCCGTACAGTCTATATCTACAGTAATATATACCTGACAGGAGCCCATACAGTCTATATCTACAGTAATATATACCTGACAGGAGCCCGTACAGTCTATATTTACTGTAATATAACCTGACAGGAGCCCGTACAGTCTATATCTACAGTAATATATACCTGACAGGAGCCCGTACAGTCTATATCTACAGTAATATGACAGGAGCCCGTACTGTCTATATCTACAGTAATATATACCTGACAGGAGCCCGTACAGTCTATATCTACAGTAATATATACCTGACAGGAGCCCGTACAGTCTATATCTACTGTAATATATACCTGACAGGAGCCCGTACAGTCTATATCTACAGTAATATATACCTGACAGGAGCCCATACAGTCTATATCTACTGTAATATATACCTGACAGGAGCCCGTACAGTCTATATCTACAGTAATATATACCTGACAGGAGCCCGTACAGTCTATATTTACTGTAATATATACCTGACAGGAGCCCGTACAGTCTATATCTACAGTAATATATACCTGACAGGAGCCCGTACAGTCTATATCTACAGTAATATATACCTGACAGGAGCCCGTACAGTCTATATCTACTGTAATATATATCTGACAGGAGCCCGTACAGTCTATATCTACAGTAATATATACCTGACAGGAGCCCGTACAGTCTATATCTACTGTAATATATACCTGACAGGAGCCCGTACAGTCTATATCTACAGTAATATATACCTGACAGGAGCCCGTACAGTCTATATCTACAGTAATATATACCTGACAGGAGCCTGTACAGTCTATATCTACAGTAATATATACCTGACAGGAGCCCATACAGTCTATATCTACAGTAATATATACCTGACAGGAGCCCATACAGTCTATATCTACAGTAATATATACCTGACAGGAGCCCGTACAGTCTATATCTACAGTAATATATACCTGACAGGAGCCCGTACAGTCTATATCTACAGTAATATATACCTGACAGGAGCCCATACAGTCTATATCTACAGTAATATATACCTGACAGGAGCCCATACAGTCTATATCTACAGTAATATATACCTGACAGGAGCCCATACAGTCTATATCTACAGTAATATATACCTGACAGGAGCCCGTACAGTCTATATCTACAGTAATATATACCTGACAGGAGCCCATACAATCTATATCTACAGTAATATATACCTGACAGGAGCCCGTACAGTCTATATCTACTGTAATATATACCTGACAGGAGCCCGTACAGTCTATATCTTCAGTAATATACTGTATATCTGACATACAGAGGCTGGGCTGGGGCTGATGTATATACAGGTGCTGGTCTGGGGCACATTATTAAAAGAAGGAGACAATGATGGGGCATATTACTACAAGAAGGGGACAATGATGGGGCATATTTCAGGGTGGAATCTACTTGCATTCCATGCTTAAATCTATCTATCTATCTATCTATCTATCTATCTATCTATCTATCTATCTATCTATCTATCTATCTATCTATCTATCTATCTATCTATCTATCTATCTATCTATCTATCTATCTATCTATCTTATCTATCTATCTATCTATCTATCTATCTATCTAGAAGAAAATTAGAGCAGCACAAAGAAAGAGTCCTGGTGTAGAGCCCCCCAGGCAAATACCAAACATCAATTATAGAAATCCAGACAAATTGGAGGCAGCACACACCGTTTGTAGTGAATAAAAAGCTGTTTAATAAGACCAAAAGGCGACGTTTTGGTCCAAACAACAGAACCTTTCTCAAGGCTTGAGAAAGGTTTGTGTTGTTTGGACCGAAATGTTGCCTTTTGACCTTATTAAATAGCTTTTTTTTTCACTACAAACTATGTGCTGCCTCCAATTTGTCTGGTTTTCTATCTATCTATCTATCTATCTATCTATCTATCTATCTATCTATCTATCTATCTATCTATCTATCATTCATTTTTTTTCCCCAAAGATCAATCCAATTGCTGTGTTTAGAAAGGGCAGTGTGAATGGCTCAGTGTCAGTGTGTGATAAACACGCATGAGCTTGAAGTCCCCCTGCTGAACAGAAGAGAAGACTGCAAAGGTAAGCCTAAAATCAATAAATTGTTTACATAATAGGATTGATCATGGTGGTATTTCTCCTTGTATGTGATATTATTGGTCTTGGTATAAGGAATTATGTTGTGTATGGCGTTCATTTTCGTTTTATTCACATTTTTTGTTCTTATATTTTACAACCTGAACGACCATGGCTTGCCCCCCCTAGTTTTGATCCTGGGTACGCCCATGCTATACTACATTTCTAATTGGAGGTATTTGCTAATATTAATATTATTACACTTACTACATATTGGGATAGAATCTTGGAGATGGGAATATCCCTTTAAGTGCCGTCACAACACAGTGCAACTCCCTGGCCTGGACCATGGCACTGATGGACGGTCATTGGACTAGACTGGACCATCAGTGGCCTCTATTGAATAGCACTGTCCCTGCTGAACAGGTCTGGTCAAATGGCCGTCCATCAGCGGCATGGTTCATACAGGAGCATTGCCTTGTGAAACATGAGATCAGGGATATTGGATGAAGCACAATATATTAGTATCTCTATCCAAATAATGGCTGATGCACATTTCTAAATGTGGGTAGATATTGGCCAATTCCCAATGACTCCAGCAGCAGTCCACTCCTTGTGAATCTCTCCCAAATTTTTGAATGGCCTTTTCTTAACAATCCTTTCAAGGCTGCGGTTATCCCGGTTGCTTGTGCACCTTTTTCTACCACACTTTTTCCTTCCACTCAACTTTCCATTAATAAGCTTGGATACAGCACTCTGTGAACAGCCAGCATCTTTAGCAATGACCTTATCTGGCTTACCTTCCTTGTGGAGTATTCAATGACTGCCTTCTGGACATGTCAAGTCAGCAGTCTTCCCTATGATTGTGGAGCCTACTGAAACAGACTAAGGGACCTTTTTAAATGCTTAGGAAGCCTTTGCAGGTGTCTTTTGTTAATTATTCTAATTTACGAAGTTAATGACTTTTGGGTTTTCATTGGCTGTAAGCCATAATCATCAACATTAACAGAAATAAACACGTGAAATAGATCACTCTGTGCGTAATGACTCTATATAATATATGAGTTTCACTTTTTGTATTGAAGGACTGAAATAAATGAACTTTTTGATGATATTCTAATTTTGTGAGAAGCACCTGTATGTGGTTTGATCTTACTGACAGATTCCCTTTAATAAAGAAATAGGATGGAAAAGCAAAATTGATGAGGAGGATCACAGATCTAGTGCCCAGTTAATAAAACCTTACAGTGCTCCTTATATAGCCCTGTAGGCTGCCACAACCCAGTCCCCGCTATTCCCTTTACCTGTGATGTCAGACAGCATTCGCAAGTCCCAGGCACTGTCATCCCGTAGCTCGTCAAAGGATCACATAAAGGTAAATCATCTTTTATTTCAGAAGACGTTGAATTCAGGATGATAAAAAAATGGTAAATGTCTTGTAGCTTTATAGCTCTGTAATCTGTCATCTCCTAAGATACAGGAATGGCTGCGGGACGATGGCGCCGGCCTCCAGCTTTCCGTGTAATGAATATGGTGTGGTATGCGGGCGCGCTCGGGTCTGTTCCCAATCACCTCTGCTCAAGTTTCTCCACAGTTATTCCCTACTTTATGATATGCTCCCGAATAACTCGCTTGTGAAGCAAGAACGGGAAAGAGAAACTTACAATAGTATAATTTATTGATTTAGTAACTCATCAGGATGAGCAGGACTGTAACCAATCACTGTCTGCAGGGAGAGCGGGAGGTAAAATGTAATAAACCTGCCATCTTGTACCACAATTGCTATAGGTAAATGAAGACTGCATCATCTGGTGATCACAACTAGTCATTTTCCTCATTTGTCTCCCTTCCCTATTGGTAGAGGTGGGCTGTGGGTCTGTAAAAATCCCTCATGTCAGTCCTTACGGGTGCAGCCAGGATTCCAATGATTGCAGATCCCTCCATCCTACGGCTATCTAATCCTTATGGGGACCAGACCAGGAAAATGATAGCTAAACACTCGTTGGCAAGTGGTCCTCCCTCCTTAGGTGTCTGAGTAATACAATTATGATGGAAAAGAGGGTCTAGATCACAAGGGGAGCAATAGCTAAATTTGGGAAACAATGGGGAGATTGGATTAGTTGCCCAAAGGTTGTGTCTGAAGTCCCGGCAAACAATGTGACTTAAGGCCCCGTCTCACATAGCGAGATCGCTAGCGAGATCGCTGCTAAACAGCGATCTCAGCAGCGATCTCGCTATGTCTGACACGTACCAGCGATCAGGCCCCTGCTGGGTATCGCTGGTCGTGTCCGAAATGCCTGGACTTTTTTTTGATCGCTGGTCTCCCGCTGGCCAGCACGCATCGCTGCGTGTGACAGGCGGGAGACCAGCGATCAGCTGGTAACCAAGGTACACTTCGGGTTTCCAGGCGCGGGGCTGTGCCTGGAAACCCAATGTGTACGTTGGATACCAGCGCGCTGCTGCAGGGGAGCTGGTAACCAAGGTACACATCGGGTTTCCAGGCACCGCGCAGCGCCTGGAAACTCGACGTGTACCTTGGTTACCAGCTTACTGCATCAGCGGGCTGGTATCCAACGTACACTGCGGGTAACTAGGCGACATGCGTCGCTTGTTACCCGCAGTGTCGCTGTCCTGATCGCTGCCTGTTTGGCAGCTCAGCAGCGATCATGTAGCAACACACCAGCGATCCTGATCGTTGTCGGGATTGCTGGTGTGTCGCTATGTGAGACGGGGCCCTAAGTCTAAACTACTTTAGTGCTAGGATTGAGAGACTGAAGTCTAACGTAATGGTTTTTCTTTAATCAGTCCCCAGTTGTTTTGTGTGCACCAAAAAGGGAGGATGGGGTTGTTTCAGTGGGGAGGGGTGGATTACAGAGGGTAAATGGGAATCAGTCTCTGACAGCGGGATTTAACATGCGCCAGACAAAAAACCCCACAAAAGTTCAAATCATCCCCCTTAAAAAAAAAAAAATACACATATTTGTTATCGCTGCATTCAGAAATGCCCAATCAAAATATATAATCTGATCAGTAAACAGCATAACGAAAAAAAAAAAAAACTCGAAACACCAGAATTCCATTTTTTTTTATGCCAAAATATTGGAAAAAAAAATGCACTAATGGGCGATCAAAACATCGTATCTACCTTAAATTGGCGTCAATAAAAATGTCAGCTCAGGGCCCAAAAAGTAAACCCTCACTGAGCCTCAGATCATGAAAAATGACAACGTTATGGATCTCGGAAAAAGGCGACAAAAACTTTTTTTTTTTTTTTTTTTTACAAATTTCCGATTTTTTTTCACCACCTAAATAAAAAAATAAACTATACGTTTGGTATCTGTGTTCTCGTACTGACCTGGAGAATCATATTGCCTGGTCAATTTTACTATACAGTGAACTTAGTAAATAAAGCCCAAAAACAATTGTGGAATTGCACTTTTTTGCAATTTTTACTCACAAATTTTCCAGTACATTATATGGTAAAATTAATGGTGTCGTTTGAAAGTACAACTCGTCCCACAGAAAAACAAGCCCTCACACGGCTATATGGCTGGAAAAATAAAGTTATGGCTCTGGGAAGTATGGAAGGAAAATCGCTGGGTAATGATGGGTTCAAAAGTGTGAAATCAACTTCTTAACACCCCTCTCCTTTGCCGAGATATGACTTTCTGAAGTTGAAGGCCCAAAGCCTGAGGCTACGCTAAAATGACAACATGATCACTTCTGATCTCTGTCAGGTAGAGTGGAGCCCGATCATGTAATAAATCCACCTGCTTTGTATTTGGATCTAGATAAAGTCTGCATGATAACGCGGAGGCATGTGGCCATCTGAATGTCTCAGTAGTGCAGCCTCAGTCACGAGGCTGCTGACATCAAGGCATTATATCTCTGCATAGAAATAAGATATGACGAAGTTTTCACATTTTTTAATGTACAGTAAAGTGAGTTCAATTCCTACTCACACTTTCATAAAATTGTTGCTGCAAAAAAAACAAAAAAAAACAACTTGTCACAATGGTGAAGAGATTTGCATTGCATCCCTTCACCGCATACAATACAGGTAAGAGTTAATAAAAATGAAGCAAGACAAAAATCCACAAATAACACTGAAGTCTCTGTCTCTTAGACACAAGTCTTTGTCTTTAGTTCCAACATGTCTTAGCTGGATGTTATGTGATGGTAGAAGAAAAAGATGGAAATAAAGAGAAGTACTCTCGGCTCCTGAGTAACTGACGTCCACCACTGTGTCTCATTACCGGGTATTACAGGTCGCTGGATGGCAGCATTAGTAACGTCGGTTCATTTTCTTAAATTTCTCATAATGATAGTCGTCCGAGGCTTTCTCGTTGGAAGGACGCTTGCGGTTTGGAGGAGATTCTGAAGATGAAGGATGATACAATCAGGAAATATAATCATTCATGTGCATCTTAGGACGAGGCTGCGATAAAACTCTATATAAGTGATAAACGAGCATGCTCGGAAAAGGTGTTATCCAAGCACCGTCATGTCCTAATAGAGTGACTTCGGCGTGCTGGAAGGCTATGTTCAAGTCCTAGCGGCTGTCAAACAGCTGTGAGACATACAGCCATAGGGACTTGATCATAGTATTCGAGCACGCCGAAGACTCTCTATAAGGACATGAGCATGGTCAGATAACATGTTATTCGAACACGCTCACTCATCACTACTGACAATGCATTGTTTTTCTCTCCTTAGGGAATAGCTGGAGCCAACTACAGCAGCAGGTTTGTGTGTGCACAGAGCCCCAGCTTTATACTCACTCTCAGGCTCTGGCTTCTCTGTATCGCCTACACGGAGGGGACGCGCTTTAGGCTCTTCCTTGTGACGTCTCAAAGGGGTGTTCAGGTCCTCCTGGTAGACTGAAAACCAACAGGAAATGTGTCATTAAAGGGGTTAAGACAAAAAACATTGTTTTCTCTATCAACCTCCTTAACTGTATTCCAAGTCTTAGCACATAATTTGCAAAATAGCAATCTTTGGATTCTATATAGTGCTATGGGGATTTAGGAGGAGTCTCATAAATTTTTGGAAGCCGCCATATATCCGATGATGAATTATGAAATAGCTGCCCATGTGCATCTGTCATAGTTAACACAAAAATGTCATTCACCCCTATTAAATGATCATTTAAAAATCAAAAACAAATTGTTATCCTATAACCATTATTTGCCCCTTTTCACATGTAAAGCGCCATGGAATAAATGGCACTATAAAAATGTATAATAATAATAATAATAACCATGGGATCCTCTAAATGTTATGGGCCCGACAGCAGAGACCACCAGCGATTGCGAGATCGAAGCTCTAGAACTCCGAGAATGGGTCCCGCAGCCCCATCCACATTGGAGTGGAGGTGTGCATTCTCAGTTTCTGCTCCATTTATTGTCTATGGGTCTGACGCTCGGTTCACAGCACTAAATATTGTTGGAGGGGGCCTAAGATTTATCCTACTATGACCTCTTACATCGATTGTGCTGTACGTAGTTGACAGCCATGTTGGTGGGCACGAAGGAAGTCTGCTTGTCCTTCTTCTTATTCTGCTGCTCAGCCAGTAAGCGGGCTTTTGCTTCCTCGGTGAAGATGATGTTTTTGATTTTTGCACTATAAATAATAAAATATCTTATTTATATCTGTCACGTTTGTCTTTATTATCATTAATCCCCACTCCATATATATAAACAAAGCTCACATACTCTATGCCCAGGTCCACCTCCGGGATGCCGCTCAGCATCTGATTGGACAGCATCTCCTCGGTCTTCTTGGCAGAGGAGACCTTGATGCTGTCTGGGAGCTCGTACAAGCAATCCTCCGCACTCTTCGGCTTCACCTTCTTCTCTTCATTCTCAATGATTCCTTTTCTTTTCTTCAGCTCTGTCTCTATGTACTTCATCCTGAAATTGCAGAAATAAGAGATATTCTTAGTATTAAAAACTGCATAGTACGATTACCGAATTGTGCAGAACAACCCCCCCACTAATACCACAAATGAAGGGCGATATCAGAGCACCCCAGCACTACCCGTACACCTACATGTCAGCATCTTCATCCCTCCTGTTGGTTTCCGCAGAGAACGACGTCCCCAGGTTCAGCTCTTCATCGTCTCCAATCTTACTGAAGGTAACAGAATGAATTATGTCAGACGAGCTCCGACCTCCTCATCCAGCATCACAGAATTACAGACTACTATAGAAAGTTACCTGTCCTTCCCGCGATCCTTCAGCTTTTTCATATCCACCATACCTCCAGTTTTTATCTTGAAAGGATCATCCTATGAATAAACAACCAATCATAAATAGAGGTTCTCAGCAGCTGCAGCAATACTGTGAGTCCATATGATTAGCTTCACCAGGTTTCCAGTTGCCACAAAACCAATTCAGCACCTTGCAACTGCATCACTGAAGTGCTATTTGGGGGAGACAGAGGGACGCTCCTACAAACTGACCTCCTGCGATACCGCAGTCACTATTAACCACAGCCTCAGAGTGGGTTAAACTGCCAGGATTGGAGTAATCTCCAATTCCAGACATTGAAGCAGAAACAAGCTGTGATTACTGCGGGTACAGCTCCTTCATTGGTGCAAACAACATAATGCCAGCATGGTAGCGCTAAAGTATGAAGAACCTAACAGCAGCAAAGATCTCGGCTTCTTAGACCCCTGATAGATCTGAGACCCAGGTTATTATGCTTATCATAACACTGATATCACACCTACATGATATATAGACTAGTCCCACTGCTGGGTCTCCTGACCTCACTGTCTCACATGACTATGAGTCAGCCAGCATAGGTTAGGAGGCCCTGCGGTCGGGCCTGGTACTCTCATCTGGCCTCACTCACACCTTAAAGAAACCCTCTTGCAAAATTGATACAATGAGTTATGTCTAGGATCAGGCCTGAAATAAGAAGAGCACTAGAGGCATTTGCTCTTTTGTGCTCCTGAATCTTATCGCCACTCTTCATCCCCTACAACCGGGCACTAAACACAACATCTAGTTCCAGTTTTGCTCAGAGGGTTCCATTCACTTAACTACACGCTGTACCATAATAAGAAATTAACATATTTAGAAAATCTGCCTTAAAGGGGTTGTCTGGTCCAAAACTCCATGTCTGCAGTCACTCCGCTGGGAGTGGGCACGTGACCACACGTATGCGATATGCATACTTCTGGCCACATTCTGACTAGATGGGCATGCTTCACTCATTGCAAGTGTATTGAACGAGGCTGGAAACAGTCTTGTTGGCATGTGCCCGCTCCCAGCACCGGAGATTCCTCATAGCTTGTAGGCTCGTGATGTGAGAATTCATAAGTTTACAGTCACATATAATGACCGCAGACTTGTAGTTTTAGACCAGGCAACCCCTTTAAAAGCGTTTATATCAAGAGATGAAGTTACCCCCATCTGTGGGATAGGGGATTACTTCCTGATCGCTAGTAGTCTGACTAATGGGATTACCCCAGATCCCATAAATGGGATCCAAAGTCCTCTATGTGAATAGAGCAGTAATGAGCAATTGTGACCAGTCCTCTTATTGACAGGAGCATCGGTAGGACCCCCCAGCAATCAGGAAAGTATCCCCTACCTTATGAATGGGGGATAACTTAATATTTTGGTATGACCCTTTTAATACCACGTGGACTCACCGCCATTACTGACTCTTCTGGTAATTTCTCTCCAACCAACAGAGCGGCAGCGCTGCAGAGAGAACACAAGGAGGGGGACGGTCATTTTATGTAAAAATCCAGGCGGGGTACACTCCGGTGACATCTTTTAGCTTGGTACAATGTATTATAAGTGCACGATCCAGGCGGTTTCTCTCACAGGTGATCGTCTGCATGAGATACAATTGTACCAAACCCTCAGCTGAATGGATTTCTTCCTCGCTCTTACCTTACACCATTTTGTCGCTTTCTCAGACTCTGCACCTCTTTCGCTTCTTCTAGTTTCCGTCTGCAAACACATAATGAAAAAAAAAGTATTAAGACCAGCAGCAACGAAAATCTACAACTACTGCTCCAATGATAAAGAAAACCAGCCAATCAGATTGCTTCTATCACTCTCCAAAGGGGGTTTCTAAAAATGAAAGGTGCCATCTGATTGGTTGCTTGGACTTCATCAACATCTCATCGTTGGGGAGCCGTCACTGACCTAACCTCCTTGGTCACCCCTTGGTCTTCCTCCTCTTCCTCGGAGCTGGAGGCTTTGCGCCTACGGAAGTTTTTTCCTGCTGACATTTTCGGGTTTACACACGAGTCTAGAAAATTGGATGTAAACAACAGTAGGACGACTTCACTTCCGGCGCGGGGTGATGACGTAGGACGCCCTTATGAGGCCTTTAGACTCCACCCCGGCACTGGCAGTGAGAGGAGGGGGTGGAGCTAAGAAATCATCCGTCAACAGCTGCAGAAAGATGGGGCCCCGTGTGCAGGCGGCTGTGCCATAGACCGGAGAGGAGGTGAGTGTCCTGCAGCAGCTGCACCCGGAGGGGACGTGTTATACTGAGGGCAGGGGCACATATACTGTGTGTATGGACGCTATTACTGGAAAGGTGCATTATCCTACAGGGAAAGCTGTGGTGACATCCAATATGGCTGCCCAGGTCTCGTCACCCAGCTTTCCCATAGCCCCCTCTGTTTAATAATATATGCTCAATTCCTTTCTCCTTGGAAAACTAGGAACATTTACCTTTCAGGGCTTTGGGAAAGCTGGGTGACCGCCAATACGGCTGCTGCCAGTGTTCCCACAGGGGCTGTCGCCTCTGATAATGTGCGGCAGAGGGGCCACAGTGTAACAGGTCTCAGGGAGGGCGATATTCTCAGGTATATATGTGTATATTGGAAGGAGCGCCCCTATGACAACTCTTCCTGTTCCGTGCCTAGTTGTCAGGACATTGCCCTGTGTACAAGTTATATCAAGGTCACTGCGGGTTTGTTTTTTTATGGCATATTTTGCACCAAACTTCAGATGCAAAGTTTTTTTTTTTTTATCTATATGTTTGGTGCATTTTCCGGCCTCACAGACTCTGTGTACGTCATCTGCGTTCGTAAATGTCGACCATGGCTCCAAATCGGCACCCGATCTGTTCTGTGAGGTGGCACCGTGGTCAGGGGAACCCAAATCTGCAGACGGATGCGGGGTCCCCCCCTTCCTCTAGAACCTGCGGAGTAAATCTGGTGGACGTGGCGTTGTGAGGATTCCATCTGTGTAAAGAGGATCGGGGTATGGTTAGAATATCAGTCTCATTATGAGAGCCGTCATTATCTAGCCTGCTTGCTGATGGTTTCCAGTAGAACCAAGCTGAAAGAATCTCCCTGTGAAAAATTCCATACAAGTTAATTTTCACATTTTCTGACTTTATAATCCAGTGATCTACAACCAGTGTCTCTCCAGCTATTGCAGATCTACAATTCCCAGCATGCTCTGGCAACCTGTGACTCTCGGAGCATGCTGGGAGTTGTGGTGATTAGGGGCTACTATCTGAGCCAATCACTGGCCATTTCATGCCCAAGGTTTGTACAGAGTTAGCAGAGACTGGATTTTAGCAAGTGAGCTTCCATTGAGTGCCTGCCTGATATCGGAATTGAAACGCAAAGTAAATGATAAAGTTGCAGAATTATTTTTATTATCGTAAAAAACAGAACATACAATCAAATAAATGCAGGTTCAGGTCCCCTACAGGGATTAAAAATAAAATAAAAATAATTAAGGAAAAAAAAAACAGAAACTTGAATTCCCAGTTCCCCACCACCCTCCTAAGAAATGAAAAAATAAATAATTAATTTGATTTTGCTGCGACCATAATAGTCTGATCCGCGAAAAAATAAAATTATTTAACCCAATACTTAAAATTTCTTAAAGGGAAAAAAAAGCAAGAATTGCTTCTTTCCCCCCAGAAAAATGCAATAAAAATAAGTTGTGTACCCCCAAAAAAGTGGTGCCATTAAAATGTACAGTGACAAAAAAAAGTCATTCTCTAATACGGCGATTTTCAAGTAAAAATAAAAAAGAGGAAAATGTTAACTCTTAGAAGAAAGGAAGGAAAAAAAATGAAAACGCAAAAATGAAACATGGCTGCATCATGAAGAAGTTACAGCATCTCGGCCTCTAGATCTTCTGCCTCAGTCTTTTTCCTGTAGGTCGGGCGGTGAAGCTGCAGGCTATAACCTGTAGTAATAGTGATGTTCTCAGTGATTTTGTAGCTGGGGGTCGGCACGGCTGTCATTGATAGCAGCGCAGGGGTCCTGGTTAAAAGGATCGATTTACAATAATGGGAAGCAGTTTCTGGAATTGTCTTTTAAGCAATTGCTGCCCCTTTAGCAGCTGATTTAATCCATCCCTTGTTCTTGCGTTTTTTTTTTTCTCAGGCCGTCTCTGCTCAAGGGTCGGGGCGAGGACCTTTTCCCCCGTCGCTTCTGAACACTATGGGCGAGATGGACGATTTCTGTCCTCATCTGGATTCCATTGGAGAAGTCACCAAGGAGGAGCTGATCTTAAAATCCAAGGTGAGCTCCCTGGGCTTTCATGGTCAGATAGGGACTACCGGGGCACAATAGCCACATATCGACCACATGATAATGGCCAAAGGTATGGTACCAATACATCTCATCCCTGCCATGGTAATGCTGGTGGCACAGGATCAGACTGAGCACTTCCTATGTTAGCAAACACAAGGGGTCCCAAAAAAAACTTCAATCTTAAGGCCCCCATATTTATTTTTATCTAAATGCATGTTAAAACAAACATTTTTGTAATTGGGTTTCATTATAAATTTGGCTTTTACAGGCTGAGAATAACAAGTCATGCTATCATTCAATCTGAATGTGCTCACTGACTGTTTATCTGTTAACTCATTCTCCAGCCAGTAATAGACTGGGCAACATAGAGACTGTAAAAGGGGAGTGTTGTCAAATTTGTAATAAAAAAATATCAAACTGCAACTTTTTTTTATAAAGTAGAAAAACAGATTACCTCCACAGCTGAATGACCCCTTTAAATTTGACTGAATTCAGCAGGACCAGAAGACTTTTTAATGTGTGTGTGTGTGTGGACCTCCTGACTCTCCCTCCAACATATTGTTCTAAAGACCCCCACGCACATTAGCGTAAGGCTCCCTGGAGCTGCCAATTTCGAAGAGACAAGCTGACCATCTGACGTGTATGGGGGTCTCCCCCAATTAAATCATAAGGACCTTGTATTTTGAATTACAACAATCGATCTTTTTGTACTTGGGAGATGAGCCGCCTACTCCCCTCTCCTTGTAAATGGTGCACACTCACACAAACCGAGTGTGCATGTGTATGTCAGCTGCTGCTTGCTACTATCTAAGGTGAGGGCCACTTTTACCTTTATCATCTATCTTATGGTAGGCGATTAATTATACACCATGTTCCAAATTATTATGCAAAGGATATGTTTCTCTGATTTTACTAAGTGGTTGGTGCAAATGACAGTCAGTCTAATAAAAGTCATCACCCGTTAGAGTATACATCGAATTTTATTGAAGAAACCTCCCAATGATAACAGTATAATCTCCAAAAGGAATAAAAACTCAGAATGCACTGTTCCAAATTATTAGGCACAGTAGAATTTCTGAACATTTGATCTGTTTTAAAGAACTGAAAATGCTCATTTGTGGAATTTGCAGCATTAGGAGGTCACATTCACTGAACAAAAAAGCTACTTAACTCCAAAACATCCTAACAGGCCAAGTTACATGTAACATAGGAACCCTTCTTTGATATCACCTTCACAATTCTTGCATCCATTAAACTTGTGAGTTTTTGGAGAGTTTCTTCTTGTATTTCTTTAGCCTCCCAGAGCTGCTGTTTTGAAGTGAACTGCCTCCACCCTCTCAGATCTTTTGCTTGATGATACTTCAAAGGTTCTCTGTAGGGTTGAGGTCAGGGGAAGATGGCGGCCACACCATGAGTTTATCTCCTTCTATGCCCATAGCAGCCAATGACTCAGAGGTATTCTTTGCAGCATGAGATGGTGCCTTGTCAGCATGAAGATGATTTTGCTCCTGAAGGCACGTTTCTGCTTTTTATACCGAGGAAGAAAGTTGTCAGTCAGAAACTCTACATACTTTGCAGAGGTCATTTTCACACCTTCAGGAACCTTACAGGGCCCTACCAGCTGTTTCCCTATGATTCCTGCCCAAAACATGACTCCTCCACCTCCTTGCTGACATTGCAGCCTTGTTGGGACATGGTGGCCATCCACCAACCATCCACTACTCCATCCATCTGGATTATCCAGGGTTGCTCGACACTCATCAGTAAACAAGACTGTTTGAAAATTAGTCTTCATGTATGTCTGGGCCCACTGCAACCGTTTCTGCTTCTGAGCACTGTTTAGGGGTGGCCGAATAGTAGGTTTATGCACCACAGCAAGCCTTTGAAGGATCCCACACCTTGTGGTTCAAGGGGCTCCAGAGGCACCAGCAGCTTCAAATATCTGTTTGCTGGTTTGTAATGGCTTTTTAGCAGCTGCTCTCTTAATCCGATGAACTTGCCTGGCAGAAACCTTCCTCATTCTGCCTTTATCAGCACGAACACGTCTGTGCTCAGAATCGGCCACAAATCTCTTAACAGTACGATGATCACGCTTAAGTTTTCAGGAAATATCAAATCTTTTCATCTCTTGACCAAGGCATTGCACTATTTGATGCTTTTCAGCAGCATAGAGATCCTTTTTCTTTCCCATGTTACTTGAAAACTCTGGCCTGCTTAATAGTTTGGAACATCCAGTTTTCCTTTTATTGGGCTCACATGGCAAACTAATTATCACAGGTATCTGAGATTGATTTCAGTGATCCAAAGAACCCTGAGACACAATACCATCAATGGGTTTCATTCACAAAAAAAACAAAACGCTATGACACTTAAAACCAATTTGCATAATAATTTGGAACATGGTGTAAAATCTGGAATACCCCTTTAGCTTCCTCTAAGTTAAAGGGGTATTCCATTGAATTTGGTAATCACACATAATGCATGGAGAATGTGGCACTAACAGATGATTTGGGGGTGTAAAATGGGAACATACCCCTTTTTAGATGCATTTTAGTCCCACTGGGCAGATGGGCGACTTCCACTTCTGGAAAGTATTGGTCATGAGGGACAAATGTGGCCTATCTACTTTCCTTGCAGCCTGTGATGTTGAAATAATTGTAATGTTTTATTTATTTTTCCATAGGGAACCTGTGAGTCTTGTGGGGCCGGTGGACCCAACCTGTGGGCCTGTCTGCAGGTAAGTGGGCCCCTAGCTGAGCTGCGCAAATCATACTGGAAAGGACATTATCAAGATCTGACCTCTGCCTTCTGCTTCCAGGATGGGTGCCAGTACGTGGGATGTGGCGAGTCCTATGCTGATCACAGTACCCTACATGCCCAGGTGACCCCCTAACCCTATACCCTGTGTATCAGAGGGTCGGTAGTGTCGGAACAAGTCGTGAATGAATTTGCCACCTCTTGTGTTGGGGTCTTTTAGGCTAAGAAGCACAATCTAACGGTGAACCTGACCACCTTCCGGGTTTGGTGTTATGCCTGTGAGAAGGAGGTTTTCTTGGACTCGAGAGTTCCTTCTCCTACTCACTCCCAGTCAACCTCCCCCAAGCTGAGCCACCGGGTATGTGTCCTTAAAGGTGTTGTTCAGTGAAAATCATTGGGGTCTTGCCGATGTCACCTGCACTGATCTGCAAATTATGGAATTGAGCGACATGCTTGATGTCCAACCTCTACTTCATTCATTTTCTATGGGCTCCCTGAAAAATGAATGGAGTGGCAGTGGAAGCCCACCATCATCCCCTATTTTCATCAGACAATCCCTTTAAGTAAGGGCTGCAAAGACTACTTTGTGGGCACCGATCCATTAGTTGAAGCCTTTGTCTTCTCTGTAGGACGTACCTGCTGCTGCCTATCCATTAAAGTCCGTCCCCATCGCAGTGGCTGATGACGGGGAGTCGGAGAGCGATGACGATGACCTGAAGCCCCGGGGTGAGTGCATGTGGCCTCTTATCTTCGTCCAGTACATGGCCAACAATGAGCATTTACATGACACTTTTATATTACTGGTTGTTGACCCGCAGAACAGTCATAGGAACCCAGAGATTCTTGCCAGTGATTAACTCAGCAACTAACTTGCCGCCTCTTCCATCCCATCTGGTGGAGCCGTGAGATGCTACTCTGCCTAAACATGCAAGAATACCTTATTGCTCCGTAACTGGGCAGATTTGCTATTGGGGGGGGTCCAGGAAAAGTGGGTGTCAGCTGTAATGGGGGGGTCATAATAAATGCATTGACTTCTAGTTTCCGTCTCTTGTCTCCAGGTCTTACAGGGATGAAGAACATTGGGAACTCGTGCTACATGAATGCTGCCCTGCAAGCGCTTTCCAACTGGTAAGACTCCTGGGGTCCATCATATGCCACTAATACCATTAGTGTCATGGTCTGGGGGCATCTGCAATTCATGTAGCACATTCACTCTCTACATTCCCTATCAATTCACTACGCATCGCTTTATAGGACCTTGTGATCAATTCTACTTCTAAGTGCAGCCTTTCTCCTCGCAGCCCCCGCTGACGCAGTTCTTCTTGGAATGCGGTGGTCTGGTGCGGACGGACAAAAAGCCGGCGCTGTGCAAGAGCTATCAGAAGCTAGTGTCAGAATTGTGGCACAAGAAGCGGTAAGGGGGCATGACTTTCCATGTATATTGTGTGTGTGCGCTTATGGTACAATCATCCCCTTACTCTGCAGTAGTTATACCTGGTATATGTCTTTAAAGGGGCATTACACTCCACCAGTGTATCACCTGTTCCCTGGATAGGTGATAACCGATAGATTGGCGTCGGTCTGACCACGGACTTGTTGTTGTGGGGAACATGCACCACAGAACCTCTCCAGGGGATGAGTAATCATTGTTTTGGAACCCGGGATACCCCTTTACTCCACTTTTTTACTCTTTTTTTTTTTTTTTTTCCACTATTAAGGCCCAGTTACGTGGTGCCCTCGAGTCTGTCCCACGGGATTAAACTGGTTAACCCCTTATTTCGAGGCTACGCCCAACAGGTCAGTGCCACAATGTGCTTGCATCTGTTTCACCGCTGCTTAACCATTTAGAAATATAGGAAAGCTGAGTATTTAGCAAAAAAGTAAAGTAAAGAGGTGTAATTCATCAAGCACTTTACTCCAGAAAATTGGGTTTAAAAGTCGCAAATAATTGTGCAAAAAGTTTTTTCTACTATTGAAGTTGTTTTTTTTTTTTTACCCAGGACTTTTGTTAACTTTTTGAAAAGTGGATGATTAACTATAATTTAGCCCATGAAAGTGGTGTAAATGATAGCAGTAGTGGCCTACAGCACAGGCAGCTGAGAGCTGCGCCAAACTCATCCAGAAGCGTACACGTGGATCAAGCCCGGTGCCTAAAACGTACGTCTTGATGAATTCTCTTCACTAACAGTGTATTTCTTCCACATGGACAGGACACCCAGGAATTCCTGCGTTGCCTCATGGATCAGCTGCATGAAGAACTCAAGGAACCAACACCTTCTTATAACCATGAACGGGAAGAAGAGGAACAAGAAGAGCAGCGGGAGATGGAGCGCGGCACAATGGAGGACGACTTCCTGTCTTGCGATTCTGGCGGAGAGATGGGTGACGGGGAAGGAGGGGTGGGCTCGTTGGCGGAGATGGAGCTGTTGATCCGGGAGGAAACTGGAAGGTCCATCTCCGAGAAGGAAAAACTGAAGGAGAGGAGACTGTCATATTGTCACCGCAGGACCAGCTCCGAGCAGGCGGATGAGGATGCAGATGTGGATACGGCAATGATACCGGGTAAAACCAACAAACATACGAGCAAAAAGCTGTGATCATCCCACGTCTCTTGTATCCACTGACTTTTATTTTTTTATTTTTTATAATCCCTATTCGGACCCCATTTAGAACCTGACAACGAGTCGTTCATGCACTGCTCATCCCGGCCCTGCAGCCCTCATCCTCCTGACGCACATCCAAAACTCTCCAGCAGCCCCCCTCGCTCCAGTCCTTTGCGCACAGCACACTCATACGTCTTAAAGAAAGGTAATGTGAGAGTTACAGAATATAAGGGGGACCCTTTCTGGATGGGTCGCGTCTGTAGTGGCCACTGGTGGGTTCAGATTTCACATGTTTATGTAGCCCATCAATATCCGATCAATAGGGTCTGATTCCTAATACCCTGACCGGTCTACTGATTGAGGGGCCGTGGCGCACTGGCATGACCCTGTATGAGAATATAAGGGGAGCAGAACCAGTCACAATGTACAGAGCTGGGCTAGCAATAATATATAGATGGCCTTTCTTAATTTTGGATCAACCATATTCAAGTTATAGAAAAAAAAACTTTAACTCTTCTCACAGCGCAAGTCATGAGCGGAGGGAAACGGCGGTCGGAAATCAAATATCGCAGCGTTATTTCTGATATCTTCGATGGGTCCATTCTGAGCTTGGTCCAGTGTCTTACCTGTGATCGGGTATGTATTAGGACCGGGGCGTTGTTTTATTCACCATGTAAAATACCTTTATTATTTCCTATTATTTGTTCATTGTTTAACCCCTTACTAACAGATGGAGGAACATATATGTCAGATTTCGGATGCATGTGTATAGAAAGGGCTCAGGAATTCTGATTGCTGGTGATAGTCAGGTGCCGGCTGTATCGTTCAGCCAGCACCCTCCTCTAACAGCAGCAAGAAAAACATAAGTCGGGGTTCAAGGGAACACTACAAGCAGTAGTAAAGACTTAAAGAAGGGATGACCTGTGTGCCATGCTTGGTACCCTCAGACCCTGCATCAGACTTGATGCGATATAAGTGGAGCGTTCCTTTAACATAACTGTTTTCCTGCTTTGACTCAGGTGTCCACCACCATTGAGACCTTTCAGGACTTGTCGCTCCCTATCCCAGGAAAAGAAGACCTGGCAAAGCTGCACTCCACCATCCATCAAAGTGCTGTGGTCAAATCTGGTACCTGCGGAGAAAACTACAGCAGCCAGGGCTGGCTGGGCTTCCTCATGGATTATATTCGCAGGTATCAGCTCAGGGCTGCCTCTTTTAAAGGAGTCTTCTGGTTGCAGGCTGTTAAAAAAACAAAACTGTGCTTTATTTATTTTTACCGGGTCCAACACTGAGTTTCCGCTGCTGCTCCTGGTGTCTGTTACTGTCTGCAGGGCTGCAGTGGGGCGAGCTCGGGGCCGCTGCAGTGGGGGCGAGCTCGGCGGTTCTCAGAAGCTTTTGCTGTCAGCTTGGATGGAGTCGCTGAGCTCACTGATTTTTCTGCAGCGCTTCTGACGTGATATCCGTGCTGCAGAAAAGAACACACACTAGGGGCAGCGGTGGGCACTCAATGCTGGACCCGAGGAGGGTAAGAATAGCACAGTTGTTTTTTTTTTTTATAGACATTGCAGTCAGGGAACAAGGTTTACGAAACTGTAAAACCCATTTAAGAAACCACATTACCACTCGTATGTTCTTTATCCATCTGTGCATATGTGTTTGCCCAGGTTTGTGGTCTCCTGCATCCCAAGCTGGTTCTGGGGTCCTGTCGTCACCCTGGAGGACTGTCTTGCTGCTTTCTTTGCTGCTGATGAATTAAAAGGTAAAGCAATGCAGTTAGTAAGAGCCGTGTTGTTCTCAGGTCAGAGCGGAGAGCGAGCACAAAGGGCGTCCCTCGCTCCGGAGGACCCGTCCTGTCCTGCATTATACACAAGGCAATGCTAGGAAGTTGGAACAGGCAACGCTTTATTGCCCACCTTCCCCTATGGTGGCGCTGCAGGGAAACTGGACACTTAACTGCCAGACTTTCCTACAGCTGATCACTGGTGATTTCAATGTGGAGGTCCCTGTGTGATCATTCTCCAACAGGAAGACATTGTTCTCTGTGGAGAAAGCCTTGTTACGCTAGGTTCACATAGCGTTAATGCAGTCCGTTCCAAGCATAGCGTTGACGGACTGCATTAACGCTAGTGTCATTTTGTGAACGCGTTATGCGATCACGCTAGCGCAGCTTCTCTATCTGAGCTAGCAGCGACGGACCCCCGAACGCTGAAGACCGCGTCCGAGGGTCCGTCACAGAATGACGGCACATCGCTAACGCATGCCGATTTCGGCATGCGTTAGGATGCGCAACTGCTATTGCGGGCAATGGCGGCGTTAACACATCCGTTACATAGCGTTAGTGCCACTATGTGACGGATGCCGTCAGCGCATTGCCCGTAGCACAATGTGAACCCACCCTAAATCACAAGAGACTGAGAGAAATGTAAACCACCTGTTGTGATAGTGATCATTTCGAAGTAGAGCTGCAATTTAAAGCATGGGGGATGGTGTGCTAAAATGTTATTTCTTTCTCGCCTCATTGGGGGACACAGGTTACCATGGGTGTATGCTGCTGTCGCTAGGAGGCTGACACTATGCAAATAAGAAAAAATAGCTCCTCCTCAGCAGTATACACCTACCGACAGGCACAAAGCAACCCAGTGTTTGTTTAGTGTCTGTAGGAGGCGGACCTGGATCTAACACCAGATCCGCAGTATTTTGTTTTACAGGTCTTGTGTGTGTTTATTAATCTGTTCCCTTTTGTTTTCCAGATTAAGCTTCAGGGTAACTGTGCAATTCTCACCGTTTTCCCTCATTATGCGACCGAGAGAGCAGTGTGGTGTCACCCACATCGCCCACTCTCGGACCGCAGGCAGGACTTAAGCCCCCGTCACACACAGCTATCTCGCTAGCGAGATCGCTGCTGAGTCACTAGTTTTGTGACGCAACAGTGATATCGCTGTGTGACATTCAGCGACGATCAGCCCCCCTGCTGGGTATCGCTGAAAGTCCTGGATATTTTTTGATTGTTGTTCTTCTGCTGGCAGGCACGCATCGCTGCGTGTGGCAGGCAGGAGACCAGCGATCAGCAGGTAACCAAGGTACACAGCGGGTTTCCATGCGCCGGGCAGCGCCTGGAAACCCGCTGTGTATGTTGGATACCAGCGCGCTGCTGCAGGGGAGCTGGTAACCAAGGTACACATGGGGTTTCCAGGTGCCGCGCAGTGCCTGGAAACCCGATGTGTACCTTCCTTACCAGCTCCCTGCACCAGCTGGCTGGTATCCAACGTACACTGCGGGTTACTAAGCAACGTTACCCGCAGTGTCGCTGTCCTGATCGCTGCCTGTTTGGCAGCTCAGCAGCGATCATGTAGCGACACACCAGCGATCCTGACAAGTGCATATTGTTGTCGGGATCGCTGGTGTGTCGCTATGTGTGACGGGGCCCTTAGTCCTCTGTCACCCTTATGGGTGTTTCAGGGTGACTCTGGGTGGCCAGTCCTTGCCTTTCCCCTCCTCAGAGAGGACTGAGAGGAAGACGGTGGTCACCGGTGGTGACCTGCCCCCTTTACTTTAGGGGTTGATGCCGTCTTCTGCACCGTCCGGAGGATCTTCACTTCCAGGACCCTCTATGAGGGTTCCTGATGCGATCCTCACATCACCTCATCTCTGAAGAGGAGCGTACATTACAGCAGGTGAGTATGGCTCCCCTTCCTCCCCTGCAGCAGCGCACCTCTATTCTAAGGCCCCTGAACAATCCGACCACTTCTTCCAGGACTCTGCCAGCAGTCGCTGTTTTTCAAAATTCATGCCTTTTTTCTCTGAGCGCGCGCTTCACCGCATTTTCCCCTTCTTCCTCTCCCAGCCTTGCGGTACGCCCCCCTGCTGGGTGCGGTTTGTTATCTCCTCACGGGGGGGGGGGGGGGGGGGGCACCAGGAGTATAGCCGTCATCAGACACGCCCCCTTAGAGGCGTCTTTAATCCCCTCAGTTCCTGGCGTCGAGGACACGCCCCCGCCGGCTTCTAAGCCAATCAGGCCGCAGGTTTCATTTTCACAGGCCGGCCACGCCCACACATGTTTGTCTGTGCCGACGGTCCAATGTCGGCACCTTTCTCAGCTCTGTATGCGTGGCGTTTTTAGCCCCGCCCACCGTTCGTGTCTGCAGTGCACATCGCGTGGCCTTAGCGTCCATATTGGAAGCCGAGCTGCAGCTCCTCTATCCCAGCGTGCTCATCTCTGTATCCCAGCGTGCTCATCTCTGCGCTTTGCTTCGGGGGACACAGTTACCTGCGCTCTGCTGCTGATCCCTTGGCTCCTGGTACCCTCTCCCTTTTGCCCACCTTCCCTCTACCTCTTGCCCACCTTCCCTCTCGTCCACCTTCCCTCTCCCTCTCGCCCACCTTCCCTCTCCCTCTCGCCCACCTTCCCTCTACCTCTTGCCCACCTTCCCTCTACCTCTTGCCCACCTTCCCTCTCACCCACCTTCCCTCTACCTCTCGCCCACCTTCCCTCTCCCTCTTGCCCACCTTCCCTCTTGCCCACCTTCCCTCTTGCCCACCTTCCCTCTTGCCCACCTTCCCTCTCGCCCAACTTTCCCTATCCACTCAGCAGAATCTCCCTAGCGTCCAGCTACAGTTTAGCACAGACTCTTCCTATGCCCAACCCCGCAAGCGTCCCTGGTTGCCAGCCCACGGTGATTCATTACGCTTGTGCCCGCTGTAAGAGATAGTGGGCCTCAGGCCAGCCGTCTTCTTTCTGTCCGTCCTGCAGTCCTTCCACCATGTCTGCCCCTCAGGAGAATCTCACCGCCCGGGATGAGAGCGCCCACGCTCCGGAGTGGGCTGTTGCCATGTCTTGGTCGGCCTCCGACCTGACTAGAATGTCACAGTCCATGGTACAAGCCCTGGAACGTATTAAGTCTCATCTTTCTGCCGCCACCAGTGCTCCGCACACCTCTCATGGTGATTCGCACGCACCCGACCGTGACACTCACAGGGACAAGTCAGGAAAAAGATCTAGAAAGCGGACTCTGTGTAGTTCCTCATCCAGCTGGCAGGGCCCCTCTGCAGCATCCGGAGCGCCCCGCTCTGCCCGGTCCCTCTCCTTGGAGGCGGCTGTTGGGTCGGATTTAACTTCTCAGTCCGAGTCTGACCGAGTATACCAGGCTTCTGGGACGCAGGACATGGTAGATAGCCTTATCACAGCTATCGTTCAAACCCTCAATATAAAAGAGGAAGAAGCGGCTGCCCAGGGCCACTCCGTTTCATTTAAACGGGTTAAACGGCCATCCAGAACCTTTCCCAATCATAAGGAGTTTGAGGCTACTATCTCTAGACATTGGGAACATCCCGGCAAACGATTTCAGGGGAGGAAGCGACTGGACGTTCTTTACCCTTTTAGTCCAGATCTGGTCAGCAAATGGTCTGAATCCCCTAAAGTGGATCCTCCGGTCGCACGCTTAACCTCAAAGACAGTTCTGTTTATTCCTGATGCGGCGTCTCTCAACGACGCTACGGACAGACAGATTGAAGCTTTAACAAAATTGGCGTTTGAGGCGGCGGGCTCTGCTCTCTGCCCTGTTTTCGCATCTACTTGGGTAGCGAAGGCCATATCTGCTTGGGCCAAGATACTTCGCCAGGGCATCATGGCGGCTGCTCCTACAGAGGAGCTTGCTGATTTAGCTGACCAGATTGCTCACTCCGGTAAATATCTCATGAATGCTTCCTTGGATGCCGCCGCCTGTTCCGCCAGAGCTAGCAGCAACATCGTCGCTGTTCGCCGCGTCCTTTGGTTAAAGGCGTGGAACGCAAACCCGGCATCTAAGAAGTTTCTCACTGGTATTCCATTCCTGGGTTCCAGGCTCTTTGGACCCAAACTGGACCAGATCATCTCAGACGCCACTGGAGGCAAAAGTACTTATTTACCCCAATCCAGGCCAAAGCGTCCCTTCAACAGAAAGGGACCTCTGCTCTTTCGTTCATTTCGGTCCTTCCCTTCTTTGGGAGGCTCCTCCCAACAGGACCGTTCCTCCGCTCAGGGTGAAAGAAGGAAGCCGTCTTTCAAACCCACTCCTCACTGAAGGTCTAGGAGCCGACCCTCTAAGCCCTCTGGATCCCGCAGTCACAGATTTTCCTTTAAATGACGGGTCACCCCCACCTGGAAATCTTTCCAGGGTGGGAGGCGGGCTTCTTCTCTTCAAGGAGGCATGGTTGTCGGTGGTCGACGACGCCTGGGTCAGGGAAATCGTAACATCCGGTTACAAAATAGAATTTTCATCGCCCCCAGGAAGACGCTTCTTCGAGTCTCGCCCTCCAAAAAAAGCCCTCTCATCTCCCAGTGCTCCTCCAGGCCGTCTCTTCCCTCCTAGACTCAGGAGTGATCGTTCCCGTCCCTTGGCACGAACGGTTTTCCAGGTTCTACTCAAACCTGTTCATAGTCCTAAAGAAAGACGGTTCCCTCCGACCGATCTTGGATCTCAAGCAGTTAAATCGCCACCTTCGGATTCGCCACTTCAGAATGGAGTCCTTGCGCTCGGCGATTGCCTCCATGGAGCCGGGGGAATTTCTTTGCTCGGTGGACATACAGGATGCTTACCTGCACATCCCTGTATGTGTTCAGCACCAAAGGTTCCTTCGGTTTGCCATACAAGAGCACCATTACCAGTTCACGGCTCTTCCGTTCGGCCTGGCCTCTGCCCCCAGGGTCTTCACGGAGGTCATGGTGGCGGTTATGGCCATCCTTTGTTCCAAGGGGATTCTCATAATCCCTTATCTCGACTATCTCCTGGTCAAGGGCCCGTCTCGGCGGGACTGCGCCCAGAGCCTCCAGATCACTCTGGACACGCTGGCCTGCCTCGGCTGGATTGTCAACAAGGAGAAGTCTACCTTGATTCCGACCCAGGGTCTTGTCGAGTTCCCTGCCCAGAAAGACACCATGCAAGTATGGGTCTTCCCTCCGAAGGAGAAGTTCTCTTCTCTCCGGCAGGGGATCAAAGCTCTAAAGCACCAAGCTCCTCTCCCTCTGCGGTTCGGCATGAGGGTTCTGGGGAAGAAGATTGCCTCCATGGAAGCAGTGCCTTATGCCCAGTTTCACTCCTGCCCTCTCCAGATGTCTCTCTTGTCCACCTGGGACAAAAGAGCAGTTTCCCTGGATCGTCCAGTGCTTCTACCTCGCAAGGTGAGACAGTCTCTCACTTGGTGGACGCTGTCCTCCTCTATCCTGCGCGGAAGGTCATTTCTTCCTCTCCTGTGGCAGGTCATCACCACCGATGCCAGTCTTCAGGGTTGGGTAGCGGTCTTCCTCCATCTCACAGCGCAAGGGCGCCTGGACGTGCAGGAAGCCCTCCTCCCAATCAATCTCTTGGAGATCAGGGCAATCTTTCTTGCCCTCCGCTGGCAGTCCCTCCTCGCAGGCAAGCTGGTCCGCCTCCAGTCGGACAATGCCACTGCCGTGGCTTACATAAACCACCAGGGCGGGACTCGCAGCAAGCAAGTCGTGGCCGAGGTGGCAAAGATTCTTCGTTGGGCGTAACGCCATGTCCCTGCCATTTCAGCCGTCCACATTCCAGGGGTGGACAACTGGGAAGCCGATTTTCTGAGTCAAGGGCTCGTATCCGGCGAGTGGTCGCTCAACCCCACCGGCTTCCACCAGATATGTCAGAGGTGGGGCGTTCCAGACGTCGACCTAATGGCTTCTCGAACAAACTACAAGGTTCCCCAGTACGTAACCAGGTCCCGGTACCCAATGGCAGTCGGTTGTGACGCACTAGTGATTCCGTGGTCCCAGTTTCAGATGCCCTATCTTTCTTCGCTTCTTCCCTTGATCCCAAGAGTCGTAAAAAAGATAAAGGTAGAAGGGGTTCCCGTTCTGATAATAGCTCCAGACTGGCTGCGACGGGCCTGGTATGTGGGGGTAGTGAACATGCTCTCGGACATTCCAGCCCGTCCGGATCTTCTCTCTCAAGGGCCCCTCTTCCACCTGAGTTCTCTCTAGCTTTAACGGCTTGGCCGTTGAGGCCGTGATTCTGAGGAACGCAGGGTTTTCCGACAACGTCATTCAGACTATGATTAAGGCCAGGAAGCCTGCGTCTTCACGCATCTATCACAGGTGTTGGAAGGCCTTCCGCTGGTCCGAGGAACACAGTTTTTTTTCCTATGACCTTTTCTCTCCCCGCTGTCCTTGGTTTTCTGCAGACGGGTCTTGACTCGGGCCTTTCTCTCAGTACTCTGAAAGGTCAGGTCTCTGCCCTGTCTATTCTTTTCCAGAATGATCTGGCCTCTTTTCCTCAGTTGAAGACTTTTCTTCAAGGCGTCGCTCACCTAGCGCCTTCTTACCAATCTCCGGTCGATCCTTGGGATCTCAATCTGGTCTTAGGCGCTCTTCAGCGTGCGCCTTTTGAGCCGATTCAGGACATTTCATTCTCTCTTCTTTCTTGGAAGGTTGCCTTCCTGGTCGCCATCACCTCTCTCAGAAGGGTATCCGAATTGGCGGCATTGTCCTGCCGTTCCCCTTATCTGATTCTGCATCAGGATAAGGTGGTCCTCCGGCCTGTTCCCTCCTTTCTTCCGAAGGTAGTTTCTACTTTTCACATTAACGAAGACATCGTCCTTCCTTCTCTGTGTCCTTCAGCTCATCCATTGGAAAGATCTCTCCACAAGCTGGACTTGGTCAGGGCTATTCGAGTCTGCCTTTCTAGGACTGTTTCCTTTCGTCAGTCCGATTCACTATTTGTTGTCCATGAGGGTCGTCAGAAGGGGCTCCTAGCTTCTAAATCCACCATTGCTCGTTGGATTCGTTCAGCGATTCTGGAGGCATACCGGACTCAGGACAAACAGCCTCCTCCGGGGGTGAGGGCTCACTCTACCCGGGCTGTGGGAGCTTCCTGGGCCGTTCGTCATCAAGCTTCGGCCTTGCAGATCTGCAAAGCCGCATCCTGGTCGTCCCTTCACACCTTCGTCAAGTTCTATAAGTTGAATACTCACACCTCTGCGGATGCAGGCCTGGGTAGGAAGATACTGCAGGCTGCGGTTTCCCACCGGCCGACCTAAGTCCTTCTCTCTACATACCTTTTTCCCACCCTTGGGACTGCTTTTGGACGTCCCATGGTAACCTGTGTCCCCCAATGAAGCGAGAAAGAAAGTGGGATTTTTGGTACTTACCGTAAAATCTCTTTCTTGGAGCCTTCATTGGGGGACACAGCACCCTCCCTTAATGTTGTACCGTGTTGGCCGTTGTGCCGTTGTTTTGGGTTGGTACATAGGTTGAGTCTTTGTTCTTTATAATTGCTCCTACTACTGCTTTTGCACCAACTGAGTTGCTTTGTGCCTGTCGGTAGGTGTATACTGCTGAGGAGGAGCTATTTTTTCTTATTTGCATAGTGCCAGCGACAGCAGCAGACACCCATGGTAACCTGTGTCCCCCAATGAAGGCTCCCAAGAAAGAGATTTTACAGTAAGTACCAAAAATCCCACTTTTACCACATTATCTTATGAAGACCATATTTTAACATCTCACTTCCTTTCTTTTTTTTTTTTTGAAGGTGATAACATGTACAGCTGTGAACGTTGTAAAAAGTAAGATATATAGATGTATATGGTGTTCATCTGACCTCTATGTATTTGTCGCTCTTTCTTTTCCTCGCGCTCTCTTTCCACGTTACAATCTCACTGTGTCGTTTCAGGCTAAGAAACGGAGTGAAATACTGTAAGGTTTTGCGGCTGCCGGAGGTGAGTTCTCTTGCGTGACTTTTCCTCACCATCCTCTGTCGTTTCCATACCCCGAAGTTTCAACCTTTCCTCCCTCTCCGCAGATCCTCTGTATACATTTGAAGCGCTTCCGACATGAGGTGATGTACTCGTTCAAGATCAGCAGCCATGTTTCTTTTCCATTGGAGGGTCTGAACCTCCGACCGTTCCTGGCCAAGGAGTGTGTGTCCCACATCACCACATACGACCTCCTGGCCGTCATCTGTCATCACGGCACCGCGGGGAGTGAGTATTCTCTTCTCAGTCGATGTGTTGGAGCACTGTGTGTCTGTTCCTGGCCTTTGTCAGTGAATGGGAACAAGCTCTTCACATTGTGTCTGTGTCATGTTATGATGCTTGAATGTTTCCAGTCATTGACAGCAAGCAGAGATCTTAGAAATAGTGAGCAACTTAAACACGCAGTCTATTAGAAAGTTGCATTATACAGTTGGGTAGTCTTTATTTACATAAAACCTGAAATCTTCTTTTAACCCCTTGGCGACATCGATCATACATGTACTGAGGATTTGCGCAGAAGCTGTGTCATCCAGCCAAGAGGGGCTACTAGCTTCGATCGCTAGATTTCACGACTCCCCTTCACGACCTATGACATATATGCATGTCATAGGTTGTGTATCCCCCTTTAATGTGGGCTCCGGCGATGAGCCCGCACCTTTTCCGGCACATGACCGCTGCTCAGCTGTCATGTGCTCCTAACAGCCGTGAGTAGAATCGTGATCCACCCGCGGCTGTTAACATGTGAAATACTGCATTTATCGGTAGGGTGTAACTAACCCGCCCATTGCTGCCCCTGTCATTTGCTCTCAGGGTGCCGATGGGTTGACATGCTGCAGATATATATAATATACTTTTCATCTCTTTTTTCCAGATTGAAAAAAAGTTAGATATTTTGGTATCGCTGTGCTGAGTTGTCCAAACTAAGTAAATATTTAGCCCATATGGTGAATGGCAAAACAAGGAAAAAATAGAGATGACAGAATTGCTATTTTTTATTTATTTTTTGTTACTTCACCTCTTAAAGGACAAAAAAAAAAAATGTCCTCCTCCTGCCCACGCTTGCCCAGTAGCAGCTCCCGGAGATCACCGACGGCTGCTATTGCGCATGCACAGGCGGCGCCATCTTGGAGGAGGACTTTTTTTTTTTCTTCTCCAGCAAGATGGCGCCACCAGAATGGTGGTGATAAACTACAACTCAGACACCCCAAAAACCCAACATAAGTTATAGCTCCCAGAATATGTCGACCAAAGCCAATTTTATTATTTTTTTATTTATTATAAAATAGTAAAACATGGAATAATATCTAAGTTTGGCATCACTATAACTATACCGACCCCTAGAACTCTATCCCCTACTTCACCCTCCCCAAAAAAAAATTTTGGCAAAATTGCTGTTTTTGTTTCACTACATTTGGATTTTTTTCCTTATTTTTTTGGTAATTTTTATGGTTAAAAAGTTCCAATCTTTGTGGGTGGGAGCTGCCGTTCATGTGTGGGGGTTCGCATGACGAGCACCAGTTTTCACACGGACGTCCCGTTCCAGGTGGTCACTACATATCCTACTGCCAGAATGTGATTAACGGGCAGTGGTACGAGTTTGATGACCAGTACGTCACAGAAGTGCATGAGACCGTGGTGCAGAATGCGGAGGCGTACGTCCTCTTCTACAGGTAAAGGGACTTTTTTCGAATGATTATTGCTTGAATTTCATTTTGCTAAATCTTCCTAGTAAAGTCTCTTTTAATGTGGGAACCCATGACAACCCTGGTACACATTTTTGCTATTGAGTTTCTCTGACCATTTTGCACCTTTTGTAGCCTTATACACTGCATTGCCTATTGATGGCTGCAGAATGAGTAAAGTGAAAATCTGTCGGAGCTCGTCCTGACGGAAGAATTTATCACTGATATCAATGTTATTCTGAGCGCCTTTCAGCTGATTTATGACCATATGAAAGTTGAGCTGAACTTTGCGTTCATAAACCGGGTGAGAGGAGCTCAGCAGGAAGAAGAGTTCGGCTATGGTCACCTCACGTTTTACCATATGTTCAGTGGCTCCGTCGAGGATGACATCTGAAGCCGTGGGACCTGGATATGGACGTATGCATTGATGAAGCCATTGAGTGAAATGATGCAGACGGAGTCACTGTGTGATCTGGTGTGCATTGTTTTTTAGCTGTGTACGCCTAATCGAGTAGTTAGTTCCTGCTCCAATAGCCCCTATCAACCCAAACATCCAAATTCTGTTTTCCAGACATAAGCCCCGGTGGAGCCACTGAACGTAGAGTAAAACGTGATGTAACCATAGCTGTCTTCCAACAGAACGAGCTCACTGATAGATTCTCAGTTTACTCAATCTACATCCATCAATGGACAATGCAATCTATTTTTTTTTTGCACTTGATGTTTTCATGTGCATTTCAGAAAGAGCAGCGAGGACGCAGAGCGGGAACGGCAGAAGGTCGTGTCTTTGGCTGCCATGAAGGAATCTGGACTTCTTCAGTTCTACATCTCTCGAGAATGGCTCAACAAGTTCAACACTTTTGCAGAACCGGGACCAATAACGAACCAAAGCTTCCTCTGCTGCCACGGAGGTAGGTTGGCCACAACGGGGTCTCTGATTAGATAGTCGTGGCGCTGTTTGTGGGAGCGCAGCCATCTTTTTCTAATTCTGCACATTCCTCACTGTGCACTCAATGGGGTGGTCTGCTTTGGATTATCCCTTTATTGTGCAAAGGACCCATCAACACTAAGCCGATCAGGTGCTGTCCCGCTGCTGGGTGCGCTAGCTGTAATCTGCGGGGAACAGACCGCTTTTATTGGGACGAACAGGGGAACATCTGAGTGTTCCGGTTTTCATCTCTCTGCAGGAATTCCTCCTAACAAGTATCATTATATAGACGACCTGGTGGTGATCCTGCCCCAAAACGTGTGGGAGTATTTATACAACAGGTGAGAGCTGTGTGCATGCTTATTGTGTGAATGTGCGGCAGACTTCACCTTTAAAGGGGTTGTATTAAGCTTAAGGCTGGGTCTCACATAGCGATACACCAGCGATCCCGACAACGATTAGGATCGCTGGGGTATCGCTACATTATCGCTGCTGAGCTGCCAAACAGGCAGCTCAGGCAGCGATCAGTACAAGCGACACTGCGGGTAACATCGCTTAGTTACCTGCAGTGTACCTTGGATACCAGCGCCCTGATGCAGGGAGCTGGTAACCAAGGTACACATCGGGTTTCCAGGCGGTGCCTGGAAACCCGCTGTGTACCTTGGGTACCAGCGGATCGCTGGTCTCCCGCTGTCACACTCAGCGATGCGTGCCTGTCAGCGGGAACCAGCGATCAAAAAAATGTCCTGACATTTCAGCGACTATCAGTGATACCCGGCAGGGGGGCTGATCGTTGCTGAATGTCACACACAGCGATATCGCTGGTGAGCTCGCTGCTGCGTCACAAAACTAGTGACTCAGCAGCGATCTCGCTAGCGAGATCGCTATGTGAGACGGGGGCTTTAGAAGTTATTGCTAGGGGTCCGACTGCTGGGACCCCCACCGATACCAAGATTGTAAAGTTATCCCTTTATCCCCATTACAGAGACATTGAGTTAAGGGCTGTGTACACAATAATGAAGACATTATTTTATCTATTCTCCATTTACTTGGTAAATGAAAAGTAAAAGGACTTTCTTAATAATCTCTGTTTAAAAGTTTTCTACCACTTTGCTGCTGCAGATTGTAAGTCTTTTATCTGGCTTAATGATCTGCTAATCTGATACAAATCCATTACAGGGCTCCTGGACCTAATGGCTCTCTGCTCTCCCTCCCTTTTCACAGTGTTAAGGGTATGCCACACTAAACAATATCGCTAACGGGATCGCTAAAAAAACGTCACTATTTAGCGATCCCGTTAGCGATATTGTTCAGTGCGGCAGCTTCCAGCGACGAGCTTCCTGCTGTGATCTCGCTCGTCGCTGGAATCGTTCCGGACCCTATTTCATCGCTGGCGCTCCCGCTGGGTAAGTATCTAATCGCTGTGTGGCACCTTTTCTTAGCGATTTAGCGGTACTTTTGTACCGCTAAAGTCGTTAAGAAGATCGCTAACGGCGATAGCGTCGTTAACTATATCGCTAAATGCGGCAGCATTTAGCGATATAGAAACAATCCCGCTAGCGATCTCATTAGTATGCAACGCTAACGAGATCGCTAGCGGCATAGCTTAGTGTGGCAGTACCTTTAGAGATAACAGGAAGGAAGGGGTCGTACATTGGTTTTCATATTGCGGAAAGGAGAAAAATCATGTGCATTCTCAGGGAGGGAAGAGAAAATTGGTTAAAGGAGTAAAGAACATAAAAAGGAAATAAGTGCAAAACGGAAGCTGTGCTGATATATGAGCTAATGAAGTCAGCAGCACCATAGATACACGCAAAACTGACATCCAGCCTATATTACCGGGAGAGAAACATTGCTCACTTTCAGCCTGTATTACCAGGAGAGCTGCTGAGCTCACATCCAGCTTGTATTACTGGGAGAGACACAGAGCTCACATCCAGCCTGTATTACTGGGAGTGACAGAGAGCTCACATCAGCCTATATTACTGAGAGTGATACAGACCTCACATCCAGCCTATGTTACTGGAAGAGACACACAGATTTCACAGGCATCCTATATTATCGGAAGAGAGACAGGCCTCACATCCAGACTATATTATAGGAAGAGAGACAGACCTCACATCCAGCCTATATTATAGGAAGAGAGACATAGACCTCACATCCAGCCTATATTATAGGAAGAGAGACATAGACCTCACATCCGGCCTATATTATAGGAAGAGAGACATAGACCTCACATCCGGCCTATTATTATAGGAAGAGAGACAGACCTCACATCCAGCCTATATTACCGGAAGAGAGACAGACCTCACATCCAGCCTATATTATAGGAAGAGAGACAGACCTCACATCCAGCCTATATTATAGGAAGAGAGACATAGACCTCACATCCAGCCTATATTATAGGAAGAGAGACATAGACCTCACATCCGGCCTATATTATAGGAAGAGAGACAGACCTCACATCCAGCCTATATTACCGGAAGAGAGACAGACCTCACATCCAGCCTATAATTACCAGGAGAGACATAGAGCTTGCATCCAGCCTAAATTACTGGGAGACACGCAGACCTCTCGTCCAGCCTATATTACTGCGAGAGACACAGAGCTCACATCCAGCCTATATTACTGGAGAGAGACACGACACAGCTCACATCCAGCCTATATTACTGGGAGAGACATAGAGCTTGCATCCAGCCTAAATTACTGGGAGACACGCAGACCTCTCGTCCAGCCTATATTACTGGGAGAGACAGAGCTCACATCCAGCCTATATTACTGGGAGAGACACAGCTCGCATCCAACCTATATTACTGCGAGAGACATAGACCTCGCATCCAGCCTATATTACAGGGAGAGACACACAGAGCTCACATCCAGCCTATATTACTGGGAGAGACACAGAGCTCACATCCAGCCTATATTACTGGGAGAGACATAGAGCTTGCATCCAGCCTAAATTACTGGGAGACACGCAGACCTCTCGTCCAGCCTATATTACTGGGAGAGACACAGAGCTCACATCCAGCCTATATTACAGGGGAGAGAGACAGACCTCACATCCAGCTTATATTACAGGGAGAGAGACAGACCTCACATCCAGCCTATATTACTGGGAGAGACACAGAGATCACATCCAGCCTATATTACTGGGAGAGACACAGAGATCACATCCAGCCTATATTACTGGGAGAGGCACACAGAGCTCACATCGAGCCTATATTACCGGAAGAGAGACAGACCTCATATCCAGCCTATATTATTGGGAGAGACACAGAGCTCGCATCCAGCCTATATTACTGGGAGAGACAGAGCTCACATCCAGCCTATATTACCAGGAGAGACACAGAGCTCACATCCAGCCTATATTACCAGGAGAGACACAGAGCTCACATCCAGCCTATATTACTGGGAGAGACAGAGCTCACATCCAGCCTATATTACTGGGAGACACACAGAGCTCACATCCAGCCTATATTACTGGGAGACACACAGAGCTCACATCCATTCTATATTACTGGGAGAGGCACACAGATCATATCCAGCGTATATTACTGGGAGACACACAGAGCTCACATCCAGCCTATATTACTGGGAGACACACAGAGCTCACATCCATTCTATATTACTGGGAGAGGCACACAGATCATATCCAGCGTATATTTACTGGGAAACACACAGAGCTCACATCCAGCCTATATTACTGGGAGACACAGACCTCACATCCAGCCTATATTACTGTGAGACACAGACCTCACATCCAACCTGTATTACTGGGAGAGACACAGAGCTCACATCCAGCCTATAATACTAGGAGAGACGCAGAGCTCACATCCATCCCATATTACCAGGAGAGACACAGATCACATCCATCTTATATTACCAGGAGATACACAGAGATCACATCCAGCCTATATTACTGGGAGAGACAGATCTCACATCCAGCCTATATTACTGGGAGAGACACAACACAGACCTCACATCCAGGCTATATTACCGGAAGAGAGACACAGAGCTCACATCCAGCCTATATTACTGGGAGAGACACAGAGATCACATCCAGCCTATATTACTGGGAGAGACACAGAGCTCACATCGAGCCTATATTACCGGAAGAGAGACAGACCTCACATCCAGCCTATATTACTGGGAGAGACACAGAGCTCGCATCCAGCCTATATTACCAGGAGAGACACAGAGCTCACATCCAGCCTATATTACTGGGAGAGACAGAGCTCACATCCAGCCTATATTACCAGGAGAGACACAGAGCTCACATCCAGCCTATATTACTGGGAGAGACAGAGCTCACATCCAGTCTATATTACTGGGAGACACACAGAGCTCACATCCAGCCTATATTACTTGCAGACACACAGAGCTCACATCCAGCCTATATTACTGGGAGACACACAGAGCTCACATCCATTCTATATTACTGGGAGAGGCACACAGATCATATCCAGCGTATATTACTGGGAGACACACAGAGCTCACATCCAGCCTATATTACTGGGAGACACACAGAGCTCACATCCATTCTATATTACTGGGAGAGGCACACAGATCATATCCAGCGTATATTTACTGGGAGACACACAGAGCTCACATCCAGCCTATATTACTGGGAGACACAGACCTCACATCCAGCCTATATTACTGTGAGACACAGACCTCACATCCAGCCTATATTACTGTGAAACACAGACCTCACATCCAGCCTACATTACTGGGAGACGCAGACCCAACATCCAGCCTATATTATAGGGAGAGAGACAGACCTCTCATCCAGCCTATATTACCAGGAGAGACACAGACCTCACATCCAGCCTATATTACTGGGAGAGACACAGACCTCACATCCAGCCTATATTGCTGGGAGACATATCTCACATCCAGCCTGTACTACTGGGAGAGAGCAATCCGCAGCAGCTTATCACATGTCCTGTCTTCAGTCAATAGGTCACTCTGTATTAGGTTATTGCCAGCTCCCCATAAACAGACTTTTTATTATGGGTTGGCTCATTTGGGAATTGTATGGTTTATGGTGCAACTAGTAGGATTGGCTACTACTATAAAAACAATGTACCTCCAATCTAAAGGAAGGTAGTCATCCGGTCAGCAGACACGTACTGAATGGCTTCCTTTAGTCCAGTATGGCTGCTCCATATTCCGCTGTGGAGAAACTACAGTGCAGCGCATTGCTTCCCCACCTACGTGATTGTCCCCTAGTGAAAGCCTCTTGTATTCCTTCTGTACAGGTTCGGCGGGGGCCCAGCTGTGAACCATCTGTATGTCTGCTCTATATGTCAAGTTGAGATTGAAGCTTTGGCAAAACGCAGGAAAACCGAGATCGACACTTTTATTAAGGTAAAAAAAAATCTGAGACCGTTGTACAAGACCTACCTATAGAATGTGCTATAACATAGGGTTAACTGATAAAATGCTACCTGCCTCCACCACTAGGGGGTGTAAAATGATCTCAGCTGGAGCCTGCTCACCATATCGGCACCTGCCCCTAACCACAGTAATTAAAGCTCCCATCACTTCTCTTTAACCAATTAGATGCTGCTGTCAGTTGCCAACAGCATAATTTAGGTGGTTAGATCTGCATGGGATATTGTGTCTTTGACTTTTTTATGGTGCTGATGATATTGTCATGGCAGTTACTGGAGGCCCCCCATCACCCCATATGGCTCGGCTTAATATGAGATCCTTAAAAAAGGTAGTAGAGGAGGGGCCTATCAAAAATAAATAAAAATAACTCTAAGATTAAACCACCCCTTATTTATTTATTTTTTTCAAATAAAAAATCTATTTAGTATCGCTGAATCTGCAAAAGTCAAATCTTTCAAATAAAATTTTTTTTTAGCCCATACAGCAAATTTAAAAAGAAAAAAATGGAGCAAGAAAAGGTAAAATTGGTTTTCCAGACTGACTTCTTCCAGAAACTGCGCCACACCTGTCCCTGGTGGCTTCTGAGATTGCAGCACAGCTCCATTGAAGTGGAAGGGACAAAATCTGCAGTACAGCACATGACCTGCAGCTGCGGTGGCGCTGTTTTTGGATGGGAATGGCCTTTTTTCAAGAGTCTAGAAATAAAATAAAAACAAAAAGGTGTCAGGAATCTGATTGCCATGTTGTTGTGAGTGATGGAGCTTTTTTTTGTGCTTAGCTGAATAAGGCTTTCCAGGCGGAGGAGTCTCCCGGCGTCATATACTGTATCAGCATGCAGTGGTTCCGAGAGTGGGAAGCGTTTGTCAAAGGCAAAGACAACGGTGAGTGTTGTACCCCGGCGCGGGGGCCATCCTGGGAGCGCACTTATTTTCTAGCCTACCATCCGGTTCGGTCCTCCCTTAACTCCATTGATTTGCTGATCTTGTGGGTTTTTTCTGTTCTCTTTTTAGACCCCCCAGGACCTATTGATAACAGTAAGGTGGCGCTGACCAAGAGTGGAGGACACGTGCAGCCCAAACAGGGTGAGCATGGAGACCAAACCTAGAGACGCGACTGCAGAGGACCCGGGCCCTTGTCTGATCCTAACCTTTCCTCCTACTGTACAGGCGCTGATTACGGGCAGATCTCTGAAGAGACCTGGAACTACCTCTTCAGCATCTATGGCGGCGGCCCCGAGATAGCGATTCGGCAAACCATAGCACAGCCTCAAGAGTCGGAGAGTCTGCACGGAGAGCAGAAGATAGAAGCCGAGACGCGAGCTGGCTAGCACTGACCAAGGGTATCCACCATGACATCTATTATCACTCATGTTAAGAATAAGAGATAGATCAGGAAGACTTCTTAAAGGGATTGTCCTCTTAAAGGGATTGTCTTATCAGATACAGCTCATTTTATAATGCAGAAATTATGGC
The DNA here is from genome assembly GCA_033576555.1 of Oophaga sylvatica. NCBI lineage: Eukaryota > Metazoa > Chordata > Amphibia > Anura > Dendrobatidae > Oophaga > Oophaga sylvatica. The sequence goes on from JARQOD010000008.1 coordinate 129,484,510, forward strand.
CGGGGGATTTGTTCTGGTGGGGTGCAGCGGCTTCATAATACAGGGACCACATGTGCAATCGAGGATGTAATCTGGTTTATCACATGATCCCAGACCTGGGCACAGTCCAGTCCTCTGGTAGTTCCAGTCCGGCCCGCGGTCCGAGACAGCCGAAAGACTGAAACAGTGGCCCTCCACAACAGTGCTGGTCTCCCACGTGGCCACTTGGGAAAATTAATTACCCACCCCTGCTATAACAGATCTTATGACACTTCATGACTTAAAAAAAAAAAGTGACAGGATCACAAGGAAGCACTTTCTTACCTGCCCCTTTATTTGACACTTTAGGGGCTCTTTTAAAATGGGTTTGAAGGGTGCATGAGCCGGCGATGGAGCCCCCCACACAGCCAGAAAAAAAAAAATTACAGAGCCCAGGAAATGGTGATGCAGATCAACCTCTTTTTTTCATATTCTAAAAACAAATTAAAATAAAATACATTGGAAATTTATGCAATTATACTAAATTGCAGGATCCAATAGCCTGGTCACTTTTTTTTTTGTACCGTATATGGTAAAAGTAATGGTGTCATGAAATATACCGTAATAATAATCAGGGTTTACATACAAAGCAGCATGATCCGGTCTCCGTGTGCTACTGGGGCCATGGAGGCTGTAGAGAAAGATGAGTAGGAGGGAGCAGATTATAATTAACATTTAGGTCGGAACAGGGGAGAGTTAGGTCAGTGAGTTGAGGTGATAGGCTTGTCTAAACAGATGTGTTTTTAAAGCATGCTTAAAAACATGGGGGTTAGGTATCGGTCAGATAGTGTGGGGTTGTGCACTCCAGAGCACTGGCGCAGCACAGGAGAAGTCTTGGAGACGGAGGTGTGATGTTCGAATTATGGAGGATGTTTGTCTTAGATCAGTTTCAGAATGAAGGGAACATGTAGGGCGATAGACAGAGGTGAGAGAGGAGATGTAGGGTGGTGCGAGATATGAGTTTATATTGTATTCTGTAGCGAATGGGTAACCAGTGTAATGGCTGGCACAGGGTGGAGGCATTGGTGAAGCGGCTGGACAGAAATACGAATGGCTGCCGCATTCAGGATGGATTGGAGAGGAGAGTTTGGTTAGGAGACCAATCTGAAGAGAGCTGCAGTAGTCCGGGTGAGAGCAGGCAGCAGGCAGTGGTTTTGGGTCAGTCATAGTGACCAGGCCTAAGCTCTATCTTAGCGCTGTTTTTCATATTTTTTTTTTTTTCATATTTCAGGTCCTTGTGGATGTCGACCCCTAGTGGTAGCGCTGAGTACTGTGCCAGGTTACCGCACTTCTAGAAGCACTTTTCAGATGAGCTGCGCGCACAGACACTGTGTTTTAACCCTTAGCGTTTGGGATGTACGTTACAGATATTTAAAACTACTTTGAAAAAAAAAAAACAACTATTTAAAACGTTAACTTCCCAGGTCATTAGTTTACTAAACTGTGGGGCATCGTCCGCCGACACCAATGTAATAAGCTATGTATGCAGATATAAAGGGGGTGGCCTAGAGGCGGAGGAGAAGTAGCCTCGCCCTGCAGCCAGCTCGCCTTGTCCATAACCCATCGCGCACTCGCTCTGCAGACCTGGTGTTTCTGTGGGCAGCCGTGTTTGCTGCCTGTAGTAGCAGGCACTGCCAGCCCAGATAAAGCTCCGGTGACGGCTGAAGGACTTGAATGAGTAGATTTTGCACTTTGTAGCACGACTGTGATTTGTAACCTGCAAGCAGATGCGAAACTGTATCTCGAGGCATGCTGGGAGTGGTAGTGTTACGGCACGGCGGTGCACGCTCTGTAAGTGGCAGGGTTCTGCTGGTGTAGAGTAAGACATTTGTTTCTTTCCTGGATGACGTAGACATGCGTAGCTTTACCAGACGTGCTGTGATGTGCATGCTGCTGTGTCCTCGTCGCCCCTTCTGTACAGATCCAGTATTACACGGCTTAGGCTGGTGGGGGGGGCAAATATAATAAAGAGAAATCTAAAAAAACTTCATCCATTCTTGTCAATGAATGCGAGAATAAAAAATTTGTTCAGCGAGCACAGGACAGCTGTGTCACACCATCCGAAGTGCCATAGTCCAGGAAGGTGAGGAGGCGGTATCGCGGCACAACTGATTACACCGTCCTGCACCAGGAACAACATGCTGTCTCCAGTTTACCTGGAGTGTTCCTTTTAAAGGGGTCAGATAAACATGGCTGCCTCCTTCCAAAAAAACAAAACACTGCAGCCAGGTTGGATTGATACCTGCAGCTTAGCACCGATCAGGTGTTTGCTGTGGACCTACAATACCACACTGCACCTGTAGACTCGTGTGGTGCTGTTCTATTCCTTGCAAGAAGGCAGCCATGTTTTTTTTTTTTTTTGCTAGTCCTGGACCGTGTGAGTGGACTAAGGCTTTTCTGCACGTTTCCAGTATATTACAATCCGTTCTCACAACAGATTTTCCGTCTCAATGTGTCTTAACAAATGTTATGCGGATCAGAAAACCTCAGTCTGTCCATTTATGATGTCAATTTCACCCCCTTGCAATACATAGGGTTAAACTGCATTTCCACAAATGCCAATAATTCTCCCACCCCAAGAGGTCTATAAATGACACCTACAATATAGAGGATAGAATAATTTGATTTCCTTGCAGCAGCTCTCCCCCCAAATCCCTTGACTTCCATGAATTCTGGGAGCAATTTAGATGAAAAAAAAATTCACTTTTATTGAATTGATGATCAGTGGGCTCCGTGTTATGGAAAAGGAGCTGAACAAATTAACATTTTCTAGGAAAAGATTTAGCATAACTTATCAAACTGCTTTAAAACAGTAATTTAGGTTAGGAGTCCAGTGGGTGGTCCTACTCTGACTCCACCCTCTGGACTCAAGACCAGACTGAGCAGAGATTTAGATCACTAATAGATGAGTTATATCCAAATCTTTTCCCACCAGCCTCTATAACAATCCGCTGCTCCCGCTCTACAACATGGACCGAATAACAATATAAGAAAAAAAGCACACAACACATTGGATTGTCTGTTAAATAAAAATGTTGATTATTTATTATAAAAAAAGCAACATGTCACATTTGGTTCCTCTGAATTCTGCAGACTGTGAGACCCATGGTGCGCCAACCGTAGTGATTGGGACTACAAATTTAGCTGAAACTTGTAGTCCCACTGCTGCCGACAAGCTTTGGGTTCTTAATCTTAGCAACCATCATCCAAGCCCAATATAGAGAATAATAAATACCCTCATCATCTCCATGAAAGCCTCAGTGGGGAGATCCTGATAGAGCAGAAAAAGCACAACTGGCACAATTCTACATTTCATATAAACACTGCATAGAGTATGTGTAGAAAAAAAGATTCTCCATTACTTTAGTGAATATATTTAAAAAAACTGCAGATCCAGAAATTCCAGGGGACAATTGGATGACAAGATAAGCTGCAGCAAAACGCAATTCCTCATCACTGCTCTCCCTGGCAGAGGCGCCGTGTACATCTCCTGTATTCTCTGAATGGAGGCAGTGATGACTGCTGTCCTCAATACCAAAAGAGCTCATCAGAGTATACTGTCACTAACAGAGGGTGTGATCCGCTCTCACCCCCCATTTTACTTCCTCACTTCAGCAGCAGCTTTCAACCCCCACCCCTTGCTCCTGCAGCAGCTCTTCCCTCTCCACTCTTGCTCCTGCAGCAGCTCTCACCCCTTGTTTACTCCTGCAGCAGCTCTTCTCCCTCCTCCACTCTTGCTCCTGCAGCAGCTCTTTCGCTTCCTTCTTACTTGCGCTGACAGCAGCTCTTTCGCCCCCTCCTCACTTGCGCTGGCAGCAGCTCTTTCGCCCCCTCCTCACTTGCGCTGGCAGCAGCTCTTCTCACTCCTCCACTCTTGCTCCTGCAGCAGCTTTTCCCCCTCTGCACTCTTGCTCCTGCAGCAGCTTTTCCCCCTCTGCACTCTTGCTCCTGCAGCAGCTCTCCTGCACTCTTGCTCCTGCAGCAGCTCTTGCCTCTCCTCCACTCTTGCTCCTGCAGCAGCTCTCCTCCCTTCTCCACTATTGCTCCTGCAGCAGCTTTCTCCCTCCTCTACTCTTGCTCCTGCAGCAGCTCTTTCTCCCTCCTCTACTCTTGCACCTGCAGCAGCTCTTCTCCCTCCTGCACTCTTGCTCCTGCAGCAGCTCTTCTCTCACCTCCACTCTTGCTCCTGCAGCAGCTTTTCCCCCTCTGCACTCTTGCTCCTGCAGCAGCTCTCCTCCCTTCTCCACTCCTGCAGCAGCTCTTCTCCCTCCTGCACTCTTGCTCCTGCAGCAGCTCTTCCCCCTCCTCCACTCTTGCTCCTGCAGCAACTCTCCTCCCTTCTCCACTCTTGCTCCTGCAGCAGTTCTCCTCCCTCCTCCACTCTTGCTCCTGCAGCAGCTCTCCACCACTCTTGCTCCTGCAGCAGCTCTTTCCCCTCCTCCACTCTTGCTCCTGCAGCAGCTCTTTCGCCCCCTCCTTCCTTGCTCCAGCAGCAGCTCTTCTCCCTCCTCTACTCTTGCTCCTGCAGCAGCTCTTTCCCTCCTCCACTCTTGCTCCTGCAGCAGCTCTTCCCCCTCCTCCACTCTTGCTCCTGCAGCAGCTCTTTCGCCCCCTCCTTACTTGCTCCTGCAGCAGCTCTTTCGTCCCCTTCTTACTTGCTCCTGCTGCAGCTCTTCTCCCTCCTCCACTCTTGCTCCTGCAGCAGCTCTTCTCCCTCCTGCAGCAGCTCTTCCTCCTCTTCTCTTGCTCCTGCAGCAGCTCTTCTCCCTCTGCACTCTTGCTCCTGCAGCAGCTCTTCTCCCTCCTCTACTCTTGCAGCAGCTCTTCTCCCTCTGCACTCTTGCTACTGCAGCAGCTCTTCTCCCTCCTCCACTCTTGCTCCTGCAGCAGCTCTCCTCCCTCCTCCACTCTTGCTCCTGCAGCAGCTCTCCTCCCTCCTCCACTCTTGCTCCTGCAGCAGCTCTCCTCCCTCCTCCACTCTTGCTCCTGCAGCAGCTCTTTCGCCCCCTCTTACTGGCGCTGGCAGCAGCTCTCCTGCAGTCATAGGGCAATTGAAACACCTGTGCCTTTTTCTTTTTACATATGTGAATTGAGCTCACGTGGAAACAGTCTTTGTGACCAGCGACGCAGGCTCCTCAGCCAATTGGAATGACAGAGGGGGCACGTTCATATTGGTGCTCCCTTACAGGCCGCCATTGCAGAGTATTATCCACCAGGTAAGCTCTGCCCCATAAGGACTACAGTAATGGGAGTATTCACTAATAATGCCGCCACATGGCTGTCTTCAGTTCATTTTCCAGATCTCTGTTTACTGTCACTGAATGAAAACCCTGTATAAACCTGATACTTCTCCTAGGGAAGGGTATGTTCTAGTTTGGCCAGAGCTAAATAGTCTATGTTTTACCTGCGCTGACACATTGTAGCAAACCGCAGCCGTGAGCTTGGACTTCTGATGTGTTTACCTCATAGGTTATTGCCTAGACTGGATGCAGTTGTAGCAAACCCTCAGCTGTGATGCCATACAGAAACCCAAACCCCTGAAACCTCTACCACAGTGCTCTACCAGAATTATCTTATTAAATTAACACATTAATGTGTATAAATACAGACGCTTCCTATATAAAATATAGAAGAGAAAAGAGAATTACATCAGCATTTGGTACAAGTGGAAACATATAAAAATAACAGAAATATCTCCTATAGAAAAAACATAACACGTGAACTCAGTGCTAGACTCACAGTGCAACCAGGGGGTGACAACCCGGGGCTCGCCTACCATTGGGAAACTACAACTCCCAGCATTCTGTGTGCTGTAGTTTCCCAACAGGTGGAGAACTGCGGTTTGAAGACTGCTATATACCAAAAATAATCCTGTATCTCATCATGCTGGTGCAGGGGGATATAGTGTAAGGTGCATCACATCCTGCACTTATATGATCAGGAGAACTAGGCCACAAGTTTGGAGGATTTGGTCACTCAGCAAAAAAATAAATAAAAATTATAATGTCACATGCAAGAAAAAAAAGTTTTCGGGAATATACATAACTTTTTGCTCACTTTGGATAAATTCTGGAAAATCCCTTTAATAGCTGATCTCTATACATGTGGCTCCTATTGAGCGGCACTAAGCAGCAGGACCGGATTCGGCCACATGCACCGCCGTGCCCGGATGAGCATTTAGAGGGACTTTGGCCACTTTTATCTGTCTGGGTCTGAACCCACCAGTCACACCGAGGGTCTATTCCTGGAAAAGCACATGAATGTAAAGCACCACATCATCTATATATAAGGCTGTATATAGTGCAATATTGGGAACACAGCGCTGCCTGTAATGGGAATCTAACAGTAGATCTGGGCCCTTAAAGGGTGGTTCCATAGGTAGTAAGTGAAATAAGTGACTGATAATCTGACTACTGGGATGATACAGAGATGATGGCTCTGGGGCCTCCGCTCCATATATTATCTATAGGACTTCCAGAAATCGTGGCATGGCGTATTCTGCTTCCCTTAGATAGTAAATGGAGGTTGAGCGTGCGCCCCTCTGCTCCATTCAGATGGGGAGCCCAGTTCTCGGGGTCCACCCCTTGTTCTTGGGACTGCTCAGTGAATTACTCAAGGGGATAACTTGCTATGTTGGGAAAAACCCTTTAAGAGGGGTCCTATAGATCCTCGGGGTCTGTTGGAGTGACAGGTTCTTTCCATAGGGGGCATAGTGGAAGCGGCCATCTTTAGATATATAATAGCCTATAGTGCAACAAAGGTTTTGAAAGGAGCTGGTGATTATGTGCACAAGCCGATGCTAACATGGAGTCACTAGGGGGTGATAAGCAGCCCACCCTCACCATGCACTGATTACAATCAGGTGGTCTGCTGTATCTTCTAGAAACAGCGCCACTCTTGTTTGTAGGCCCTTTCCGGTACTGCAGCCTGGCTTTATTGACTTGCAGATGTAATACCAGATGCAGCCTATGGATTAGGGTGGTGCTGTTTCTAAGAAAAAAAAAAAAAGCCATGTTGGATTTCTGCTGACTTGTGGGTCATCGTGCCCATATTCACTATCATCAGTCACACACTATTGACATCTTGTATCAGTCGCCTTCTTGTCCTAGCCTTATTCTCAGCACAGACAACCCTCGAAATACCAAATGAAGCCGATGAGAAGTGTCCACCCGACCGTCATGGAGGAGAGGTGTTTTTTTGGGGGAAATTGCCAAGTTCCATACAGTAGTTCTCTACGATCCGTCATCGTGGACTTCTGCTATCTTGTCAATGGATCGCAGTAGATCGGCTACAAGGTTTAGGGTCTCCGCTCCGGACAGCAGCTGCCTATTGTAGGGGGTAATCGATATTAGATAATGTGCGGGGTGACCGCCCCCAAATATGCAGACCCCCACATACTTGATGGAAGCCTGCGCTCCGCTGACTGCCTTGTGCAGGTTCTCCAGGGCTAGGCTGGCGTTCTGCTTCACCGCGTTCATCCCGGCCGTCTCCCCCGCCGCAGGGCTTCATTCTCGGCTTTGTAAGTGTTTAGCTGGACCTGAAATACAGGAGGGTGCCCTGTGTGTGACCGGGGGGGATGATGCCAGTGGTCTCCACCAACACTATCACTCCCAACCGGCCTGGCCACACTTAGATGATGGGAGTGTGTCCATCGCTGCCCTTAGATGCGCAGAGCCCACCTGCAGCAGAGCGACCTCCTGCTTCAGTTTCGTCACGTTGCCCTCGGCTTTCGCTGCTCTTTTCTACGAGAGAACAGTCAGTAAGTAGGATGAATTCACTGCACACAAGGAAATGTCAGATCTGGAGGTTTGTAATGAGTTTTAATCGACTAAGAAGCCATTCCAAGTCCTCCATCCAAAAAAAGGGTTGGCCAAGACTGGAAAACCATGGCTGCTTTCTTCCAGCACAACAGCACCACACCTGACCATGGGTTGTGTCTGGTATTACAGCTCAGCTTCATTGTAGTGAATGGGGCTGAACTGCAGTACCACCGACACCACAGGACTGGGGTGGCACTGTTTCTGGAAGAAAGCATCAATGTTTTTCTAATTTATTATAGCCTCACGATCACAACTTACCATCTGGCTACAGAATATGGTTCTGAACTCTGGGGCCCCCACCAAATTTGAGAATAGGGGTCCAGTGGCCTCCCATTTGATGGAGCAGCGGGGAAGCGTGTACACGGCCACTCCAGTCTATGGGACTGACGGAGATAGCCGAGCACTACTGTTTGGATGGAGAGGTGGTGCACAAGCTTCGTCTATGCGCCATTCAAACAGGGGGACTTGGGACCCCCATCTTCATGAGCGCTGAATGCACTCCATTAGAGAGGTTCTCCCTATTAAAAAAAAAAAAAAAAGCTTCTTTCTCTAGTTTTAGCCCAAATTATCAGAGACAGACTCGTAACTAGAACTACACAGCCTGACACCTAGTCCTGGATATGGAGCTGTCAGGCAGCACATCCTCATGGCAGATAGCAGGAGAAACATGGCCACTGACCGTCATCATCTGCAGGTTCGCCTCCACTTGCTGCACCATGGACTCCAGGTCTTGTGCCTCCTTCTGCTCCTCCAGGATTTTTTCTTCCAGTTTTCGCTCAAAATGTTTAACCCTAAAATGGGATGATGTGCATATCAGATACTCCTGCCATCACAGATGGTAAAATGTCTCACCTGCTCCTCGTATATTAAAGGGTTACTATTAGGTGGATATTGTCGGATAGTGCTTATAAAAACAAGCACTTTTGCAATTTACTGCTTCTTAAGATTTGCAGCCATTCTTGAGATAAACACTTTTCTTTTGTTTACAGCTTGCTGCCTAGGAGACCAACCACCGCTGCTGTCTTTCTTGTAAACACAGTGCTGGAGATGTCCGGGGTTAGGAGGTAACAGTGCGCTCCAGCGATCCTGGCCAGCAGCAAAACTGCTCAATAGATAAGAGCTTGTAAATACGTATTCTGCTGTCTAGCAGCGGTGGTCGGTCTCCAAGGCAACGAGCAGTAAACTATAGAAAAGTGTTAATATCTCAAGAACGGGTGACAGTTTTAATACGCAGTAAATTACAGAATTGCTTGTATTTAGAAGCACTATCCGACAATATCCCTTTACGACGATGGGTAATAATCCCTTAAAGATTAAGGTGCCCCAGTTCCCCTCACTAACGCAGCTTCCTCCTTGGCCCTGAAGATCGTCTGCAGAGCTGTGAAGCGTCACTGTGATGTGTGCTGTAATCTAGAACAAGGCACATACGCATTATTTTCGGATGCGGATTCCGAGAAGCAGTGAACAGAAAGGAGGGAAAGAAGGTAAAATCAAACCTTGCACGAATGATACTGACCTTTCTGCCTGAGAATCATTAAGTTTCCGGAATTCTTGAATTTTTTGCTTTAGATAATTATTTTCTTCTAGAACCTGGGAGATAAACAGGAGCTTTGTATTACAGGCTTTCCTGGGGCTGAAGAAGGACAAGTTCTAAAACGTTCTAATAGACTTTGGTGTTTTAATTGTAAACCGTTTGCCAGATCTCTGCTTGCTGTCGGTGAATGGGAACATGCTAGCTCAGATCTTGTGCTGATCAGGTACTTAAAGGGATTGTCCAGCCCCAGGTCTACATAACGCCGGGGACACATGCGTGATTGGCAGGTATCGTGCACCTTTATTAGCGCCTCCTACCTTCTCATAGCTCATCCGCTTGTTCTGGAGGGGCGCACCATCTGCGGGGTTCTTTGGCAGGGGCGACTCTGGATTGGTGTGGTCATCAACGGCAGCAGGAGAAGGTGTACGTCCGGGGAGACGCCATGTTGTAAACTGATCGCCCCCTGAGATGTCACTGTACACAGAGGACTTGTTATAGATGCTGTCCGGAGAAGTGCTGACATTAAGGGTCTGCTCCACCACTGAGGGGTGATAGCTGCCGCTCCAGTCCTCCTCCTCCTCCTCATCATCCTCCAGGAGGTCGCTGGCCACCGTGGGGTCCTTGAAAAATGTATCCTGGTACTTCAAGGTCAACTTGTCCCGGGCATCAGGGAGGAGAGCGGCACCATGTTTGGCTTCCTAAGGAGGAAATAATGAGTGTTATCACAGAAGGTTGTTAGTTTTAAAGGGACGGTGTCCCCAGAATTAAGCTGCTCTGTGAGTTATACCAGCACCCTGCTTCTCCCGGCCAATCAGAAGTACAAGATACGGAAACTAAGGGGTGGAGAAATGTGAGGTCTACGAGTCCGCTGGCTGGACGAAGAGATGGCACTCTTCATCACAAGCACAATTTGCGCCTGTAGGGTTCAGTGGGTGCACTTACAGGGACCGGCTTTCCGAAATTCCACATGATGGCATATTACTCAATAATCGATCAGGCACTGATTGGCGGGGGTCTGCTGGCTGCTTCTGATCCCCAGAAGGAAGGGGTTTCGTCAGTGTTTCCTTGCAGAGTAGTGCTCTACAGGGAACTACTCCACAGGTGCGGCTCCTTGCACAATAAATGACCAGGAAAACCTCAGTATAGGAAATCAGATGAGGGGCCCTCGTTCTCGTGATTACGGGGGTCCCAGAGGCTGAAGTCCCACTGATCACATAGTGATCAAGCCCTTTACACGGCAGATAGTGGCGACACTGCAGAATTGTGGGGTACATGCATAGTGGAAAACTTGAGGACTTCATGAGCACACTGCTCCCCTGCCTCGTGGCCCCATGCTAGCGGTGAGCATGGCGCTGATGATAATTGACAACTGCGCAGGGGTGTTCAGGCTGGCAGGATCCAGCCCCAACAGATCAGAGCTTACAAGCGCGCGCTCTTTGCCTAGGAGACCAGCCACCGGTGAGGTGGTCGGTAACCTAGACAACAAGTAGTAAACAAGGAAATTTATCAATCTTTCCGTTCTTTAGGACAGAGAGGATTTTTAATAGTTGCAATTTTTTTATGAGCATTTTTTCTAATTTTACCCATTAAAGAATATGAAGCAACCCCTTGAAGTCTAAGTTCACTCACAAGGGAGAACTCCCCTTCACAGTTTCTTCCAGTGGGGTACGCACAGGATTTGCTTTTCACAAACTCCTTGAAAGAAAATGGATTTCCTTCCTCTGGATTATCCAAGTCATTATCTGCAAAAAAAAAGCAAAAATAACTGAGAAAAGGTAGAAAAGCCTGAAAAGCGCTGCGGAATATGATAGCGCTATGTAATAAATAAAATGTGGGCATCGCAGCAGTAAGGTCTCACTTTACAGCATGTAGTAATGACGTTCTCCCTTCCAGTAAAGCCGCCTGGAGCTGATCCACGTGATTGACCCCTTCCAAATATAACGTGCCGGTGCACCCCTCTACCCCAGATTGTACAGGTGGGGGATGTAGAGGGGCTCCAATCACCCCCCTCTAACTCCCTTCTATTAAGAAGTCTCAGGGAAGCCCCTGAAGGTTGAGGCATCTACTTTGTTTCAAAGTCTAGGAAACAATATAAAGACTCTGGTCACATGACCTCAGCGCTGTTACATTGTAACAGGAGCATTTCTTTGCTGCAGGAGTAAATTTAAAGGGACAGTCTTTATTATTCATCTAAGACAGTAAGGGATCAGCGGAGGCGTCCAACTACAAGGTTTTCATTAGCTGCAATGTTCCCATGGGTGTCCGATACGGCAAGGAACCCTACAATTAAAGGGGTTAGCCACCTCTACAAACAATTTTCTTTTTTTTACATATTTGGGGCTAAAAAATGTTGCGATTGGGTCTCGTTACAAGTTTTGGACTGTTTGGCTTTCACAGGCTCTCTGTTTCCCGACACGTTGAACTTTGATGTGGTCATAAATCAGCAGAGAGGAACTCAGGAAAAGACAGACAGGAATTACATCCTCTCCCACTGGGCCGTCAGCGCGAGCTCACTGGTGGATCCTCAGTTAGCTCATCCTGCAGGCAGTAACACAGGGCGTAGCTTAGTCCATGGAAGGCAAATAATGCAACATTTTTAATATAACAAACAAACTGTCCCCAATAATGGACAACCCCTTTAAGGTGAGGTAACTGCACAGCGACTTCAGGACTTGTCATCTTAAGGTGGGCTTCCCCTATGTGGATGTTTGATGTGGGCTGGGTACCCCCTAACTAGGACTAGGACGTCTTGTCAGCTCCATCCTATTCCCCATGTGACAGAGTGCGCCCCCTCCTGGCAGCATTACCCTCCCCCCACACTCACCGTCCTGGATGATCAGGGTCTTGCCCCTCTTCCCTGGGGGCAGCCTGGACATGGCACAGGGTGGAGCGGTGGCGCTCACAGGGCACAGCATGGGCCGCTCATCTCCTGCAGGGGGCAGTGGAGAGTCACAGAGGCCGCACATGGAATGCAGGAGCGCAGCCTCAGCTGACCGGCCGCCGATTCCGCCCACACAGGAAGTGACGTCAGATGCTGGACCGGAACCCGGAAGTCAGCTGCTCCGACCGGTCTCCTGGGAGGTCAGGGGTGAGAGTGCAAAGATGGCGGCGAACATGGCGAGAAGGCGGGCGTGGAGCGGGATGCGACGGTAAGTGAGGCCCGTGATGGACAGAAACTTGTCCCTGCATCGTGGGAGGGGGCCCACAGTCACGTGGTGTGCAGGTACACAGAGAGGGGCAGTGTTGTCATCCTGCTTCATGTGGAAAATAGTGTTACCCATAACAACATAATTCCAACTCCCAGCGAGCCCTGACAGCTGCTTTCACCCCTTTCCCACAACAGCCATTGCTACTTCTCACAGCTGAGGGTTTGCTACAGTGTATCCAGTACTGACAATCCTCTGTGTGCTGCCGCCTGTGGGAGCACAAAGAATTGCTTTGACTGGAAACACTTGTAACGAACCATCAGCTGTGGGAATTGTTAGGTTGGTGGCAGTTTATGTCCCCACTCACTGACAGCAAGCATGACCCCGGAGTAGCGAGCAGAGGACATGGGACCGGACCCTGCGTGCAGTGACTGCTCTCATCTGTGTTCCAGGTACGGGCTGCCTGCGTACAGGAGGTTCAGCAGCGGCAGCACCACCTACCCCACCATACCCCTCACTGCCCCCTTACCCGGGGTGCCCAAGCCAGTGTTTGCCAGAGTAGACGGGCAGGAGAAGTACGAGACCAAGGTCACCACCCTGGAGAACGGCTTACGCATCGCTTCCCAGAACAAATTTGGACAGTTCTGTACGGTTGGACGTAAGTAGGACTAGAAGACGTATGTGTTATGTCTGGGGGTGCGGAGCATCACAAGCCAGGGTGTGAATAGGGAGCGCAGCTCTGAAGTATAATACAGGATCGGTACAAGATATATAATATATGTACACTGTGACTGCACCAGCAGAATAGTGAGTGCAGCTCTGGAGTATAATACAGGATATAACTCAGGATCAGTACAGGATCAGTAATGTAATGTATGTACACAGTGACTGCACCAGCAGAATAGTGAGTGCAGCTCTGGAGTATAATAGAGGATGTAACTCAGGATCAGTAATGTAATGTATGTACACAGTGACTGCACCAGCAGAATAGTGAGTGCAGCTCTGGGGTATAATACAGGATATAACTCAGGATCAGTACAGGATCAGTAATGTATGTACTCAGTGACTGCACCAGCAGAATAGTGAGTGCAGCTCTGGAGTATAATACAGGATATAACTCAGGATCAGTAATATAATGTATGTACACAGTGACTGCAGCAGCAGAATAGTGAGTACAGCTCTGGGGTATTATACAGGATGTAACTCAGGATCAGTAATGTAATGTATGTACACAGTGACTGCACCAGCAGAATAGTGAGTACAGCTCTGGGGTATTATACAGGATGTAACTCAGGATCAGTACAGGATCAGTAATGTAATGTATGTACACAGTGACTGCAGCAGCAGAATAGTGAGTGCAGCTCTGGGGTATAATACAGGATGTGACACAGGATCAGTAATGTATGTAGACAGTGACTGCAGCAGCAGAATAGTGTGTGCAGCTCTGTGGTATAATACAGGATGTGACTCAGGATCAGTAATGTATGTACACAGTGACTGCAGCAGCAGAATAGTGAGTGCAGCTCTGGGGTATAATACAGGATGTGACTCAGGATCAGTACAGGATCAGTAATGTATGTACACAGTGACTGCAGCAGCAGAATAGTGAGTGCTGCTCTGGAGTATAATACAGGATGTAACTCAGGATCAGTACTGGATCAGTAATTTAATGTATGTACACAGTGACTGCACCAGCAGAATAGTGAGTGCAGCTCTGGAGTATTATACAGGATGTAACTCAGGATCAGTACAGGATTAGTAATGTATGTACACAGTGACTGCACCAGCAGAATAGTGAGTGCAGCTCTGGGGTATAATACAGGATGTAACTCAGGATCAGTACAGGATTAGTAATGTATGTACACAGTGACTGCACCAGCAGAATAGTGAGTGCAGCTCTGGGGTATAATACCGGTTGTCATTCAGGATCAGTACAGGATCAGTAATGTATGTACACAGTGACTGCACCAGCAGAATAGTGAGTGCAGCTCTGGGGTATAATACTGGATGTAACTGAGGATCAGTATAGGATCAGTTATGTATGTACACAGTGACTGCACCAGCAGAATAGTGAGTGCAGCTCTGGAGTATAATACAGGATCAGTAATGTAATGTATGTACACAGTGACTGCACCAGCAGAATAGTGAGTGCAGCTCTGGAGTATAATACAGGATGTAACTCAGGATCAGTAATGTAATGCATGTACACAGTGACTGCAGTAGCAGGATAGTGAGTGCAGCTCTGGGGTATAATACAGGATGTAACTCAGGATCAGTACAGGATCAGTAATGTAATGTATGTACACAGTGACTGCAGCAGCAGAATAGTGAGTGCAGCTCTGGAGTATAATACAGGATGTGACTCCGGATCAGTACAGGAACAGTAATGTATGTACACAGTGACTGCACCAGCGGAATAGTGAGTGCAGCTCTGGGGTATAATACAGGTTGTAATTCAGTATCAGTACAGAATCAGTAACATTATGTATGTACAGAGTGACTGCACCAGCAGAATAGTGAGTGCAGCTCAGGGGGATAATACAGGATGTAACTCAGGATCAATACAGGATCAGTAATGTATGTACACAATGACTGCAGCAGCAGAATAGTGAGTGCAGCTCTGGGGTATAATACAGGATGTGACTCAGGATCAGTACAGGATCAGTAATGTATGTACACAGTGACTGCACCAGCAGAATAGTGGATGCAGCTCTGGGGTATAATACAGCATGTGACTCAGGATCAGTTCAGGATCAGTAATGTAATGTATGTACACAGTGACTGCACCAGCAGAATAGTGAGTGCAGCTCTGGAGTATAATACAGGATGTAACTCAGGATCTGAACAGGATCAGTAATGTAATGTATGTACACAGTGACTGCACCAGCAGAACAGTGAGTGCAGCTCTGGAGTATAATACAGGATGTAACTCAGGATCAGTAATGTAATGTATGTACACAGTGATTGCACCAGCAGAATAGTGAGTGCAGCTCTGGAGTATAATACAGGATGTAACTCAGGATCTGAACAGGATCAGTAATGTAATGTATGTACACAGTGACTGCACCAGCAGAATAGTGAGTGCAGCTCTGGAGTATAATACAGGATGTAACTATGGATCAGTAATGTAATGTATGAACACAGTGACTGCACCAGCAGAATAGTGAGTGCAGCTCTGGGGTATAATACAGGATGTGACTCAGGATCAGTACAGGATCAGTAATGTATGTACACAGTGACTGCACCAGCAGAATAGTGAGTGCAGCTCTGGGGTATAATACAGCATGTGACTCAGGATCAGTTCAGGATCAGTAATGTAATGTATGTACACAGTGACTGCACCAGCAGAATAGTGAGTGCAGCTCTGGAGTATAATACAGGATGTAACTCAGGATCTGAACAGGATCAGTAATGTAATGTATGTACACAGTGACTGCACCAGCAGAATAGTGAGTGCACCTCTGGAGTATAATACAGGATGTAACTCAGGATCAGCAATGTAATGTATGAACACAGTGACTGCACCAGCAGGATAGTAAGTTCAGCTCTGGAGTATAATACAGGATGTAACTTAGGATCTGTAATGTATGTACACAGTGACTGCACCAGCAGAATAGTGAGTGCAGCTCTGGGGTATAATACAGGATGTAACTCAGGATCAGTACAGGATCAGTAATGTATGTACACAGTGACTGCACCAGCAGAATAGTGAGTGCAGCTCTGGAGTATAATACAGGATGTAACTCAGGATCAGTAATGTAATGTATGTACACAGCGACTGCACCAGCAGAATAGTGAGTGCAGCTCTGGGGTATTATACTGGGCTAGGGGGCCACTGGGCGTTATCTGTGAGGAATAGTTTAGTTCACACATACTTCTTCTTTTTTTACTATATTTTCACTTCTTTTTGTGTTTTTGTTTCAGTTCTCATCAATTCAGGCACCAGACATGAAACCAAGTATCTCAGTGGCATCTCTCACTTTCTTGAGAAACTCGCCTTCTCTGTACGTGGATCTTCCAGGCCGCCGCCATTATGTCTGATAATCTTATGATGGGATATAGAATTGCAGAATCTTATATAGTATAGTTGTCATTTTCATATATTTTTTCTCCTCTCTTCTTCGTTTATTCTCTCCTTCCATTGCTTATAACTGTTTTTTTTTCACTTCTCCGTTGTCACCGCTGTATGGGGCCTTTTTTTGTGGTATAGCTAGTTTTATGTAATTGGGCCATTTAATGCGCTTGCCCTTTTATTTGTCTTATAATAAGTACTAAGGTGACAGACGTGGGGGAAAGTCCTTTAGTGGGTTTCAATTTGTCATGGAAACCAATAGAAAACTAAGGGGTTAAAATGTCAGGATCACACCGATCTCCTGTCCCGGCAGGTAGAAGCCACATAGCAGGTTCTGCCTGCAGAGCCCACTCCTACCAGGCATGTCATGTATGCTTTAGGAAGGGGTTAAAGGGACACTGCTCATGGCGTGCAATTGAATGAAGTCTGCTATTCTTTATCAGCTATGTCAGCCTGTGTTTAGTCTAAATTTGATGTTATTGAAAAGGACAAGTGACCAGATCCAGTGTTGGGATTACAGCTTTGTCACTTATCTCCGGTGCTGAAGCAGATCCATCCGCTTACATGTGACTGGGTGACAGCTGCTCCGGAGGACAGGGCAGAATACAAGAGGGGCGCACTAGGGTTTCTTGTGAATGTTCCATACATAATACACTTTCATTTATAACTCATAAGGGTTTTTCTCCATTATTTCCCCCCCCCATATAGTCCACAGCACGGTTTGGCAGTAAGGATGAAATTCTCCTGACGCTAGAAAAACATGGCGGGATTTGTGATTGTCAGACCTCCAGGTAAGCACCAAGGCATGAGAGAATGTAGCGCGGATCAGACAACTTAATGTCATTTTGTGGGATTTGCAAAATATAGTAGAAAAAAAGAAGTTGGTGCTGAAAACTGTCAGCAAGCAAGTTAATTGCTCCAAATCCATTGTGTGCTCTACATGTAGGAATATATATATATATATATATATATATATATATATATATATATATATATATATAATTTTTTTAATGATCTCTGAAATAAATGTTTGCTCTTATGCACTCTTAAGTATTCCATAGTGAGATGTGCCATAGATACAATAGATCAGCTTGTAGATGATTTCTATACAGAGTGTATATTTACAACTTAAAAATGTGATACACAACCAAGGATTTATAAACAATATTAATTATATTTTAATAATACGTGACATTAAAAAGGGAAAATTCCCACAAGTGGAAAAAATACAGGGGGGGTATTAGATTAAATTAGATGCTATTGATACATAGGATGAGTCAAATAGTAAGGGTAATCTAGTATAATTTATCTATGGCTAGAACATATGTGTGTGTGTATATGACTACTACCATATTAGTGCAATAGATGATAAACAGTATAACTACTAAGGAGTAAACTCACACACATACTCACTCACACACATACTCACTCACACACATACTCACTCACACACATACTCCCTCACACACATACTCACACACATACTCCCTCACACACATACTCCCTCAAACACATACTCCCTCACACACTTACTCCCTCACACACATACTCACTCACACACATAATAACACACATACTCAGACTCACACTCGCAGCCTCTTGCGCGGTACCACCAGCGGAACACCGTCGCAAACACTCTGCCGCCAGGATCAGCCGAATGATTCACTGTCTGCCGCCATCTTTGTACAGGAGGAGCACATGCACAGAGGATTCATTTTGTGAGATAAAATATTTCACTGACTGTTTTTAAACAATTATTTACCCCACAAAATGTATCCTCTGCGATCTCCTGCTGTAATGTCAGTATTGTCTTTTGCTTCCTCCCCTGCCCAGGAGCTGTGGTATGTTCTGTACATGGTCAGACACAGGGGTGAGAGAGACAGAGCACAGGGGGAGACAGCTCAAACGGGACAGCACATGAGGGGAGAACACAGCACAGGAAGGAGAGAGACAGCAGACAAGGGGGATAGCACATGGGGTAGACAGGTCAAAGAAGATAGTACAGACGGGAGAAGTCAGCACATGGGGAAAGAGAGAGTGGGTAGGTGGGTGAGCACATGGGGGTGAGAGATTCTTAGCGCTGCAAAGCCTGCCCCCATCGTGACATCATCGCCCTCCCCGATGCGATAGCGACATCTAGTTGTACATAACAATTGATCACCATGATTTTAATCAGTGTTCATATATAGAGTATCTCTTTGCTATCCAGTGCGCAATAATGATTAGTACACCTACAAGAAGAATATAGATAATCAAGCATATGGAGATATAGTTACATCACAGCAGATCAAAAATAAATGAAGGATGATTATAAAGTGCTAATGCATAGAGGAATCAGCTGCCCAGTATATACAGATCCCACACGCACTGCACCTGCCCGCTATATTTCCTTTTGTGAAGATGCTTCTCATATATGCTTGATTATCTATGCACTACTTGTAGGTGTACTAATCATTATTGCACAGTTTTTAGTTTACTTAGAAACAGCGCCACTTTTGTCCACAGGAGGTGTCTGGTATTGAAGGTTAATCCAATAATTGGTGCTCGTGTAGGGCAGTGACATGGGATAATATATTCTTACTGTCTTCTTTCAGGGACACCACAATGTATGCAGTATCTGCAGATGCCAAAGGCCTGGACACGGTGGTCAGTCTGTTGTCAGAAGTGGTCCTCCAGCCACGGTTGTCAGGTGGAAACCCTTTATCTTGTTACTCTTCACCCTACTTCTTGAAACTCTGCTTCCTATTTTATTAGATGTTCACATATTGCGCGCCTCCCCTCGCTGCATTTTCCAAAAGTGACCTGTAATGTGCGACTATACCTGCACCGAGCGTGGTGGCATTTTGACTCCCAATGTCCTTTCTTCCCTAAGTGAACCTTGCAGGGGTGCTGCCGTGTACCTCCAGCATTAGTCTCTAACCACAGACATGAATGCTGAAGCCGCTGTGAAATACAAATGGCCGCTTTGTCTCCAGCCTTTAACCCCTTCACCCCGAAGCCTGTTTTCACCTTCATGACCAGGCCAATTTTTAACACTGTCACTTTGAGGTTATAACTCTGGAATGCTTCAATGGATCCCGCTGATTCTGAGGTTGTTTTCTCGTGACATATTGTACTTTATCATAGTGGTAACATTACTTTGATATAACTTGCGTTTATTTGTGAAAAAAAAACGGAAATTTGGCGAACGTTTTGAAACTTTCGCAATTTTCAAACTTTAATTTTTATGCCCTTAAATCAGAGAGTCATATGTCATACAAAATAGTTAATATTATTTCCCACATGTCTACTTTACATCTGCACAATTTTGGAAACACAATTTTTTTTTGTTAGGAAGTTATCAGGGTTCAAATTTGACCAGCGATTTCTCATTTTTACAACAAAATTTGCAAAACCTTTTTTTATTGACCACCTCACACTTGAATTGACTTTGTGGGGCCTATATGACAGAAAATACCCAAAAATGACACCATTATAAAAACGACACCCCTCAAGGTGCTCAAAACCACATTAAGAAGGTTATTAACCCTTCAGGTGCTTCACAGGAATCTTTGGAATGTGGAAGGAAAAAAATAAACATTTACTTTTCTTTCACAAAAATTTTCTTTAGACCTAATTTTTTTTTTACTTTCACAAGGGTAACAGGAGAAAATGGACCATACATTTTGTTGTGTGATTTCTCCTGAACATTATGATACCCCTTATATGGGGGAAATCTACGGTTTGGGCGCACGGCAGGGCTCGGAAGGGAAGGAGCGCCATTTGACTTTTTGAATGTAAAATATGTTGGACTAATTATCGTTTGCCATGTCGCATTTGAAGATCCCATGATGTGCCTAAACAGTGGAAACCTCCAACAAGTTACACCATTTTGGAAACTAGACCCCTTAGGGAACTTATTTAGATATGTATTTAGCACCTTGAAACCCCAGGTACTTCACAGAAGTTTATAGTGTAGAGCCGTGGAAATAAAAAAAAATCACATTTTTCCCAAATCTTTTTAACTCCAAATTTTGCATTTACATAAGCGTAAAAGGAGAAATTGCTCCATACAATTTGTTTTGCAATTTCTCCTGAGTGTGCAGACACCCCATATGTGGGGAATACTACTGTTTGGGCGCACGGCAGGGCTTGGAAGGGAAGGAGCGCCATTTGACTTTTGGAATGCAAAATTTGATGGAATAATTAGTTGACGCCATGTCGCGTTTGGAGAGCCCATGATGTGCCTAAACAGTGGAAACCTCCCACAAGTGACACCATTTTGGAAACTAGACCCCTTTGGGACCTAATCTAGATGTGTATTGAGCACCTTGAACCCCCAGGTGCTTCACAGAAGTTTATAATTTTAAGCCGTGAAAATAAAAAAAAAAAATTTCCCACAAAAATCTTTTTAGCTACAATTTTTGGATTTTCACAAGGCAAAAAGGAGAAAGTGGACCCCAAAGTTTTTTGTGCTATTTCTCCTGAGTTCACCGATAGATACCCCATATGTGGTCGAAAACTACTTTTGAGGCACAGTGCAAAGCTCAGAAAAGAAGTAGTGCCATATTACAGTGCAGATTTTGCTGCAATTGTTTGAGGGTGCCATGTTACATTGACAGAGCCCCTGAGATGCCACAACAGCAGAACTCCCCATAAATGAGCCCCTTTTACCAATTGAACCTCTCAATGAATTAATGTAGGGGTGCAGTGATTGTATTGACACTACAGGTGTGTCACAGACTTTTGTAGCATTGGGCAGCAAAGAAAAAATAATTTACGTTTTTACCACCAAGATTGTGTGTTAGCCCCAAGTTTTACATTTTCACATTGGGAAATGGGTGAAAATGGCACCAGAATTTTTCCCACAATTTCTGCTGAATGTAGAAATACCATATATGTGGCTGTACAGTACTACTTGGCCATACAAAGTGACTCAGGAGGGACAGAGCGCTATTGGAGCACAGATTTTCCTAGACTAGTTTGTGGCTTCCATATAAAGAGCCCCCAAGTGCTAAAAAAAGAAGAATCTCCCCCTCAAGTGACCCCATTTTAGAGATTATAACCCTTTGGAAATGTATCTACATGTGTAGTGACGATTTTGACTCCATGGGTGTTTTCCAGAAACAAGCAGCAGTGAATGTTGCTGAGTGAAAATTGCAAACTGCCGTTGTAGTGACCAGTACGCTGTAGTGACCAGTACGTTGCAGTCACCAATACATTATGCCCAGCTCATGCTCCTGGAGGCACGCACCTGTAAATTAGACGGGATTTTCTTTTCGCCACGACAGCACCCACTGAGAGAGGGGATCCGCCCCTAGGAACAGGAAACCTACAGAGAGATAAAAGGGGCGGCCCCCCTCGCTCCTCAGTTGGTTTCCTGTTCCTAAGAGAGGAACCTACTAAGAAGAGGATGCCTGGGCTAAGGAACCGCCTGCGCAGTATCTTTAAGAGCGGCAGGGGTTCCAGTACCAGAAGCAGCGTCGGGGGAGTTTTTATTCACTCCCTCCTCGACTGGGGAATACCACCTGGCAGGAACGGACACCAGGTGGAAATGCGAGGCCAGGAGCGATATAGCTCTGGCTCGCATAAATATGACAATAAGGCTGCCCTACCTTTTTTTAATCCGGGAGCCTTGATGGGATGTCGGCGTGGAGACCGCCGCCTCTTCGGCCATAATGCGGGCATAATTGGAGTGCCGGGGCAGGAGACGCGGCGCAGGCAGAGGCGCGCGTTCAGGTGATCGCCGGAGGTAGGATTCAGTCCTCCGAGGATACCATAGAGGCAGAGAGCGGTATAGAGCGGCGCGCATGCGCTGAAGATGCAGAAACCCGGAAGTGAAGCATTACACTTCCGGGTCACCGCTACAGGAAAAAAAAAAAAAAAAAAGGGGTTATTTTGCGGGCAGCTGTATAAAAAGCACCGCTTGTGGGACCTCCGGTGTGCAGCAATGTCAGTTCCAATTGACCCTGTGTCGCACCTGTCTGACGACATGCCTAATCCACGTCGTAGCAGCAGCAGCAGCAGCAAAAAAGGTGAAAGTGGACGCTCCAAGCGAAGTGGTTCCACTAATAGAAATGGAGAAAAATTATCTCACTCCACGCCGCAGCCAGATCCCTTGACTTCAAAGCCGGTATTGTGCTGACAAAAGCTTCACTGGGTGAGTGTTTTTTTTTTAATCACACCTGTCAAGCTGATGGCCCTTCCTCCTCTTTATCCTTAGGCGAAAAAAACGGACAAAACCAAACATAAAGAATGTGCCCTATGCTCCCAACCCTCCCAGACGCATATTCTAAAAGATTATGTCAGATATGCATTGGCCATACGCTCCAGGAAGAAAATTCAATTAGAACGGAGGATATTCGTTTAATGATTAGAGAAGAGCTACAGGCCCTAGGGGGAGCAGGTAGTGTTACGGGAAGAAAAACCCTTAGAGAGGTCACCCCGCCTAAAGTGGGGTCTTCTTCAGACAGCGGAGAGCTAAATTCGCAAGATTCTGTGTCCTCGGAGGAGGAAGAGGAACATACATGCTTTCCAACTGATAGTATAAATAACCTGATTAAATCCATAAGAAACACTATGGGTTTGTCGGACGTTAAAGATCCCAAAACTCCCCAAGAGATTATGTTTTCAGGTCTCTCCCAACGAAAGGGTAGAGTATTTCCTATAATTCCAGCCATAAAGGATATGGTCAAAAAAGAATGGGAGAAGCAAGGGCAGAGAGGTTTTATGCCAGCGGCATCCAAAAGACGATACCCCTTCAATGATGAAGATCTAACCTCTTGGGCAAAGGCACCTAAGGTGGACGCGGCTGTAGCCTCAACTTCTCGCCGGTCCTCTCTTCCAGTGGAAGATACTGGAATGTTATCGGATCCTCTGGATCGGAAAGCAGACACACTGCTTAAAAGATCATGGGAATCATGTATAGGTGCATTCAAGCCAGCAATATCATCCACATGTACGGGTAGAGCCTTGTTAATATGGCTAGACCAGTTGGAGGACAATATAAAAAATGGCCTATCCAGAGATAAGTTATGTGCCTCCATTCCATTAATTAAAGGTGCTGCTGCCTTCTTGTCAGATGCGTCAATAGATTCTCTCCGTCTAGCAGCAAGAACGGCGGGGTTAACTAACGCAGCTAGAAGAGCGTTATGGCTAAAAGTCTGGAAGGGGGACACACACATTAAGTCTAAGCTTTGTGCTATACCCTGCCAGGGAGATCATTCAGAAAGCCAGCGTTTGGCAGAAAGAAGGACTTTAAAGCCCAGAACTCCTGGAACAATAAGGACTTCAGACCGAAAGGAAATTTATTCGGTAAACGTCCATTTAAATCAGGAGAGAAATTCAGGTAGTACTAATCTACCTGTTGGTGGCAGGCTTTTACATTTCTGCTATCGCTGGGAAAAGATCACTTCGAACCCCTGGGCAATTAATATTATAAAATCAGGTCTAGCTCTGGAATTTGTCCGGAATCCTCCGGACTCCTTTCTATTGACTTCCTTAAAGTCTCAATCTCAACAGGAGTCATTAGAATTAGAAATTAAAGGCCTATTACATAAAAAGGTGCTAGTAGAAGTTCCGGTTCATCAAAGAGGGAAGGGCTTTTATTCTCCCTTGTTTCTAGTGTCTAAACCAGATGGTTCATTTAGAACCATAATAAATTTAAAGAAGCTGAATACCTTTTTGAAGGCCCGGACTTTTAAAATGGAGTCTATACGATCAGCCATTAAACTTCTATTTCCCAGATGCTACATGGCGGTCGTGGATCTCAAAGATGCGTATTACCATCTACCAATACAAATCTCGCATCAGCAGTTTCTACGAGTAGCAGTAATATTAGAAGGCCGAATCCGTCATCTCCAATTCACAGCAATGCCCTTCGGACTATCCATGGCACCCCGCGTCTTCACCAAACTAATGCTGGAGGTGATGTCATACTTGCGAATAAAAGATACCCTGGTAATCCCATATCTGGATGATATTCTAATAGTGGGAAATTCGTATCTGCAGTGTGAGCACAGACTATCTGACGTAATTTCATCCTTGCAGAAATTAGGTTGGTTGATAAACTGGGAAAAATCCAGGCTTCACCCGGTAACCTGTCAGACGTTCCTAGGCCTTCATCTGGATTCAGTAAGTCAGAGATGTCTGCTACCAGAGGCAAAGAAATTAATTGTAATCAATAAAGTACGTCTTGTGGTAAATAATCCTATAATATCACTAAGAGCAGGCATGTCCTTACTAGGATCTTTAACCTCTTGTATTCCGGCAGTCCAGTGGGCCCAATTTCATACCAGGGAATTACAAAGATTCATCCTGCAAAAAGGAGAAAGCTTACAGGGACATTTAGAAAGTATGATATCCCTGCCAACGGAGGTGGTCATTTCCCTGAGGTGGTGGCTAGATCCAGATAATCTTTCGGGAGGAGTTCCTTGGGTAGTGGTCCCCTCAAATATAGTAACCACAGATGCCAGTCCCTTGGGATGGGGAGCGCATTTAAAAGACTTTATTGTGCAGGGAAAGTGGTCTAGATCTGAGGTAGAGGACTCGTCAAATATGAGAGAATTAAAAGCTATATACTATGCTATATATAACTTTCTTCCGCAGCTACAAGGATCTCATACAAGGATTCTATCAGACAATACCACCTCTGTAGCATACCTAAACCACCAAGGAGGAACACGATCGGTAGCGCTCATGTTTATCGCGGGAGAAATTCTAAAGTTGGCAGAAAATCATCTCCTATCCCTATCAGCACTGCATGTCAAAGGGGCAGACAATATCAAAGCAGATTTTCTCAGTCGCCATACTCTGCATCAGGGAGAATGGATGCTCAGTCGTCGAATCTTCAACATGATATCAGTCAGATGGGGCAAGCCAGAAATAGACCTATTTGCCACAAGGAACAACAGACAAGTCGAAAGGTTTGCTTCGATGTTCAAGATGGACAGTCCGGACATACTGGATGCTTTACAGACCCCGTGGAATTTTCGCCTAGCTTATGCCTTTCCTCCAATGATGTTACTACCAATTGTCATTCGGAAATCAGGGACGAAGGAGCAAGAATAATTCTAATAGCTCCGTTCTGGCCCAAAAGGCCATGGTTCTCATGGCTGAGGACCATGTCGGTCTCAGATCCATGGATCCTCCCTTGGGACTGGGACCTTCTCTCACAAGGGCCATGTTACCACCCTCAGGTCAAAGGCCTGAGCCTCACGGCTTGGAATTTGAAAGGCAGCTATTAAAGCAAAGGGGGTTTTCAAACGGTCTAATTAATACCCTTCTGCATAGTAGAAAGGAGATTACAACTAATATATATGCCAGAATCTGGAAAAAATTCTTAACATTTCATTCGGCACACCTATCTAATGAAGTACCTATCCCGGCTATCCTAGAATTTTTGCAAAAAGGACATGAATTAGGTCTATCAGTAAATACGCTTAAGGTCCAGGTGTCAGCTCTAGGAGCCTTATACAGTCATGACGTAGCAGGCAATAGATGGGTGGCTCGATTTATCTCAGCCTGTCATCGAGCACAACCAGTATATATACCACAGATGCCATCTTGGGACTTAAACCTAGTTCTAGACGCCTTAATGGAAGATCCATTTGAACCCCTCCATTCAGTTCCAATAAAATATGTTTCATTTAAAACCATTTTATTAATAGCCCTGGTCTCAGCGAGAAGAGTGAGTGATCTCCAGGCCTTATCGATAGATCCTCCTTTCCTGTCAGTATTTCAGGACAAAATAGTCTTAAAAACAGACCCATCTTATCTCCCTAAAGTGGCGACAAAATTTCATAGATCCCAGGAGATCTACCTTCCTTCCTTTTTTGATAATCCCTCATCACCACAGGAAGAGAAACTCCACACTTTAGATGTTAAAAGAGCCGTCTTAAAGTATCTAGACAGGACTAGACCCTGGAGGCAGAGTAGGGCTCTCTTTGTCTCATTCCAGGGTAGCCGTAAAGGTGCAGGAGTGACAAAAAGTACACTGTCTCGATGGATTAGAGACGCGATATCTCTGGCGTATGTTACAAAAGGGAAAGTCCCACCACAAGGCGTGAAGGCACATTCCGCACGGGCTATATCTTCCTCATGGGCGGAAAGAGCAGATGTCCCGATAGACTTTATATGTAAGGCTGCAACCTGGGCTTCACCTTCTACCTTCTATGATCACTATAGATTAGATCTATCTTCCTCAACAGACCTAGTGTTTGGTAGATCAGTCCTTGACACGGTGGTCCCTCCCAGGTGATAGTCTCTGAAAATCTCTCAGTGGGTGCTGTCGTGGCGAAAAGAAAAAACCGGATTACTTACCGGTAATGCTCTTTTATAGAGCCCACGACAGCACCCACTCACTTCCCTCCCCTGGTTATAGTATGCACGGTGTATTCTGTTGGGTGAAGGGTTGAATGTATATAATTGCTGTACATAGTCTAGTAGTGTAAATATGTATATATATATGTATTATGGTGCAAATTAACTGAAACTTGTGTGGCGGTTCCTCTCATTCTCTGTAATCCAACTGAGGAGCGAGGGGGGCCGCCCCTTTTATCTCTCTGTAGGTTTCCTGTTCCTAGGGGCGGATCCCCTCTCTCAGTGGGTGCTGTCGTGGGCTCTATAAAAGAGCATTACCGGTAAGTAATCCGGTTTTTCATCACTACAGAAATGCCAAACATGTGGGCGCTATATGTGGTTTAGGCACACTGGGGCTCAGAAGGGAGAGGGGCATTTGGATTTGGGAGCGGAGAATTTGCTGAATTTCTTTTGGAGGTTGAGGAGTCATTTCGCTTTCCAGAGCCTTTGTGCTACCAGTAATGTGGAAGCCCACTATATTCCCTTTAACAGATGACAGACCTGAGTGTAGATTTGCTTTTATTAGGAACATTTTACATAACGTTTGGGATCACAGTTATCTGGCGCTCTATGCTGAGCACTTACTTTGGGGTTTCCATCTAAATCTCTGAGTGACGTGATTCAGATGAAACCCCCGATGGATCCATTCACTATAGTGAGGCAGCAGAGTTATTCTGGACTCCGTCTGCCCTCTGTTCAGCGGTATCCTTTTGTTCAGAAGTGCACAAAACTGTGGCCAACGGCACTTTCATGCAATCGTAAAAAGACGGACACAGCCGGATCATAGGTCAGACTGCGTCCACAGTGCCTCCATCTGCCTCATTGGGAATCTTCAGCTTCTGTCTGAATCATGTATTTCGGAGAGTTACACGGACACCCCGATGTAAGCACTCAGCGCAGAGAGCAGGATAAATGTGTGCCGAGCCTTGCTGTGATCTTTGGGAGGCAGAATGAAAAAATCAAAAGCGTGTGAAGAATTGGTTTGATTTAAAAAAAAAAATAAAAAAACGAGGCAAAAACAAAAAGTGGGATAAAACGCAATCAAAATCTTAATGAAAACATCATCTTGTCCAGCAAAAAAACAAGGCGCCATACAGCTCCATCATAGGAAAAATAAAAAAAGTTATAGCTCTCAGAATAAATTGATGCAAAAATAATGATTTCTCCTTCGCCTCATTGGGGACACAGACCATGGGTGTTATGCTGCTGCCATTAGGAGGCTGACACTAAGTTAATACAAAGAAAGTTAGCTCCTCCTCTGCAGTATACACCCTCGTGCTGGCTCCCAGAGAACCAGTTCTTGCTTAGTGTCCATAGGAGGCATACTGGTTTGGTCTTCAGACCAAAAATCCTTTTTTATTTTAATTTTCAATTTTTTGCTTTTTTTTTTTCTTCAGATGAAGGGGCGACGTATCCTTTCAAGGCTACCATCTCCCCGAACCAAGAACAGGCGGGAACGTGGAGTGTCGCCTCCACGTACCCCTCTCCTGCGACGTGGGATGCCATGTCTGGGCTGATTTTTAGGGGCGACTGGTCCCTTAAAGGGCACCGATTTCCCCGCACCATCAACAGATGAGCACATGGAGTGTCGCCTCCACGTACCCTCTTCTGCAGCCAGGCCTAATGCCGGACAACCAGACCTGTCCATCCTAGGGGATTGATCCCCTTGGATGTACAGAGGTACTTTTCTGGCGTCCGTGCAGCCCCCACTGCATCACCACTTTTAAAGCTGATGATGCAAGGAGGCGGACGGTCCTTCTCCACCTCTCTATTAAAGAGTTGGTGGATTGAGGGTTCCTCTTTACCCCTGCACCCTCCAAACAGCAGCGACAGCAGAGGGAATTTTCTATATTTCTGTTCTGCTGGATAGAGCTGTGTACTCTGCCATCTGGCAGCTTCTTTGGTAAGTGCCGGGTCTGGAGCGGCTGGAGGGCGCTGCGCAGTGGTCTGGGCGGCGCTGGTACAGGCGGATCCGCGTTTTTGCAGCGGGGGTCTCCTTTCTTCTTCCCTGTTCGGCGCCGGCCGGCACCAAAAATTTAGCCCCTGGCTTCGGCATTGTGCAGACCGCAACCTGGAGGCTTCGCCCGTGCTATGACGTGCTCTGGTGGCTCCGCCCACTATTCTGGCGCTTCTCGTCCAAGACGAGAGCACTCGCAGCATACTCTCGGCGGCCATCTTCATTCTCCTGCCGCTTCCGGACACGAGCTTGGCATCCGGAAGCGGCTGCTGCTGCATTGGACCCGGCAGTATTCAGCGCTGAGGACAGCGCTAATCCAACGCGGACTTCGGAGATACAGGATCCGGGTAAGGAGGCACTGCACCCTCCTCCCTGCATTATCCCCCTACAGTATTCCCCGGTCTTAAAGGCACCATGACACCATGTCCCAGTCCAAAGCTCCCAAAAAAAGTCTAATAAGACTATTTCAGTCCTCTTCACTCTGCGAAGCCTGTGACCCCAAATGCTCTCAAGAGCCCACCGCCGCCACCGATCCCAGTGTACCTAGTTCACCTGAGTGGGCTTCGTCACTGTCCCAATCCATGGCTTCTCAGGCCAAAGAGATTGAATCCCTCCTTGATCCCCCTGTGGATCGGAGCGTTCGCAGGACCGATATAGATGGATCCTCTCCTACACGGGAGCCGTCGGCTTGCAGAGGTTGCAAGTATTCTAGAAACGTACATGCATCTAGAAAACGGATTCGTAGTACATTACCCGAGCAATCACGTGCCTGGGCGTCCGTGAGCTCAGTTTCTCGCTCTCCCCATCAGAAATTTGCAGTGAACAAGATTCTGAGTCTTGGATCTGGACTCGCCAGAGTTCCAGAAATAATGGATTCGCTTATTGAGGCCGTTAACCAGAATCTGAAGGTTGACAAGAATTCTGGTTCTGTCCCGGATCACGCAGTGTCCTTCAACAGGACTAAGCGTTTGCCATTCACCTGGAGGTTCGGGTTATAGTTAACCGGCACAGAGAGCAACTGGAGAAACGCCTCACAGGTTAGAAGCCTCTTGAGGTAAGGTACCCTTTTTCATCTGGTCTGCAGAAAGATTGGGCTGAATCTCCTGCTGTAGACCCACCAGTTTCTCGCCTGGCATTCAGAACCCTCCTGTCCTGGACGGATGGATCATCAGTTAAAAGTCCCACGGACCGTCAGAGAATCTGTCTCGCTCCATCTTTGAGGCTTCGGATTCAGCACTCTATCCATCGTTTGCTGCAGCGGGGGAAGCTAAAGCAATGGCCTCCTGGACGCCTCTTTGGATGCGGCTAGCTGCACTGCATCAGCAGCAAATGTCATCAAGATTATGGGTTAGAGAGTGGAAAGCGGACTCTGTGTCCAAAAAAAAAAAAATCTGACAGCTCTACTTTACCAGAGTGGCCGTTTATTTGGAGAGAAGCTGGATCAGCTTATCTCTGATGCTACGGGAGGAAAGAGCAAACTTCTTCCCCAGCAAGGCTTAGGCGTCCTTTTCGGCGTCAGCAACAAATCCGGTTTCAGTCCTTTTGCACCAATCCGGGCTGGTCCACTACCACTATCTCTTCCGGATCAGGGCGTTCCCCACGCAGGGACAAAGGATTCCAGGTCTCCTAAAGGCCCAGCCAGCAGTGGAAGGGTTGACCCAAACAGTCTAGATCTAAGGGATCTAGGTCCCAGAGATTTTCCGCCCAATGACTCCTGGCGTTATCCGGTCGACACCAGCAGGGTAGTCGACCGTCTACTTCTGTTTCGTCAGGCCTGGCTTTCCGTCGTTTACAACGAATGGGTCAGAGACCTGGTGTCTTCCGGATACAAAATCAGAGGCGATTGCAGTTTTTTTTTTTCCAAGCCATACATTCACTGCGTCAAGACTGAATCATTGTTCCAGTCCCAGAAGTCTACAGGTTCAAGGGGTTCTACTCAAACCTGTTTGTGGTCCCAAAAAAAAACAAAAAAAAAACAGAACCTTAAGACCCATACAGGATCTCATACTTCTAAACAAGTTTGTCAAGGTCTGCCATTTCCAGATGAAGTTTCACCGTTCGGTCATTACTTCGAGAGGAAAAAGGGGGTGAGTTTCTAGCATCCATTGACATTCCAGATGCTTACCTCTATATTCCGATTTTTTTTTTTTCCCCCTCACTAGAAATTCCTTTGCTTCGCCATTCGCGAACAGCATTTTCAGTTTACGGACTTACCCTTCGGCTTCTCTACCGCTCCCAGAGTGTTTTCGAAGGTCATGGCGGCCGTCATGTCCATTTTGCGCTCTCAGGGAGGGGTCATTCGGCCCTACTTGGACGACCTTCTAATCAAGGGTCCGTCCTTCCATGACTGCGGGGAGTGCATTCGTATCAATTGCGATACTCTTTCTCGTCTGAGCTGGCTGGAAAATGTAAGTAAGTCTTCCCCTGTTCCAGCCCAGCGGATGTCCTTTTAGGGATGACCGTGGACACCCTTTGCCACTCATCCTTACATTTCATCTGGTTTGCCATGAGGGTACTGGGAAAATGGTGGAAGCAAAGGAAGCGGTCCCCTTCGCTCAGCTGCATCTACGTCCCCTGCGGCATGCTCTTCTGGCGGCTTAAGTCAGGAACCCGTTCTCCCCCAACCACCGGTGCTGCTTGCCCCTGCGGGTCAGGCACCCTCTCAGTTGGTGGACATTGACGTCTTGTCTCATCCAGGGAAAATCATTTCTCCCGGTTCTTTAGCTAGTGGTGACTACCTATGGCAGTCTTCTTGGTTGGGGAGCAGTCTCGTCACCACACTGCTCAGTGGCACTGGTCAACTCTGGGGTCGAGCCTCCCGATCAATGTCCTAGAAATCCGAGCGATCCGGCTAGCCCTGCAGCAGTTCCATTATCTCCTGTTGGGTCATCCCATCCGAATTCAATCGGACAAAGCCACGGCTGTAGCATATATCAGTGATCAAAGGGGTACCCGCAGCAGGGTGGCCATGCGCGAGGTAGCCCATATTCTCCAATGGGCAGAGAGGGACCAGTTAGTGTTTTCAGCAGTGCACATCCCAGGCGTGGAAAACTGAGCGGCAGATTTTCTCTGCCGTCAAGTTCTAACCTCGGGACAGTGGGAACTTCATCTGGAGGTCTTTCGACAGTTCTATATTCGTTGGGGGACTCCCGAGGTGGATCTGATGGCTTCAAGATTGAACGCCAAGGTACTCATCTACATAGCTCGGGATCCAAAGGCCATCGGGGTTGATGCACGGTTTTCTCTGTGGCATCAGTTTAGTCTTCCGTACGTGTTTCCCCGCTTCCTTTACTTACAAGGGTCATCAGGAAGATCAAAGCGGAGGTGGTTCCTGTAATCCTAGTCGCCCCAGATTGGCCACGCCGGTCGTGGTATGCAGAGTTGGTGCAGATAGTCGCCGATGTCCCCTGGCGACTGCCGGATCGTCCACATCTGCTCAGCCAAGGTAAGATTTGCCACCAGAACTCGGGCCCTGTGTTTAACGTCTTGGCAGTTGAGGCCTGGGTTCTAACTCAAGCTGGGTTCTCTCATCAAGGGTTTTCCACCGTGATTAGCGTTTGGAAGCCTGCATCAGCTCGCATCTATCACCACATCTGAAAACTTTTGCATGGTGCAGGGAACACAGACGTACGCCTCATGTCTTCTCGATTCCCTCCATTTTGGAATTTCTCTAGAGTGGCCTGGAATCAGGTTTGGCGCGCAGATCTTGGCCTTATCCGTTTTATTCCAGCGCAGGATTGCTTCCAAACTGCAAGTGAGGACTTTCATTCAGAGGGTCTCCCATGTGGTACCCCCTATAGAATGCTGAAGAGGCCTGGGACCTTAACTTGGTCCTGGGTGCTCTTCAGGAGACCCCTTTCGAACTGTTGCAGGACGTCTCACCGACAGTTCTGTCTTGGAAAGTCGCCTTTCTTGTCGCAGTGACATCTATCAGGCAGGTCTCTGAGCTAGTTGCTGTGTTCTTTTGAGCTCCTTTCCTGATTTTCTACCAGGACAAGGTGGTCCTCAGACCATCTCCGTCCTTTTTGCCCAAGGTGGTCTCGTGTTTCCACCTTAACGAGGACATTGTCCTTCCCTTTTTTTGTCTAGCCCTAGTACATAGGGTGGAAAGAGCTCTTCACACCCTGGATGTAGTGAGGGCTCTCAGAAGGTACGTTTAGAGGACGGCGTCCTTCCGTAAGTCGGACGCCCTATTCGAGCTTCTTGATGTCACAGGAAGGGTTTAGCCGCTTTAGGGCCACAATAGCCAAATGGATTCGCTTGGCTGTTCAGGAGTCCTACCGCATCAGAGGCTAGCCTATCCCAGCGGGGATTAAGGCACACTCGGTCGGTGGGAGCTTCTTCGGCCATTCGGCATCAGGCGTAGACTGAACGTCTCCAAGGCTGCGACTTGGTCCAGTCTGCACACATTCTCGAAGCACTACAATATTCACACACAGACTTCTGCACATGCGGCCCCTGGCAGACGTATTCTGCAAGCTTCGGTAGCGCATCTTTAGTCAGTTGGTACATGGGGTTCGATCTGTTATGTTGTTCCCCACCCAAGGACTGCTTTGGGACGTCTCATGGTCTGTGTCCCCCAATGAGGTGAAGGAGAAGCAGGGATTTTTGTGTACTCACCGTAAAATCCTTTTCTCCGAGCCACTCATTGGGGGACACAGCACCCACTCTGTTAGCCTTTTGGCTTGTTCTTGTGTACTTTAGTTTCATGTGTTGTACTCTATGATTTTAATGATCTCCTACTGCTTTTGCACTGAACTGGTTCTCTTGGAGCCAGCATGAGGGTGCATACTGCAGAGGAGGAGCTAACTTTCTTTGTATTAACTTAGTGGCAGCCTCCTAGTGGCAGCAGCATAACACCTGTGGTCTGTGTCCCCCAATGAGTGGCTCGGAGAAATAGATTTTACGGTGAGTACACAAATCCGTTTTTTTCTGTAAAATATTTTTTATAAATGTGGTATCACTGTGATCGTACTGACCCCAAGAATAAAATTGCCTCATCAATTTTATCACATTAAGAATGGCATAAAAAAACACAATTCTTGAATTGCTAGTTTTTGTTCATTCTGCCTCCCAAAAATTGGAATAGAAAGCGATCAAAAAATGTCATGAGCCCAAAAATGGTACCAATAAAAACATCAACTCCTCCCGGAAAAAATAGCCCTCACATGACTTTGTGGGCCAAAATATGGAAAAATTATAGGTCTTAAAATATGGCTATGCGCAATAAAAAGCGTCTTTTAGTGTGTGACAGCAGCCAAACAGAAAAAAACAATAATAATAATCTTTATTTTTATATAGCGCTAACATATTCTGCAGCGCTTTACAGATTGCACACATTATCGTCACTGTCCCTGAGGGGCTCACAATCTAGATTCCCTATCTGTATGTTTTTGGAATGTGGGAGGAAACCGGAGTGCCCGGAAGAAACCCACGCAAACACAGGGAGAACATGCAAACTCCTTGTAGATGTTGTCCTTGGTGGGATTCGAACCCAGGACTCCAGAGCTGCAAGGCTGTAGTGCTATCCACTGAGCCACCGTGCTGCCCGTATATAAATCTGGTATCGCTGTAATCGCCCTGACTCAAAGGATAAAGTCGTCTAATCACTTATATTGCACGAGGAATGGCGTAAAAAATAAATAAAACCAATTCTTCACTTGCTGTTGATTTGTTCATTCTGCCTCCCAAAGAGTCACAGTAAGGGTAAGCTCACATTTATCCTGCGCTCTACGCTGAGCACTTACACCAGAGTTTCCATGTAAATCTCTGAAATACGTCATTCAGACGGAACCTCCAGCAGAAGATTCCCTTTAATGAGTCAGATGGAGGCACTGTCGACGCCATAGGACCTGTGATCCGGCGGTGTCAATCTTTTTCGGCGTGCATAAAAGCGCAGTCCGCCACAGCACTTCTGAAAAGAGGACACTGCTGAACAGAGGCCAGGCGGAGCCCAGAGTAACTGCTGCCTCATTATAGTTAATGGCTCCCTCACGGGTTTCATCTAAATCACATCACTCTGAGATTTAGATGGAAACCCCAATGTTAAGTGCTCAGCGTAGAGCGCCGGATAAATGTGATCCAAAATATTATGTAAAATGTTCCCAATAAAAGCAAGTCCTCACTCAAGTCCGTCATCTGTTAACGGAAATATAGGGGACTTCCACATTACTGGTAGCACAAAGGCTCTGGAAAAGCGAAATGGCTCCTCACTCCCCAAAAGAAATCCAGTGAATTCTGGGCTTCCAAATCCAATTACCCCCCTCCCTTCTGAGCCCCAGTGTGCCTAATCCACATTTATGGCCCACATGTTTGGCATTTTTGTGGCGATGAGAGCCCGTCTAATTTACAGGTGCGTGTCTCCTGGAGCATGAGCTGGGCATAGCATACTGTCACTACAACATACAGTCACTACAATAGCAAATTTGCTATTTTCACTCAGCAACATCCACTGCTGCCTGTTTCTGGAAAACACCCATGGAGTCAAAATCATCACTGCATCTGTAGATAAACTCATTGAGTAATTTAGTTTGTAAAATAGGGTCACTTATGGGGGGCTCTGCTGTTCTGGTGCCTCAGGCTCTGCCAATGTATGCACGATAATATGGCGCTCCTTGCCTTCTGAACTTTGCACTGTGCCTGAAAAGTTTTTCCCGATTACATGTAGGGTATTGGCGCACTCAGGAGAAATTGCACAGCAAACTGTGAGGTTCATTTTTTCCTATTGGCCCTTATAAAAATTAAAAATTTGTAGCTAAAACATCATTTCAGCAGCAAAAATTTAATGATTCTTTCTTCACTGCCCAATAGTATAAAAATTTTTGAGGCACATGTGTCAACATGCTCACTGCACCCCTAGATGAGTTCATTGAGAGGTGTAGTTTATAAAATGACGTCACTTATGGTGGGTTTCTCCTTTTCTGGCACCTCAGGGGCTCTGCCACTGTGACATGTGGGCAACCTCAAACCATTCCAGCAAAATCTGAACTCCAATATGGCGCTTCTTCTCTTCTGAGCTTTGCATTGTGTCTCAACTTATGGGGTATTGGTGTACTCAGGAGCAATTGCACAACAAATTGTACTGTGCATTTTCTCCTGTTACCGTTGTGAAAATAAAATAAAAATTGGGCTAAAAGAACATTTTTTGGGGGAAAAATGGTTTTATTTTGTTTTTAAATTTTAAGAGCTCAGCTTTATAAAATTTTGTGAACTACCTTGCATTCAAGGATCTCGCCACACATCTAGATACATTCCTTGAGGCATCTAGTTTCCAAAATGGCGTCACTTGTTGGGGGTTTCCACTGTTTAGGCACATCAGGGGCTCTCCAAATGCGACATGGCGTAAGCTAATGATTCCAGCAAATTTTGCATTCAAAAAGTCAAATGGCGCTCCTTCCCTTCTGTGTTCCCAAACAATAGTTTTCCCCCACATATGGGGTATCTGTGTATTTGGGAGAAATTGCACAACAATTTTTGGCATCTATTTTATCATGTTACCCTTGTGAAAATAAAAAAAAAATTGGGGGCTAAAAGAACATTTTTGTGGAATTTTTATTTTATTTTTTACTTTTTCACGGCTCAACCTTATACATTTTTGTGAAGCACCTGGATGTTCAAGGTGCTCACCACACATCTAGAGAAGTTCCTTGAGTAGTGTAGTTTCCAAACTGGGGTCACTTGTGGGGGGTTTCCATGGTTTAGGCTCATCAGGGGCTCTCCAAACGTGACATGGCGTCCACTATCAATTCCAGAGAATTTTGCGTTCAAAAAGTCAAGCAGTAGTGCTTCCCTTCTGAGCCCTGCCATGCGCCCAAACAGTAGATTTTCCACACACATGGAGTATTGGCGTGTTCAGGAGAAATTGTACAACAAATTTTGGGGTCCATTTTCTTCTGTTACCCATGTAAAAACTTTTGTGAAATTTGACCAGAGCCCCTATGTGCTAGATGTAAAACATCCGCGGCTAACATGCTTCATATGATGTGGACATGCTCCGCTTTGGATACTTTCTGGAGGGATGTAATAGCGATCATTAATAGAACATAGTCTATACAGATCCCTTACCATTAGTATGTATGCTGGGATATATAGAAGATCTGAGCACTGACGAACCTGGCAAAATAGCGGTGGCCTGCATGTTATATACAGTGCCTACAAGTAGTATTCAACCCCCTGCAGATTTAGCTTTTTTGATAAGATGCAAATAAGTTAGAGCCTTCAAACTGCAAATGAGAGTAGGATTTATTAACAGAAGCATAAATCTTACAAAACAAAAAGTTATGTTGCTCAGTTGAATTTTAATAAATTTTAAACATAAAAGTGTGGGTCAATTATTATACAACCCCTATGTTTAATATTTCGTGGAATAACCCTTGTTTGCAATTACAGCTAATAATCGTCTTTTATAAGACCTGATCAGGCCGGCACAGGTCTGTGGAGTTATCTTGGCCCACTCCTCCATGCAGATCTTCTCCAAGTTAACTAGGTTCTTTGGGTGTCTCATGTGGACTTTAATCTTGAGCTCCTTCCACAAGTTTTCAATTGGGTTAAGGTCAGGAGACTGACTAGGCCACTCCAACACCTTGACTTTTTCCCTCTTGAACCAGGCCTTGGTTTTCTTGGCTGTGTGCTTTGGGTCGTTGTCTTGTTGGAAGATGAAATTACGACCCATCTTAAGATCCTTGATGGAGGAGCGGAGGTTCTTGGCCAAAATCTCCAGGTAGGCCGTGCTATCCATCCTCCCATGGATGCGGACCAGATGGCCAGGCCCCTTGGCTGAGAAACAGCCCCACAGCATGATGCTGCCACCACCATGCTTGACTGTA
Organism: Oophaga sylvatica; assembly: GCA_033576555.1. Lineage (NCBI taxonomy): Eukaryota > Metazoa > Chordata > Amphibia > Anura > Dendrobatidae > Oophaga > Oophaga sylvatica. The sequence goes on from JARQOD010000008.1 coordinate 129,522,220, forward strand.
GGGATGGTATTCTTGGGGTCGTATGCAGTGCCATCCAGTCTCCAAACGTCACGTGTGTGGTTGGCACCAAAGATCTCGATCTTGGTCTCATCAGACCATAGAACCTTGAACCAGTCTGTCTCAGAGTCCTCCAAGTGATCATGAGCAAACTGTAGACGAGCCTTGACATGACGCTTTGAAAGTAAAGGTACCTTACGGGCTCGTCTGGAACGGAGACCATTGCGGTGGAGTACGTTACTTATGGTATTGACTGAAACCAATGTCCCCACTGCCATGAGATCTTCCCGGAGCTCCTTCCTTGTTGTCCTTGGGTTAGCCTTGACTCTTCGGACAAGCCTGGCCTCGGCACGGGAGGAAACTTTCAAAGGCTGTCCAGGCCGTGGAAGGCTAACAGTAGTTCCATAAGCCTTCCACTTACGGATGATGCTCCCAACAGTGGAGACAGGTAGGGCCAACTCCTTGGAAAGGGTTTTGTACCCCTTGCCAGCCTTGTGACCCTCCACGATCTTGTCTCTGATGGCCTTGGAATGCTCCTTTGTCTTTCCCATGTTGACCATGTATGAGTGCTGTTCACAAGTTTGGGGAGGGTCTTAAATAGTCAGAAAAGGCTGGCAAAAGAGATCATTAATCCACACATGTGAAGCTCATTATTCTTGGTGCCTGAACTACTTCTTAATACTTTAGGGAGACCAAACAGAATTCTTGTGGTTTGAGGGGTTGAATAATAAATGACACTCTGAATTAACTTTTAACGGTTTTTAAAAAAAAAAAAAAAAAATTAAAAAAAAATTTTTTGCTGCAGTGCATTTCCCACTTCCAGGCTGATCTACAGTACAAATGTCACAATGCCAAGTTAATTCCGCATGTGTCAGCCAGCTAAATCTGCAGGGGGTTGAATACTACTTGTAGGCACTGTATGGCCAGGAAATGGATGGCCCAGCATTGGATGTCAGAGCAGGCGCCCACAGTAACAGAATTTATAAATAACATTAATTGGCTATTAAATATGGAACAAAACATATATTTGAAAATGAAGGCCATCTCCAAATTTGAAAAAATATGGGCTCCATGGATTGACGGCTCCGACCTAGCATCTAGAAAACTGCAGAGATTTCCGCTAGGTCTGTTTTGATTTATGTATAGATTCAATATAAATACATGATAGATGCTATATTCCTTATTGGGCATCTTTAGTCACGCATATAAATGTGCCAAACCAAGATCTGGATTCCCCATTAATATTGTGGTTGAGTTGTTGTTTTGTACTGTTGTGTTATAAAAATAATTTTAATAATAAAAAATATTTAAAAAAAAAAAAAAAATTGGGGAAAAAAGTTGTTTTTTTTTGCTTCCACATTCCATTAATTCTCGTGAAGCCCCTGAAGGGTTAATAAACTTCTTGAATGTGGTTTTGCGCACCTTGAGGGGTGCAGTTTTTAGAATGGTGTCACTTTTGGATTTTTTTCTGTCATATTGACACCTCAAAGTCACTTCAAATGTGAGGTGGTCCCTAATAAAAAAAAAAAAATGGTTTGTAAATTTTGTTGGAAAAATGAGAAATCGCTGGTCAACTTTTCATCCTTTTAACTTCGTAACTAAAAAAAATTGTTTCCAAAATTGTGCTGATGTAAAGTAGACGTGGGAAATGTTATTTCTTAACTATTTTCTGCGATATGACTCTGATTTAAGGGCATAAAAATAAAAAGTTTGAAAATTGCAAAATTTTCTCTAAATTTCAGTTATTTTGACAAATAAAGCCAAGTCACATAAAAGAAATGTTACCGCTATCAAGAAGTACAATATGTCACGAAAAAACAGTCCCAGAATCACCGGGATCCATGGAAGCGTTCCAGAGTTATAACCTCATAAAGGGACAGTGGTCAGAATTGTAAGGTGAAAATAGGCTTGGTGTAAAGGAGTTAAAAAAAAAAATCAGATTTGTATCCTAAATTTATTTTTTTATTGTTGATTTTACATTTCTGTATCACCATATGGAAAAAAATCGGAATTTTTGCAATTTTCACAGGAGCCACTGAGCCACTTGGCCTAATGCTAAACTCATACATCTTGTTCTGTGCAGATGACTTTTCAGCAGTCTCATTTTCATCACACACAGGATTACAATAACTTTATATACAGTAGATAACACAGGATCCACCATTCACAATAGATGATGTCACAGCTCACCCCTTCCTCCTCCTGTACAATGACTGATAACACCTCTATATATACAGTAGGTAACACAGGATCCACCATTTACAACGGGGATGTCACAGCTCACCTCCTCCTCCTGCACAACGACCTATCCTACGTTTATACTATATGCTATGTCTTTACAAATACATTCGGTGTGTGTTGTATTGCTGCTAATGTTCATGTGAATAATAGGAGCGTCTACTCCATTTGGAGAAATTGAAAGCCATGTTGACAGTGAAGGACAGTATGTTTTTGTTGTCTGTAAAATCTATGGGCAATCACTATGTATAGTAGCTATGTACATACCACCGCCATATAGCGGGAAAAAGTTATGTGAGGTTATGGAATTATTTAAGCGGGGTACGGGATTACCATTACTTATTATTGGGGATTTCAATAATGTTATGGATGAGGGGTGGGATAGTCATAAACAGAGTGCAGGTAAAAGCACTAGGAAATTGACAGCATTTGGGAATTTTATTAAAGAGATTGGAATGATGGACCTGTGGAGAGTGAGAAATGAGAATGTGGTGTGCTACTCTTGTTATTCTGCGACGCATGGGTCTCTCTCACGAATAGATATGGCACTGGGAAATGAACTAATGACACAACTGGTCTGTGGAGTGGAATACCTCCCAAGGGTGATTTCCGACCATAAGCCTATAGAATTGTCCATTAGACGGATGCGGGGGAAGATTGGGAAGGGAGTTGGATGGAAGTTGAACCCAGTGTGGCTGGAATATATTGATATGAATATTATAAAGGAAGAATTGGAGGAGTATTGGCGGATTAATGAAGGGAGTGCTGATAGTCGGGTGGTGTGGGACGCTATGAAAGCGGTCCTAAGGGGTCTTTTGTTTCAAGAGATTTCCAGGTGTAAGTCGAAGTCTCAACTAGAAGACAGGAAAATGATAGAAACCTTGGAGAGGGTGGAGAGAGATATGGTACTGGACCCGTCGGCAGAAAATCAGAGTAGGCTAAGGGGTGCACAGGAGAGGTTAATAAGGTGTATTTGAGGAAAGCGGAGAGGAGGAGGGCCTTCCAGAAAACGCAATTTTATGATGGTGAAAAAGTGGGGCATCTGTTGTCAGTGGTGGTAGCGGCGCAGAGGGAATCGTCTTATGTATATAAATTGAAGACTGATGAGGGAAGGGAGGTGGGGGACACAGTGCATTTTGGAGGAATTTAGACGATTCTATAATCAGTTGTATTCTTCGGGATCGGGGGATTCATTTGGGGATATAGAGGGTTTTCTTCAGGAAGCAGGGCTCCCGAGGATTAAAGAAGAAAAAGAAACTCTGCACTCAACTTAATGTGATGAACAAGAAGAGAGGATTTTATTATGGTCCAAAATAAATAGTAGTATACAGGGGACGTTTCGGTCTACACGACCTTCCTCAGCCCTGTTTGTTTAGGTTGAAGGATATGGATGCATCAAATCAGATTTTCATAAAGACACAGTGATCAGCATGGAGAATCCATGCATGATTGTTAGAGATCCAGATAAGGTAAGATACCTGAAAGGAGGAGGGAAGCGTCTGTTTCTGCAGCTAGAACGCGGTATCCACATCTATTTATTTTGGACCATAATAAAATCCTCTCTTCTTGTTCATCACATTAAGTTGAGTGCAGAGTTTCTTTTTCTTCCTACGGTTTGGGCACCTACTCTTGCACCTTCATACTGGCTGTGCATACGTCTCTCTACAAACCCGAGGATTAAAGACAGTGATAGGGGGAGATTGGAGGTGCCCATAACAAAAGAAGAGATTGAAATGGCTATTACATCTATGGCTAATAATAAGGCCCCGGGGGCAGATGGTATCCCTAGTGAAATTTACAAACAATTAATTGAGATGGTAACACCCAGACTGCAAAAAGTTTTTGAAGAGGCTCGTCGGGAGGGTGAATTACCGGCGTCCATGAGGGAGGCGGTGGTGGTGGTCATTCCGAAAGAGGGAAGAGATCCGGGGTTGGCAGAATCTTTTAGGCCCATCTCGTTGCTGATGGTGGATGTAAAGATTTTGGCCAAAATTTTGGCTAGCCGTTTGGCGAGTGTGGTTCAGGATCTTGTCCATCCGGACCAATCCGGATTTATGCCAAATAAGTCTACGGCGATAAATTTGCGTAGACTTTTCTGAATTTGCAGCTGCCATCGGACAATAGGGGCAGTATGGTCGTGGTTTCATTGGATGCGCGTAAAGCGTTTGACAGTGTTGAGTGGCAGTATCTTTGGAGGGTATTGGAACGCTTTGGTTTTGGGCCGACCTTTATTTCATGGATACGGTTGCTATATACTTCCCCGACAGCTAGGGTCAGAGTTAATGGGCAAATGTCTGGGAGTTTTGCGCTTCATAGGGGGACTAGGCAGGGGTGTCCGCTGTCCCCGCTACTTTTTGCTTTGGCAGTGGAGCCCCTGGTGCAGACAATTAGGAGGACGGCTTCGGTTAAAGGGTTCAAATATGGCTTGGTAGAGGAAAAAGTGTCATTGTATGCGGATGATGTGCTGCTTTTTTTGGAGGATTCCGGAGAGTCGTTGTTGAGAGCAATGGAAATTATTAAAACATTTGGGTCTATATCGGGTTTAGAAATTAACTGGGAGAGTTTTTCTTTGTCGGGTGAGGGTGGGGGGTAAGATGGGAGGGATTTTTGTGGGTCCTATTGTGTTTATGTAATACACTATTTTGGAATTATTCTGTATGTGATTACCTGTTTTTCCAGTTTTGAAAATGTTTAATAAAAAATTACCTGACATAAAAAAAAGAAATTAACTGGGGAAAATCCACTGTCATGGCTGTAGATGATTGTGTTGTTGATTTGCCAGTGTCGGGGGAGGGTAGTAGGTTGGCAGTGGTGCGACAGGTTAAATATCAGGGTATTTAGGTGGCACTTCCGATTTCCAGCTATGCAGATTTGAATCTGACCCCACTGCTGAGTAAGTTTAGGAGTAAAGTAGGGGCGTGGTGTAAACTGTATCTTTCAGTAGTGGGAAGAATCCATTTGATTAAGATGATTTTAATGCCCAAACTGCTATACGTCTTGCACAAGGCCCCTATTTGGTTCCCTAGGCGGTGGTTTCGTACTATTGACTCTATATTTAGGGATCTTGTGTGGGGTAAAAAGCAGCCAAGGATCAGACTTGAGATATTGCAGCGACCCAAGGATGGAGGGGGACTGGCGCTTCCGAACCCTTGGATTTACTACTGAGGCTATGTGCACACGTTGCGGAATTGCCGTGGAAATTTCCATGGCAATCCTGCACCTCCCTGTCGCGGGAAATACGCATTTTATAGGTATGCGTATTCCCGCTAAAAACTAGCGTTTTACAAGCGTAATTAGCTTACAGAATGCTAGCGTTTTCCAAGCGATCTGTAGCATCGCCTGGAAAACTGATTGACAGGTTGGTCACACAAGCTAAATAAGTGTTTGACACGTGTGAGCAACTTTTTACTATTGATGCCGCCTATACCGCATCAATAGTAAAAAGATCTAATGTTAAAAATAATAAAAAAAAATAAAAAATCGTTCTATTCTCACCTTCCGGCGGCCCCTGCAGCCTTCCTTGTCCTCAGCGACGCTCCCGGCCAATCCCGTTCCCAGTAATGCATTGCGACAATGACCCCAGATGACGTAGCATCACGCGAGGCCGCTACGTCATCTGGGGTGATTCTCGCAATGCATTACTGGGAACGGGATTGGCCTGGAGCGTCGCTGAGAGACGGGAAGGCTGCGGGGGCCGCCGGAAGGTGAGAATAGCACGATTTTTTATGTTAATTATTATTTTAACAGCGATATGGTACCCAGGGCCTGGAGGAGAGTCTCCTCCTCCAGGCCCTGGGTACCATCCACACTTGAACCGCTTACTTTGTGCATGGTGGGTATAGCCACATGCGGAAAGTAAGCGGTTCAGTGCATTCCTATGGCGGCGGAATCGCAGCGATTCCGCAAAAAGAATGAGCATGCTGCGGATTCTTCCGCGATGCGATTTCGCCGCGAAAAAACACGCAGCATGTGCACATCATTGCGAAATCCCATAGGATATAATGAGTTGCGTTTTTGCCTCGTTTTCACGGCGTTTCCATCGCGAAAAACCGCGGAAAAACCGCTAAGAATCCGCACCGTGTGCACATAGCCTTAAGGCACTGTCACACTTAGCGATCGCACTAGCGATCATGACAACGACACGACCTGGCGAGATCGTTGGTGCGATCGCTATGTGGTCGCTAGTTAGCTTCCAAACACAAAGATCTCATCAGAGATCAGCGATCTGTATAACGACCTCTGCGGTCGTTGGGAAAACCTAGTCCCACCTGCGACGCTGGTAAAGTCGTTCATAAAGGGTGTCACACTCAGCGATTCAGGCTCACCAGCGGGACACCAACGACCAAAAAACGGCTCAGAACGTTCATGAGCGATCAGCGACATCTCAGCAGGGGCCATATCGCTGCTACATGTCACACACAGCTAAGTCGCTAACGAGATCGCTACTGCGTCATGAAATCGCTGACTCTTTAACGATCTCGTTAGCGATCTTGCTTAGTGTGACAGTACCTTTAGCTGCTCAGGGCCAACAGATGAGAGGGTGGAGGGATGTGTCTGGGGATGGTTCAATACAAAGGGTCTTGGTTCAGGTGATGGGGAGGGATCCCTTGGTTCAGGGGTTGGAGGCAGGAAGGTTTAGGAAGTTGGGTTTGATGTATCCTACTTTAGCGCTGATACATAAAGTCTGGGAGGCAATTAAAAGATTAGGGGTTTGGAACACTTGACAGATTTTTCCCCGATATGGCAAAACGAGACTCTACCGGAATTTGTTAAAATGGGAGTAATTTAAAAATTGGATGAGACTGGAATACAGTACATGGTTCAGGTGCAGGACGCGCAGGGACTGGTGCCCTTTGGAAAGTTGCAGGCAGATTATGGGCTACCGGAGGTCTGTAGATTTCAATATGGGCAGTTTAGGCATGCCTATGTTACGCAGAGTAGGACAATGAATATGGAGATTCACAAGGATATATTGATTGATTATGTCTGTGCAGAGGGCGGAACAAAAGGGGTAGTGTCGGGCATTTATAAGGATCTAATGTATACCTTTTTAAATAATTATCCTATTAGAGCACAGGGGAAATGGGAGGAGGAGTTGGGTAGGATAGAGGAAGACAAATGGGAAGTGATTATGGAATATATACCCCAATTATCGCTGAGTGAACCGGGCAGACTCTCGCAGATATATGTACTCCATAGAGTATATAGGACTCCTGAACGGCTGTATAGAGCGGTTCTGAGACAGACTTGTGAGTGTCCTCGGTGCCGAATGGAGGGGGCTGGAATTCTCCATATGTTATGGCAGTGTCCAAATCTGAACCCATATTGGACGGCGGTGCTTAATGCGATAGGACGAGCGTATGCTTGTAGGATTGAAAGGGATCCTGTGGTGTGTATACTGGGGTATGTGGAGGAGGTCCAGGTACATAATAAATATAAGGTGGCTATAGCTAGATTATTATATATTGCACGAAAACTGATCGTAAGATACTGGATAAATGAAGACCCACCGACATTGAGGGAATTTTTCAGACAGTCTGTTTATATTGTGAATATGGAAAAGACATTTACGTTAAGAGGAAAGGCATAAGAACTTTTGATACACTGTGGACACCCTGGGTGGAGAGAAGATGATCCTGAACTTAGGTTACACCATGCATTATCTGCTGCTCTTGTATGCAATGGGGGGAGGGGAGGGAAAGGGAGGGAAGGAATTTCTGAAACTAATGACCATTGTTAATTGTTTTCATTGCGATTTTTGTTCTATTGTTTTGTACCTTGAATTTGGGTAAATAAAAATGTATCTGATTTAAAAAAATGTTCATGTGAAGGAGAAGGTAGGAGTGTAAGGTGTGGCCCTGCAGCCAGGTATCTTCCCACCCTCTGTCCTGGTGCTTGTATATTGTGTGTAGGCATAAGTGCCATATATGAGCTTTGCGCATCCTGATATTTTATCGTTAGTTGGTATTTTACAATTTAGACTTTACTTGGGTAAGAAAAAACTAACGTACGGTATATGTATTTTTACAAGACATTACTCTGTGACGCAAAGTGGCATTAAGGCAGCAATGTCCCTCGTGTCCACTTTGTGACTTCTGGAAAAATCGTTAAGACAAGAAAAGAGCTAAGCTATAAATGTGGAGTCATCATTGCTGCCCCACCCTGAACGACGGGTAGGATTTAATAAGTCACTGTAGGAAGAAGGCGATTCACCATACACTTGGGTAAAGCCCTAACCTGACACCCGGCTGATGTGGAGCTCCTCTGTTGTAGATGAAGAGCTGGAGATGACGCGCATGGCCGTTCGATTTGAATTGGAGGACCTGAACATGAGCCGGATCCGGAGCCATTACTGACGGAGATGATTCATGCAGTAAGTGATGCCGGTATTATATTACAAGCTACATCCCTATTTCACTTTTTTTTTTTTGCAACAAAGCATTCTGGGTATTTATTGGGACATGATGAAATGCAAGCTATTGATACAGCACTTGTATTAACCCTTCATGATCCACCATTTTTCATTATATTTTTTTCCTCTTCTTCGTCTTCCATGAGCCATAACTTTTTTTTTTGATTATAATTGTCATGGAGGAAAATTAAGATTCACAAGACATCTCCAGGGGGAGAGGACATATCCCCCCCACATATTGAACATATGAGGAAGAGGGAATACGATCTATAAGTGGAGATGATCTGACACTGCAACCTTCCTTTTTGAAGTGAGATTAATTATAGCTATTGAGAAACACACTAATTAAAACCTTTGAAACAGAGACCTCCTGCTGTGGACAGGTGATGAAAACAGGATATCTGCTGGGGAATAGACAGTCTGCTTGAGATCTGTTGACACAGGGGAGAAGTGCAGCGGCTGCATTTGTTCCAAGGAAGAAGCATCCTGGGTTCAAAGGATTCTTCTGAGCATGTTCCAGACATTGCGTGCCCATTGTCCAGATATGAATATTGAGGTTTTTGATCAATCCAATTTTTTTGAGACATAGATTTTCGTTGTTGTAATGAAAGGATTAATGTGACGTATTCACTCACATCACTCTGGGGCCACTAGAACCCCTACAACTTAATAACAGTCTGATAGATGATGTTTGATCTCTATGTAATGGTAAAATCATGATAAGAAATATGACATCAATATCTACTGCCTGGAACCTTAAGGGGTAAAGATATCCTGTAAGTTGGGAATCTCCTAAGATTCTAACAGACCCAGTACATCCACCAATCCGCTCACACATGAGGTCATCAATGGAAGGTGTGTGGGTGTAGCATTGAGCTAATAAAAAGCAATATTTGGGTTTGAGTCATTGGCAGTCCTTGGAAGACATATGTCCATTTTCCCAATCAGAGCACTTCCCTCTGCTAAGCTCTGAGCCATTCCATGACATCAGGTTTAGTAATTTCTCTATCGCTTCATTGGGGGACACAGGACCATGGGTGTATGCTGCTGCCACTAGGAGGCTGACACTATGCACAAAAAGTTAGCTCCTCCTCTGCAGTGTACACCCCACTGACTGGCACTAAGATATTCAGTTTAGCTTAGTGTCAGTAGGAGGTGGCGACGGGTCTTTTAGTAGACCCATTTTTACCTCTGTTTTCATAGTTTTCCAGTAATGTCTCTTCTTTTTCAGATGGATCTTCTGCCCTTACCTCTGGAGGGATACAGTGTGAACAGTCACAACTGTACTCCCACATAGAGACTGTGAGTATGGCGTGTATTGCCACCCCGTATCCTCATATGTCTAGCCGGCAGGATCCCAACCCCTAACACAGAAGAGTGTTTAGGTGTCTCCTAACTTTGGTCCTGGCCCCCGTCTCCCCGTTTCCTACCCACTCACCCACCAGAGCCTGTCAGTTTCAGGAGGCACGTATATTCCACATTCCCAAGAGGCTCAGACATCCGATGAAAGTCTGGATGGAGAGGTACATCTCTTTTACTTCTCTCTCTGTCAGGTGCCCAGAGGTGTTAGGGGAGAAGATCCGGATCAAGAAGAAGAAAAAACAAGGATGAAGATAATGTAAAGATGGAGGAAGATGACAGAAGATGAATGAGTTTTACTCCCCCCTATCCCACTAGTTGTTTATTGTTAGAGGGTTTGTAGTTAGAGGGGCATTCTTTTTCCCCTATTTTTTATTCAGAGTCTCTAGTACAGTGGCCTTCCTTTTATATATAGGCCATTTTTGATCTATAGGGGGCCTGTTCCCACCCTTCATTCTGGGTTACCTGACAGGCAGTCCGGGGCTCTACGCCACTCTTCCTATCTCCGGGGCCTCAGTTACAAATTTAGGCCCCGCTTCAGCACGGCCTAACTCCAGCAGTTAGCTTCGCCCCCTTCTCGGCATCTTCAGGCGGGCTTTTTCCCGCCCGTCAATAGCACGCCCTCTCCTACTGTTTCCGGTGGTTAGCTCCGCCGCTTCACTCAGGCGTGTGGGGTTCCCAGGCGTCGCTGTCTCTCTCCCTCCGCTTGTTTGCTGCGCTAGCTACGCCCACTTCCATTAGCTCTGTCCACTTCATGGCGGTAGCTTCTCCCACTTTAGGTGTCGCAGAGCGGGCTTTTGAAGTAACGCCCCCTATTCTCTCCTTCTGCGCACAGTTTCTCCCTGCGGGCCCTCCTCTTCCTCCCTAGGGTTGCCATTTGCCAGCATCCGGTCCCGGAAGTTGGCATCTCTGCAGGGAACTCTCTCACCACCTCCACGATTATCCTGCAGCCCTGGTTATCTCCTGGAGTCCTCTACAGTCCGGAAGCAGACCTCAGGACCTGCATCTTCCTGTGAGTAGCTCTGCTCTGCAGACTGACACTGTCCTCTGCAATCTCCTTTTTGTCCCCTAACCTTCTGGCATTAGTTAGTGGGTCTGCTTCTCATCATGTCTAATCCTAAAGGAGAGCGCTGTCGCCCTCCTGCCTCTTCTTCCTCTGCTCTTGTCGGACATTCTGCACCTCATGTAATTGCAAATTCCCTTCAGGCCAGTCCTCTCCCCTCTGTCAGGACTGCAGCAGCCCCCCTGCGCCTGCTGCCCAGGAGTCCCTTTTTGCCCCAGGAGAGAGTGGTACCCCCATCCCAGTTTGGGCAACCTCTCTGTTGCAGTCAGTCACGGACCTCACCAAGGTATCGCAGTCCCTGGTGTCCGTCCTTGACAAATTTTCCCTTCCTACCTCCGCATTTACTAGCGGATCGTAGGAGTCTCCAGCTGTGCCTACGTTCAGGGGCCGTAATAGATCTAGACAGGAGCATCCTTCTCGTCCTTCCTCCCGCACCCTCTCCTTCCCCTGGCCTCTGCCAACGGACATCTTTTTCCCAGTCCTCTTCACTTAGTCTGCCATGGCAGTTTCGGATGTACTGTCCGAGGATTACTCAGACCCGGATTCTCACTGGGCCTCTAATAGGAGAGACATGGTCCAGAGCCTCATCGTAGCTGTCAACCAGACATTTAACATTAAGGATACCGCTAAGGAACCCACAGAACAAGCGGTTTTGTTTAGACGGTCAAGACCAGCTCCTAAGGTCTTTGCCCCTCATAGAGAATTTGAGGAGGTATTTACCAAGGAATGTGAAAACCCGACCAGCCACTTTCACAGAGGGATGCTCTTCGGCATCCTATATCCCTTCTCCCCTGAGCTCACTGCTAGCTGGACCACTTCTCCGACTGTAGACCCTCCAGTTTCCAGTCTATCCACCAACGCAGTCCTCCCTCTTCCGGATGGAACATCTCTCAAGGACACCAATGACAGGCTCATAGAGGCCTCTGCAAGGTCAGCCTTTGTAGCGGCCACCTCTTTATTGTGCCCAGCCTTTCCCTCCACCTGGGTGGCAAAGTCAATAACGGTATGGGCTAATCCGCTCCGTCAGGGCATTCTTTCTGGAGCCCGACTGGAGGAATTGGCCGACCTCGCTGATCAAATTGCTCATGCAGGGAAGTACATGGTATCCACCTCCCTGGACTCTGCTACATTTGCTGCTCGGACGTCCAGCAATATAGTGGCCATCTGAAGGACCAGATTTGAGGCAGGCGGACTTATCCTCAAAGAAATTCCTTACCAACTTGCCTTTCCAGGGTTCCCGTCTGTTTGGCTCCAAGTTGGACCAAATTATTAAGGAGGCCACCGGAGGGATGAGCTCTCCTTCCTCAGGCCAAACCTCGCCTGTCTCCTTTGTCATGTGAGTTTTGGTACCTCCAACGTTTCCCTTCGACAGAGGAATTGTCCCATCAAGAGAAGCCACAGGCTCGCCCGGATAGGAAAAAGACGGATTTTGGTAAGAACTTACCTGTAAAATCCTTTTCAGCAAAGAAGGAAGGGAGACACACTCATTACTACTGGGTAGGCGGAGCCCCAGATAGGATTAACACCTCAGATTCAAAAGCGTGTTGTCCGGCCCCTCCAGCTCGGGCTCCTCCTACTCAGGTCTTCAGTCGTACCAAAGCTTAGGAAGAACAATATCACCAGCGAAGCAACATAACCCCTTCTGAAGGACTTCAGAGAAAAATACAAAAGTACAGGTTATGCATGCATTTGCAACGAAAAACCACACAGTCCCAGGTACTACTCACTGAACCTGACAACTGCGATAGGCTGGCAATGCTGGAACAGAGCCGTAGGGCGTCGACCTCAGCTCAGAAAATCGCTATCAGAGAAGGGCCACGCTGCTTCTGTAAATATAACAACACACTTCTGCCATGGGAGGGATGTGTGTCTCCCTTCCTTCTTCGCTGAAAAGGATTTTACAGGTAAGTTCTTACCAAAATCCGTCTTTCAGCTGCAGATGAAGGAAGGGAGACACACTCATTACTAGTGGGACGTCCCAAAGCAGTCCAAAAATTAGGGTGGGGAAAAAAACCAAAATAGGCAGAAACCCAACAACCTAGATAAATGCGCCACAGGTGCCAAATATAAGTTAACTAAAAACTTTAAATTACTGCTGCCTGCAGGACCCTACGTCTTAAGGCCGCATCAGCGGAAGCCCTGACGTCCATCTTATAAAACTTTGTAAATGTGTGGACGAAACGCCAGGTCGCCGCTCGGCAGAGCTGAGCTGCCGAGGCCCCTTGATGAAAGGCCCACGATGAAGCCACAACCCTCGTGGAGTGAGCTCGAATCTTAATCGGGCAAGGTTCGCCTTTAAGTCGGTAAGACCAAAAAGGTCGACAGAATCCAACGAGCTATAGAGTCCTTGGAAGCTCGTTGACCACGCCTACGACCTGCTGTAATCATAAACAGGGAATCTGATTTCCGAAAACCTTGAATGACAGACAAAAAGAACTTGAAGGTCCGCACTAAATCCAATTTGTGCAAATCTCATTCCTTTGCATTCCTCGGGCCTGGGCAAAGCGAGGGCAAAACAATATCCTGGTTAACATAAAATTACGACACCACCTTAGGTAGAAAGTCGCCCCGTGTGCGAAGCACTACTCGATCCGGGTAAAAATCCAGGAAAGGCGGCGAGCAAAAAAGAGCTGCCAACTCAGAAACCCTTCTTAAAGAGGTTACCGCCACTAAGAATGCAACCTTCCAAGAAAGTAACGAAAAGTTTTAGTAGCACCCATAAGCTCAAAGGGCACATACTGAAGAGCCTCCAAGACAAGGTTGAGCCGCCAAGAAGACCCAGGTGCCTTCCGCGGTGTGAACTGACGGGTTACTCCTTTGAAAAAAAGGAACGCACGTCCCTACGCGAGGTGATAGTCTTCCGAGACAGCAAGGACAGGGAAACCTGACCTTTCAGAGTGCTAACTGCTAAACCTTCGTCCAACCTGTACTGTAGAAAAAACCAACAGATTGGGAATGGAAAAAATCCTCGGATTCCTTGAGGAACCCGCACCACGAAAAGAAGGCTTCCCAAGTTTTGTGATAAACCTTAGTAGTAGCCGGACCTGTGACAGCTCGCAGAGTGGCAATGACTGCAGCTGAGAATCCTCTACGAGTCAATATTTCGGTCTCAAGAGCTACGCCATCAAACGCAGAGACTTCAAGTCCGGATAACGAACGGGCCCCTGGTTAACAGGTCCGGGCGAGGAGTAAGTGGGAATGGCGGTGCCGCCAAAAGCGACACCAGTGTCGCGAACCACGTCCTCCTTGGCCAATCTGGGGCTATCAACATAGCCGGAATTCTCTCCAGTCTGATCCGACACAGCACCAGAGGAAGTAAAGATAACGGCGGAAACACATAGACTAGCTCGAAATGGTCCCTCGGAGCCACCAGAGCAACCACCGCCACAGCTTTCGGGTACCTGGACATGAACGTCAGTAGTTTGGCATTGAACCTGGATGCCATCAAAACCTCTTGGGGAGTTCCCCAACGGGAGCACAGCAGTGCAAAAATTTTCGGATGAAAACTCCATTCTCCAGGATCCATCTTCTCGCGACTAAGGAAGTCCGCTGTGGCATTCTGGACTCCTGGGATGTGAATCGCAGAGATGGCTGGAACCTTGGTCTCGGCCCATAACAGAATCCGAGACACCTCATCATGATCCTGGAGCTCCTTGTCCCGCCTTGGTGGTTGATATACACAACCGCCGACGCGTTGTCTGTGTGCACTCAGACTGATAAACCGCTTAAAGGGACCGTCCAGTGTTGGAGGCAAAAGAACAATTGCTCTCAATTCCAAGATGTTGATCGGTAGAACAGACTCTGCCGATAACCATACTCCCTGGCTCCAAAAAAATCGTTCCAGGCACCCCTCCCAGCCCGTCAGGCTGGTATCGGTGGCTATGACCGACCACCTCGGAGGGAGGAAAGATTTCCCCAGGGATAACGTTCCTGGACGTAACCACCATCCTAGGGATTCTCGCACCCTGTGAGAGATGATGACGCTGCAATCCAGAGAAGCTTGCGATCGATCCCAATGACTCAGGATGAGCCTTTGGAATGAAACTGGGCAAACGGAAGTGTCTCCATGAACGCCACCATTAAACCCAGAAGGCGCATACACTTCCGAAGAAACATTACTGTCGAAGACTTCATATCTGTACATGTCGAGGGGAACATGCCCGCTCGCCTGGAAGTAGAGGCACCACTGCCCGTACCGTGTCAAAATGTATTCCTAAAAATAGAATAGACTGCGACGGTTCCAGAGACGACTTCTTTCGTTGTAAAAACTCTGGCCGTTAAGACCAAGCTGAATGGTCGAGCCACAAACTGGTAATGGTCCTGTCAATTGACCAGTCACCCGAAATCCTCCAGGAGCTGAAAAAATAGATTGCGAGCCGTCAATGCCTCCTCCTTTGAGGACGGCACAATCGAAAGGTCGTCCAGGTAGGGAAGATCATAAGTCCCTGTCTTTGAAGAATTGTCATGAGAAGTGCCAGAAACCTATGACAAAACGAAGGAAGCACTGGTGTGCAAATAAGCGTCGCAAATGTTGATTGACCAAAAAGATGTTCTGCGACAGGGCTGCCACAACGGAGCGAAGCGACTCCATGCGGAATGTTCGAGTGTGGACAAGTCGATTCAATCTTCCAGAATAGGGCGAAATTTGTCCTCCTTTTTGGGGACCACCAAGAGGATAAAAAATCCTCTTTCCCGGTCCTCTGTGGAACCGGTATCACCACAATCTTCTACAGAAGAGAATCGATCACTCGCAGTAGAGCGGAAAATAGTTCGGCTCTTACGGAATGTGAGATTAGTAAAAAACTGTCCGGGGGTCGAAGAAGAAACTCTATGAAGTAGCCTGCCAACACCACCTGTGTCACACAGGCGTCCGACACACGGGAAACCCAAGTCGGTTTGAATTGGAGTAAACGACCCCCCACTCGAGAGCGCTCGAATGAGACCCAGACGTCAGTCTGCCTTAGCAGGTTTTTTTTTTTTTTTTGCCAGCTTCTGTGTGAACAGAAGTTCTGTTTCCAGGGTATGCGGAATTTCTGAGACTTCCCCCTCTTTTATTTTTTTTTTTTAAAAAAAAGAAAGAGACGACCAAAACCCCCAGAGGGTTGGCCGGATCATCCCCTGAACCGAAAAGACCGACAATTACCGTTCCAGATGCAGAAGTCACAGCTCTGCGCTGCGGTAAAGCTGTTTCTTTTGCCTTTGCTTTGGCAATCAGCTCCGTGAGGTCAGATTCAAGTAGTTGACCCTTACTAAGCTAAAGATAGCAAACCCTGCTTGGAAACCGCGTTCCACTGTCTAAGCCACAGTTCTGACTGTGACTGCTGAGGATTACGCCCTGGATAGCAGTGACGCAGTATCCTTCAACTTGAAAAGCCCATCTACCTCGATAGAAGGGATCCATCTTGCCACGCCGTCCTTAGACGGTTCCACCGGCTCAGGAAAACTTTTACAAGTACACATAGATCCTTAATACTGAATCCATGACCCGCGGCTTCGCAGATGGATATTGTTGCCATCTCCGTTTTTCTGTCCAGCGGTTCCTGCACACTTGCCTTCCCTTTACCAGGAAGATTTGCTAAGCTGGGATAAAGGAAAATTCAGTTCAGGAGAAAGGGTCCAATTAACAAACAACTCCGTAGCAACGGATACAGTTTGTAAAGCCGACGCGACCTATGCGACTCCTGAAACATCCTGGCCGACTTACCAGGACATCTAGTTACCTCCTCCGGTAACTGAAACGCCCTCATGGCTCCAATAGTACGGCCCATGAGAGAGGCAGATTGTCTCTGCCGATCCTCCTCGCTACGTGAGAAAGAAACCGATTTGTGTCGTCTTCCTTTAGAGAGACTAGCTGACACTCAATAACTTAGAAGATCAGACAGGCCTTCAATAGAAATAGTGAGGACCTCCATTTTGTCACTGGAACCTCCGACCGCTGAATCGAGGTCTGCGTGTCAGATACGCGAGACTGATCCTGTAGCGGATCTGGGAGATGGACTGCCCTTGCCCAGAACTTCTTAAAGAAGAAACAAACGCTGAAGGGTTAAAGCTCTTAAAGAGAGAGCTACCCCAGCTGTCCCCATTAAGAGTTAACCGCCTAAGAAGGGGTTAAAGTAGCAGACTCCCCACAACCTTGATAATGAAAAGGGTGTGCGAGCCTCAAGCGCCTCTTATAAGGTCGCAGCTACAGGACAGTTATGCCACACTATACAAGAAAAAACGTTCCACAAAATCGCTAAAAAATTGCATTGTTTGTATATCGCAATGCGCCAAAGTCATTAAGGGGATCGCTAACCGCTTATGCGATGTTAATGAGATCGCTCAGATTGGCAGCTACTAGCGACATTAAAAGACATCACACAAACGATCGCATAGCATGCGTCGTTATCAGGATCGTTAGTGGAAACGTTAGTGGCAATAATAATATTAATAATATTAATATCGCAGGCTCCCCACAACCTCTTTATTAATTGAAAAGAGTGTGCGAGCCCCTTATGCGATAACAGCCGCAGAACCGCGCAATCTGTCACTCCTAAGTGCCCCAGACGGCGTCCGCGCTGTGGGGGTGAAAGAGTTAAGCTTCTGCCCGCGGGCTAGAAGCGACTCACCCAGCTGGTAACGGCTCTTGCCGGGAGGGGAGGGGAGCGATGTCCGGGGAGCTTGCTATCCCCTCAGCCTTACATGTAATGGCCGCCGCGCTCTGCCTCCGATGTGCTCCCTGTACAGGAGCCAGAAAAGGAGACTGCCATAAAGCGCGCGCTCAGAGCGTGGGAAATTCAAAAATAAAATGCGCGCACTCTCTCTCTCCCTTCTCCTCAGAGTCACCGGCATGTATAATGTACAGCAGCAGCCGTTAAATCACTCACACACATCTTTATAAAAATGTGGAGTACTCACCAGCCGAGCGCCACAGGGACCCCCAGGGGTTTCTGGCGCGTGCCCATGCTTCCCCCCAGGGCGGGGATCGCAGTGACCCCTGCGCGTGGTTTGCATCCCCGCCAGGGAAGCTATCCTCATCCCCCGGGCCGGCAGGGTTCTGCAGGGACCACCCTCAGGGTAATTACAGATCCGCCAAGGGAGAGGTTGGGGTCCAGCTGCGCTGAGACCCCTGAGACCTCTAGACCAACTCTGGTGATCCAAGTCTCTTGTCCGAATAAAATAATAAAATCTTCTGAGGAGCTGCTTCCAGCAGCGACCATCCTCTGAGACCTCAAATTCTAGACTGAAGACCTGAGTAGGAGGAGCCCGAGCTGGAGGGGCCGGACAACACGCTTTTGAATCTGAGGTGTTAATCCTATCTGGGGCTCCGCCTACCCACTAGTAATGAGTGTGTCTCCCTTCCTTCATCTGCAGCTGAAAGGTTTCCTTTAAATCCTCCTCCAGGCGTTTCCGTGAGGCAAGGGGTAGATCCCCCAGGACCTGTCCTGGTAGATTTTCCTCCGCGTGACTCGTCATGGATCAAACATTACTGAACGGAGGAGTCCGTCTTTGTCTTCTCAGGATGGAGTCTTTTTGTTCAGTAATTGCTTCCTGGAACCGCAGGTGTTTTTTGTTCCATGGAAGCCTTTATCCATGTCCTTATTTCTTCAGGGCATCAGAGATTCCTGCATTTTGCGACGGGTGGGTCCATTTTCAATTTGTCGCCTTCCATTTTGGGCTCTCGACCACTCCGAGTTTTCGTAGAGATTGTGACAGTGGTTTTTGCTCATTCTGCAGAGTACAGGTTCAGTGCTCTTCCCGTACCTCGCAAACGTTCTCATCATGGCTCTACCCATCATTCTTGATTCCCTTCCTTTTCGTCCAGCTCGGGCTCATCCCCCGTAGCGTTCTCTCATCAGGTTACCTGGTCAGGGTGACGTGCGTCTATCCAGCTAAGGCCGCCCCCCTTCTTTTTCGGAACACAGACTCGTGCGTATAGAGATCCTCCAGGTCAACGATTGCTCGCTGGATCCGGATGGCAATTGGAGGCTCACCGGGTCAGAGCAGAGCGCCTTCTCCAGGGTTTAAGGCAATCTCTACCTGGGCAGTGTGCGCCTCCTGGCGGTACTCATAGGACCTCTGCCCTGCAGCTCTGCAATGCGATAATTGGTCCGCCATCCACATGTTCTCAAAATTTTTCATGGTCCATTCCTATGCTTCGGTGATGCCAGCTTAAGTAAGAAAGACCTTGCAGGTGGCAGCAGTGAGTTCTCCGACCTGAATGGAGTTTTCTGCTTTTCCTTCCCCTTGGGTACTGCTTTGGGACGTCCCATGGTTTCCTCTGTCCCCCAATGAAGCGATAGAGAAAACATGATTTTTGGCTACTCACTGTAAATCTGTTTCTCGGAGCCGTCATTGGGGGACACAGCACCCTCCCAAGTTGAACAGCTCTGTTTACTGTATTATATTGTTACAGTTTGAGTTTTGCATGTTTTCTTTCTCTTTTATTTGTTGCTTCTGCTTTCTCACTAACTGAATATCCAAGTGCCGGTCGGTGGGGTGTTTACTGCGGAGGAGGAGCTGACTTTTTTTGTTCATATTGTCAGCCTCCTAGTGGCAGCAGCATGCACCCCATGCTTTCCTATGTGCGCCAATGAAGGCTTTGAGAAACAGATTTTACAGTGAGTAGCTAAAAAATCCTGTTTTTCTTTCGTTATTCATTTTTATTTCATGTAATTGTATATATAATATGGTTTGTTAACCATTTTGTATCATCTTTGTATATTTTTTGTAAACACTGCCTACCTTTATGCATTACATATGAAAAGTATAGCTCTGTTCCTCTTGCTCTGTAAACCGCACCCCCGAAGCCATTCGCAACCTGTAATGAGTGTCCAATTGGCCTGTAAACGATTGGTGTTGGCAGATATGTATGTATATATATTCTACGAGTTGGTATCGGAGGTGTATTTACCATACGCTCACTGTGGGTTCCCCAGTAACCGGCCTAGTAGTGGGCGCAGCTGTGGCCTCGTCCATCTCTTGTCAGCCAATTGTGTAATTGTCCTGATAATTGGAGGATGCGGAATTGCATCCCCTGACAAACTGGTGATGATGGGGGGATCTATGGCATCTCCCCAGTGTAATTAGTGACAAAGTGATAACCGTCGGGGAATCTGCCTGACCCCCTCCCCAGCTGTGTGATCTGTGACAATAATCAAAATAAAAAGTTAAGGCTCTTAAAAGACTAAGAAGAGGGAAAAATGATTTTTCCATATAGTGAACATGGTAAATAATATTTAAAAAAAAAATAAAAACATCTGTGGAGTTGCACTTTTTTTTTTTTTTTGCAATTTCACCGCACTTGGATTTTTTTTTTACATTTCCAATACACTATATGGTAAAATGAATGGTGCCATTCAAAAGTACTACTTGTCTCACAAAAAAACAAGCTTTCACATGGCCATATTGATGGATAATAAGAGTTATCGGTCTGGGCAGAAGGGGAGCATAAAACAGAAAATGACCCTGGTGTGAAGAGGTTACCGGAGTTATGCAGGACATTCCCTTTAAGAGCTCAACATTGACAACACTTTTTTTTGTCTTCAGGCTGCTTTCCGGGATAACACGGTGGGACTCCCCAGATTCTGCCCCATCGAGAACATTGATAAAATAGACAAGAAGACGCTACACTCCTATATGAACAACTACTACACCCCGGACAGGATGGTCCTGGCGGGAGTGGGCATTGAACACGACCAGTTGTTGGAGTGCGCCAAGAAGTACCTGCGAGATGTGACGCCCACGTGGCAGTGTGAGAAGCCAAGGAGAATTGATAAGTCCATCGCTCAGTACACAGGAGGGATTGTCAAGGTAACAATGGGGCCTTAGGGGGTAATTTTATTTGTCAGGTTCTGTATTGAGAAAGTGCTATAAAGTAGAACGCCCAGCCCTTCCATTAGTGAGAGCCACTAATATTGTGGCTCCTGGCAGGTTTGGCCCATCCTGCATTGTGTGGCTGCGCATTCATTTGGTGATCATTAGTGGCCACTGTAGGGAAAATGCGCACAGACACCGCCTGAGCCCAGCTGCACTCACACAGTGTCAGGATAGCAAGTCAGACACTCCATGTGCAACCCTGTGTTTCGTGGTGTTTTCCCCTCTTCAGTGCAGTCTGGATCGCCTTCATTTTGTTTTCCAGGTGGAGAAGGACATGTCTGATGTCAGTCTGGGGCCCACCCCATCCCCGAGTTGTCACACATCATGATCGGCCTGGAGAGCTGCTCTTTCCTGGTAATCATCCACCTTACAATCTGTGTAAATGATGGAAATCTCTGAGCTCATGTCCCTAATCCCATCACGTGTCCTTGGATAGGAAGACGATTTCATCCCGTTTGCTGTCCTGAATATGATGATGGGCGGTGGAGGCTCCTTCTCTGCGGGAGGACCAGGGAAAGGCATGTTCACCAGATTGTACCTAAATGTGCTCAACAGGTGAGACCCCCAACGTCCGCATCACCTCATCCCACCCATTACCTGTTACTTCCATACTGTATTACTGAACCGCATTTTGACACATGCCGTAGTCTCCAGGTTATTAAAACCACATGTGGGGGGTCTATGCTGCAGATTGGTAAGACCACTTCTATGTCTCTGCAGGCACCACTGGATGTATAACGCAACCTCTTACCACCACAGTTATGAAGACACTGGACTCCTGTGTATACATGCCAGCGCTGCCCCTCACCAGGTGAGACCTCCATTCAGGGAAAGAATTTAAAGGGACTCTGCACCAACCTACAGTCTGCTAAAGGGGGTTTCCAGTACAATTTAGGTCATCAATATCAGATCATGGGGGTCCGATATCCGGCTCTCTCACCGATCAACTGTTACCATCTCCGTCAGCAACCGGACATTGTCGATCATCTCTTGTTCAGTTGAATAGGAGCTGAGCCACAGTAACGGAAGCGGCATCCACATATTGCACAGAGCTGTGCTGGTCCACTGCTGGAGATGGGGACACGATTGGTGGGGTTGGCTGTGTCGGACCCCACAATCTGATGTTGATGACCTATCCTAATAAAAAAGGTCATCAGTGTGCGCTCTCATCGCTGGCTCCTGTTTGCAGTCACTGCTTGAAACTGTAGTAGAGGCTGATGCCAGCGATGAGCCCGCACCCTAAAGACCCTTTTCAGCTGCAGATGGAAGGAAGAGAGCCACAGTATTCATTACTGATGGGTAGGCGGAGCCCCAGATCAGGATGTCACCTCAGATCAAAAGAGTGCTGACTGGCTGGCCCTCCAGCTCGGGCTCCTCCTACTCAGCTCCAGTCTAAGATTTGAGGTCCAGAGGATGGTCGCTGCTAATGCAGCTCCTCAGAAGATTTTATTATTTTATATTCGGACAGGAGACTTGGATCACTAGTTGGTCTAGAGGTCTCAGGGGTACCAGCGCTGCTGTACCCCAACCTCTCCCTTGGCGGATCTGTATTTACTCAAAGTCCCTGCAGAATCCTTGCCGGCCCTGGGGGATGAGGAGAGCTTCCCTGGCGGGACGCAAACCACACGTGCGGTCACTGCGTTCCTCGCCCTGGGGGAAGCATGGGCACAGCGCCAGAAACCCCTGAGGGTCCCTGTGGCGCCTTGGCTGGTGAGTACTCCACACAAATTTTTTATTATAATTATGTGTGAGTGCTTTAGCGTCTGAGTGAGCAGCGCTATTACTTGTATGTCAGTATGCTTCAGCGCTGCTGTGACAGCGCTACTACATGTATGTCAGTATGCTTCAGCGCTGCTGTGACAGCGCTGTTACAAGTAGATGTGGTGATTTTTTGTCCGCAGGCAGATACCTGCAGGACAGAGAGGGAGCAGGAGCGGGGGAGTTCGCGCTCAATATTCGAGCTGGCGGGGGGCATGGCCTAACTATTCCCGGTCTTCTGAGCAGGAAGACGCGCGCTCTGGCGTTTCTCCTGCGACTCCCTCACTGTGGCGGCCATTACACAGGCTCCTGGGCTCCTCAGACCGCTCCTCTCCTCATAAGACACCACGGCCAGCTGGGTGAGTGCTGATTCCTCACCCCGCAGCGCAGCGATCGCTATCCTGCAGCTGCAGTCTCATTAGAGACATAAAAATTGGCTGGGGCTCACAAATATATATTGTGGTGAGTTTGCAATATTAACCCCTCTGAGGGTTATTTCTACCAGCTAAATTTTTTGACTGAATACCGCTGGGGTAACCCTGCTTGGTGGAGCGTTAACCCTTCAGCGTTTATGCGTTTTTTTTTGTTTTTTTTTAGTTTTTGCTGGTATTACCGCTTTGACCTGCTCATACAGGTGAGACATGTCTGAACAGAGTTCAGATGCCGCGGACCATGTCCCAGTGCCATTACGGCAATCAGATACGCAGACCTCCACAGCGTCTAGCGCTGCGGTCGACAGCGGTGAAAAATTGGACGATATCGCTCGATCGATCAACAACTTGTCTGACCTTTTAGGTCAATATGTGTCTGCTAATTCCTCTCAGAGGAAGCGATGCAGGCCGTTACCGGCCTCTACACGGAGCGAGTCAGATGTATCTGATATTGGGCAGAGTTCCCCTTTAAATTCGGATGGAGAAATATCCGATTCAGATGCGGACGAGCCGCAGGGGCGTTCCTCTATGGCGAAGCGTACGGAGGCATTAATTGAAGCCATGAGAGATATATTACAGTTACCGGAGGAGGTAACTAGTCGTCCTGGTAAATCAGCACGCATGTTCCAGGAGTCCCGTGCTTCGCGTACAACATTGCCAGCTCTGGATGAGCTTAATAGTGTAATAGAGGAGGAACGTCTGTGTCCAGATAAGCGTTTTCATGGAACGCATTTCTTTGATACACTTTATCCTTGCTCTGCGGAGTTAAAGGATAATTGGACTTCTGCTCCTGAAGTGGATGTGTCTTTATCTCAGCTTAGTAAATCCTCACTACTCCCTATTAAGGGAAAAGCGAGCTTACAGGAGCCTTTGGATAGAAAAGCAGAATTGGCGGCAAAAGCAAGCTATGAGGCTGCGGGTCATGGATTCCGAGCAGTGCTAGGATCCATGTGTGCTGCTAGAGCTTCTCTAAGCTGGTTGGCACGTCTGAAGACGGAGTTGCAAAATGAATCTCCGTTATCTGAGATACGGGAAACTTGTGAATGGTTAGAAACGGCAGCCTGTTATATCTTTGATGCCGGTCTGGATACGGCATCTCTGCTGGCCAAAGCGCAAGCTTCAGCGGTCACAGTCAGAAGAGCTTTATGGCTCAGACAGTGGGCCGGGGACGCAGTTTCCAAACAAGGGTTGTTGGCCTTACCTTACAAGGGTGGCCATCTTTTTGGATCCGACCTCACAGAGCTGATTTCCAAGGCTAAGGCGAAGGAATCAGCATTACCACAGCGTAGGGCCATGGCCTCGGTGTCCAGTAAGCCTGGTGTCTATAGTGGTCGGCGGTCCTTTCGGGGCCGAGGACGATCTAGTCACTCCTCGTGGGGATCGGGTCGTCCTTCCTTCTCAGGAAAGAAATCCTCTCAGAAAACTCGTACTCCCTGGAAGCAGAGTTTCCGCCAGGACAAGCGGGAACTTGACAAGAAGCCCGCAAAGTCGGATTGACGCCAGGGGTCCACTCGAGGATTCTCGAGTGGGGGGTCGCCTGCTTCTTTTCAAGGAGACTTGGATGGCTCGCGTTCCAGATTCCTGGGTAACGCGGATAGTGTCGGCAGGCTATTTCATAGAGTTTGCTTCTCGACCCCCAAATGTTTTTTTGTCAATCTCACGTTCCGTCGGAACCCGAGCTTGTTGTCGCTCTACAGCGAGAGGTCGAATCTCTGCTACAAAAGGGTGTAGTGATACCGGTTCCGTCAGAGGACCGAGGGAAAGGTTTTTATTCCAACCTTTTTATAGTTCCCAAAAAGGAGAACAAATTTCGCCCGATTCTGGATCTCAAGCGATTAAACCGGCATGTCCATGCCCGGAAATTTCGCATGGAGTCGCTTCGTTCCATTGTGGCAGCTCTGTCACAGAACGATTTTCTGGTGTCAATCGACATTCGCGACGCCTATTTGTATATTCCCATCGGAAAGGCTCATCAGCGCTTTCTTCGATTTGCCATAGGTCAGAATCATTACCAGTTCTTGGCTCTGCCGTTCGGCTTAGCCTCAGCGCCAAGGGTCTTTACAAAAATTCTGGCGCCCCTCATGGCAATCCTTCGAAGACAGGGGATTACGATTCTCCCTTATCTGGACGATCTTTTGATCGTGGCTTCCTCGGAGGAGGAGGCGTTGACGGCTCGGGATTTGTCTCTTCAGTTTCTGAAGGACTTCGGTTGGCTGGTCAATTGGGAGAAGTCGTCCCTGGAACCATCGAGGACAATCCTCTTTTTGGGAATGCATCTCGACACGTTTCGGTCGGTAGTTTCCCTACCACCAGACAAACAGTCATGTCTTCTTCGACATGTACAGATTATGAAATCCTCAACGGCAATGTCCCTACGGAAGTGTATGCGTCTTCTGGGACTGATGGTGGCGTCCATGGAGGCAATTCCTTTTGCCCAGTTCCATTCCAGGACTCTCCAAAGGTTCATCTTGAGTCGGTGGAACCAGTCGCAATCGCTGGATTGCAGTGTCACCATTTCTCGCGCGGTGCGGGATTCTCTAGAATGGTGGTTACGTCCAGGGGCATTCTCCCTGGGGAAGTCTTTCCTCCCTCCGAAGTGGTCAGTCATAACCACCGATGCCAGCCTGACGGGCTGGGGGGGTGTTTGGAACAATCTCTGGATTCAGGGGGTATGGTCATCGGAAGAGTCTGTTCTTCCGATCAACATCCTGGAATTGAGGGCGATTTTCCTTTGCCTCCAACATTGGACGGTCCCTTTGAGCGGTCTGCCAGTCCGAGTGCAGACAGACAATGCGACGGCTGTCGCGTATATCAATCACCAAGGTGGGACAAGGAGTTCCAGACTCATGGTAGAGGTGTCCCGAATTCTGATTTGGGCAGAGGCCAGTGTACCAGCCATTTCGGCGATTCACATTCCAGGGGTTCAGAATATTACAGCGGACTTTCTCAGTCGCAGAAGGATGGATCCCGGGGAATGGAGCCTCCACCCGGAAGTTTTTGCACTACTGTGCTCTCGCTGGGGAACCCCACAAGTGGATTTGATGGCATCCAGGTCCAATGCCAAGTTACCGACGTTCATGTCCAGGTACAAGGACCCGAAGGCTGTGGCGGTGGATGCTCTAGTGGCTCAGTGGGATCAGTTCGAGCTGATCTATGTATTCCCGCCGATATCCTTACTTCCTCTAGTACTGCGTCGGATCAGACTAGAGAGAATTCCAGCTATTTTGATAGCTCCAGACTGGCCAAGAAGGGTGTGGTTCTCGACAATAATGTCGCTGTTGGTGGCACCTCCTTTTCCACTTCCTCTTCAACCGGACTTGTTGACTCAGGGGCCCGTTTGTCATCCGGACTTGATGTCCCTGCGTTTGACGGCGTGGCTCTTGAGACCGAAATCTTGACCCGTAGAGGTTTCTCAGCCGAGGTCATTGCTACCCTTCGTGCTGCAAGAAGTCCGGCTACTACTAGGATTTACCAAAAAATTTGGGAAACCTTCTTTTCGTGGTGTTTGGGGTCCTCTCGGAACCCGAGAAAATTTTCCATTCCCAACCTGTTGGCTTTTCTGCAGCATGGGCTAGACAAGGGTTTGGCAGTCAGCACCCTGAAAGGTCAGATTTCTGCTCTGTCCTTATTGTTCCGGAGAACCATTGCTTCAAATAGAGACGTGCTCCCTTTTTCCGAGGTATATCTCGTAAGTTCCCGCCGCGGAAGGCACCCGTGTCTCCTTGGCGGCTCAACCTTGTTTTGGAGGCTCTTCAGCATAAACCTTTTGAGCCTATGGTTTCTGCTAGCCTTTCTTTACTTTCTTGGAAGGTGGCTTTCCTTGTTGCAGTCACTTCCTTGAGGAGAGTTTCTGAGTTGGCAGCTCTTTCTTGTTCGCCTCCTTTTCTGCAGTTTTTTCCGGATCGTGTAGTGCTTCGCACTCGGGGTGATTTTTTGCCTAAAGTGGTGTCACAATTTCATGTCAACCAGGATATTGTGTTGCCTTCATTCTGCCCGGATCCGAAGAATGTGAAAGAGCGTGCTTTACACACATTGGATTTAGTGCGGGCCTTGAAGTTTTATCTATCTATTACTCAAGGTTTTCGTAAGACGGACTCCCTATTTGTGGTTCCAGTCGGTCGTCGGCGTGGTCAACGAGCTTCCAAGGTTTCTATAGCTCGTTGGATTCGGTCAGCTATATTGGAAGCTTACCGTCTTCAGGGTGAATCTTGCCCGATTAAGATTCAAGCCCATTCCACGAGGGCTGTGGCTTCATCGTGGGCTTTTCACCAAGGTGCTTCGGCAGTGCAGCTCTGCCGGGCGGCGACTTGGCGCTCTGTCCACACGTTTACGAAGTTTTATAAAGTGGACGTCAGTGCTTCCGCTGATGCAGCCCTCGGACGTAGGGTCCTGCAGGCAGCTGTAGTTTAAAGTTCTGGATGAACTTGTGTTTAGCGCTGGTTGCGCTTTGTTGTTAAGGTTGTTGGGTTCTGCCTCTTGTTGGTTTTTTCCCACCCTTATTTTTGAACTGCTTTGGGACGTCCCATCAGTAATGAATACTGTGGCTCTCTTCCTTCCATCTGCAGCTGAAACACGGATTTTGGTAAGAACTTACCTGTAAAATCCTTTTCAGCGAAGGAAGGAAGAGAGACACAGCACCCTCCCAAGGCAGAAGTGTGTTGATGTTTTCAGATGCAGCGCGACCCTTATCTGATAGCGATTATCTGGGCTGAGGTCAGCGCGCTAAGGCTCTGTTCCAGCATCGCCAGCTCATCGCAGTAGTCAGGTTCCGTGAGTAGTACCTGGAACTCTGTGGTTTTTGGCTTTCTTTGCATGCATAACCTGTATCCTTGTGTTTTTTCTCTGAAGTTCCTTCAGAAGGGGTTATGTTGCTCCGCTGGTGATCTTGGCTCTTTTCCTAAAAGCTTTGGTACGACTGGAGCTGAGTAGGAGGAGCCCGAGCTGGAGGGGCCAGCCAGTCAGCACTCTTTTGATCTGAGGTGACATCCTGATCTGGGGCTCCGCCTACCCATCAGTAATGAATACTGTGTCTCTCTTCCTTCCTTCGCTGAAAAGGATTTTACAGGTAAGTTCTTACCAAAATCCGTGTTTTATTAGGATAGGTGATCAACATCAGATTGGTGGGGGTCCGACACAGCCACCCCCACAAATCACAGTGTCAGTGTGCACCCTCATTGCCGGCTCCAGTCTGTTTTTCAAGAATTTTTATTAAAATATTTTATATGATAAATATGGGAAGGATAAAAAAAGGAAGAAAAGGGGAATGAGTATTCTTTATTAAGGGAAAAAAAAGATGAGGTGAAAGGGAAATAGGAACTCAATTGGTTAATATAAAGTATTTTAGTACAGTGTGGTCAGCAATAACAAACATGAGTACAGGTACATTAGGATAACAATACATTTCACACAGAAATGAGATACAAAACTAAGCACAAATAATAAAATTTAGCTTTAAGCTATGGAAGAATAGAGACCCAATAATTCCATTTCTTACCATGCTTTTTTAAACCATTGTTATTAATAACAAATCTGAGTTCAAGTGATTTGTGGAGGTTAATTTTTTTCCAAAATGTCTGAGACTTTGGGTAGGTCAGGTTTTTTTTTTTTTCCAAAAAAAGGCTATTGAGTTTTTCACTACTAGAATTAAGATATATCTAACCATGGGGTCTATGTCTTCCAAACCAATGAACAACAGAGCCATCTGAGCGGTAATTGAGAGATTTTTGTTTAGTAGCTTGTTTATGACAAGGGATAATTCCTTCCATAAATTTTTAATTTTAGGGCATCCGCAGAAAATATGGAGGTTTCCGGGGAGACCACATTTCCTCCAAAGTAGTGGAGAGTTGTCAGGGTTAATATGAGACAGTCTAATAGGGGTATAGTACAATCTACGGTAACTCCAATTTTATCAAACGCTTCATGAAGCATCATAGAGATGTTAGAAGCATAGGAGTAGATAATGGCATTTTCCTATTGATCTACAGTGGGTACAGAAAGTATTCAGACCCCTTCACATTTTTCACTCTTTTTTTTTCATTGCAGCCATTTGGTAAATGCAAAAAAGTTCATTTTTTTCTCATTAATGTACACTCTGCACCCCATCTTAACTGAAAAAAAAAACAGAAATGTAGATATTTCAGCTGCAGATGGAAGGGAGGGAGACACAGGAATTCATTACTGATGGGTAGGCGGAGCCCCAGATCAGGATGTCACCTCAGATCAAAAGCGTGCTGACTGGCCGGCCCCTCCAGCTTGGGCTCCTCCTACTCAGCTCCAGTCTAAGATTTGAGGTCCCAGAGGATGGTCGCTGCTAATGCAGCTCCTCAGAAGATTTTATTATTTTATATTCGGACAGGAGACTTGGATCACTAATTGGTCTATAGGTCTCAGGGGTACCAGCGCTGCTGTACCCCAACCTCTCCCTTGGCGGATCTGTATTTACTCAATAGTCCCTGCAGAATCCTTGCCGGCCCTGGGGGATGAGGAGAGCTTCCCTGGCGGGGACGCAAACCACACGTGCGGTCACTGCGTTCCTCGCCCTGGGGGGAAGCATGGGCACAAGCGCCATAAATCCTGAGGGGTCCCTGTGGCGCTAAACTGGTGAGTACTCCACACAAAATTTTATTATTAATGTGTGAGTGATTTAGCGTCTGATGGCAGCGCTATTACATGTATATCAGTATGCTTCAGCGCTGCGGTGACAGCGCTATTACATGTTTATCAGTGTATTTCACCAGCCTCTCCCTTGGCGGATCTGTAACTACATAATGGTCCCTGCAGAATCTTGCCGGCCCTGGGGGATGAGGAGAGTTTCCCTGGCGGGGGCGCAAACCACACACTGGGGTCACTGCGCTTCCCGCCCTGGGGGGAAGCATGGGCATAGCGCCAGAAACCCCTGGGGGTCCCTGTGGCGTTTCGGCTGGTGAGTACTCCACATTTTGGTAAAATGTGTGTGAGTGTTTTAGCGACTGCTGCGGCAGCCGCTGTACATATATATGCCGGTGACTAGTTTTTCTATGTCCGCAGGAGGATGCCTGCAGGAAGGGGGAAAGGAGGGGAGTACGCGCTCTTTTTATTTTTTGAATTTCGCGCCGCTTCTGAGCGCGCGCTTTACTGCAGCCTCCATTTCCGGCTCCTCTACATGGAGCACACGGAGGCAGAGCGCGGCGGCCATTGCTGATAAAGCGCTGCAAGCTGAAAGCTCCCCGGATCGTTCTCCTCCCCTCCCGGCAAGAATACGTGACCAGCTTGGTGAGTCGCTTCTAGCCCGCCGGGCAGAAGCTTAACCCCTTCACCTCCACAGCGCGGGCGCCGTCTGGGGCACTTCTGAGTGACAGATTGAGCTGTCCTGCGGCTGTTCTCGCATAAGGGGCTCGCACACTCTTTTAATATTAATAAAGAGGCTGTGGGGAGTCTGCGACATTAATGCTGCCACTATACGTTTCCGCTGACGATCCTGATGGCGTCGCATAATATTGCGATCGCTTGTGTGTCATTTTTAGTGTCGCTGGTAGCTGCCAATCTGGGCAATCGCATAGACGATTAGCGATCTCCTTGACAACTTTGGCGGTCATTGCGTTATAAAAAATCAGCGCAATTTTTTAGCGATCTTGTGGAACGTTTTCTGTTTAGTGTGGCATGGCTGTCCTGCAGCTGCGACCTTATAAGAGGCGCCTGAGATTCGCACACCCTTTTTCATTATCAAGGTTGTGGGGAGTCAGCTACTTTAACCCCTTCTTAGGAGGTTAACTCTTAATGGGAGACAGCTGGGGTAGCTCTCGCTTTAGAGCTTTAACCCTTCAGCGTTTGTTTTTTATTTCAGTACTGCTCTGGTTACTGACAGGTTTATCCTGCCATATACTATGCAAGGGCATGTCAGAGACCCTCTCCCAGATCCGCTACGGATCAGCCTCGCGTATCTCCTCTTTGAGGAGAGTTTCTGAGTTGGCAGCTCTTTCTTGTTCGCCTCTTTTTCTGGGGTTTTTTCCGGATCGTGTAGTGCTTCGCACACGGACACGCAGACCTCGACTCATGCACGGTCAGAGGTTCCAGTGGTGTCAAAATGGAGGCCTTCACTGGTTTCTATTGATGACCTTTTAGGTTATGGAGTGTCAACTAGATCCTCTCAAGGAAGCGAAACAAATCGGGGCTTTCCTTCTCGCTTAGCGAAGAAGTCCGATTCGGACAAGGAGGATCGGCAGGGACACCCTGCCTCTCTCAGGGGCCGTACTAAAATTTCTGTGGAAGCCATGTGGACGTTACAGTTACCGGAGGAGGTAACTAGTCGTCCTGGTAAGTCGGCCCGGATGTTGCAAGGGTCGCATGGGTCGCGACGACCTTACAAACTGTATCCGTTTTTTCTACGGAGTTATTTGTTAATTGGACCCCTTCTCCTGAAGTGAATGTCCCTTTATTCCAGCTTAGCAAATCTTCCTGGTAAAAGGGAAGACGAGTCTGCAGGACACGCTGGACAGAAGAACGGAGATGGCAACAATTTCCATCTGTGTAGCCGTGGATCATAGATTCGGTATTAAGGATCTAGGTGTACTTGTTAAGTTCCCCTGAGCCGGTTGGACCGTCTAAGGACGGCGTGGCAAGTTTCCCTCTATCAAGGTAGATGGGCTTTCCTAGTTGAAGGATAATGCGTCACTGCTATCCAGGGCGCAATCCTCGGCAGTTACAGTCAGAAGAGCACTGTGACTTGGAACGCAGTTTTCCAACAAGGTTTGCTATCTTTAGCTTAGAAAGTGGTCAGCTATTTGACTGACCTCACGGAGCTGACGCCAAGGCAAAGGCAAAAGAAGCAGCTTTACCGCAGCGCAGAGCTGTGACTTCTGCGTCTGGCAGGACTAGTGCCGATAGTTATCGGCAGTCCTTTTCGGTTCAAGGGATGATCTGACCAACCCTCTGGGGGTTTGTGTCGTCTCTCTCTTTTTAAAAAAAAAAAAAGAGAGGGGGAATTCTCAGAAATTCCGCATACCCTGGAAACAGAACTTCTGTTAAGGCAGAAGCTGGCAAAAAAAAAAAAAAAAATCCGCTAAGGCGGACTGACTTCTGACATTCCGTCAGAGCCGAGCATGAAGTCGCTTCGCTCAGTTATGGCAGCCCTGTCGCCCTGTCATTCGCGACACTTTTTGGCATGTTCCCGTCGGAAGACCTCACCAGCGCTTCCTTCGTTTTTTGCCATAGAATCAACCATTACCAGGTTGTGGCTCGACCATTCGGCTTGGCCTTAACGCCCAGAATTTTTACAACGATTCTGACGCCTAAATCTCATGGCAATTCTTCGAAGACGGGGACTTACGATTCGTCCCTATTTGGACGGCCTTTCGGTTGTGGCCTCAAAGGAGAAGTCGTCTCTGGAATCGTCGCAGGCAATCCTGTTTTTGAGGATGCATTTCGACACGGTACGGGCGGTGTTGTCCCTACTTCCAGACAAGCAGGCATGTCTGCTCCAGCATGTACAGACTATGAAGTCTGCGACAGCAGTGTCCCTTCGGAAGGTATGCGCCTTCTGGGTCTGACGGTAGCGTCCATGAGGTTTTTTCCGTTTGTCCAATTTCATTCCAGAGCTCTCCATAGGCTCATTCTGAGTCGTTGGGATCAATTGCAAGGTTCGCTGGATTGCAGCGTCACCATCTTTCACAGGGTGCGAGAATCCCGAGGATGGTGGTTATGTCCAGGAGCGTTATCCCTGGGAAAGCCTTTCCTCCCTCCGAAGTGGTCGGTCACAGGAAGATGGATCCCGGGGAATGGAGCCTCCACCCGGAAGTTTTTTGCACTACTGTGCTCCCGTTGGGGGACTCCCCAAGTGGTTTGATGGCATCCAGGTCCAATGCCAAGTTACCGACGTTCATGTCCAGGTACAAGGACCCGAAGGCTGTGGCGGTGGATGCTCTAGTGGCTCAGTGGGATCAGTTCGAGCTGATCTATGTATTCCCGCCGATATCCTTACTTCCTCTAGTACTGCGTCGGATCAGACTAGAGAGAATTTCAGCTATTTTGATAGCTCCAGATTGGCCAAGGAGGGTGTGGTTCTCGACAATAATGTCGCGGTTGGCGGCACCTCCTTTTCTGCTTCCTCTTCAACCGGACTTGTTGACTCAGGGGCCCGTTTGTCATCCGGACTTGATGTCTCTGCGTTTGACGGTGTGGCTCTTGAGACCGAAATTTTAACCCGTAGAGGTTTTTCAGCCGAGGTCATTGCTACTCTTCGTGCTGCGAGAAGTCCGGCTACTACTAGGATTTACCACAAAACTTGGGAAACCTTCTTTTCGTGGTGTTTGGGGTCGAGAAAATTTTCCATTCCCAATCTGTTGGCTTTTCTGCAGCATGGGCTAGACAAGGGTTTGGCAGTTAGCACCCTGAAAGGTCAGATTTCTGCTCTGTCCTTATTGTTCCGGAGAACCATTGCTTCGAATAGGGACGTGCTCTCCTTTTTCCGCGGTATAGCTCGTAAGTTTCCGCCTCGGAAGGCACCCGTGTCTCCTTGGCGGCTCAACCTTGTTTTGGAAGCTTTTCAGCATAACCACCAATGCCAGCCTGACGGGCTGGGGGGGGTGTTTGGAATAATCTCTGGATTTAGGGGGTATGGTCATCGGAAGAGTCTGTCCTTTCGATCAACATCCTGGAATTGAGGGCGATTTTCCTTTGCCTCCAGCATTGGACGGTCCTTTTGAGCGGTCTGCCGGTCCGAGTGCAGACAGACAATGCGACGGCTGTCGCGTTTATCAATCACCAAGGCGGGACAAGGAGTTCCAGACTCATGGTGGAGGTGTCCCGAATTCTGATTTGGGCCGAGGGCAGTTTACCAGCCATTTCGGCGATTCACATTCCAGGGGTTCCGAATATTACCTAAAGTGGTGTCACATTTTCATGTTAACTAGGATATTGTGTTGCCCTCATTCTGTCCGGATCCGAAGAATGCGAAAGAGCGAGCTTTGCACACATTAGATTTAGTGCGGGCCTTGAAGTTTTATCTATCTATTACTCAAGGTTTTCGTAAGACGGACTCCTTATTTGTGGTTCCAGCTGGTCTTCGATGTGGTCAACGAGCTTCCAAGGATTCCATAGCTCGTTGAATCCGGTCAGCTATATTGGAAGCTTACCGTCTTCAGGGTGAATTTTGCCTGATTAAGTTTCGAGCCCATTCCACGAGGGCTGTGGCTTCATCGTGGGCTTTTCTTCAAGGTGCTTCGGCAGTGCAGCTCTGCCGGGCGGCAACTTGGCACTCTGTCCACACGTTTACAAAGTTTTATAAAGTGGACGTCAGTGCTTCCGCTGATGCAGCCCTCGGACGTAGGGTCCTGCAGGCGGCTGTAGTTTAAAGTTCTAGATGAACTTGTGTTTAGCGCTGTTTGCGCATTTTTTTTTCTGTTAAGGTTGTTGGGTTTCTGCCTTTTGTTGGTTTTTTTCCCACCCTTATTTTTGAACTGCTTTGGGACGTCCCATCAGTAATGAATTCCTGTGTCTCCCTCCCTTCCATCTGCAGCTGAAACACGGATTTTGGTAAGAACTTACCTGTAAAATCCTTTTCAGCGAAGGAAGGGAGGGAGACACAGCACCCTCCCAAGGCAGAAGTGTGTTGATGTTTTCAGATGCAGCGCGACCCTTATCTGATAGCGATTATCTGGGCTGAGGTCAGCGCGCTAAGGCTCTGTTCCAGCATCGCCAGCTCATCGCAGTAGTCAGGTTCCGTGAGTAGTACCTGGAACTCTGTGGTTTTTTGGCTTTCTTTGCATGCATAACCTGTATCCTTGTGTTTTTTCTCTGAAGTTCCTTCAGAAGGGGTTATGTTGCTCCGCTGGTGATCTTGGTTCTTTCCTAAAAGCTTTGGTACGACTGGAGCTGAGTAGGAGGAGCCCGAGCTGGAGGGGCCAGCCAGTCAGCACTCTTTTGATCTGAGGTGACATCCTGATCTGGGGCTCCGCCTACCCATCAGTAATGAATTCCTGTGTCTCCCTCCCTTCCTTCGCTGAAAAGGATTTTACAGGTAAGTTCTTACCAAAATCCGTGTTTTTGCAAATTTATTAAAAAGGAAAAACTGAAATATCACATGGTCATACGTATTCAGACCCTTTGCTCAGTATTGAGTAGAAGGACCCTTTTGAGCTAGTACAGCCATGAGTCTTCTTGGGAATGATGCAACAAGCTTTTCACACCTGGATTTGGGGATCCACTGCCATTCTTCCTTGCAGATCCTCACCCGTTCCATCAGGTTGGATGGTGAACGTTGGTGGACAGCCATTTTCAGGTCTCTCCAGAGATGCTCAGTTGGGTTTAGGTCAGGGCTCTGGCTGGGCCAGTCAAGAATGGTCACAGAGTTGTTCTGAAGCCACTCCTTTGTTATTTTAGCTGTGTGCTTAGGGTCATTGTCTTGTTGGAAGATGAACCTACGGCCAAGTCTGAGGTCCAGAGCACTCTGGAAGAGGTTTTCATCCAGGATATCTCTGTACTTGGCCGCATTCATGTTTCCTTCAATTGCAACCAGTCGTCCTGTCCCTGCAGCTGAAAAACACCCCCATAGCATGATGCTGCCACCACCATGATTCACTGTAGGGATTGTATTGGGCAGGTGATAAGCAGTGCCTGGTTTTCTCCACACATACCGCTTAGAATTATCACCAAAAAGTTCTATCTTCGTCTCATCAGACCAGAGAATCTTATTTCTCATAGTCTGGGAGTCCTTCATGCGTTTTTTTTTTTTTAGCAAACTCTATGCGGGCTTTCATATGTCTTGCTTCCGCTGCTATAAAGGCCCAACTGGTGGAGGGCTGCAGTGATGTTGACTTTGTGGAACTTTCTCCCATCTCCCTACTGCATCTGTGGAGCTCAGCCGCAGTGATCTTGGGGTTCTTCTTTACCTCTCACCAAGGCTCTTCTCCACGATTGCTCAGTTGGGCTGGACGGCCAGGTCTAGGAAACTTCTGGTGGTCCCAAACTTCTTCCATGTAAGGATTATGGAGGCCATTGTGCTCTCAGGAACCTTGAGTACTGCATAAATTCTTTTGTAACCTTGGCCAGATCTGTGCCTTGCCACAATTCTGTCTCTGAGCTCCTTGGCCAGTTCCTTTGACCTCATGATTCTCATTTGGTCTGACATGCACTGTGAGCTGTGAGATCTTATATAGACAGGTGTGTGCCTTTACAAATCAAGTCCTATCAGTTTAATTAAACACAGCTGGACTCCAATGAAGGAGTAGAACCATCTCAAGGAGGATCACAAGGAAATGGACAGCATGTAACTTAAATATGAGGGTCTGAGCACTTATGACCATGTGATATTTCAGTTTTCTTTTTTAATAAATTTGCAAAAATTTCTACGTTTCTGTTTTTTTTCAGAGCTGCAGAGTGTACATTAAGAAAAAAATAACTTTTTTTGCATTTACCAAATGGCTGCAATGAAACAAAGAGTGAAAAATGTAAAGGGGTCTGAATACTTTCCGAACCCACTGTAAGTTCAGAGAGATTTTTAGATCCGATTCCCACCTAGTCATATAGGCGTATTTAACTATTTTGGTATCATTATTAAACCATTTGTATACATTTTTGTGCTCCAGAATATATTGTGGTTGATATTACACAAAAGGGTAGTTGTTGCTTCGCCGGCTCCTGTCTGTAGCCACCACTTGGGACTGTACTGCAGACAGGAGCCAGCAATGTGAATGCACACTGCAGCAGCTCAGCTGTGTGCTGCCGGCACCGTGTCGGTGTGCTGCCGGCACCACTGGCTCTTGTGTGCAGTTGCTGCTTGGTACTGACAAATTCTCGCCTATCCACAGGATGGGGGAAGAGTGTCTCTCACCGCTCCATTCATTGTCTATAGGACTCTGCTGTCTCTCTCTTTGTCAGTCCTATAGACATGAATAGGGCTGCCTTGCTCCAGTTAAATGCTGAGCACAGGATCCCTGTTTTTGTGAGCTCCTAATACTCAGACACTTATCACCTATCCTGTGGGTACCTGTGAGGGTTTTGGGACTCCCACCCCACTAGCATTGTAAGGCTTTTCCAGAATTAATACTGCTCTACCTGGTTGCACCTTCATCACCTTTATCAGACTCTGACATAATACTGTCCCAGGATCTAACAACTGAATTTGTGCTGCCATCTTCCAAAGGGCTAACATATCAGTAGTAACCCTTGCCCAGTGTTCCTCTCACGTCCTTCGGTCCTGGCCCCCACCATATGACCTTGGCACCATTACCAGATACCGTGTAGATCTACCAATAGACAAGTTGGCCTTACAGATTCTATAACATCTGGGGTGGGTGCTGTGCAGATTTCCCTAGGTCTTATGAGTTCAGGGCCTTTTTAGCTCCTCCTGTTACACCTTGGATGTAGGATGTTAAGGATCTTCCAGGATTCTGAGTGCACCTTCTCATCCCTGACCTGCAGGATCCTGTATTGGTCTTTTGTTTGTTTTAGGGTATTCCTGTTTTAGGCATTTATGGCATATTCTAGGGTATATAGCATACATGCCTGATGGGTACAGATCCCACCTTCTTTAAGTCTGGTCCATACACAAGGATGCAGTAAAAGTGTACCTTCAGTGTTGTCCTCCTGCCCAATCTTTCATCAGGTGTGAACTGTTCCCCTGGATGCTGGGTGGCATCTAGTAAGTGTCTTGCATGGGTACTAAGTATTGGTCAGATATCTGCCAGCCATGCCAACATACATTTGCATCTCCCCACACCAAATGGTAATCCTATGTATGAAGAAATTGCAGGATGGTCACTGATAGGATATGCTACAGATGCATAAAAGACTGTTCAAACCAAGCACATGCGCTTAGTGCACCCTTAGTGTGGGCAAACCGTTCAGCGCACCTTCCCACCCATTTGTTTTTCCATCTGTATCTGCCCTCCGGCGGTTGCTGTAGTTGGGAAGGAGTACTGATGTAGTGTTTGGCCCTACCTAAGGGTACGGAGCACCTGCGCTTGGTTTGAGCAGTCATTTTGTGTTGACACACTCCCTTTTATAGAATATATGTTACCAGATTTCACAGTATAAGATCTTAGACCTGATTAGGTTGGTGTACTTATTTTAAAAACCTTTGTCACAATCCTTTTTGAATGTCCCATCTTCCTGATATTGAAATGGGCAGGACTCCGTATCAGGTGAGAAAACCTTATTATATATCCCTTCTGACATGGATTTACAAAGCAAGTACACCAGCTTCATCAGGCCACAGCTCTATCTGCAGCTTTTACTGTGAATTCTGGTGGCTTAAGTTGGGAATATCCCCCCAATGACACTTGTGTGCTGTGACATATGATATGAAGGACGCACAGACGCTCTGCTGTCTCCATTACCTTTATTTGGCAGATATTGTGCTATTCACTTTGTCTTGGGCTTTGTCACTTTCTATGGTTGCATATATTTTTTGGTTTTCTAGTCTTGACATTCTCTTTTTTTTTTTTTTTAATTTACAGGTGAGAGAAATGGTGGAAATCATCACGCGGGAGTTCACCCTGATGGCCGGATCAGTAGGGGAGGTCGGTATCCCATTGAAGAGCACATTTCACCTTCTGACAGCGGTCGGGATGTCATCATATGGTGGGCGGTGCGGTGCTGCTCGGCCTGAGCTTGGGCTGTTTTTCTCTTTTATTCAGGTTGAACTCGATCGGGCAAGGGCCCAGCTGAAGTCCATGCTGATGATGAACCTGGAGTCCAGACCGGTCATCTTTGAGGATGTCGGGAGACAGGTGCTGGCGACCGGGAAGAGGAAGCTTCCTCACGAGCTGTGCTCCCTCATCAGTGAGTATCCGTGGAGCCGTCTCCTGTAATAATAGGACTGGTTAGTTGTAGGACCTCATGACTAACCTCTTCTGATTTTAGTGTAGGATTTGTGTGCGGATACCCTAAACAGCCGGCTATGAAAGCACTAACCTCACACTCCACATTCCTAAAACAGGAGGGTTTGTTGGCACTTTTCTCGGTACCAGAGGCAGCCCCTTCTCTCCATGTGCAACTCTTACACTGCCCCTCGTGCAGATTAGCTTTAGTAGCGTTACCTAATGTGACCCTTTCTTACTCACTACATTGTCATTCAGATTGGTTGTTTGATACTTACATTTTCTTTCCGACATGGATGTATTTAAAATAAGAAACCAAGGCATGTCCTCATACCACCTCCCACCAGAAGAGTGCATCATCTAATGTTTTTCTTGTGCCCCCCTTGATCACAGTCAGTCCTGGAGCTGTTGATGCTGTAAGGTGAATGCGCTTCAAGGAACTGTTTAAACCCTTTCATGACATGCGCCGTATATATATGGCACAAGTCAGAAGCGGGTGTATGGTGCCCCATACCCAGCAGGCAATGGACATGCCGCTAACAATCGAGAGTGGAGCGGAGTGCCGCCCGCGATTGTTAACCTGTTAAACACCACTATCGATCTCTTGACATCGGTATTTAACTCTATCATGTCCTTACGTCCGCCCATCGGCGCACCCGTGATGTGATTGTGGGTCGCCGACAGGCTGTCATGACAACTGGGGGTTACCTGATGACCCCCATGACGGTCAATACAAAACTCGTTTGAGCTTCAAAGAAGACTGTGATTTCTGCCAAAGCATCACTGCAACTAGCACAAGCGATCGGATGATTGCACCTTCCAAAAAAATCAGTGAAAGGTAAAGAGAAATATTTAAAAAAAAAAGTTCAAATCGCCCCCTTTCACTCCCAGTGAAAATATTAAAAAAAAAAAAAAAAAAAACACATATTTGGTATTGCCGGGTTCAGAAAAGTCCGATCTATCAAAATATAACAACCCTTAAACCGATCAGTAAACGGAAAAAATTAAAGAACGCCAAAAGTAAGTTCTGTTTGTCGCCACAATTTCACAAAAAATGTTGTAACAAGAGATCAAAAAGTCACATCTATCCCAAAATGGTAGTAATAAACATGTTGTCTTGCCCCGCAAAAAATAAGCTGTCATACAGCTCCATCGGATGAAAAATAAAAATGTTACGCATCTCAGAAAATGGTGACACAACACCAAAATGTTTTTTCAGCTGCAGATGGAAGGGAGGGAGACACAGGAATTCATTACTGATGGGTAGGCGGAGCCCCAGATCAGGATGTCACCTCAGATCAAAAGAGTGCTGACTGGCCGGCCCCTCCAGCTCGGGCTCCTCCTACTCAGCTCCTTCAGTCTAAGATTTGAGGTCCAGAGGATGGTCGCTGCTAATGCAGCTCCTCAGAAGATTTTATTATTTTATATTCGGACAGGAGACTTGGATCACCAGAAGTGGTCTAGAGGTCTCAGGGGTACCAGCGCTGCTGTACCCCAACCTCTCCCTTGGCGGATCTGTATTTACTCAATAGTCCCTGCAGAATCCTTGCCGGCCCTGGGAGATGAGGAGAGCTTCCCTGGCGGGGACGCAAACCACACGTGCGGTCACTGCGTTCCTCGCCCTGGGGGGAAGCATGGGCACAAGCGCCATAAATCCTGAGGGGTCCCTGTGGCGCTAAACTGGTGAGTACTCCACACAAAATTTTATTATTAATGTGTGAGTGCTTTAGCGTCTGATGGCAGCGCTATTACATGTATATCAGTATGCTTCAGCGCTGCGGTGACAGCGCTATTACATGTTTATCAGTGTATTTCACCAGCCTCTCCCTTGGCGGATCTGTAACTACATAATGGTCCCTGCAGAATCTTGCCGGCCCTGGGGGATGAGGAGAGTTTTCCCTGGCGGGGGCGCAAACCACACACTGGGGTCACTGCGCTTCCCGCCCTGGGGGGAAGCATTGGCATAGCGCCAGAAACCCCTGGGGGTCCCTGTGGCGTTTCGGCTGGTGAGTACTCCACATTTTGGTAAAATGTGTGTGAGTGTTTTAGCGACTGCTGCGGCAGCCGCTGTACATATATATGCCGGTGACTAGTTTTTCTATGTCCGCAGGAGGATGCCTGCAGGACGAGGGAAAGGAGGGGAGTACGCACTCTTTTTATTTTTTGAATTTCGCGCCGCTTCTGAGCGCGCGCTTTACTGCAGCCTCCATTTCCGGCTCCTCTACATGGAGCACACGGAGGCAGAGCGTGGCGGCCATTGCTGATAAAGCGCTGCAGGCTGAAAGCTCCCCGGATCGTTCTCCTCCCCTCCCGGCAAGAATACGTGACCAGCTTGGTGAGTCGCTTCTAGCCCGCCGGGCAGAAGCTTAACCCCTTCACCTCCACAGCGCGGGCGCCGTCTGGGGCACTTCTGAGTGACAGATTGAGCTGTCCTGCGGCTGTTCTCGCATAAGGGGCTCGCACACTCTTTTAATATTAATAAAGAGGCTGTGGGGAGTCTGCGACATTAATGCTGCCACTATACGTTTCCGCTGACGATCCTGATGGCGTTGCATAATATTGCGATCGTTTGTGTGTCATTTTTAGTGTCGCTGGTGGCTGCCAATCTGGGCAATCGCATAGACGATTAGCGATCTCCTTGACAACTTTGGCGGTCATTGCGTTATAAAAAATCAGCGCAATTTTTTAGCGATCTTGTGGAACGTTTTCTGTTTAGTGTGGCATGGCTGTCCTGCAGCTGCGACCTTATAAGAGGCGCCTGAGATTCGCACACCCTTTTTCATTATCAAGGTTGTGGGGAGTCAGCTACTTTAACCCCTTCTTAGGAGGTTAACTCTTAATGGGAGACAGCTGGGGTAGCTCTTGCTTTAGAGCTTTAACCCTTCAGCGTTTGTTTTTTATTTAAGTACTGCTCTGGTTACTGACAGGTTTATCCTGCCATATACTATGCAAGGGCACGTCAGAGACCCTCTCCCAGACCCGCTACGGATCAGCCTCGCGTATCTCCTCTTTGAGGAGAGTTTCTGAGTTGGCAGCTCTTTCTTGTTCGCCTCCTTTTCTGGGGTTTTTTCCGGATCGTGTAGTGCTTCGCATACGGACACGCAGACCTCGACTCATGCACGGTCAGAGGTTCCAGTGGTGTCAAAATGGAGGCCTTCACTGGTTTCTATTGATGGCCTGTCTGACCTTTTAGGTTATGGAGTGTCAACTAGATCCTCTCAAGGAAGCGACACAAATCGGTGCTTTCCTTCTCGCTTAGCGAAGAAGTCCGATTCGGACAAGGAGGATCGGCAGGGACACCCTGCCTCTCTCAGGGGCCGTACTAAAATTTCTGTGGAAGCCATGTGGACGTTACAGTTACCGGAGGAGGTAACTAGTCGTCCTGGTAAGTCGGCCCGGATGTTGCAAGGGTCGCATGGGTCGCGACGACGTTACAAACTGTATCCGTTTTTCTACGGAGTTATTTGTTAATTGGACCCCTTCTCCTGAAGTGAATGTCCCTTTATTCCAGCTTAGCAAATCTTCCTGGTAAAAGGGAAGACGAGTCTGCAGGACACGCTGGACAGAAGAACGGAGATGGCAACAATTTCCATCTGTGTAGCCGTGGATCATAGATTCGGTATTAAGGA
This sequence comes from Oophaga sylvatica, assembly GCA_033576555.1. Lineage (NCBI taxonomy): Eukaryota > Metazoa > Chordata > Amphibia > Anura > Dendrobatidae > Oophaga > Oophaga sylvatica. Next base: position 129,564,759 of record JARQOD010000008.1, read on the forward strand.
TCTAGGTGTACTTGTTAAGTTCCCCTGAGCCGGTTGGACCGTCTAAGGACGGCGTGGCAAGTTTCCCTCTATCAAGGTAGATGGGCTTTTCTAGTTGAAGGATAATGCGTCACTGCTATCCAGGGCGCAATCCTCGGCAGTTACAGTCAGAAGAGCACTGTGACTTGGATGGAACGCAGTTTTCCAACAGGGTTTGCTATCTTTAGCTTAGAAAGTGGTCAGCTATTTAACTGACCTCACGGAGCTGACGCCAAGGCAAAGGCAAAAGAAGCAGCTTTACCGCAGCGCAGAGCTGTGACTTCTGCGTCTGGCAGGACTAGTGCCGATAGTTATCGGCAGTCCTTTTCGGTTCAAGGGATGATCTGACCAACCCTCTGGGGGTTTGTGTCGTCTCTCTCTTTTTTAAAAAAAAAAAAAAAAAGAGAGGGGAATTCTCAGAAATTCCGCATACCCTGGAAACAGAACTTCTGTTAAGGCAGAAGCTGGCAAAAAAAAAAAAATCCGCTAAGGCGGACTGACTTCTGACATTCCGTCAGAGCCGAGCATGAAGTCGCTTCGCTCAGTTATGGCAGCCCTGTCGCAGAACGATCAATCGTCATTCGCGACGCTTTTTGGCATGTTCCCGTCGGAAGACCTCACCAGCGCTTCCTTCGTTTTTTGCCATAGAATCAACCATTACCAGGTTGTGGCTCGACCATTCGGCTTGGCCTTAACGCCCAGAATTTTTACAACGATTCTGACGCCTAAATCTCATGGCAATTCTTCGAGGACGGGGACTTACGATTCGTCCCTATTTGGACGGCCTTTCGGTTGTGGCCTCAAAGGAGAAGTCGTCTCTGGAATCGTCGCAGGCAATCCTGTTTTTGAGGATGCATTTCGACACGGTACGGGCGGTGTTGTCCCTACTTCCAGACAAGCAGGCATGTCTGCTCCAGCATGTACAGACTATGAAGTCTGCGACAGCAGTGTCCCTTCGGAAGGTATGCGCCTTCTGGGTCTGACGGTGGCGTCCATGAGGTTTTTTCCGTTTGTCCAATTTCATTCCAGAGCTCTCCATAGGCTCATTCTGAGTCGTTGGGATCAATCGCAAGGTTCGCTGGATTGCAGCGTCACCATCTTTCACAGGGTGCGAGAATCCCGAGGATGGTGGTTATGTCCAGGAGCGTTATCCCTGGAAAGCCTTTCCTCCCTCCGAAGTGGTCGGTCACAGGAAGATGGATCCCGGGGAATGGAGCCTCCACCCGGAAGTTTTTTGCACTACTGTGCTCCCGTTGGGGGACTCCCCAAGTGGTTTGATGGCATCCAGGTCCAATGCCAAGTTACCGACGTTCATGTCCAGGTACAAGGACCCGAAGGCTGTGGCGGTGGATGCTCTAGTGGCTCAGTGGGATCAGTTCGAGCTGATCTATGTATTCCCGCCGATATCCTTACTTCCTCTAGTACTGCGCCGGATCAGACTAGAGAGAATTTCAGCTATTTTGATAGCTCCAGATTGGCCAAGGAGGGTGTGGTTCTCGACAATAATGTCGCGGTTGGCGGCACCTCCTTTTCCGCTTCCTCTTCAACCGGACTTGTTGACTCAGGGGCCCGTTTGTCATCCGGACTTGATGTCTCTGCGTTTGACGGCGTGGCTCTTGAGACCGAAATTTTAACCCGTAGAGGTTTTTCAGCCGAGGTCATTGCTACTCTTCGTGCTGCGAGAAGTCCGGCTACTACTAGGATTTACCACAAAACTTGGGAAACCTTCTTTTCGTGGTGTTTGGGGTCTTCTCGGAACCCGAGAAAATTTTCCATTCCCAATCTGTTGGCTTTTCTGCAGCATGGGCTAGACAAGGGTTTGGCAGTTAGCACCCTGAAAGGTCAGATTTCTGCTCTGTCCTTATTGTTCCGGAGAACCATTGCTTCGAATAGGGACGTGCTCTCCTTTTTCCGCGGTATAGCTCGTAAGTTTCCGCCGCGGAAGGCACCCGTGTCTCCTTGGCGGCTCAACCTTGTTTTGGAAGCTTTTCAGCATAACCACCAATGCCAGCCTGACGGGCTGGGGGGGGGGTGTTTGGAACAATCTCTGGATTTAGGGGGTATGGTCATCGGAAGAGTCTGTCCTTTCGATCAACATCCTGGAATTGAGGGCGATTTTCCTTTGCCTCCAGCATTGGACGGTCCTTTTGAGCGGTCTGCCTGTCCGAGTGCAGACAGACAATGCGACGGCTGTCGCGTTTATCAATCACCAAGGCGGGACAAGGAGTTCCAGACTCATGGTGGAGGTGTCCCGAATTCTGATTTGGGCCGAGGGCAGTTTACCAGCCATTTCGGCGATTCACATTCCAGGGGTTCCGAATATTACCTAAAGTGGTGTCACATTTTCATGTTAACTAGGATATTGTGTTGCCCTCATTCTGTCCGGATCCGAAGAATGCGAAAGAGCGAGCTTTGCACACATTAGATTTAGTGCGGGCCTTGAAGTTTTATCTATCTATTACTCAAGGTTTTCGTAAGACGGACTCCCTATTTGTGGTTCCAGCTGGTCTTCGATGTGGTCAACGAGCTTCCAAGGATTCCATAGCTCGTTGGATCCAGTCAGCTATATTGGAAGCTTACCGTCTTCAGGGTGAATTTTGCCTGATTAAGTTTCGAGCCCATTCCACGAGAGCTGTGGCTTCATCGTGGGCTTTTCTTCAAGGTGCTTCGGCAGTGCAGCTCTGCCGGGCGGCAACTTGGCACTCTGTTCACACGTTTACAAAGTTTTATAAAGTGGACGTCAGTGCTTCCGCTGATGCAGCCCTCGGACGTAGGGTCCTGCAGGCAGCTGTAGTTTAAAGTTCTAGATGAACTTGTGTTTAGCGCTGTTTGCGCATTTTTTTCTGTTAAGGTTGTTGGGTTTCTGCCTTTTGTTGGTTTTTTCCCACCCTTATTTTTGAACTGCTTTGGGACGTCCCATCAGTAATGAATTCCTGTGTCTCCCTCCCTTCCATCTGCAGCTGAAACACGGATTTTGGTAAGAACTTACCTGTAAAATCCTTTTCAGCGAAGGAAGGGAAGGAGACACAGCACCCTCCCAAGGCAGAAGTGTGTTGATGTTTTCAGATGCAGCGCGACCCTTATCTGATAGCGATTATCTGGGCTGAGGTCAGCGCGCTAAGGCTCTGTTCCAGCATCGCCAGCTCATCGCAGTAGTCAGGTTCCGTGAGTAGTACCTGGAACTCTGTGGTTTTTTGGCTTTCTTTGCATGCATAACCTGTATCCTTGTGTTTTTTCTCTGAAGTTCCTTCAGAAGGGGTTATGTTGCTCCGCTGGTGATCTTGGTTCTTTCCTAAAAGCTTTGGTACGACTGGAGCTGAGTAGGAGGAGCCCGAGCTGGAGGGGCCAGCCAGTCAGCACTCTTTTGATCTGAGGTGACATCCTGATCTGGGGCTCCGCCTACCCATCAGTAATGAATTCCTGTGTCTCCCTCCCTTCCTTCGCTGAAAAGGATTTTACAGGTAAGTTCTTACCAAAATCCGTGTTTTTTTTTGCAAACTTCAAATTTGTTTTTCATTACTAAAATAATACAAAAAAACTGGATATATTTGGTATCGCTGTAATCGCACTGATGAGGAGAATCCTATAGCGTGGTCATTGTACCACAAAATGTACAATGTAAAAACAATTCTCAAAAACAAGGTCAGAATTGCACTTTTTCCCACAATTTCACCGCACTTGGAATTATTTTTTACCATTTTCCAGTACACTGTGTGGTAAAATGAATGGTGTCATTCAAAAGTACAACTCGTCCCACAAAAAACAGGCCTTTATATGTCCAAGTGGACAATAAAATAAGAGTTAAGGCTCTGGGAAGAAGGAGAGGGAAAAACTAAAATGGGCTGCATCTTGAAGGGGTTAAAAGCATCCAAGTCTTAAGAAAAGAAAAAAAAAAATCTGTGTCTGACAACCCCTTAAAACAAATTGTTTCATTTAACCCCTTTCCGACATGCGCCGTACTTTTACTGCTCATGTCGCTTCTCTCACTTTGAAGTGGGTGCTGGTGCTGAGCCCACATCTTTCCCAGCACATGTCAGCTCTTTTGAACAGCTGACATGTGCCCGGAATAGCTGCGGGTGGAATTGCGATCCACCCGCGGTTATTAAGTGGTATTTAACTCTGACAGCGGCATTTAAGGCTCGCTTCCAGCCATAGGACTGGAAATCTGCCCACCGGTGACCCCCGTCACGTGATTGCGGGTCATCGGTGGGGGTTGGCATGACAACTGGAGGTCTCCTGAAGACCTCTATGGTTGTCACTGCCAGCTTGCTGTGAGCGCCGCCTGGTGGTTGACGCTCATAGCAAGTGAGTAATTCAGCTACATAGAGGCGATCTGATCATCGCCTGTATGTAGCAGAGCTGATTGAGTTATGGCAGCTTCTAGTCTCCCATGGTGACTATTGAAGCATGCCAAAATTTAAAAAAAAATTTTTAAAAATATATAAAAAAAAATATTAAAAAAAAAGTTCAAATCACCCCCCTTTCGCCCCATTCAAAATAATAATAAAAAAAAAAAATAAACCTGCACATATTTGGTGTCGCCGCGTTCAGAATCGCCCGATCTATCAATGAGTCATTCCATGTCAAGTGAACCAATGTTTTTACCTCTATATTTTTAATTCTTTTGAGATTTTGTTAGTTGGTTAAATAGTGTGTCAGAGAATGCAAAATGTGAAGAAAAAAAAATTCTAAAATTTTTTTTTTTTTTATTGATTTTCAAAGTTTGGAAAAAGTGCGAATTTCGGTGTTGCCTGCCTTTACATTTCTCATCGTAACTCAGGCTAGAAAAAAAGATAGAGAAACAAAATAAACACCATTCTACTCAGAACTGTACAGGCTTTCACCAGATAGGTCACAAGACTGTTTCTTCATATTTTGCTTTGGCGAAATCAAATTCAAAATTTTGATGCGCAATTGTGAAAAAAACGAATGTGTTAAACTTGTGAAAAAATGCATGTGTGTTACTTGTGTTCATGGTTATATTTGTACAGGGACTCAACTTGGGACCTACTTTGGATCTAATTTTTTAATATTTTTATTTAAGCCTTGAATCATCTAATTTTAGATTTATGTGAGTTTCTTCCTTTATTCCTTACAAATTACAACTTACTGAATTCAACATTTATATGCAACAATAAAGAAACACAAAAAACAAATCCCGTAAGTGCCAGAATAAATACATCTTAATCATAATACAACTTTCTAAGCATTTTCAACCTGAAGGCATCGAACAAATCAAAAGAAAAAAGGTGATCACATCCTCAAGTGTGGTTTTCTAAATAATCTCATCCTAATTACATGTTAAAAACAAGATTAAAAGAACCAATATTTTTAACACATATTTATAATAAACATAAAACAATTTTGTTCCTATTATATCACTAAATATGTCATTTATGAAGTGTTTAAGAAGTAGTAGAGTAGCTAAATCGTCGTTCTATAAAATATGAACTAATCAATTAATAGTACGTAATAATAGTAAGTATTTGAATAAATCACTTTCTAACATCGAAGAATCGTCCATTGCAAAAAAAAAAAAAAATGCATTATCCAGGTTGAGATTTGGGTGTTAAGATTTGGTGTGAATATGGCCTCTGGAGGCTAGCTCGAGCTGCAAGGCGTTTCACGGTGCCTCCTAAACCATCACATACACCTTTGCCATGAGCAGTGGAATAATATTTGAGACAGACATACTTTGTAATCGCCAAGGTTGACTCACCAATCTGATTTATCTTTCAGTTTACCCCCTTCAATCATGAGCTTAGTGTTCGTGTGTGTTGTGCATACGTATACTGAGTGTGGACCACCACCACCAGCCAGGACACAATTCTTCAGTCGCAGTTCAGCAAATTTTGAAAATCCTATTTTGGCAGAAGTGGCATTTTTTTCTTTAAAAAGTTCATAGGTTTCTTTCAAATTGGTAAGAAGCAGCCTCTTCTGGACATGAGTTTTCTTACCATTCACTTTCATAGACACACAATCTTTCTTGCCAGCATAATTCGGCTCACTTCATTACTATTGTAAAAATCTTCCACTTTACCCACTATAGCTTCATCTAATGTTTTGCCTGGTTTAGGATCAGGACAAAACATGAAACCTTGTTGTTCAACTAGAAATTTGGCTTTTCTAGCCATTCTATTGCTAACGTTAAATTCATTTTCTATTCTTTTGCCTGTCCAACTCTTGGGTAGTGTAGTCAGTATCATGAACTGTTCACTTCTGCTTTGGGTGGATATAAATTTATCTTTAAGCTGCAGAATGATCTCTGAATCAGTGTCAGGTGTTTCACCTACCAACTCATGGGTCACTTTTTTTGTAATTTTATCTAATTTCTTTTGGCAATAACCTGGATAATGCATTTTTTTTTGCAATGGACGATTCTTCGATGTTAGAAAGTGATTTATTCAAATACTATTAATACGTACTATTAATTGATTAGTTCATATTTTATAGAACGACAATTTAACTACTGTACTAAACACTTCATAAATATTTAGTGATATAATAGGTAAAAAATTGTTTCATGTATAAATATGTGTTAAAAATATTGGTTCTTTTAATCTTGTTTTTAACATGTAATTAGGATGAGACTGTATTCAGAAAATCACACTTGAGGATGTGATCACCTTTTTTCTTTTGATTTGTTCGATGCATTCAGGTTGAAAATGCTGAGCAAGTTGTGTTATGATGATTAAGATGTATTTATTCTGGCACTTACGGGATTTGTTTTTTGTGTTTCTTTATTGTTGCATATAAATGCTGAATTCAATAAGTTGTAATTTGAAAGGAAAAACGGAAGAAACTCACATAAATCTAAAATCAGATGATTCAAGGCTTAAATAAAAATATAAAAAAATTAGATCCAAAGTAGGTCCCAAGTTGAGTCCCTGTACAAATATAACCAAGAACACAAGTAACACACATGCATTTTTTCACAAGTTTAACACATTCATTTTTCAGCTGCAGATGGAAGGAAGAGAGCCACAGTATTCATTACTGATGGGTAGGCGGAGCCCCAGATCAGGATGACACCTCAGATCAAAAGCGTGCTGACTGGCTGGCCCCTCCAGCTCGGGCTCCTCCTACTCAGCTCCAGTCTAAGATTTGAGGTCCAGAGGATGGTCGCTGCTAATGCAGCTCCTCAGAAGATTTTATTATTTTATATTCGGACAGGAGACTTGGATCACTAGTTGGTCTAGAGGTCTCAGGGGTACCAGCGCTGCTGTACCCCAACCTCTCCCTTGGCGGATCTGTATTTACTCAATAGTCCCTGCAGAATCCTTGCCGGCCCTGGGGGATGAGGAGAGCTTCCCTGGCGGGACGCAAACCACACGTGCGGTCACTGCGTTCCTCGCCCTGGGGGGAAGCATGGGCACAGCGCCAGAAACCCCTGAGGGTCCCTGTGGCGTTTTGGCTGGTGAGTACTCCACACAAAAATTTTATTATTAATGTGTGAGTGCTTTAGCGTCTGATGGCAGCGCTATTACATGTATATCAGTATGCTTCAGCGCTGCGGTGACAGCGCTATTACATGTTTATCAGTGTATTTCACCAGCCTCTCCCTTGGCGGATCTGTAACTACATAATGGTCCCTGCAGAATCTTGCCGGCCCTGGGGGATGAGGAGAGTTTCCCTGGCGGGGGCGCAAACCACACACTGGGGTCACTGCGCTTCCCGCCCTGGGGGGAAGCATGGGCATAGCGCCAGAAACCCCTGGGGGTCCCTGTGGCGTTTCAGCTGGTGAGTACTCCACATTTTGGTAAAATGTTGTGTGAGTGTTTTAGCGACTGCTGCGGCAGCCGCTGTACATATATATGCCGGTGACTAGTTTTTCTATGTCCGCAGGAGGATGCCTGCAGGAAGGGGGAAAGGAGGGGAGTACGCGCTCTTTTTATTTTTGAATTTCGCGCCGCTTCTGAGCGCGCGCTTTACTGCAGCCTCCATTTCCGGCTCCTCTACATGGAGCACACGGAGGCAGAGCGCGGCGGCCATTGCTGATAAGCTCTGCAGGCTGAAAGCTCCCCGGATCGTTCTCCTCCCCTCCCGGCAAGAATACGTGACCAGCTTGGTGAGTCGCTTCTAGCCCGCCGGGCAGAAGCTTAACCCCTTCACCTCCACAGCGCGGGCGCCGTCTGGGGCACTTCTGAGTGACAGATTGAGCTGTCCTGCGGCTGTTTCTCGCATAAGGGGCTCGCACACTCTTTTAATATTAATAAAGAGGCTGTGGGGAGTCTGCGACATTAATGCTGCCACTATACGTTTCCGCTGACGATCCTGATGGCGTTGCATAATATTGCGATCGTTTGTGTGTCATTTTTAGTGTCGCTGGTGACTGCCAATCTGGGCAATCGCATAGGCGATTAGCGATCTCCTTGACAACTTTGGCGGTCATTGCGTTATAAAAAACAGCACAATTTTTTTAGTGATCTTGTGGAACGTTTTCTGTTTAGTGTGGCATGGCTGTCCTGCAGCTGCGACCTTATAAGAGGCGCCTGAGATTCACACACCCTTTTTCATTATCAAGGTTGTGGGGAGTCAGCTACTTTAACCCCTTCTTAGGAGGTTAACTCTTAATGGGAGACAGCTGGGGTAGCTCTCGCCTTAGAGCTTTAACCCTTCAGCGTTTGTTTTTTATTTAAGTACTGCTCTGGTTACTGACAGGTTTATCCTGCCATATACTATGCAAGGGCATGTCAGAGACCCTCTCCCAGATCCGCTACGGATCAGCCTCGCGTATCTGACACGCAGACCTCGACTCATACACGGTCAGAGGTTCCAATGGTGTCAAAATGGAGGCCTTCACTGGTTTCTATTGATGACCTTTTAGGTTTGGAGTGTCAACTAGATCCTCTCAAGGGAGCGACACAAATCGGTGTTTTCCTTCTCGCTTAGCGAAGAAGTCCGATTCGGTCAAGGAGGATCGGCAGGGACACCCTGCCTCTCTCAGGGGCCGTACTAAAATTTCTGTGGAAGCCATGTGGACGTTACAGTTACCGGAGGAGGTAACTAGTCGTCCTGGTAAGTCGGCCCGGATGTTGCAAGGGTCGCATGGGTCGCGATGACCTTACAAACTGTATCCGTTTTTCTACGGAGTTATTTGTTAATTGGACCCCTTCTCCTGAAGTGAATGTCCCTTTATTCCAGCTTAGCAAATCTTCCTGGTAAAAGGGAAGACGAGTCTGCAGGACACGCTGGACAGAAGAACGGAGATGGCAACAATTTTCATCTGTGTAGCCGTGGATCATAGATTCGGTATTAAGGATCTAGGTGTACTTGTTAAGTTCCCCTGAGCCGGTTGGACCGTCTAAGGACGGCGTGGCAAGTTTCCCTCTATCAAGGTAGATGGGCTTTTCTAGTTGAAGGATAATGCGTCACTGCTATCCAGGGCGCAATCCTCGGCAGTTACAGTCAGAAGAGCACTGTGACTTGGATGGAACGCAGTTTTCCAACAGGGTTTGCTATCTTTAGCTTAGAAAGTGGTCAGCTATTTGACTGACCTCACGGAGCTGATGCCAAGGCAAAGGCAAAAGAAGCAGCTTTACCGCAGCGCAGAGCTGTGACTTCTGCGTCTGGCAGGACTAGTGCCGATAGTTATCGGCAGTCCTTTTCGGTTCAAGGGATGATCTGACCAACCCTCTGGGGTTTGTGTCGTCTCTCTTTTTAAAAAAAAAAAAAAAAAAAAGGGGGAATTCTCAGAAATTCCGCATACCCTGGAAATAGAACTTCTGTTAAGGCAGAAGCTGGCAAAAAAAAAAAAAAAAAATTCGCTAAGGCGGACTGACTTCTGACATTCCGTCAGAGCCGAGCATGAAGTCGCTTCGCTCAGTTATGGCAGCCCTGTCGCAGAACGATCAATCGACATTCGCGACGCTTTTTGGCATGTTCCCATCGGAAGACCTCACCCAGGTTGTGGCTCGACCATTCGGCTTGGCCTTAACGCCCAGAATTTTTACAACGATTCTGACGCCAAAATCTCATGGCAATCCTTCAAAGACTGGGACTTACGATTCGTCCCTATTTGGACGGCCTTTTCGGTTGTGGCTTCAAAGGAGAAGTCGTCTCTGGAATCGTCGCAGGCAATCCTGTTTTTGAGGATGCATTTCGACACGGTACGGGCGGTGTTGTCCCTACCTCCAGACAAGCAGGCATGTCTGCTCCAGCATGTACAGACTATGAAGTCTGCGACAGCAGTGTCCCTTCGGAAGGTATGCGCCTTCTGGGTCTGACGATGGCGTCCATGAGGTTTTTTCCGTTTGTCCAATTTCATTCCAGAGCTCTCCATAGGCCCATTCTGAGTCGTTGGGATCAATCGCAAGGTTCGCTGGATTGCAGCGTCACCATTTCTCGCGCGGTGCGGGATTCTCTAGAATGGTGGTTACGTCCAGGGGCATTCTCCCTGGGGAAGTCTTTCCTCCCTCCGAAGTGGTCAGTCATAACCACCGATGCCAGCCTGACGGGCTGGGGGGGTGTTTGGAACAATCTCTGGATTCAGGGGTATGGTCATCGGAAGAGTCTGTTCTTCCGATCAACATCCTGGAATTGAGGGCGATTTTCCTTTGCCTCCAACATTGGACGGTCCCTTTGAGCGGTCTGCCAGTCCGAGTGCAGACAGACAATGCGACGGCTGTCGCGTATATCAATCACCAAGGTGGGACAAGGAGTTCCAGTCTCATGGTAGAGGTGTCCCGAATTCTGATTTGGGCAGAGGCCAGTGTACCAGCCATTTCGGCGATTCACATTCCAGGGGTTCAGAATATTACAGCGGACTTTCTCAGTCGCAGAAGGATGGATCCCGGGGAATGGAGCCTCCACCCGGAAGTTTTTGCACTACTGTGCTCTCGCTGGGGAACCCCCCAAGTGGATTTGATGGCTTCCAGGTCCAATGCCAAGTTACCGACGTTCATGTCCAGGTACAAGGACCCGAAGGCTGTGGCGGTGGATGCTCTAGTGGCTCAGTGGGATCAGTTCGAGCTGATCTATGTATTCCCGCCGATATCCTTACTTCCTCTAGTACTGCGCCGGATCAGACTAGAGAGAATTTCAGCTATTTTGATAGCTCCAGATTGGCCAAGGAGGGTGTGGTTCTCGACAATAATGTCGCGGTTGGCGGCACCTCCTTTTCCGCTTCCTCTTCAACCGGACTTGTTGACTCAGGGGCCTGTTTGTCATCCGGACTTGATGTCTCTGCGTTTGACGGCGTGGCTCTTGAGACCGAAATTTTAACCTGTAGAGGTTTTTCAGCCGAGGTCATTGCTACTCTTCGTGCTGCGAGAAGTCCGGCTACTACTAGGATTTACCACAAAACTTGGGAAACCTTCTTTTCGTGGTGTTTGGGGTCTTCTCGGAACCCGAGAAAATTTTCCATTCCCAATCTGTTGGCTTTTCTGCAGCATGGGCTAGACAAGGGTTTGGCAGTTAGCACCCTGAAAGGTCAGATTTCTGCTCTGTCCTTATTGTTCCGGAGAACCATTGCTTCGAATAGGGACGTGCTCTCCTTTTTCCGCGGTATAGCTCGTAAGTTTCCGCCGCGGAAGGCACCCGTGTCTCCTTGGCGGCTCAACCTTGTTTTGGAAGCTTTTCAGCATAACCACCAATGCCAGCCTGACGGGCTGGGGGGGGGTGTTTGGAACAATCTCTGGATTTAGGGGGTATGGTCATCGGAAGAGTCTGTCCTTTCGATCAACATCCTGGAATTGAGGGCGATTTTCCTTTGCCTCCAGCATTGGACGGTCTCTTTGAGCGGTCTGCCTGTCCGAGTGCAGATAGACAATGCGACGGCTGTCGCGTTTATCAATCACCAAGGCGGGACAAGGAGTTCCAGACTCATGGTGGAGGTGTCCCGAATTCTGATTTGGGCCGAGGGCAGTTTACCAGCCATTTCGGCGATTCACATTCCAGGGGTTCAGAATATTACCTAAAGTGGTGTCACATTTTCATGTTAACCAGGATATTGTGTTGCCCTCATTCTGTCCGGATCCGAAGAATGCGAAAGAGCGAGCTTTGCACACATTAGATTTAGTGCGGGCCTTGAAGTTTTATCTATCTATTACTCAAGGTTTTCGTAAGACGGACTCCCTATTTGTGGTTCCAGCTGGTCTTCGATGTGGTCAACGAGCTTCCAAGGATTCCATAGCTCGTTGGATCCAGTCAGCTATATTGGAAGCTTACCGTCTTCAGGGTGAATTTTGCCTGATTAAGTTTCGAGCCCATTCCACGAGAGCTGTGGCTTCATCGTGGGCTTTTCTTCAAGGTGCTTCGGCAGTGCAGCTCTGCCGGGCGGCAACTTGGCACTCTGTTCACACGTTTACAACGTTTTATAAAGTGGACGTCAGTGCTTCCGCTGATGCAGCCCTCGGACGTAGGGTCCTGCAGGCAGCTGTAGTTTAAAGTTCTAGATGAACTTGTGTTTAGCGCTGTTTGCGCATTTTTTTCTGTTAAGGTTGTTGGGTTTCTGCCTTTTGTTGGTTTTTTCCCACCCTTATTTTTGAACTGCTTTGGGACGTCCCATCAGTAATGAATTCCTGTGTCTCCCTCCCTTCCATCTGCAGCTGAAACACGGATTTTGGTAGGAACTTACCTGTAAAATCCTTTTCAGCGAAGGAAGGGAGGGAGACACAGCACCCTCCCAAGGCAGAAGTGTGTTGATGTTTTCAGATGCAGCGCGACCCTTATCTGATAGCGATTATCTGGGCTGAGGTCAGCGCGCTAAGGCTCTGTTCCAGCATCGCCAGCTCATCGCAGTAGTCAGGTTCCGTGAGTAGTACCTGGAACTCTGTGGTTTTTTGGCTTTCTTTGCATGCATAACCTGTATCCTTGTGTTTTTTCTCTGAAGTTCCTTCAGAAGGGGTTATGTTGCTCCGCTGGTGATCTTGGTTCTTTCCTAAAAGCTTTGGTACGACTGGAGCTGAGTAGGAGGAGCCCGAGCTGGAGGGGCCAGCCAGTCAGCACTCTTTTGATCTGAGGTGACATCCTGATCTGGGGCTCCGCCTACCATCAGTAATGAATTCCTGTGTCTCCCTCCCTTCCTTCGCTGAAAAGGATTTTACAGGTAAGTTCTTACCAAAATCCGTGTTTTTTTTGCAAACTTCAAATTTGTTTTTCATTACTAAAATAATACAAAAAAACTGGATATATTTGGTATCGCTGTAATCGCACTGATGAGGAGAATCCTATAGCGTGGTCATTGTACCACAAAATGTACAATGTAAAAACAATTCTCAAAAACAAGGTCAGAATTGCACTTTTTCCCACAATTTCACCGCACTTGGAATTATTTTTTACCATTTTCCAGTACACTGTGTGGTAAAATGAATGGTGTCATTCAAAAGTACAACTCGTCCCACAAAAAACAGGCCTTTATATGTCCAAGTGGACAATAAAATAAGAGTTAAGGCTCTGGGAAGAAGGAGAGGGAAAAACTAAAATGGGCTGCATCTTGAAGGGGTTAAAAGCATCCAAGTCTTAAGAAAAGAAAAAAAAAATATGTGTCTGACAACCCCTTAAAACAAATTGTTTCATTTAACCCCTTTCCGACATGCGCCGTACTTTTACTGCTCATGTCGCTTCTCTCCCTTTGAAGTGGGTGCCGGTGCTGAGCCCACATCTTTCCCAGCACATGTCAGCTCTTTTGAACAGCTGACATGTGCCCGGAATAGCTGCGGGTGGAATCGCGATCCACCCGCGGTTATTAAGTGGTATTTAACTCTGACAGCGGCATTTAAGGCTCGCTTCCAGCCATAGGACTGGAAATCTGCCCACCGGTGACCCCCGTCACGTGATTGCGGGTCATCGGTGGGGGTTGGCATGACAACTGGAGGTCTCCTGAAGACCTCTATGGTTGTCACTGCCAGCTTGCTGTGAGCGCCGCCTGGTGGTTGACGCTCATAGCAAGTGAGTAATTCAGCTACATAGAGGCGATCTGATCATCGCCTGTATGTAGCAGAGCTGATTGAGTTATGGCAGCTTCTAGTCTCCCATGGTGACTATTGAAGCATGCCAAAATTTAAAAAAAATTTAAAAAAAATATATAAAAAAAAATATTAAAAAAAAAGTTCAAATCACCCCCTTTCGCCCCATTCAAAATAATAATAAAAAAAAAAAATAAACCTGCACATATTTGGTGTCGCCGCGTTCAGAATCGCCCGATCTATCAATGAGTCATTCCATGTCAAGTGAACCAATGTTTTTACCTCTATATTTTTAATTCTTTTGAGATTTTGTTAGTTGGTTAAATAGTGTGTCAGAGAATGCAAAATGTGAAGAAAAAAAAATTCTAAAATTTTTTTTTTTTTTTTTATTGATTTTCAAAGTTTGGAAAAAGTGCGAATTTCGGTGTTGCCTGCCTTTACATTTCTCATCGTAACTCAGGCTAGAAAAAAAGATAGAGAAACAAAATAAACACCATTCTACTCAGAACTGTACAGGCTTTCACCAGATAGGTCACAAGACTGTTTCTTCATATTTTGCTTTGGCGAAATCAAATTCAAAATTTTGATGCGCAATTGTGAAAAAAACGAATGTGTTAAACTTGTGAAAAATGCATGTGTGTTACTTGTGTTCATGGTTATATTTGTACAGGGACTCAACTTGGGACCTACTTTGGATCTAATTTTTTAATATTTTTATTTAAGCCTTGAATCATCTAATTTTAGATTTATGTGAGTTTCTTCCTTTATTCCTTACAAATTACAACTTACTGAATTCAACATTTATATGCAACAATAAAGAAACACAAAAAACAAATCCCGTAAGTGCCAGAATAAATACATCTTAATCATAATACAACTTTCTAAGCATTTTCAACCTGAAGGCATCGAACAAATCAAAAGAAAAAAGGTGATCACATCCTCAAGTGTGGTTTTCTAAATAATCTCATCCTAATTACATGTTAAAAACAAGATTAAAAGAACCAATATTTTTAACACATATTTATAATAAACATAAAACAATTTTGTTCCTATTATATCACTAAATATGTCATTTATGAAGTGTTTAAGAAGTAGTAGAGTAGCTAAATCGTCGTTCTATAAAATATGAACTAATCAATTAATAGTACGTAATAATAGTAAGTATTTGAATAAATCACTTTCTAACATCGAAGAATCGTCCATTGCAAAAAAAAAAAAAAAATGCATTATCCAGGTTGAGATTTGGGTGTTAAGATTTGGTGTGAATATGGCCTCTGGAGGCTAGCTCGAGCTGCAAGGCGTTTCACGGTGCCTCCTAAACCATCACATACACCTTTGCCATGAGCAGTGGAATAATATTTGAGACAGACATACTTTGTAATCGCCAAGGTTGACTCACCAATCTGATTTATCTTTCAGTTTACCCCCTTCAATCATGAGCTTAGTGTTCGTGTGTGTTGTGCATACGTATACTGAGTGTGGACCACCACCACCAGCCAGGACACAATTCTTCAGTCGCAGTTCAGCAAATTTTGAAAATCCTATTTTGGCAGAAGTGGCATTTTTTTCTTTAAAAAGTTCATAGGTTTCTTTCAAATTGGTAAGAAGCAGCCTCTTCTGGACATGAGTTTTCTTACCATTCACTTTCATAGACACACAATCTTTCTTGCCAGCATAATTCGGCTCACTTCATTACTATTGTAAAAATCTTCCACTTTACCCACTATAGCTTCATCTAATGTTTTGCCTGGTTTAGGATCAGGACAAAACATGAAACCTTGTTGTTCAACTAGAAATTTGGCTTTTCTAGCCATTCTATTGCTAACGTTAAATTCATTTTCTATTCTTTTGCCTGTCCAACTCTTGGGTAGTGTAGTCAGTATCATGAACTGTTCACTTCTGCTTTGGGTGGATATAAATTTATCTTTAAGCTGCAGAATGATCTCTGAATCAGTGTCAGGTGTTTCACCTACCAACTCATGGGTCACTTTTTTTGTAATTTTATCTAATTTCTTTTGGCAATAACCTGGATAATGCATTTTTTTTTGCAATGGACGATTCTTCGATGTTAGAAAGTGATTTATTCAAATACTATTAATACGTACTATTAATTGATTAGTTCATATTTTATAGAACGACAATTTAACTACTGTACTAAACACTTCATAAATATTTAGTGATATAATAGGAAAAAAATTGTTTCATGTATAAATATGTGTTAAAAATATTGGTTCTTTTAATCTTGTTTTTAACATGTAATTAGGATGAGACTGTATTCAGAAAATCACACTTGAGGATGTGATCACCTTTTTTCTTTTGATTTGTTCGATGCATTCAGGTTGAAAATGCTGAGCAAGTTGTGTTATGATGATTAAGATGTATTTATTCTGGCACTTACGGGATTTGTTTTTTGTGTTTCTTTATTGTTGCATATAAATGCTGAATTCAATAAGTTGTAATTTGAAAGGAAAAACGGAAGAAACTCACATAAATCTAAAATCAGATGATTCAAGGCTTAAATAAAAATATAAAAAAATTAGATCCAAAGTAGGTCCCAAGTTGAGTCCCTGTACAAATATAACCAAGAACACAAGTAACACACATGCATTTTTTCACAAGTTTAACACATTCATTTTTTTCACAATTGCGCATCAAAACTTTGAATTTGATTTCGCCAAAGCAAAATATGAAGAAACAGTCTTGTGACCTATCTGGTGAAAGCCTGTACAGTTCTGAGTAGAATGGTGTTTATTTTGTTTCTCTATCTTTTTTCTAGCCTGAGTTACGATGAGAAATGTAAAGGCAGGCAACACCGAAATTCGTACTTTTTCCAAACTTTGAAAATCAATAAAAAAAAAAAAAATTTAAATATTTTTTTTCTTCACATTTTGCATTCTCTGACACACTATTACCAAATAGCAAAATCTCAAAAGAATTAAAAATATAGAGGTAAAAACATTGGTTCACTTGACATGGAATGACTCCAATAAAAAAAAGGATTAACCTGATCGCTGAACAACATAGCGAGAAAAAAGTCAAAACACTAGGATTACGTTTTTTTGGTCACCGCAACACTGCATTAAAATGCAATAATGGGCAATCAAAAGATCGTATCTGCACCAAAATGGTATCAATTAAAACGTCCGCTCAGCACACAAAAAAAAATCAGCCCTCAAACAACCTGAGATCACGAAAAATGGAGACGCTACGGGTCTCAGAAAATGGCGCCTTTTTTTTTTTTTATAACAAAGTTTGGAATTTTTCTTACCACATAGATAAAAGACAACCTAGACATGTTTGGTGTCTATGAACTCGTAGTGACATGGAGAATCATAGTGGCAGCTCAGTTTTAGCATTTAGTGAACATCGTAAAAAAAGTGTGGGATTGCACTTTTTTTTGCAATTTCACCGTACTTCAATTTTTTTCCCGTTGTCTAGTACACGACATGGTGAAACCAATGGGGTTGTTCAAAAGTGCAACTCGTCCCGCAAAAAACAAGCCCTCACATGGCCATATTGACCGAAACAGAAGAAAGTTATGGCTCTGGGAAGAAGTGGAGCGAAAAACAAACGCAAAAACGAAAATGGGCTCCTGCGCGAAGGGTTAAACAGTCCCCGTCTAATACTACAGTTCCTCTGCTAAAAAAATCAACTGCCCTGACACAGACTGGAGTGCCATGTTAGACATGTTGAAACTGCCTTTTACGATGAATACCCGCTGCGCTCCCTTAGGAAACGTGTAGATGACTGATGAATAGGGTCCCAGTGATCTGTAGCTGCTGGACAGACGGCATCAGCAGCTCCTCTTTTGATTCGCTGGCCTGGCCTGATGCATTTGTAAGGTCACACCAGGCCAGCTAATCAAAAGAAGAGCCGCTAATGCCATCAGGCAGGAGGTGGTTCTCAGGGCTCCTGTCCAGCGGCCACAGATTACGGATATGGCCGATGGACCAACTCCAAATAGTGTATGACTGCCGGATGAAGCTCCACCGGGTTTGTATGTAACTGTGCAGACAGCACCAATCTGCGCGGGAGCTGTATACCGCAAGCTGTAATTTCCTGACACACGTGACCATCTGCAAAGCTGCGTTATATCTTTATGGCAGATGTGTTGGAGCAGTAAAAAACAACATATTGGTTGCAAAATGAAATCATTTTAAAGGCTATGTGTGTATCTGCTTCTTTCAGGCAAGGTGCAGGCTAGTGACATAAAGCGAGTGGCCACTAAAATGCTGCGGAGTAAGCCGGCAGTCGCTGCATTGGGCGATCTGTCTGAGTTACCGGACTACGATCAGATTCAGGCCGCGCTTTCCAGCAAGGACGGACGTCTGCCGCGATCGTACAGGCTCTTTCGATAGGCCGGGCCCCGCACAGAAGTGACGTGACATGAACAGATGCTGCTCAGGGTCGGGGTCGCCCTGCACCCGCCGCTGTATGTCGGGTTTTCATCTTATTGGCCCTGGTAGATTTCAGCCTCGGAGCCAGGAAATGTGTAAGGATCCTGAGTATTACGCTGGTGTTTTTTTCATCTTAAGGGGGTCCTGTAATTGGATAAAATATGTGCCCCCTCTATTTTTGGAAACAGAGAGGAGGTTTAATGAGGTAAAATTGAAAATTGCATGTTAAAAAAAAAACAAACAACTTCTTTGCAATTTGGATTCACACATCAGTGATTTGCAGTTGGTGTACGGACCACAATGCATGCACCGGATGGGGGGTCTCCTGACCAGAATACCACAGCCTCATGTATGACCCCGTCGTTCAGGGCAGGAGACCCGCAGCCGCTTGCTGCATCGAGCTCCATACTCTGCTCACTAAACACTGATGTGTGGATCTGGCCTAAGTGTGTGACTTCCCCTTGTCAGAGCTAAGGAGGGTTTCTTTGAGGAACTTTAACCCTGTTTTCTTAAACTGAGAAAAACAAAAACCGTTCCCCCTGCTCAGGCAGATGGTGTGCGCTTAGTCTGTCAGGTCATTACCTTGCGATACTATGTGGAGACCGTCCTCTGTCATCTCGTGATCGGTCTCAGTGTTATCACTGGGTGCCATTATATCAGGTTGTGTCATTAGTACGGTATCTCTGTATCCTGCCATCAGCCATAGCTCTGGCTCCAGCACTTCTTCCCAACCAGTGGGGAACTGCAGCTGCTAGCATATTAGGAGTTGTAGTTTTCCAATGGCTGGAGGGGTACATGTTTGAGACCCTGCTCCTCAGTGTTGGTCTTCTATGGTACAAGTCAGGGGCGATGTTGTGCATCCTGAACCTGTCTACTGTTATTATTTTCTAATAAAAAACTACTTGTACAACAATCAGTGGAAATGAGTCGTTCTTTAAGGGGGTGATACTGGGCAACAATATAGAAACCTGGACACAATCCCAATGGATACCTATGTCCCTGTGCAACCCTTAAGGAGGGCACTGTTCAGGGTTGAGAGATCCAGAGGTCTGACCGCCGCCAACCACAAATGAGGCGTCACCAGTGCTGCATCTCCTTCACTGCCTGTAAGGCAACTGACATATACAGTAATACTCTAGTATTCACCCCCATAGTAAATGGAGTGGTGCAGGAAAAACCTACAAGGGGGAAATCCTAGACCAGCGCTGCAGCCCCTTCATTCTCCAGATTCTCCTAGAGCAGAGTGATGGCAGACCTAAAGCCAGAAGATGGGAAGCATGGAAGAACAGTGACATCTTGTGGCTATTTTACAGAATTGCAGCTTGCTTGCATGTAAACAATAAACGGCTTATGTGGTGTCTATACTAAATGATGTACTTCTTGTTCAGGACATCACTATCAAAGTAGTGGGAATGTGGCGCTCCCACCAATCAGCTATTATTAGCCTGATAAAAAGAAGCTGGAAGAGAACAGCCCCCAACAATATGTAGAGGTCTCCGCTCGGTGCTGCAGATCAGCTTCTGATCTCTATTGCTGTCAGGTGGTTTGTTGCAGCGATATGTAGCCAGATGCTAAAATACGCCTAAACCAGGTCAATTCTGATTCTACACCTTTGTTCATATAATGACATGGACAAAATCATAAATTTACCCTATAAAAAATACTTTATTGATTGAAAACCAAAAATTGGTACACACCAGAACAAATGTGACAACTTAACATCAAAAACAAATCAAACAAGTGCTCCAAAATACCAATTAAAACATGGGTACAGCTAGATTGATAGGGGTCCCTTTAGCGATTGGGTAGAGGGATTCCCTAGTGCTGCAGGGTTTAACAGGGCCCCTAGGGCTAGCCATCGAGGAGCGGGGGCGCCACAACGTTCCCCCCCTAGGGTGCCAACCTCCGCATCCAGGAAGGTGAAAGCTTAGGCTGAACACCAGGGACTCTAGCTGTACCCACATGTTTTAATTGGTATTTTGGAACACTTGTTTGATTTGTTTTTGGTGTTGTCACATTTGTTTTGGTGTGTACCAATTTTTGGTTTTTAATCAATAAAGTATTTTTTATAGGGTATATTTATGATTTTGCTTTTGATGCCCTTATATGTCAATTACAAGTTACATAATGACATGGCCAATTCACCTGTAACACCAGGTCAGGGCCATAATATATAAGGATAAAGTGACTGTTACATGACTAAAAAGATAGGAGGTGCAATTATATTTACATACAAATCACATGGCTGAAGAGCGGTAATGTGAAGAATATTGGAGATATGATACCAATGATTGATATGAAATTATATTTGGCATAGGATTATAAAAACCCTTTCAGTGTGCAGTTGGCCAGTTTGGATGATAACATGATAGGAGCTGTGCTGCTGCAATAAAGAATCCTTGGGACCAAGATGACTTGAATGGTTTTTATTTCCGCAACGCTGGACTTGGTGTCGTTTTCCAGTGAAAAAAACAATTGCATACTTCAGTGCAGTGGTCCCCAACTGCTTTTGCACCAGGTACCGGCTTCAAGCAAGACCATTCATCCATGGCCCAGCAGGGCGCGGATGGAGGTGTGGCAGGGGTGGGGCTTTGGTCATAAGGGGCGGGGCTATGGACAGGGTTGTAGTTTAGTAGTAGTACATACTTATCATTTATTTATAACATTTATAATGTGAATGTGACTCCCTTGTATGCATGGCTCCGCTCCCACCCTTGTATGCATGGCTCCGCTCCCACCCTTGTATGCATGGCTCCGCTCCCACCCTTGTATGCATGGCTCCGCTCCCACCCTTGTATGCATGGCTCCGCTCCCACCCTTGTATGCATGGCTCCGCTCCCACCCTTGTATGCATGGCTCCGCTCCCACCCCTGTATGCAAGGCCCCGCTCCCACCCCTGTATGCATGGCCCCGCTCCCACCCCTGTATGCAAGGCCCCGCTCCCACCCCTGTATGCATGGCTCCGCTCCCACCCTTGTATGCATGGCTCCGCTCCCACCCCTGTATGCAAGGCCCCGCTCCCACCCTTGTATGCATGGCCCCGCTCCCACCCCTGTATGCAAGGCCCCGCTCCCACCCTTGTATGCAAGGCTCCGCTCCCACCCTTGTATGCATGGCCCCGCTCCCACCCTTGTATGCAAGGCCCCTCTCCCACCCCCTGAGGAAGGAGCTGAGGTCTCCGAAACGCGCGTCGGGGTGGGTCTGTGGTCCCGTCTTGTCCCACCTAATCAGGTACATATTATATTCCTCCATGATATTTTCTGCATATTGATAGTACTAATATGTATATTATATATGATTGCCTAGGATGGCTGCAGCATATTATGGGTACTATTTATATTTTGATTGGGTTATGTGGGTAGACGGGACCCGGTCCCGTATGGCGTATATGTGCTGACACCTCTGTTTATCTGCCCCTGTCTGTACTACTCACCTTCTGTATATATATTTTTTATCTTTTGTATTCAATAAAGTTGATTTTATGGGATCTTATGTCTGCCACAATTGGTTTATTTCCCACCCTCGTATACATGGCTCCGCTCCCACCCTTGTATACATGGCTCCGCTCCCACCCTCGTATACATGGCTCTGCTCCCACCCTCGTATACATGGCTCCGCTCCCACCGTTCTATACAAGGCTCCGCTCCCACCTTTGTATACAAGGCTCTGCTCCCTCCCTTGTATACATGGCTCCGCTCCCACCCTTGTATACATGGCTCCGCTCCCTCCCTTGTATACATGGCTCTGCTCCCACCCTCGTATACATGGCTCTGCTCCCACCCTCGTATACATGGCTCTGCTCCCACCCTCGTATACATGGCTCCGCTCCCACCGTTCTATACAAGGCTCCGCTCCCTCCCTTGTATACAAGGCTCCGCTCCCTATCTTGTATAGAAGGCTCTGCTCCCACCCTTGCATGGCTGGGCTCCCCCGTCCTCCCCCCCCATCATACTTACCCTCCTCGCTCCGTCGCTGCATGTCCCAGCATCCCTGTCGGCCGCTTCCTCCTGTGCAGTGCGGTCACGTAGTACCGCTCATTAAGGTCATGAATAAGGATGCCACGCCTATGGGAGTGGAGTCGCGTCCCTATTCATGACCTTAATGAGCGGTACTACGTCACCGCTTAGCACTAGATGAAGCCGCCGCGGCCGACAGGGATGCAGCGACGGAAGGTGAGTATCAATGTCTAATGAAGCCGGCGGCTGTAGCTGTCACTACAGTGCTACAGCCGCCGGCTCCATGTGTGTCCAGCGTTCTGTGCCGTGGCTCCGCGGCCCGGCAACAGAACTGCTATGGCCCGGTCCTAGACCACGGACCGGCGGTTGGGGACCCCTGGTTCAGTGTACAGTTGTAACAGAACACCTAGCTCAGCAGGGGGTCAAGCCTCAAAAGGCTGTAAGCGACAAAGCTCACACCTTGAGCCAGCTAAGTTCAGGACAAGAGGCTTGCTTGCCATATGAAATTAATTCAGTGTAACTGCTTTGTTCAGACAGCTAGGATTTCATAAGGAGAATATGTATTTATTGCATGTCCTAGCAACACATTTGTGAGATCTCTGGAACGGGCCAAATGTCCGTTCATCAACACTAACAGAAATAAACACGTGAAATAGATCACTCTGTGTGTAAAGACTCTATAGAATGAGTTTCACTGTTTGTATTGAAGAACTGAAATAAATTAACTCTTTGATGATATTCTAATTTTGCGAGACGCACCTGTATGTATATGGCTGGTTCTGTCCCTTCAAATACAGCGCCTCATCTGTCCATGGGTTGTTTTTTAGCAATGCACCTTGGACTGAGCTGCATTACCACACATGACCTGAGAATAGGTGTGGCACTGTTTTGTTTTTTGTTTAGTTTTTTTAATTCTGGACAACCCCTTTTAAGCAGCTTGTAGCATATAAAGGTGGAATGTAACTTAATACTGAAAAATAAAATATTTAAGTTTTTTTTCACACTAGTAAAAAAAAATGGCATTCTTCCTTAAAAGGGTTATATAGAATTAGAAAAACCGGCGTTGCGCTGTCCAGTGGTTGTATCATTGCCATTCATTTGAATTTAGCGAGCTGCAGTACCTGACACAACCTGTGGACGAAATAGGCGCTGTTACTGCAAAACAAAAGGATTGGAAATGGTCTGCTTAAGTCCTAGCAAGTATCGGGTAAAATATATTATGGCCCCAAAGATGGAGGAGCGCATGTACTGTACTGGCATACACATGAAATCTGATCATGGTAGCAATTGATATTCTGGATTCAGGCTCCTCTGTCCATGGTGCTGAATGAATAGAGGATCCACACATCAGATCATCAGCATACAGCGCCACAAATCTCAGCTTCCTGACCTTTAACCCAGTGACCGTCATAGTGTCCTGTATGACAAATCTACCTCATTAAGCCGGGGTTACAGAGGTCACAGGGCTGAAGATCACTGCATGCCACAACATCAATGCAAGTGAACGGCGGCCTCATTGGGACCTGCAAGGGTCTGCGACAATTGCAAAAAATCCAAGCGGTTCTGACTTCCTGCGACATGTTTGTTGGAATGTGACGCCATTCTCTTGCATTCTCTTGTGATCTCTGCCCCAACCATATACATAATTCACCACTTAATTAGATTGGTTTTCACCCAGCTTTTTCCTGGAGCAGATAGAACTAGGAATGGTTACTGGCTCATCCTACAGTGTAATGATCATAGCATGAGATGGCAGCATTAATCGCACAAACCTGTCATGTTGCTCTCCACTTCATGGTGCTGAATCCTGCTGCCGTAATGTCTCCACTATGACGTTTTCTGACCACTTATCGGTTCTTCCTACTCTGGGTGTAGAAAGCTGTGTATAAACTACGAGGTAAGAGACCTAACATTATATGATACTGTACTGATAAAACAAGAGCAAGCAAGAATTCTTCACCTGCCACTAGGGGGAGCTGGTGACATAAGTGGTCATTGTTTCCATTGGCAGCTATGTACTTGTATCTGGCGTGCGCTCCCCTAGTGGTGGCTGCAGGAAGACAATTTTATCATTTATAGGTGCAAATTTTGGGGTGTACCAATGCCAGATATTCATTGAGAGACTGGCTATAGTTTACATAGAAAATTAATTTTATTGTAAACCATACTCCATAACTGGATTTTTAAAAGGTGCTGTACAAGATTAGCCAAATATGTCTGGTTACTTCTAGGAGCAGCGCCACCCTTGTCCACGTGTTGTGTCTGGTATTGCAGCTATATTCTGTTGTAATACCACGCACAGCCTGATAAGGGTGGCGCTATTTCTAGAAGCCAAACCAGCCCTACTTTTCATATCCCGTTTAACCCCTTTAAAAGTAAGCACGCAATCATGTCTGTGCCCATACACTTTCTGCTTTCCCAAACACATGCATGCAAAAATGGGTTGCGCATGCATAGATTTCTATCAGGAGATGGGAGTCATTTATTGTCAGACACCTCTGGCGCTGGATTATCTCCACTCAGAGGAACATGTTGAATTTTAGCATCCAATCCCAACTCCTCCATCTGTCGGCAGACCCCTTACACATAGGATAAGGGGTCTTTCCTGCTGCAATTGGTGACTTTTCTTAGATATGAATGAGAAATGAAACATCAAACAAGTTTAAAGGGGATTTGTCCAGGATTACGAAAACATGGCTGCCTTCTACCGAAAATAGCGCCACTCCTGTCTGCAGGTGGTGTGTACTTCAATGGAACTAAGCAGCAATAGTAATCGGTAAACAGAGGTGATGTTTAATTCAGGCAAAGGAAGCCATGTTTTTCTAAGGGGGACAACCCCTTTAATAAAAGTATCATAATAAAATATTGAATCCTAGGAAAAAAACTGAGCCCCCCCACTCCTCATAATTAGTGTCGGGGCAGTGCTCAATTTACACATTAAATTCTATTTTACAGTAATTGGAACATTATTAAAGGGATTTTCCAATCTTCATAGATGAATATTGTCGGGTAGGGATTGTAAAAACAAGCATTAACCGCTTATTATAACTTGAAGTTGTTCTTGAGATGTTAACGCTTGTTTGTTTACAACTTGCTGCCTTGGAGACCGACCACCGCTGCGTGTCGTGATTAGGATGTAACAGCGCGCTCCAGGGATCCTGGACAGCGTCAAAACAGTTCTTACAAGCTCAACAGAAAAGAGCTTGTAAGCACTGTGCATGTTCTGTCTGGCTGTGGTGGTCGGTTTCCATGGCAGTGAGCTGTACACAAAAATGTTAGTATCTTAATAGGTAAGAATTTTAAAAAGCAATAATTTACAAAATAGCGTGTATTTACAATAGCCATTCATGGAGATGGGAATAACCCTTTAGAGGGACTCCCTGGAAAAGCACGCTGTCCCTTTAAATTCTAACCAGGCCTTTGCCTCCATAGTCCTATGTTGTGGATGCGTTCGTTGCCATAGGTCTCTGGAAGTCGTTGCGCTCACGTTCATGTTTTATGCGTTGTAAATAAGGAGGATATTATGGCCGCAGCGT
Source organism: Oophaga sylvatica (assembly GCA_033576555.1). NCBI lineage: Eukaryota > Metazoa > Chordata > Amphibia > Anura > Dendrobatidae > Oophaga > Oophaga sylvatica. Next base: position 129,590,573 of record JARQOD010000008.1, read on the forward strand.
CTTCTCCAGACGTCGCTGAATTATCTTATTTGGTACCAAAAATAAACTGAAGGGAGATGGATTTTTTTTTTGCGCGAGACGGGAAATTTCTCACCTGCAGTTCTATATGCTAATGAGCCGCAATGTGATGTTTATAGCCGGGCGTGCGGGCGTATTGTATATACAATTATTAGCTATTTAAATTCTGCAAAACTGCAGATTGTAAAAATGTTATGCACGTTACATATTTAAGATGTATCCCCCCCAAGGCTGCTCCAGGCGGCGGCTACAAACTAGAGGAAGATAAACATGCTGCACAGACAGCGGAAACTAGGAGCGGGACGTCGTCCCCACATATACTAGGCCTCGTGCCTCCTAATCTGCGGAGAAGTGGAGCACTTACCCCTAGCAACCACTTAGATTACATCTCTCATTTCTCAGGAGGCTTTAGGAGAATGTAAGCTGTGACCTGATTGGTTGCTATGGTCAATGGCTCCATTCCATAGCTACCACTATCCCCCATTACCTACATGCTTTCCTTTCAAGCCTTCTGGTAGTCGTCTTGTTTAACATCCTATTGGAGCACATTAGGTTGTAACGACCACATAAGGGCTGGGTCACAAACTCATTAAGACTGACTTTTGTTTTGGTGGACCCAACATGTTCATATATTACCCTGTCGACCATCTTTTAAAATGGCCGCCGTGTACTATATAACTTCACTAACAGGTTGAAGATGAAAATCCCCCGGCTGCTTTGTGTATACAGCACCTATGCAGATGTATGCATTTCCAACCCGTTACCGTCTGTAGTCACCTGTTACAGCACACTTTTCACACCCCACTTCTTTCTTCCTGCAGGTGCTAGGAAAAGGAGGGAAAAATTCTGACTACATAAGGCTTGTAGTCTGTAACTATGGAGACAGATAGCTCTTCATACATAGTAGCTGTATACACAAAACGGTAGGAAATATCTAATCAGGACTATAGGCAAAGTTGCTTTATTTTTTGGTTTACATACTTTGGCACCCGCCTTTCCAGTGCTCCAAAGTATTCACACCCTTATTGTGGCATCACAAGCCCCTTTTTACCACATCATCATGTACGTTTAGCTAGGTTGTTTGTGTCCCAGCAATTTTGCATGGAGATAGAGCGCCCCCCACTGTCCTCATGTTATCTCTGATAGCAGCGTTGTACCATACACTTGGTGAATGTCACACAGCTTTCCGAGGCCCCTGAATGTCAAATCCGATTACGTTAGGCCTGTATAATATGTTTAACTACTAAACTACCCTATTTATTCAGGGTTCTAGGAAAGTTGGGTGACATCCTCTGCGGGAGATGCAATACCGGCCATGCTGACGTTCTTCTGACAACCAGCCTTGCACCTGTGTGATTATCATCACACACCCGTAACAGGAGATAAATGATGAATGTTTCCATTCAATGACAACAAGCAGAAATCCGCCATACATGAGTTTTTCTCACACAACCAATCATTTTTACAGTTTAATGCAAAGAATATTCACCAATAATGACAGCACCTACTGCTTTCTAGTAAGTTTTGTGCGTCAAATGTGCATAACATCTAGAGTCTCTGCTTGCTGTCAGTGAATGGAAACAGGCTCAGATCCGTCCAAAACCCATTGTGACTTTCCTATTGTCACATCACTACAGAGCACTATCACAACAATTGTTTTTTTTCAAGCCAATGAATAATATCAAGTGTGTTTTTACTCACTTGGAGCAAGCAGAGATCTTGAAACACAACATTTATTGCTATTGCAGAAGTTTTCTTTATATAAATAATTTAGATTTATATAAAAGACTCTTTCATTTGCAGTGTCAGGTCCTAGTTTCAAAGTGGTCCATAGAGCGCCCAGTGGGACCCAACACCCTGTCCGTGGCATCAAGAAGTGCCTTTTCTGTCTCCTTATAGCCCAATGGGGCCCTAAGTGATGAATAGGGGCCCCATGCGAAGAAGAGCTTGGCTGTAATGAAGGCCTGACCTGGCCGGGCTCATGTGTTACCTGTGATCCGTGCGCTCCCCCTCCCAGTCCTGCCGCTCGGGGCCAGAAGGTGAGTTGAAGGGGAAATGGAGCCGCTCGGTTGTGCTATTTCTGAATCTCCGCAGATGGTTGTGAAGTTTGACTCAGATTGGGCACCATGCCACGTAATAACTGTTCAAAAAACAAGGGCATAAAATATTAACAACACAGCACAATAGGATTTTAATTTAGCTTCTGCAATGAATCGGGCTATAGCAGAACGCCAAATGGTCAGGACGCGCTGCTCATTGTGGAGCGAGGCTATTCCTAGCACAATATGGGGAGATATTTGTAGGATCGGTCTCAATGGTGGAAGATGAAGGCGTGATGCCTGAGACACCCCTTCACTGCCAGTGTAGATGTACTTAGTTGGGGCTCCCTCACAGTCTCTATTCTCGGGGTCCACATCCTCCTTCTGTGGCTGCGAAAGTGTTGCATGGAGTTATATTCTGATGCCACCCTACCAGGACAAATCGGCATGGTCATCACAAACAATAGTGATGCCAGCTGCACCAAGAGTTCACCATTTATTTCTAAGGAGGAAAGATTGCAGTACCATTTATAGCCACAGTGAGGGGCACAAGAGTGGTCACCTGGGCACAAAATTCCTTAGGGTGCAAACTTTCAAAAGAAGAAGAAAAATAAAGCAGTGGCATCGCTAGTGCCCAATATCCAGGCATTGCACATGCCCCGAACTTTTGGCCAGGTGCCGCGGAAAGCAGGGCAAGTGTCACTTTGAAAGGTTTTAGTGTCAATATAGCACTAATGTACTTGGAACCTGTGGCAGAGCAGAGTGAACTATTACTCTCCATCCCATAGACCACAGCTCTATTCACATGGGGCTCTTCAGAGAGCTGGTTCTCTGGACCGGTGGGGATCCAGTGGTCAGACCCCAGCGATTAGAAAGTTATTGGATGAGAATAATTGAAAACACCTCCTTTCAAAAGATGACAGGATTAATTTTACATGCCCATATAGAATAATACAGATACTGAGAATTACAGCTTCCTGTCTATATAATATATACTGATGAATTCAAGTTATATAACATTTAATACAGATACAGTTCCACACTATACAGTATGCTAGATTATACAGTGTAGAGCTCTGTGTATACTACCGTATATAATGTGAATATGTACCTGCGTAAATAGTATGTAGTGTGGAGTTTACACTATATACAGTATAAATCACCCTACTATATACACAGCTCTATGCTATATATAGAGGACCTACTGCCATATAAATCAGATAGGATACACTAAGACTCTGCTGCATACATCACACAGGATACACAGGCTGCTGTATATACATCATATAGATAAACAGAGGCTGTTGTATACATCACGTAGGATACATCAAGATTCTGTTGTATAGATATCACATAGGGTACACTGAAAGTGCTGTATACATCACATCGGATAAAATTGATACTGCTGTATACATCGCATAGGATACACTGGGACTCTGCTGTATACATCACGTAAGATACACTAAGACTGCTGTATACATAACATAGTATCCACTGGGACTGCTGTATACATCAAATAGGTGTACACAGAGACTGTTGTATACATAACAATGTCCACTGTGACTGCTGTATACATCAAATAGGGTAGACTGACTCTGTATACATCACATAGAATCCATTGAGACTCTGCTGAATAAATCACATAGGATACACTGAGATTCTGCTGTTTATATATTACGTAGGATCCACTGAGATCCTGCAGTATACATCACATGGGATCCACTGAGACCCTGCTGTGTACATCACATAAAAAATACTAAGACTGATGTATAAAGCACACAAGATACACCGAGACTCTGCTGTGTACATCACATAGGATCCACTAAGACTCTGCTGTATACATTACAATGGATATACTGAAACTGCTGCATACATCACATAGGATACACTGATATTTTGCTGTAGACATTATATAGGGTACACAGACCCTACTGTATACATTACATAGGACCCACAGTGACTCTGCTGTATACATCACATAGGATACACTGAGACTGCTATATACAACACAAAGGATCCAGTAAGACTCTGCTGTATACATCACATAGGATCCACTGAAACTGTGCTGTATACATCACATAGAATCCACTGAGATGCTGCTGTATACATCATATGGGATCTACTGAGAACCTGTTATATGCAGCACATAGGATACATCTGTCTTTGACTATGAACATACACTACCTTAAGCCAGTTGTTTCAACTATATCCTTATAGTTATCAACAAATTACAGATAGGCATTTTTGTGTTGGTAGCCCACAAGGAGCTTGATGTTTTCCTGTTTTCACAATTTAATAGTAGTTGCATTTTGTGGATGAATCTTTCATTGCAATGGGATGTTTATGGTCTAACTATCTAGATTTGTAAGTAGATATTCCTTACACTGCTATACTAGTACTCCAATTCTTGTACACAGTCATTATTTGTGAAATATACCATTGTTATTAAAGCCTACTTTGTAATGAATCATTCAGTAAGGATTACAATACATTAATTTGTCCGCTAGCAATATATTACTTCTCTTGTCTCCAATATTCTTGCACCTTTTCTATTTTTAAGTGTTTTTAAATTATTAGATATCAATAAAATTTATTTTATGGGCTTAGTTGTTGGCACTTTAATTTATAGAAAGAGTGAAAACCGTACACCAGGTTATTTCTATGTCATTTGTATATGGGGATACTCTGCACACTTGTGTATGATATCTTATAATGCAGCATTGGAGAATTTTTGCATATATTAAATAGGGCCCACTGAGCCCCTGCCGTGTACATTACATAGAATCCACTAAGACTGCTGTATACATCACATAAGATACACTAAGACTGTGCTCTATACAGGGCCGGCTCCAGGTTTTTATGGGCCCCGGGCGAAAGAGCCTCAGTGGGCCCCTTTAACACAGACCACGATTTATGATGCACAGATACAGCAGAGAAATATAGGTGTAGTACAATGCCAAATACTTCACTTCTTCCATTACATGAGTGATATCTATTGTAAATTCTACAATAGCTCAAAAGCCGCCAAATCCTCACAGCGCACAGAACAGACTGGACAGTACAGTCCTCCATACAATATTATGGGCACCACAGTCTCCCCCTCATCACCCATATAATACCCCATGCAGGATGTCACCCCCCATATAATGCTCCATACAGAATACTGGACCCAAAATAATGCTCCATACAGAATACTGGTCCCAATAAAATGCTCCATACAGGATACTGGTCCCCATATAATGCTCCATACAGGATACTGGTCCCCATATAATGCTCCATACAGGATACTGGTCCCATATAATGCTCCATACAAAATATGGAGCTCTCCTCTGCGCTGTACTGCGTTCTGCACTGTTACGGCTCAGGAAAGGGCACTGTGGAAAGACTCCCCATTATCATCATGATTGTCTCCCCATCATCATCATTTCCTCCTTATCATCATCATTGCCTCCCCATCATCATCATGGCCTCCCCATTATCATCAATGCCTGCCCATCATCATCATCTCCTCCCCATCATCATCTTCTCCCCATCATCAATGCCTGCCCATTATCATCAATGCCTGCCCATTATCATCTTCTCCCCATCATCATCAATGCCTCCCCATTATCAGCAATGCCTGCCCATCATCATCTCCTCCCCATCATCATCAATGCCTGCCCATCATCATCTTCTCCCCATCATCAATGCCTGCCCATTATCATCAATGCCTGCCCATTATCATCATCTTCTCCCCATCATCATCAATGCCTCCCCATTATCAGCAATGCCTGCCCATCATCATCTTCTCCCCATCATCAATGCCTGCTCATTATCATCAATGCCTGCCCATTATCATCATCTTCTCCCCATCATCATCATGAATGCCTCCCATTATCAGCAATGCCTGCCCATCATCACACACAGACAGCAACCTGTTATGTTTCGGTAGCTGAGGAGTGCAGGTAAAAAAGGCAATACACCAGAGCAGTTGGAATCTATGAGATTGCAGTACCCTGACTAACCACCACAACTAGAGGCAGCCGTGGAGCGTTCCTACGTTGGTCCTAGACGCCTCGTCACAGCCTGAGAAACTAACTACACCTAAAGATAGAAAGAGGAAAGCTATCTGCCCCGGAGCAGATCCCCAAAGAACATAGAAAGCCCCCAAACATGTAATGGCGGTTAGACAAGAAGAAATACTGACACAGACAGAAAATAGTATGAGCAAACGTTGGGGCCCAAACTACCTAAATAGAAAAGGATAGGAAGGGCACTTACTGCAATCCCAAAAAACCCTGAAAAGCACCAACTCTACTAATTTCAAAAACACCTGAGATCACACGACCTCTACCACCTAAATTAGTTCTCTGGTGTAACAAAATCAAAACAGCAGCCACTGAAAAAAACTGGAAAAAGCAAATGTACAAACATCAGTGGCTGAATTAAACTGAGAGGGCAAAAGCCCCCGGAGGGGACCCTGAAGGCCCCCACAGAAGTGCAGGACAAAATGCAAAAATCAAGCACAAAAACAAAAAGAAGAAAATGTCTTATCTGTTAGCAGGAGATGCAGACACGACACAGCAGGCTACAAAGGAAACAGGAATCAAGGATTGAGACCAGAACAATTGATCACCGGCAACCCTGATGGGAAGGCGACTCCCTTATATAAGACCAGTCAGTAACACCTGATTCCCAATCCTCACAATCTTCACTGGACAGTCCAGTACCGCTTGTAACCACCAGAGGGAGCCTCTGCTCAGAACTCATTTCAAGTCCATTCACAACAGCAACCACAGCACACAAGCACTCTCTCACATACATACACATACACACACACACACACACATACACACACAAAGCACCACACTACATACACACAGACACACACAGAGACACACACACACACACGTCTTACCTGTCCGGCGTCCCCACGCTCTCTGCAACAGCCGGCCGCTGAATGATGACGTCATTCAGCGGCGCTGCTGTGAGAGGAAGCGCCGGCGCCCCCTGGAGTCCGGAGCTGCGGCAGCGGAGGCACGGGAGAGGTAAGTATTGTGCCAGCTGATGCCGGGGCCCTGAGCAAGCGGGGGGGGGGGCCCAGTGGCGGCGCTGACACCACTCTCCTCCGCTAACGGGCGCGGGGTGCCAGACTGCGAGTGGGCCCCCCCGCCTGCTCAGGGCCCCGGCACTTGCCCGGGTGTGCCGGGTGCTGACGCCGGCCCTGACTGAGAACCAATAGTAAACATCACATAGAATACACTGAGACTGCTATATACATCACATAGGACCCACTGAGACTCTGCTGAATACATCACATAGAATACACAGTGCCCTGCTGGGTACACCACATCGGATCCACTGAGACTCTGCTGCATACATCACATAGGATGCATTAAGATTGCTGTATACATCACATAGGATCCATTGATATTCTGGTGTAAACAGCACATAGGATACACTGAGACTGAAACATACATCACATAGGATACACTTACACTGTACTGTATACATCACATAGGACCAACTGAGACCCTACTGTAAAATCACATAGGATACACTAAGACTCTGCTGTATACATCACATAGGGTACATTGAGACTGCTATATACATCACATAAGATACCGAGATTCAGCCATATACATCACATGGGATCCCTTGAGACTATACTGTATATATAAAATAGATAACACAGTCTATGCTGTATATATCAAATAGGACCCACTGAGAATCTGCTGCATATATCACATTGGAGCCACTGAGACTGCTATATACATCACATAGGATGATCTGAGACTCAGCTGTATACATTACATAGGATCCACTGAAACCCTGCTGCACACATCACAAAGGATCCACTGAGACCCTGCTGTATATATAACATAGGATATACTAAGCCTGCTGTATACATCTCATAGGATACACTGAGACCATGCTATATACATCAGAACAGACCCACTGAGACCCTGCTGTATATATCACATAGGTTACAATGAGATTTCTATATACATCACATAAGACTCACTGAAACCCTGCTGTATGGACCACATTTGATACAGAGACTTCTGTATAAATCACATAGGATCCACTGAGTCTCTGCTGTATACATCACATAGGGTACATTGAGACTGCTATATACAAGTCTCCCAGCATGAATGTCCGAAGCAAACACCCAAGAATTGTCCTCCTGACCATAACCTCTCCACTTAACGAAATACTGGAGTTTCCGTCTAGCAAAAGGAGAATCCAATATCTTCTCAACCACATACTCCAAATTGCCCTCAACCAAAACAGGGTCGGGAGGTGCAGCCATACGAACCACTGGTTCGACAAACCTCTTCAATAAGGATTTGTGGAACATGTTATGGATCTTAAATGTCCCTGGAAGAAGCAAACGGAAGGAAACCGGATTAATAATTTCTATGATCTTATAAGGTCCAATGAACCTTGGCTTAAATTTTGGAGATGCAACCTTCAGAGGGATATTCATTGAGGACAACCAAACCAAGTCCCCCACTTTAAACCGAGGACCATCAGTCCTATGCCGGTTGGCAAACCGCTGGGCCTTCTCCTGAGAGAGAGACAACCTCTCCATCACCTGGTCCCAAATCTGCTGCATACGCTGAACAATAGAGTCAACCCCCGGACAGACAGAAGCCTCCGCCTGTCCTGAAGAAAATCGAGGGTGAAACCCGGAATTGCAGAAAAATGGAGACATCAAGGTGGCAGAGCTAGCTCTATTATTAAGAGCAAACTCAGCCAAAGGCAAAAAAGAGACCCAGTGATCTTGATCAGCAGACACAAAACATCTCAAATAAGTCTCCAAGGTCTGGTTTGTTCTCTCGGTTTGTCCATTGGTCTGAGGGTGAAATGCAGAGGAGAAAGACAACTGAACACCAAGTTTAGAACAAAATGTCCTCCAAAATCTGGAAACAAACTGGACTCCTCTGTCAGACACAATGTTCTCCGGAATGCCATGTAACCGAACCACATGCTGAAAGAACAAAGGCACCAACTCGGAGGAGGAAGGCAACTTAGGTAATGGCACAAGATGTATCATCTTGGAAAACCTATCACAGATTACCCAGATAACGGTCATTCTTTGAGAGACAGGAAGGTCAGAAATAAAATCCATAGAAATATGGGTCCATGGCCTCTTGGGTACCGGTAATGGCATTAACAAACCACTAGAACGAGAGCAAGGCTTGGAACGAGAGCAAGTCCCACAGGACTGCACAAAGTCCCTGACGTCACAAGACAAAGTAGGCCACCAAAAGGAGCGATTCACCAAGTCTCTGGTACCAAAAATCCCGGGATGACCAGCCAACGCGGAACAATGAATCTCAGACATCACACTCTTTTTCCACTGGTCTGGAACAAACAATTTCCCAACAGGGCAGCGCTCAGGTTTATCCTCCTGACACCCTTCCAGAGCCAGTCTCAAATTGGGCGAAATGGCGGAAAGAACCACACCCTCTTTCAAAATAACAGCAGGATCAGATAACTCAGGAGAATCTGCAAAGAAACTCCTCGATAGGACATCCGCCTTGACATTCTTAGTGCCAGGAAGAAAAGAAACCACAAAATTAAAACGTGTGAAAAAAAAGGCCCACCTGGCCTGTCTAGGATTAAGTCGCTTGGCTGATTTGAGATAAACCAGGTTCTTATGATCCGTGAGGACCACCACCTGATGTTTGGCTCCTTCCAGCCAATGTCTCCACTCTTCAAAGGCCCACTTCATGGCCAATAACTCCCGATTACCCACGTCATAATTACGTTCAGTTGGAGAAAATTTTCGAGAGAAAAAGGCACAAGGGTTACTCTTAGAGGTCTCTGGATCCTTTTGGGACAAAACGGCACCTGCCCCAATCTCAGAGGCATCAACCTCCACCTGAAACGGCAGAGAAACATCAGGCTGCCGTAGAACAGGAGCAGAAATGAATCTCTGCTTAAGTTCCTGAAATGCAGAAACTGCCTCAGGAGGCCAATTCACCACATCGGAACCCTTTTGGTCAGATCAGTCAATGGTTTAACAATACCAGAGAAATTACCAATAAATTTACGATAAAAATTGGCAAAACCCAAAAATCTCTGAAGAGCCTTCAATGAAGTAGGTTGAACCCAATCACAGATGGCTTGAACCTTGACCAGGTCCATTTCAATAACAGACGGAGACAAAATGAATCCCAGAAATGAGATCTTCTGTACGCCAAAAAGACACTTTGATCCCTTCACATACAGTGCATTCTCTCTCAAAATCTGGAACACAGTCCGAACATGTTTCACATGAGAGTCCCAGTCATTGGAAAAAATCAAGATATCATCCAAATAAACAATCAGAAATTTATCCACAAAATCCCTGAAAATATCATTCATGAAGGATTGGAAGACGGAAGGGGCATTAGTAAGCCCAAAAGGCATCACTATGTACTCAAAATGCCCCTCTGGGGTATTAAACGCCGTTTTCCATTCATCCCCGTGCTTAATTCGAATAAGGTTATACGCCCCCCCCTGAGGTCAAGCTTGGTAAACCAACTAGCACTTTTCACTCTGGAAAATAGGTCAGAAATCAAAGGTAACGGATATTGATATTTAACAGTGATCTTATTCAGGAGGCGATAATCATTACACAGCCTCAATGAACCATCCTTTTTGGCCACAAAGAAAAAAACGGCGCCCAAGGGTGAAGAGGATGGTCTGATATGACCCTTCTCCAATGACTCCTTGATATAAGATCACATAGCATCGTATTCAGGTACAGATAAATTAAAAAGGCGACCTTTAGGAAATTTACCATCAGGCACTAATTCAATAGCGCAATCATAGCTCCTGTGAGGGGGCAAGGATGCAGATTTACTTTCACTAAACACATCCGAAAAATCAGTCAAAAAGTCAGGGACATCCTGAGACTGGGGAGAGGCAGAAAAAACAGCAGTGTCAGTATTAACACATTGGCAGCCCCAACTGGTCATTGACACAGATTTCCAATCCAAAACAGGATTATGAGACTGTAACCAAGGGAAACCTAGTACAATAATGTCATGCAGATTATGCAGCACCAGAAATTTGCCACTCTCCTGATGATCTGGTTCAACCCTCATTATCACCTGAGTAGAAAACTGGGATTTATTCTCTGCCAAAGGGGTAGAATCAATGCCCAGTAGGGGAATAGACTTCCGCAGGGGTATCATGGGAAACCCACAACGTTTGGCAAAGTCAAAATCCATCAGGTTAATAGCTGCTCCTGAATCAACAAAAGCCTGAGCAGAAAATGTGGACAGGGAGCAAATCAGGGTAACAGTCAACAGATATTTAGTCTGAACACTACCCAAGACAACTGAGCGTGCAAAACGTCTTCCCCGCTTAGGGCAGACAGAAATAGCATGAGAAGCGTCACCACAGTAGAAACAACCCATTGCGCTTACGAAACTCATGACGCTGAGCCCCAGAAGTCACTCCATCACACTGCATGGGCTCAGGAGCTGGCTCACAAGGCAACACTATCTCACACATACCTCTGCGCTCCCGCAAACGTCTGTCAATTTGAATAGCCAAAGACATAGAATCATTGAGACCAGAGGGGACAGGGAATCCCACCATAACGTCCTTTACTTTTTCTGACAGACCCTTTCGAAAAAGGGCTGCCAAAGCATGATCATTCCATTTGGTCAGGACTGCACACTTTCGAAATTTCTGATAGTACAACTCAGCGTCTTCAAGACCCTGATTTAATGCCAACAAGATCTTTTCAGCTTGATCAGTGACATTAGGTTCATCGTACAATAACCCCAGAGCCAGAAAAAATACATCAATATCATTCAAAACAGGATCCCCAGGTGTCAGGGAAAAAGCCCAATCCTGAGGGTCGCCGCGCAGCAGGGAGATGACAATTTGAACCTGCTGTGCCGCGTTCCCTGAGGACTTAGGCCTTAAGGCAAAAAACAACTTACAGTTATTTTTGAAATTCAGAAATTTAGATCGATCCCCCAAAAACAAATCTGGCATGGGAATCCTAGGTTCCACAACCGGCAACCCAGCAAGATAGGTAGCAATACTCTGAACCTCAGTGGCAAGCTGATCCACACGGCCAGACAACTGTGCAAACTCCATTGAGAGAAAAAAAAATTCCTCCTCAGCACCCAGAGAAAAAGAGGGAAAAAAAAATGCAACAAACAGTTTCCTTATTACTATTTTCCCCTTCTGTGAGTACCATACAATTTTCAGTTTTTGGGCCGGTTATACTGTTCTGTTTCGGTAACTGAGGAGAAATAGCAAAAAATAGCAAAAGCGGTAATACACCAGAGAGGCTGGAACCTATTGGATTGCAGTACCTGAACTAACCACACAACTAGAGGTAGCCGTGGAGCGTTCCTACGTTGATCCTAGACGCAGGGCCGGCGTCAGCACCCGGCACACCCGGGCAAGTGCCGGGGCCCTGAGCAGGCGGGGGGGGCCCACTCGCCGTCGGGCACTCCGGCGCCCGTTAGCGGAGGAGAGCGGTGTCAGCGCCGCCACTGGGCCCCCCCCCGCTTGCTCAGGGCCCCGGCAGCAGCTGGCACAATACTTACCTCTCACGTGCCTCCGCTGCCGCAGCTCCGGGCTTCAGGGGGCGCCGGCGCTTCCTCTCACAGCGACGTCATCATTCAGCGGCCGGCTGTAGCAGAGAGCGCGCGGACGCCGGACAGGTGAGATGTGATGTGTATGTGTCTGTGTGTGTCTGTGTGTATCAGTGTGTGTGTATGTAGTGCGGTGCTTTGTGTGTGTGTATGTATGTATGTATGTATGTGAGAGAGTGTTTGTGTGCTGTGGTGCTGTCTGTGTGTGATGATGGGCAGGCATTGATGATAATGGGCAGGCATTGATCATGATGGGGAGGCATTGATGATGATGATGGGCAGGCATTGATGATGATGGGGAAGCCATGATGATGATGGGGAGACAATGATGATGATGAGGAGGCAATGATGATGATGGGGAGACGATGATGATGATGGGCAGGCATTGATGATGATGGGGAGGCAATGATGATGAGGGGGAGGCGATGATGATGATGGGGAGGCAATGATGATGATGGGGAGACAATCATGATGATAATGGGGAGTCTTTCCACAGCGCCCTTTCCTGAGCCGTAACAGTGCAGAACGCAGTACAGTGCAGAGGAGAGCTCCATATTTTGTATGGAGCTTTATATGGGGACCAGTATCCTGTATGGAGCATTATATGGGGACCAGTATCCTGTATGGAGCATTATATTGGGTCCAGTATTCTGTCTGGAGCATTATTTTGGGTCCAGTATTCTGTATGGAGTATTATATGGGGGATGGGGGGTGACATCCTGCATGGGGTATTATATGGGTGATGAGGTGGAGACTATGTGGTGCCCATAATATTGTATGGAGGACTGTACTGTCCAGTCTGTACTGTGCACTGTGAGGATTTGGCGGTTTTTGAGCTATTGTACAATTTACAATAGATATCACTCATGTAATGGAAGAAGTGAAGTATTTGGCATTGTACTGTACCTATATTTCTCTGCTGTATCTGTGCATCATGAATCGTGGTCTGTGTTAAAGGGGCCCACTGAGACTCTTTCGCCCGGGGCCCATAAAAACCTGGAGCCGGCCCTGCCTAAACGCCTCGTCACAGCCTGAGAGATAACTACACCTAAAGGCAGAAAGATGAAAGCTATCTGCCCCGGAGCAGAACCCCAAAGAAAATATGAAGCCCCCAAACATGTAATGGCCGTTAGACAAGAAAAAAGCACGGACACAGACAGAAAATAGAATGAGCAAACGCTGGGGCCCAATCTGTCTAGACAGAAAAGTACAGGAAAGAATTCTGACTGCAATTAAAAAAAAAAACTCTAACAAAAATACCAACACTTCTGATTGCCAAAAAGCCTGAGATCACACGATCTCATCCACCTACATCAGATCTCTGGTGTAACAAAACACTATTCAGCAAATAAAAAGTAACAAAAGACCAAAGCAAAAGTGCAGACAAAAACGGAGCACAATTGCAGCGCCAGACCCCCAAAAGGGTCCTACCATTCAGCATCAACTGAAGGCCATTCATTAATCAGTTCATTACTCTCAGCAACCACCGGAGGGAGCCCCAGCTCAGAAGCCGCCTCCAGCATATTCACAACAGGATCCACTGAGACTGCTTTATACATCACATAGGATCTACTCAAACCCTGCTGTACACATCATAAAGGATCCATTGAGACCCTGCTGTATAGGAAACACATACTCTGCTGTATACATCACATAGGATACATTAAGACTGCTGTATACATCTTATAAGATCCACTGAGATGCTGCTGTATACATCACATAGCTGCTGTGTACAACTCATTGGATACACTGAAATTGCTGTATGCATCACATAGGATACACAGACTCTGCTGTATATATTAAATAGGGCCCGCTAACACCCTGCTGTGTACATCGCATTGGATCCACTAAGACTGCTGTATACATCACATAAGATACACTAAGACTCTGCTGCATACATCACATAGGATTCACTAAGACTGTGTATACATCAAATAGGATACAGAGAATCTGCTGTATATATCAAATAGGGCCCACTGAGATCCTCCTGTGTACATCACATAGGATCCACTAAGACTGCTGTATACATCACATAAGATACACTAAGACTCTGCTGCATACATCACATAGGATCCACTAAGGCTGCTATATACATCACACAGGATACACTGAGACTCTGCTGCTTAAATCAATAAGTTACACAGAATCTGCTGTATACATCACAAAGGATACACTAAGACTGTTGTTACATCACATAGGACCCACTAATACCCTGCTGTCTACATCACATAGGATACACAAACTCTGCTGTATACACATTGGATCCACTGAGACTCTGCTGTATATATCAAATAGGATCTACTGCTGTATACAACTCATTGGATACACTGAAACTGCTGTATACATCATATAGGATACACTGAAACTGCTATATAGATCACATAGCATCCAGTGAGATCCTGCAGTATACATCACATAGGATACACTATGACTGCTGTATACATCACATAGGATACACAGACTCTGCTGGATAAATTAGGTAGGATACACAAACTCTGCTGTATACATTACAAAGCACCCCCTGAAACCCTGCTGTATACATCACATATGATATACTGAAATTCAGCTGTATACATCACACAGGACCCACTGAGTCCTGGTTGTGTACATCACATAGGATACACTGAGACCGCTATATACATGACATAGGATTAAATGAGATTCTCTGTATACATCAAATAGGGTCCACTGAGACTCTCCTGTATAAATTACATAGGATCAATTGACTCTGCTGTATATAACACATAGGATCCACTGTGACTCCTGTATTCATCACATAGCTGCTGTATACATAAAATAGCTGCTGTATACAACACATAGGATGCACTGAAACTGCTGCATACATCACATGGGATCCAGTGAGGACCTGCTGTATTCATCACATAGGATACACTGAGATTTTGCTATATACATCAAATAGATTACACAGAGACTCTGCTGTAAACAGTACATAGGACCCAATGAAACCCTGCTGTTTATATCACGTAGGATTCACTGAGACCATGGTGTTTACATCACATACGATACACTGAGACTATGCTATATATATCACATAAGATCCACTAAGAATCTGCTGAACATATCATATAGGATCGACTGAGACTCTGCTGTATACATCACATGGGATACACTGAGAACCACGTGTAAACATTACATAGAATACACTGAGACTGCTATATACATCACATAAGACTCACTGAGACTCTGCTGTATACATCACAAAGAATACACAGACCCAGCTGGGTACATCACAAAGGACCCACTGAGACTCTGCTGAATGCATCACATAGGATCCAATGAGACTCTGCTGCATACATCACATAGGATGCATTAAGATTGCTGTATACATCACTTAGGATCCATTGATATTCTGGTGTAAACAGCACATAGAATACACAGACTGCTACATACATCACATAGGATACACTTATACTATGCTGTATACATCACATAGGACCCACTGAGACCCTACTGTAAAATTACATAGGATACATCAAGACTCTGCTGTATACATCACATAGGGTACATTGAGACTGCTTTATACATCACATAGGATACCGAGATTCAACGATATATATCACATCGGATCCCCTGAGACTATACTGTATATATAAACTAGGGTACACATAGTCTATGCTGTATATATCAAATAGGATCCATTGAGAATCTGCTGTATATATCACATTGGATCCACTGAGACTGCTATATACATCACATAGGATCAACTGAGACTCAGCTGTATACATCACAGAGGATCCACTGAAACCCTGCTGTACACATCACAAAGGATCCACTGAGACCCTGCTGTATATATAACAGGATACACTAAGCCTGCTGTATACATCACATAGGATACACAGACTCTGCTGGATAAATTAAGTAGGGTACACAGACTCTGCTGTATACATTACAAGGCACCCACTGAAACCCTGCTGTATACATCACATATGATACACTGAGATTCAGCTGTATACATCACACAGGACCCACTGAATCCCTGCTGTGAACATCACATAGGATACACAGACTGCTATATACATCACATAGGATACACTGAGACTGTTATATATATCACATAGGATCAACTGAGACCATTCTATATACATCAGAAGAGATCCACTGAGACCCTGCTGTATACATCCCATAGGTTACAATGAGACTGCTATATACATCACATAGGACCCACTGAAACCCTGATGTATGGACCACATTTGATACACTGAGACTTCTGTACAAACCCTCCTGTGTACATCACATAGGATCCACTAAGACTGCTGTATATATCACATAGTATCCACTGAGACTCTGCTGTATACATCACATAAGATACACAGACTGCTATAAACATCACATAGGATACAGGGATTCAGCTATATACATCACATAAGACCCACTGAGACTCTGCTGTATACATCAAATAGGTTATACAGATAATCTGCTGTATACATCACATAGGATCGTTTAAGATTGCTGTATATATCACTTAGGATCCAGTAATATTCTGGTGTAAACGGCACATAGGATGCACTGAGACTGCTACATACATCACATAGGATACACTTAAACTATGCTCTATACATCAAATAGGACCCACTGAGACCCTACTGTAAAAACACATAGGATACACCAAGACTCTGCTGTATACATCACATAGGGTACATTGAGACTGCTATATACATCACATAGGATATCGAGATTCAGTGATATATATCACATCGGATCCATTGAGACTATACTTTATATATAAACTAGGGTACACATAGTCTATGCTGTATATATCAAATAAGACCAACTGAGAATCTACTGTATATATCACATTGGATCCACTGAGACTGCTATATACATCACATAGGATCAACTGAGACCATTCTATATACATCAGAAGAGATCCACTGAGACCCTACTGTATACATCCCATAGGTTACAATGAGACTGCTATATACATCACATAGGACCCACTGAGACCCTGATGTATGGACCACATTTGATACACTGAGACTTCTGTACAAACCCTCCTGTGTACATCACATAGGATCCACTAAGACTGCTGTATATATCACATAGGATCCACTGAGACTCTGCTGTATACAACACATAAGATACACAGACTGCTATAAACATCACATAAGATACAGGGATTCAGCTATATACATCACATCAGACCAACTGAGACCCCGCTCTAAACATCACATAAGACCCACTGAGACCCTAATGTATACATCACAAAGAATACACTGAGACTCTGCTGTATACATCAAATAGGTTATACAGATAACCTGCTGTATACATCACATAGGATACACTGAAAGTCTGCTGTATACATTACAAAGGACCCACTGAAATCTTGCTGTATACATCACATATATACAGCATAATCTATGTGTATCCTATGTGATTTATTTAGCATATTCTCTGTGTAACCTATTTGACGTATAGGCAGAATCTGTGTATCCTATCACATAGTATCCACTAAGACTGCTGTACACATCATAAAGGATCCTGTTGTGAATGTGTTAGAAATGAATTCTGAGCAGAAGCTCCCTCTGGTGGTTACAAACAGTACTGAACCATTCAATGAAGATTGTGAAGATTGGCAATCAGGAGTTACAGACTGGTCTTATATAAGGGAGGTTCCCTCCCATCAGGGTTGCCGGTGATCAATTGTTCTTGTCTCAACTTTGGTTCCTGGTTCACTTGGAAGCTTGCTGAGTCTTGCCTGCATCTTCTGCTAACATATAAGATATTTTCTGCTTTTATTTTTGTGCTTGCTTTTTGCATTTTTTTCTGCACTTCTGTGGAGGTCAGCCAGGTCCCCTCCAGGGGCTTGTGCTCCTCTCAGTTTATCTGAGCCACTGTTATTTGTTCATTTGCCTTTTCCAGTTTTTTCAGTGGCTGCGGCTTAGTTTTGTTACACCAGAGAACTAATTTAGGTGGTAGAGGTCGTGTGATCTCAGGTGTTTTTGCAATTAGTAGAGTTGGTATTTTTTTAGGGTTTTTTGGATTGCAGTAAGTGTCCTTCCTATCCTTTTCTTTCTAGGAAGATTGGGCCCCAACGTTTGCTCATACTATTTTCTGTCTGTGTCTGTATTTCCTCTTGTCTAACCGCCATTACATGTTTGGGGGCTTCCTATGTTCTTTGGGGATCTGCTCCGGGGCAGATAGCTTTCCTCTTTCTATCTTTAGGTGTAGTTATCTCTCAGGCTGTGACGAGGCGTCTAAGACCAACGTAGGTACGCTCCACGGCTGCCTTTAGTTGCGGTGGTTAGTCAGGGTACTGCAACCTCTCTGGTGTATTGCCGTTTTTGCCTGCTCTCCTCAGCTACCAAATCATAACAGTATCACCGGCCAAACTGAAAATTATATGGTACTCACAAAAGGGAAAAATAGTGTGAAAAAAAAAAGTTGTCAGAGTTGTCAGAGATTTTTATTTTTTTTTTCTGTTTGTTGCATTTTTTTTTCCCTCTTTTTTTCTGGGTGCTGAGGATTTTTTTTTCTCTCAATGGAGTTTGCACAGTTGTCTGGCCGTGTGGATCAGCTTGCCACTGAAGTTCGGAGTATTGCTACCTATCTTGCTAGGTTGCCGCTTATGGAACCTAGGATCCGCATGCCAGATTTGTTTTTAGGGGATCGAGCTAAATTTCTGAATTTCAAAAATAACTGTAAGTTGTTTTTTGCCTTAAAACCTAAGTCCTCAGGGAACGCAGCACAGCAGGTTCAAATTGTCATCTCTCTCCTGCGCGGCGATCCTCAGGATTGGGCGTTTTCCCTGACACCTGGGGACCCTGTTTTGAGTAATGTTGATGCATTTTTTCTGGCTCTGGGGTTATTGTACGATGAACCTAATGTCACTGATCAAGCTGAAAAAACCTTGTTGGCATTAAATCAGGGGCTTGAGGACGCTGAGTTATACTGTCAGAAATTCCGAAAGTGGGCAGTCCTGACCAAATGGAATGATGATGCTTTGGCAGCCTTTTTTCGGAAGGGTCTGTCAGAGAATGTAAAAGATGTTATGGTGGGTTTCCCTGCTCCCTCTGGTCTCAATGATTCTATGTCATTAGCGATTCAAATTGACAGACGTTTGCGTGAGCGTAGAGGTATGCGTGAATAGTGTTGCCTTGTGAACCAGCTTCTGAACCCATGCAGTGTGATAGAGTGGCTTCTGGGGCACAGCGTCATGAGTTTCGTAAGCGCAATGGGTTATGTTTCTACTGTGGTGACGCCTCTCATGCTATTTCTGTCTGCCCTAAGCGGAGAAGACGTTTTGCACGCTCAGTTGTCTTGGGTAGTGTTCAGACTAAATTTCTGTTGACTGTTACCCTGATTTGCTCCCTGTCCACATTTTCTGCTCAGGCTTTTGTTGATTCGAGAGCAGCTATTAACCTGATGGATTTTGATTTTGCTAAACGTTGTGGGTTTCCCTTGATACCCCTACGGAAGTCTATTCCCCTACTGGGGATTGATTCTACCCCTTTGGCTGAGAATAAACCTCAGTTCTCTACTCAGGTGATAATGAGGGTTGAACCTGATCATCAGGAGAGTTGCAAATTTTTGGTGCTGTATAATCTGCATGACATTATTGTACTAGGTTTCCCTTGGTTACAGTCTCATAATCCTGTTTTGGATTGGAAATCTGTGTCTGTAACCAGTTGGGGCTGCCAATGTGTTAATGCCAACACTCCTGTTTTTTCTGCCTCTCCCCAGGCTCAGGATGTTCCTGACTTTTTGACTGATTTTTCTGATGTGTTTAGCGAAAGTAAATCTGCATCCTTGCCCCCCATAGGAGCTATGACTGCGCTATTGAATTAGTGCCTGGTAGTAAATTCCCTAAAGGTCGCCTTTTTAACTTGTCTGTACCTGAACATGACGCTATGCGGTCTTATATCAAGGAGTCATTAGAGAAGGGTCATATCAGACCATCCTCTTCACCCTTGGGTGCCGGTTTTTTCTTTGTGGCCAAAAAGGATGGTTCATTAAGGCCGTGTATTGATTATCATCTCTTGAACAATATCACTGTGAAATATCAATATCCGTTACCCTTGATTTCTGACCTGTTTTCCAGGGTGAAAAGTGCTACTTGGTTTACCAAGCTTGACCTCAGGGGGGCATATAACCTTATTCGCATTAAGCATGGGGATGAATGGAAGATGGCATTTAATACCCCAGAGGGGCATTTTGAGTACCTTGTGATGCCCTTTGGGCTCACTAATGCTCCTTCCGTCTTCCAGTCCTTCATGAATGACATTTTCAGGGATTTTGTGGATAAATTTCTGATTGTTTATTTGGATGATATCTTGATTTTTTCCAATGACTGGGACTCTCATGTAAAACATGTTCGGACTGTGTTCCAGATTTTGAGAGAGAATGCTCTGTATGTGAAGGGATCAAAGTGTCTTTTTGGCGTACAGAGGATCTCATTTCTGGGATTAATTTTGTCCCCATCTGTTATTGAAATAGACCCGTCAAGGTTCAGGCCATCTGTGATTGGGTCCAACCTACTTAATTAAAGGCTTCAGAGATTCTTGGGTTTTGCCAATTTTTATCGTAAATTTATTGGTAATTTCTCTGTTATTGTTAAACCATTGACTGATTTGACCAAAAAGGGTTCTGATGTGGTGAATTGGCCTCCTGAGGCAGTCTCTGCGTTTCAGGAACTTAAGCAGAGATTCACTTCTGCTCCTGTTCTACGGCAGCCTGATGTTTCTCTGCCATTTCAGGTGGAGGTTGATGCCTCTGAAATTGGGGCAGGTGCCGTTTTGTCCCAAAGAGATCCAGAGACCTCTAAAAGTAACCCTTGTGCCTTTTTCTCTCGAAAATTTTCTCCAACTGAACGTAATTATGACGTGGGTAATCGGGAGTTATTGGCCATGAAGTGGGCTTTTGAAGAGTGGAGACATTGGCTGGAGGGAGCCAAACATCAGGTGGTGGTCCTCACGGACCATAAGAATCTGGTTTATCTGGAATCAGCCAAGCGACTTAATCCTAGACAGGCCAGGTGGGCCTTGTTTTTCACACATTTTAATTTTGTGGTTTCCTTTCTTCCTGGCACTAAGAATGTTAAGGCGGATGCCCTCTCGAGGAGTTTCCTTGCGGACTCTCCTGAGTTATCTGATCCTTCTGTTATTTTGAAAGAGGGTGTAGTTCTTTCCGCCATCTCGCCCAATTTGAGACTGGCTCTGGAAGAGTGTCAGGAGGATAAACCCGAGCGCTGCCCTATTGGGAAATTGTTTGTCCCAGACCGGGGAAAAAGAGTGTGATGTCTGAGATTCATTGTTCCGCGTTGGCCGGTCATCCCGGAATTTTTGGTACCAGAGACTTGGTTAGTCGGTCCTTTTGGTGGCCTACTTTGTCTCGTGACGTCAGGGAATTTGAGCAGTCCTGCGGGACTTGCTCTCGCTCCAAGCCTTGCTCTCGCTCTAGTGGTTTGTTGATGCCATTGCCTGTGCCCAAGAGACCATGGACCCATATCTCTATGGATTTCATTTCCGACCTCCCTGTTTCTCAGAGAATGACCGTTATCTGGGTGATTTGTGATAGGTTTTCCAAAATGATACATCTTGTGCCATTACCTAAGTTGCCTTCCTCCTCCGAATTGGTGCCTTTGTTCCTTCAGCACGTGGTTCGGTTACACGGCATTCCTGAGAACATTGTGTCTGACAGAGGAGTCCAGTTTGTTTCCAGATTTTGGAGGACTTTTTGTTCTAAACTTGGTGTTCAATTGTCTTTCTCCTCGGCTTTTCATCCTCAGACCAATGGACAAACTGAGAGAACAAACCAGACATTGGAGACTTATCTGAGATGCTTTGTGTCTGCTGATCAAGATGACTGGGTCTCTTTTTTGCCTTTGGCTGAGTTTGCTCTTAATAATAGGGCTAGCTCTGCCACTTTGATGTCTCCATTTTTCTGCAATTTTGGGTTTCACCTTCGATTTTCTTCGGGACAGACGGAGGCTTCTGTCTGTCCAGGTGTTGACTCTGTTGTGG